>JASDDO010000016.1:473995418-474595418 GCA_030015575.1 Agapanthus africanus | reverse complement strand
AAATGACGGAGGGCTACGGTTGGTTTTTGGCGAAAAACCTTTAACGTAATGAACTTGATATCGCTGAAGGAACCTGATAGCCTTTTAAAATATAGTGGCGAAAACCTTTTGCTAAAGAGGTCACTCCCGGTAAAGGGATCTCGGCTCTTTCCTCGTGGAATGAGGTGCAGGATATTCCACTGAATACCGCTATGCAAAGCAACTTGTAATCGACTATAGTGAAGTTATTACCCTGACGCAAACTTCTGCCCAAGGGGTAAGTCCCGATGAAGGGATATCGGCCCTTGCCCCGTCGAATGAGGTGCAGGATATTCCACTGAATACCGCTATGCAAAACAAAAGGAAACGTCTTTGTAATAACACTTTTTAAATTTGTTCCAACAACTATAAACAGGTTTGTTTAACTTTTTGCATTGATCAGAATCAACGCAGTCCCATCAATCAATCACACCAGAAAAGAACGAAAATAAAATGTACGTATATGCCATCCGCATTCGTCACTGGGTCCCGTCATCACCCGTTAGGTTACTTAACTAACGACAGAGCGGGGACTGGACTAGCGCGGGTGTAAAACATATACAACATCTAATAGTATATAAACCAATATACAATAATCGCTCCAGGCGTGAAAATATGCAACATTACAGAAAAGTAATAAGCATCACAGAACAATACAGATAATCTGGGATCCCCGGGTTTCACAGAGCCGCTGCTGAAACCCGACGTTCCCCTGTCGTGTGGATAGCCTGTGCAATGAAACCTAGACCCCTACGGGTGCGGCAAGTTACCCGCCAAAACCTGAAGCGAGGCAGCCCCCTACAGCAAAGTGAATGGACCACCCTGCACTTCACGGAATCCGGTAATCTTGGGCACCCCTCCTTGGGTCAACCTCTACCCTCTACGAGTGCGGCGAATAGTCTGCCAATTCTAGAGTGGGGCCCCTCTGCCTCTCAAAGCCATGAGATGCGGACCCGTTGCCCTCCAGAACCCGGCTATCCGTGCACTCCGTCGCGGGGTAAAACCTAGTACAGTAATGAAATATAGTACAACAGGTACATCGACCGCAACCTGGTCGTGCCCCAAAAGAATATTATACAACAGGCAGTGACGGCAGTCCACATGTTGGACGCTCGCCCCGCAATATCAAATGTACAAATAAACTCAAACTGTACTACCATTGCACACTGCTATCCACCACGACAAATCCGCAACATCACAGCACAGCACAGAACATCAACGCGAATGTCACGTTCGCAAACCCGTCTAAAAGAACTATAGCAATCAGACGCGGTTTACCGATCAAATGACATTCCCGGTCGGAGATATAATGTAAGCACTGTAAACTAACATGTTTAAATTTCGATCGACCAAATATCACGAAGTGGGCCCCACGAACAACTGGTGAACAGTAACAAAATCTGGGCCCAAAAGATATATACCAAAAACCACAAATTCCAGAGAAGAACCCACTGACCAAATTTAGGGGCATGATGACTCAGAATGGCCGCGGATCCGCGGCCAAACCATGGGTTTGGCCGCGTTTCCGCGGCCTTCTTGTCGAATTATGGTCCCAAATTTTGACGGTGTTCTTATAAAAGCCTGCTGAATTTTCTGTGATATGTAAAATTAATTTTTGAATCCATTTAAAATCGACAGAAACTGTCAAGCTTGGATTTTGCAGTTTTTGATTTCCGGTTCGATCGATGTTTTAAACGCGTTAGCACAAGTTAGTATAGCAAAATGGTGAGGCTCTGATACCACTGTAAGTCTACGCTAGCGCCCCGGCCGTCTACAGACGCCAAATGCGGAAACAAAAACTTTTTAACTGGCGCTATCGTATACTTTAACCCGGATCTGCCATTATTGCTAAACTAACAAACTGTAAAGAGTGTAGAAAGGTTATACCGAACGATCCGAGTCCTTCGTTCTTCAACCATCATCCCACGCTCCGTTGCGGCTGCTCCGATCTCATCGATCTCCGATATGCTCGTCTAGGTGGCACCACATCACTGATTCTTTAAACGGGCTCCCGCCTCTGACTCGAGGCAACTCGGTCGTCAAGTTTGCCAAAAGAGACGACCAAGATTGATGTAGAGAATGAGTAGAAGACTTTGTCTCGTTCCGTCCAAAGCTATGGACGAACGGTTAATGAAGTTGCCGAGGGAATCGGGTGATGGAATGAAATGAGCTGTGAATTCCATACACCCCAAAATCTATCATATCTTTTTAACAAATGAATCAAGCAACCAAATGAGAGAGGGGAGGGGCCGGCCTTATATAGATGGAGGAGGGTGAGTGTAGGAGCAAAGGGGTGAGTGTAAGCATAAGAAAATATCATGAAGAAATATCCTTAAGTAAACAAAACTCATTAATGAAATGAATGACTCACTAAACCTAGTCATCCATTCATTAATGCAACCAATGAAAACACAACACCATTTAACCTAGTCATCACCTTCTAGAACCTTCTAGAAGCATGACTCACCTCATCCAAGAAAAGATAAATCCATCTTTAACCGAATGTTAAAAGACGGCTGATAGAAAACTGGAAATTGGCAACTTCCAAAAGTGATCCTGAAACGACTTTCAGGATAACCCCGTAACTGTATAAATATACCCGCATTTGTATTACGACCGAATACAAATGCAACTGAGACAAAGATATTATACCTACTCAATATAATACTCGGATCCGGCTTAAACCAAAGCCGACCAGTATCATCTGTCCGAAAACTGACACGTGCGTAAACGCACGTGCATTTTCCGAACCCTGCCATAAAACCATACGGCCTCTACAACGTTTCGCCCAAACTTGGGAAACTGTCTGTGGGGGACTCTAATGACTCGTCAGCACCCTGGCAGTGGGTTTAACCACAAACCGTCAGCGGCACTAGCTATGCGTAACGGCTGCCCATGGACTGACCTCAAGGGAGGCCGATGAGCGAACTCATCCGGAAACCCTACTGAGCCTAACAGTGACAATGTATATACAGTCCGGTCCGTTCGTCAATGAGTATCGCATATCTGCCTAGGGGGCTAGTAACGTCAGACCCCCAAGAGCAGTATAAGTCGTGTCGGAGTGTAGCCCAATAACACCCTGAGATACTACCGGAGTACCTACCAGTAAATCTCCTGCCATGGCCATGGACTATGTGTAATGGCTCTCCTAGACACAGCACGACCTCGCCTCCAATACCGGGAGAGACGAATCCCCTGCCGATCCGCTCACGTGCCTCCATATGGCTCGGGACTGTACCCAAAAACTACCTGTTTGCACGACTCCTTTGAGCCGTGGTAGGGTAGAAATCAAAGCACAGTGGGAACTCACACGAGACAAATGACGACCTCAGGTCGATGAACTAACCTGTACACATGACACCTGGGAACTGCTATCTGACGATAGGTATAGTACTAACTAGCAGATTTCCGGCGAGTCCTGTCCGGTGTACTCATAACCCAATGAGCACCTGTATACATCTTAGGTGATCCAACTGACACCAGTGGCTTGCGAGACCGGCCACCGCCCCTCGTCGGGGTCTCGACTGTACACACTAGTCTACTCCGGAGTATCGATGCCCTGTCTCGAAACTCCCACGACTAGGGACCACAATTAAGGATATGCATATAAACTACCCAACTCTCACGTATATGATCGCCATCATACTGTTGGTAGTAAAGCAAGATCCTAAGGGCTCTATCAAAGTGTAACATGTAATCAGTCACCTGATCATGTACACGACTGATAAAGGCAAACAGATAGCATACTATCATCTCGAGTAAGACTGTCCTACCGGTATAGGTCCTCCGCAATCATTGCAATCACGTACCTGCGATCCAATAATTGACTATGAGGGCACTATCTCCAACATAGAAGCCATCACCGGAAGCTCCACAACGGGGATAGCAGCTCCAGTAATCTCTTCTACACCCTCCGGTGTATCATGGGAGATATTCGTAGAATCTATGTCCATAGCGCGATCCGGACTCAAGACTACGCCCGCTGCAGAAGGCCCTGCAAAATTTTTGTAAAGATAAGATGAGGTGAAAGTGGCACCAATTAATTACCAAAATAGACGTAAAAAAATATACATGCATACCAATACGCCAAGGAGCTTGAAGTATGGCCTTCTCGAGTCGCTGCTCTTTTCTGATCAATTGCGCTCGTTGGGCTTCGATCGAGAACAAATGCCTGCCCATCTTCAGAGCGGCCTCGTCTTCAGAAACGGCCGAGATGGGCTGTTTCAGAGCCCGTTCTTCTTTCATCGTTAGAGGACCCATTAGTAGCCTAAGTGATAATGGATCAACGTCATAGAAAACGACAGGGGGAAAGCCTCCCTTCTTGTGGCACACATTCTCACTTTCATCCTGCGATCGTTTCAAGGCTTCGGCCAATTGAGCGACTTCCTCGGCAGATGTGCCAGGAAAGAGGAGGTCATCGTCTGGTTCATGCACAGATATGGGCTCATCGTGAAGAGGCTCGGACTCAAGCAACGCATCGAGTAGACCGGGGACGATTTATTTCTCCTTTTAGAGCCTGGGCTAACACCAGTGGAGGGGCGCTTCCCTCCTTTGGCGCTTTTGCACGGCGCTGCCCAGCATCGCCTTCGGTATATGCCTTTTGGGGCACCAGGGCTGGTGCTTTATCAGGAGTCATTGTCTCGGCTCTTATACGTACCGGCATACCAGCAGTACGGGGGGTTGATTCGGCTTATGCGGCTTTAGGAATGAGCACTGAACCGTTGTCCCTTAGAGGAGGACAAACAACCGACCGTGGCCGCAATGGGGCATTGATGGCTTGAGCGGAAGCAGGAGCTTTACATTCAAAAAGCACCCTTCTCTCCTCTGCAATGATGGGACCAATCCGGTGATGATACCAGCCTTTGAAGGGTCCCATGGGCCTCGGAAGATAGTCAGGCTCAGGAATCATGAAAAAGGAACCGGTACCCAATCGCATGAAGTGGTGGATGACGTCGCGAGTAACCTCCAGCGAGAGAGTAGGCTCAATTAAAAAGGCTTCGAGGGGGACACCCTGGTTGTAACCCAGCTGCTGGGAGAAGCGATGCGGATTATACCGCCTGAAGAGAACAGTATTATTTAGGCGGAACACTAAGTATCCCGCCTGATTGAATATAAATGCATGATCTCTTTGGGCTTCAAAGCCGGAGCTCTACTCTTCGACAAATCGAACAACTGTTGAATGGGCCCAGCCGGAGCAGAAAGGACTCTGTCACTGAAAACCATCTTGCCTTCGTTTGAATACGGATTGAGTAGTACGTGCAGAGCCCCTAACTAGGTCGGATCAGGAGCAAAAGCGTCGACCAGCTTCATGACCCACGGGAAAGTGTACGACTCATAGAAATCAGGTTGTCGATGCGCAGCAAACGCGCCCAACACATGCATCTCGATCCACGACGTGAAATAGTGGAGGGAGAAATTCACGGTGTTCGCACCCGGATTGGAAGTGTTGGCAGCAGTACTTAAACCATGGTATAAGTGTGATAGTCCTGCAATGCCAACAGCCAATCGTGCTCCTTCGGCTATGTGATGACCAGGATAGAAGACGGAAACCCTCATAAAACGGCGATGCATCTTCATGGCGAACCAGCTAAGCCAGAGACTGATGAAGCCAACAAAGAAAGTTTCTTCATCCATTCCAGGGGCAGCGATCGCGTCAAAGGTTACAGCCGATGAGCTTGGAATATAAAACTGTGGCAGGTCATCATCTTTGGTCGGCAATTTCTTCAAGCCGAATCCGAAAGGATCCTCGATCTTCATGAATTTCGGAGCCTTCTTGGATAAGACATCTTCATGGAGAAAGCAATCAATGAAAGCATCGAAGGTGATACCTTGCCCTTCCGATGTCACGAACAGTTTCTCAAAAATACCCAAGACCTTGACTAGACTTAGGTGCTTGTAACAAACAGCATTCTCGGTCGTCAAGCCATCAAGCATAGCGGGCACTGTAGAAAATATGTACTCATCAGGAGTCAGTAATTTTTCGTAATGCTCTTCTCAAATCGGCAACCCTGAAATTTCGTGAAACTCCTCCAGGGAGATAGAGACTTCGCGATCCCCAAGCAAAAATGTGTTCGTGGGAGGATTCCACTGGTTCAAGAAGGCATTGATCCACCAGACGTGGGGAGAGTGATAGTAGAACAGTGACGCATACACCGCTTGGTACAACCCAACCTTCTGCAGCCGTGAGCGTTGAGAGTAGAGAATGTATCGGGCCCACGGAAGGTAGCCCACTGGATGGAGTGGGGTAACGCCTACCTTATACACCTGCTCTTAGGGTCGAGCTTCACCCTGACATATCCGACGTTCCAAAATATCAATGGCCATCAGGGGTTGATTGGGTATCCCGGTCGTTGATGGTTCAAGCCGGCCTATGGGGGTCCAATTAGTTGCCTCCACCGCATAAGCAGTCCGTGGGCACTCCATCAATGACATTGAGCGGATAGGTTCGGTTGGTACTTCACGGGAAAAGCTACGGCGGCCCCTGATGATGTGACCGTACCAAACCCCCCATAAAAGAAGGCTCGTATTGTCCTTGTCATGTGCCCTAATCGTCACCATAACCTCCTCGTCTGATGGCGACTGTGGAAAAGCGACTTCTGAGCGAGTGTAAGGAAAGTTAGGAAGTGAGGCCATTGTACCTAGAAAAAAAAGGATAGGAAAACCCATTAAATAATAAATTAATTGATAAAATAAAAAATAAAAAAATGATGTTTGTTTCAATGGACCACTAACTGCAAAGCCAGTGGGCCCACGAAATCAAAACAGCGGCTCACCAATGATGAGGCATGATAATCATTGTGAGAATCCAAAAGGACTCATTAAATAAACAATGGAGTTTAAATAACTCCTAACATCCTCCAGAAATGAGCTTTGTTAAAATGCACAACAGATTCAAATCTGTGTCAAGGGTATTAAAACCCTAAAAAGAAAAAATGCTCAAGAACACCAGGGAATGAAATTCCCAAAAGTTTATGAGTCTTTCAGAGCTAAGCTCTGCAATATGGAATTAAATTCCTTTAATAATGGGATTAAATCCCAGAAACGCCCACTGTGGGGAGACAAAGAAAATTGAATTAAATTATAAGGACCCTCAAAGATTGATGATAGGGTAAACCCTAGGAGGAGAACTAACAATCCTAAAGACCCCAGTGTTTTGGACCTCTAAGAGATCGGTTTAGGGTTAGAGCAAAGCTCTGGTGATGGATTTAAAATCCATAGGAAAATATGGAAAAGGGGGTTTCCCCTAAGAGGTAACCGTCCTTACCCAAAAAAGGAATTTTGCAGAGTTTTACTCTGAAAGATCTAGGGCGGTGAACTTTCTCAAGGAAAAGTTGATGAAGAAGATGAAGAAACGGTGAATCGTCTAATAAGCCAAACACCTCTTTTATAAGACGTGATAGGAGCGGTTCATCTTCCCGTTCCCCTAGGCAATCCAACGGCTGTAAGGGTGGACAGCGTTGCACTCACGTGCAAGCCACGTGAGAGCAACGCTGGGGGGCATTTGTTCCTTCATATAAAAAAAGAAGAAGAAAGAAAAGGGGAAAATTTCTCACTGTTCAAGTTTCACGTGTTAAACACGTGGGCGCTTATATCCAATGCATATGGGCGCTGCATAAGCTTCACGTGTTAAATGCGTGAGCGCCTATATGCAAAACATATAGGCGCTGGAATTAAAACCAATGGGCTAAAAGAACCACACGTGTTAAACACGTGAGCGCCTATATTTTAAGCATATAGGCACTGCATTTAAATAATTAGTAGGCCAAACAGGCCTCACGTGTTAAACACGTGAGTTTTCTTGCTACATTCTAATGCAAGATAGAATTAAATTCTATATGGAAAATATTTTCCTGATCTTTCTAATATGGAAAGATTTTTCTTTAACAGAGAATCTTGGATTTAAAATCCAATTGTGATAAAATATCACCAAATAAAATAAACTATCTGATAGAATTAAATTCTATGTGGAAATATTTTCTCGATCTTTCTCAAAGTAGAAAGATCCTATATGTTAAACAGAGGACTCTTGGATCAACGATCCAATGGTGATTATAAAATCATCCACCAACCTTCTGATAGAATAAAAATTAGATCCTAGGAAAAATATTTCATAATCTTCTTAAACAAACAAGAAAAACTTCTCTGTTGAACAGAGAACCTTTGGATTAAAAATCCAACGGTGAATAAAATTCACCAATTAATCCAAAAGATCACTTTGGATTGATCGTGATCCTCAATCAGAGATTCTATTAACAAGTTTTTTTTTCTTTTCTCCTATAAATAGGAGCAAGGAGATTAAGGAAAAAAAGGAGGAGGAAGAGAGAGTTCAAAAAAGAAGAACAAGAAGAAGAAGAAGAAGAAGAGAGAGAGAGAGAGAGAGTGAGTGATACACACAGAGACTTCCCATAAGCTCTTGGAAGAAGGGAGAATTTAATTATCAAACAAAAAAGAGAGAGAAAGATTGCCATCGTTGAAACTCTAGGTAAAAAAACCAGAAACTATACCATCTCTCCTTAATCTATCTAAGGGTTTAACCATTTATTTAAGAACTCAATTTTTTTCCAGTTGAGATTTGCATAAGCAAATCTCCCCACAAGTTGAGAATTTAATTCTCATTCGGGAGATTTTGCACTATAGATTCAAAACTTAGAAGAAAAGAATTAAGTTATAAAAAAAGAGGAGAGAAGAAGAACGTGAACATATAGGAATTTAATTCCTCCAAAAAAATAGGGTTTAATCCTATATATATAAAGAACATAGTTCTTCCAAAAAAAAACAGTGATGATGATCCAAAATCTTAAAAACCAGAATCGTTAGTGTTTAGCACTATTTTGAAACCTCACGTGTTTCCTACGTGAGTGCCTCAAACGAAAGAAGAGAACAACTAAAACTGCCTCACGTGTTTCCCACGTGAGTGTTAAAGCACCCCAGTATAAAAAAGAGAGACAGCCACGTAGTTTGCACGAGGACTCTAGCCATATGGGCAGCACCCATATTTGTGGTGCCTCACGTGTTTCATACGTGAGTGCCACAAGAATCAAGTGCTTAACACTTATATAAAAAGAAGGGGAAAATAAAATCTAATGGGCAGCGCCCATATTTGTGGTGCCTCACGTGTTTCACACGTGAGCACCATAAGAATTTAATGCTTAGCAGTAATCTACTGCCCATGTGAAATGCATGTGAGCACTGTATGTCCCAGTGCTTAGCATTATTGGGTAATTAAAGAAACTCAATCCCAGCCCAAATTGGCTAAAATTTCCTGAGGTTAAACCTCTGTGAATTTAAATCAACCGAGCTCATATTGCTCATGGTTTCCCAAACCGATCTTAGTCTCAAAAATAACTATTGGTCTTCCATTTATGATATCCCAAAAGATGTTCATCTTATATCTCCTAAGATAGTTTCAGTCTCAAACATGACTAACATTTCTTAGGTCTACAACAGCCTCTCCCCCCTTTTTCCCTCAAATATGATATTTGGTTTAAGGGTGCATCTCTCCACACCTCTGATATATGTCGTTGTAATTCTTCAACATTTTCAGAGAGGTGGCGGGTCCCGACAACCAACAACAGTTGATGCACTTCCAAATTGACGTGCATGCCTCAAATCGGATTGTATCCCAAATTGGGTGCATTCCATATCATCATTGTTCGCTTCGTCACGTAACAAATACACGTGCGCGCACGTTGGACTTTGGACCAAAATGTCCTTAAACTAATATTCGCCTCCAAAATGGCGATAATGGACCGAAACGTTCTTAAACTAATATTCGCCTCCAAAATGACGATAGTGGACTGAAACATCCATAGACTAATATTCGCCTCCAAAATAGCGATAATGGACCGAAATGTCCATAAACTAAAATTGCCTCAAACATGGCGATAGTGGACCGCGATGTCCTTAAACTAAAATAATCGAGCCCAAATGCTCATACATTTTAAGTCGATCTTAATCTCAAACCAGATTAACGATCTTTAAATCAACCCAAACTCAAATCTAAAAATATACGGATTTGGACTAATCCACGCCCTACGGGCGACGACATAAATTAGTCTCCGTATACAATCCACGGGCAACCCAAAATAAAAACAAACATACACACGACACGAAGTGAATCTCCTGAGCAGGAGAAAGTGGTTATCGCGATGCGGTAACGTAATTAACTGCAGGGGCTTGCGCCTGCAGGGAAGTACGTCCCCACAATAAAAAAAAACCTCGCAAATGAGGGGGATCTGATAAAATCTGCTATAACGGTCCCGTCCGTCCAAACCTCCGATATACAATGCCATAAATCAACTTAGTATCTTCGAAGAGGTGGACGGATAAATCCAAATAGTATCTGCCCCCAGGACTCAGCCCAGACGATCCATCCCAGTTTGTCTCTGTTTCCGGCAGTAAACACCATACACTATACCTTGACGTAGGCCAACATACATAGCATGAATACTAGACGCTACTCATCTGAAATAACAGAGGGTTATGGCTGGTTTTTCACGAAAAACCTTTAACATAATGAACTTGATATCGTTGAAGGAACCGAGTGGCTTTTAAATGCAGTAGTTTAGGCTCCAATTTTAAAACCGGTAACATAACATTTTACTTAAGAGCGAACTCCACGTGAAATGATCAAGGCTCTTTCCTCATAGAATGAGGTGCAGGATATTCTTAACCGAATACCTCTATGCAAAGCAAAAGAGTATGACTATGGTTTTGAAGAAAACCGAGTAGTTTTAAAATTGGTTCCGACAACATCATTTAGATTTGTTTTCCTTGCATTAAACAGAATTAATGCAGTCCAATCAATTAATCATAACATGCCAGAAAGAAAAGAAAATAGGCACGCATATATATGTCATCCGCATTCGCCACAGAGTCCCGGGTCTTCACTGTAAGGTTACTTAACTTACGACAGGATGGGGACAGGACTAGCGCGGATGCAAAATATATATAGCGTTTTCTAGAGGTGTGTGTGTGTGTGTGTGTAATATATAGCAACATTCGTATCACGCATGATATTAAGTAACATCACAGAAACATCACAGCAGAAGCAAACACGACATGGAAATGTGAATAATCTAGGAAATGCGCATTTCAATGGAGCCAAATATGAAATGCAATTTTCCAGTCGTGTGGATAGCCCGTAGTATCGGATCCTAGACCCCTACGAGTGCGGCAAGCCACCCGCTAATCTCAGAAGCGAGACAACCCCAATCAACGAAACGAGTGGGTCACCTAACACTTTTAAAATCTGATGACTTGTGCACCCCTCCGCGTGTCAATTCTATACCCTCTACGAATGCGGCGAATAGCCCACCAATTCTAGAGTAAGGCACCTCGGTCTCAACACCATGAAATGGAAGCCCGTTGCCCTTTAGAACCCGGCTACTCGAGCACTCTGCTGCGGGGAAATCCTAGTGTATGTAATGAAAACCTGAATATACAACGGTGACTACGTCCGCAACCACGACGCGCCCCAAAGAATAATGCAAGCCGTGATAATGACAGTCCAAATATAGGATGCTCGCCACGCAATATGAATATACATTACACCACAGAGAATAACATCTAATACTACATACACTAGGCTATTCATCGCGACAAATCCAACACAACCATAACGACATAGCAATATCCATCACAAAACATGCAAACTTGCAAGTATCAATTCTGTAACCCCGTCTAAATGATACATATAGAAATTAGACGATATTTTACCATACACACAACCATCACTAAGCCTATGACAATCGAATACCGTACACTAATAGACAACACTTCAATTTTCCAAAATACCAAAAATCAAGTGTGCTAAAAACCGGCAAAAATTTCATGCTAAACCCCACTCCGGGAAGCCAAAATGAGTTCGGATTGATCCGAAACTTCACGGAGGGGCCCAGCATAAAATTAATGTCGACCCGGAGGCACCTATGGGTGTACCCACCCCCTTAGGCCACCCTAAGATGGTGTCACGACCCGAAAGTACGGAACATGACCGGCACCTAAACTACGAACGTCTCGAGGCGTACGTAATCTAAGTAAACCGAAAGCCCAGAAATCCAAACCAAGAAAAGATGTAGAGTGCAGGAAAAACCAACTTAAAGCAAGTAGTTTCAATAGCATAAGCCGAATTATGCGGTTTTTAAAAACATCCAAAAATTTCCTGAAAATTTCGGCAGGGTCTCCTTTGTAAATACTGGCCCCCAAACGGGATACAACATGAATAGTATACGAAATCAATAAAAAGGCATCCCCAAGCGGGAGCTAGCTCTTCGTCAATCGACGGCCACAACCACACAAGCAATATAATATACAACGCCAACGGCGAGGATCAAAATTCAAAAGGAAACTCAAAACCACAAGAAAATCACAGAAATATAACGCGCGACTCTAAGGTCGAAGGAATAACATCACTGGTCTCTATCTCAAAATAAATACATGTTTGGTTGATGGAACTTCTAGATACAACAGAGTAATAATATACAAGTTATATAATGGGGGGTACGATACAAATAAACCAACCTACTAACAAATCACCCGGAAATGGAAATAGTGCCAGCAAAGCCGAAAAGAACCCCGTACGGCAAACCTGCAAGAAACTGGGGCACAACGGGGGTGAGTTGCCAACTCGTGAATAGAAAAACATGTACGGAAAGAAATCACATGAATAACGCAACCTAGGTCAATGATCATAATATATCCTCAAATATATGTATAGCATGCAGCCTATAACAAGGTTAGGGTAAATATCTAACCCGAGTGTAATTCCATGTGCCCGTGTCAGTGCCTCAGGTAGCAATGTATCATATGGATGATGTATGAATGCATGAAACAGAATGCATGTACTGAAGAAAATTGCTTTCATAAATCAGTGAGATTTCTGTATTTTAAAAGTGAGGTACCATAAATGAAAACAGCATAAAACAGTGCCCAGCATCGACACAAAACAAGTGTCCAAATATCTCGATATCTCTGTATCACAATCTCTGTACCTCAATATCTCAAACACAATGTCTAGGGCGCCGTCAGTCCAGACCGGCCCCTACCATCCATCTCAAGACCACGACGGTATCCTCCGGATATCCGACGCGTCGGGTAAAATCACCGGTAGGTAGTGCTCCCCTGCCAGGCTCACATCGTCATCATCACGCGCTTCTTGCCCCGGGTTACCTTACCGGGTCCACCATGTACCCGAAACGGTTCATCCGTCTCCTCGAATCGGGTCTCGAAATCCATCAGCAAACTCATGGTGGACGACTCATACATCATGGGAAAAACCGCACTTTTATTTAAAAAGAGAGAAATCAGTTTATATATGTTTTGCGGTTTTCCTCCAAATCCAGAAAATATCATGGAAATCCGAATCATCAATAGCATGTAAAACCATGAATATAAGCATGAAAATGAATAACAGTATGCATGAAGCGACAAGTAATAACTACAATATCTAAGCTGGCATATAAGGTATGTACACTAATATTATGTCAAACTACTGGCTATCAAGCTAAGTTAAGCAACAATATTTTCTAAGGTGTACGTGACATGGCAATTACCGATGAAGATGTGTGTGAGCCGGCAAGTAAGTGTATGTGGTACATACGCATCATCGGTAATGGTGCTGGTGTCCTAACAGCATAATGTCAACAATACAATATGAAATAACAATGTAAATATGCGATGCGGAGCGAGCAACCAAAATGAGCGGGAGCTAAAAATTAAACAATGGTGTCATTTGAAATAACACGAACCGCGGGGTTTTGAAAATAGGGCTACGGTGGTTTTTAAGAAAGGATACGTCTTTTGAAATATCCGTAGATCCCTTGACCTGTCTTTTAAAATACCCACAATCCGCTAGTTTTGATATAGGTAGGAGTCTAATCTAATCTAACTACACTAAACTATACGGCTGAACTAACAAGCTGAACTACAGGTAAGGAAACCGCCTATCATCTGAGTCGATACATATACATACCTGTATATATACAGTCGGTGATCCCGCCTCAATAATATCATCTCCGATACCATATCTATAAGCAGGCATCCCAAGTCAAGAGTGCGGATCAATCATCAATATAGCTCGTACGTAAATCCGTCGTACGGCATCCCAACTCTGGGTACGGGTCAATATCACATTCATCATACTATTCACCTGGTATCCTCTTTATCAAACATCATGATCGGGGTACTGATCTACGTCTAGTACAATACTGATACCGCCTAAGTACGCATGCACGTGTGTGAAACACTACGTCAAGACCCGTTACAACGTCATGTCGTATCTCAAATACGAACCCTGCTATATCACCGATCTCACGGCCTTAAATCAAATCTCATCGACTCATCTTAAATCCCAAGTACTATCCTCATTATCCATGCATGTGTATATGAATGCACATATGCATAGTCCCATACCCACGCATATATACATATATACACATCCCAATCGGTGCACAAGAAAGTAATGTATGCAAGTCTGTGTGTGCGTATGTGGTAAAACAACTACTCTAGGGTTTCGCAACTAACCCAAAGCTAATCCAGGAACACATAAACATAACATGGATACACATTCTCGTATCATAAAACACCTATATAAACATATATATATAAGCTACACTACGGACTGCGGGGGTGCTATACGCCATCCACCCGACTTCTCCCAGTAGATATAAATCTACTCACCTGGTCCTCGCTCGCCGGTGCCGACGTCGCCACGCGCTTGCTTGTCGCCTCGAAGTCCACATGGGGGTACCTACATATCATAACGCATCGTATCGCATTAAAATCCGACTCATGACCAAAACGACACACGAATCCCACATAAGTCAAAACCTATGGTTGCTTTCACAAATCAACCCAAAAACCCTCGACGTCGGTATACAAACGCCAGACCATCGAGAAAAACCCAAATACACTCATTTGCACATTCACGAACACTAATTTTAATATAAAATAGGTTAAAACTCACAAAAACCCCAATTTCACTTAAAAGTCATTTTTCCGAAAAAAATCTAGCAAGCACAATTCGCCGTTTTTGTACAAAACATGATGTTTAAATGAATGTAGCGGCCAATATACTTATTAAATATCTTAAATAAGTCATAAAAACAATTCCCATAATTTAATCTCATTAAATTCCATTGACCCCAAAATTCTAGTTTACAAAATACCCAATTTTAACAATTTTATAGCAAAAATACACGAACAACAATTTAGCTTGGATTTTCATGAACAAAAGGCATTAAACCACTCAATATAATATTAATAATGATATGAAACCATAATTATATTTAATCTAAAGCATTTAATAATTTTCCAAAAACCCTAGTTAGCAAAATAGCTTAAGTAGACAAATTTTAAAATAACAATTAGCAAACTAGTTACTAGGTAAGATTTTACATGCCATAATATGTTAAATTATACACTTAAACCATGATCAAGTGATATAAAACCCTAACTTGATCCATACCCAATTCTAGAATTTCCAAACTTGCAACTAAAGCCTAATTAACACTTAAATAAATTAGCTTTAAGAAATTAACTAACAAATTAAGTAAAAGGTTTAGAAATTATACCCAAAAACATTTGAAGATCCACAAGCACCCATAGCCTCCCAAATTGAAATCTAAATCCCTAGATCCATGCAATGGTAGCCAAGGAAAAATGGGTAGGAGGTGGATTTTGATTTGGATTTTTGCTTGATTTTTGACAATTTTTTTCTTAAGGATTTTTGGAGAAGAGAAGAAATGAGGGAAAGAGAGGGGAGGGGCTGAACAATTCAGCAGTGGCTCGGCTAGAGAGGAGGGGGAAGAGGTGAGAGAGTGTGAGTGTTGGTTTGAAAGTCAAAAATAAAGTCAAAAGCCCATTCTTATGCATGTATATTATTCTTTCTTTTCTTTGCTTTGCTTTAATGTGTGAAATGGGAGGCCCAAGATTGTTGGGCTGATCAAGGGGGCCGGCCAAAGCATGTTGGGGGAATGGGGGTGGGTTTTGTTTGGGTGAGAAAAAGAGATAAGTGTAGTAACCCACTTCCATTACACTAATTTCACCGAAAAAAAAGCCTTTTTTCGATATTTTCTAAACCGTTTTGGCAAACGATTTCATTTCAAAAACCACATGATAAAATTTTATTTAATATTTTATGATGCACAAAATTTGTTTCAACTCATTCCAATTTGTAATTTTCCCTAATTAAATGTATCAGTGACGGCTTAAAATAATATTAAAATAATTAATTTCGGAAAAATTTTCAGAAAATTTGAAATTTCACCAGTGGCTGAATAAACACCAAATACTAGCAATTACATAGCTAGAATATGTATATTTAATTTTATAATAAAAATATTTGCATTTTGAATTTTTACAGAAAACCCCCTTATTTTACCGTTTTTTCGAAATTTCACCGAAACGATTTTCAAAACGTTACAATCTTCCCCACCTTAAAGAAATTCGGTCCCCGAATTTAAATTAAAACTTCCCCCAAATACTAAAATATTTCAGCCAAAACCATCAAATCGCCGGGGCTCCGAAATCATAAATACACAAACGCATCATAGCGCAATGCATGCGCATGAGTAATGAGTAGATAACTCGAAATCAAAACTCCATCAAGCATCCCGCAATCATCGGATTCATGGAGAAGACATCAATGTCAAGATTCAAGCAAGACCGATATGCTATAAATCGGAACTATACATGCAAATATCAGGAGGAAATGCATGCCAAATCCTTTAAGTTGCTGTGCAATGCACATAACACTGCACAGTGGCGGACGCCTATCATAAGAAAATAACTATATACATATATACCTTTGTTTGAAATGTACGTTCCGCCGTTTTGGGAAACAATTTACAAGGGTTTTCCTTGTTTTAAACGTTTCACGTCATATCAGACACGTAGGTAAATACTGAGACTATAGCTCGCTTTTTGGAATTCCCTTCAGTATCTATCAATGCATGCAAAATACATTCAGGTACTGTCCTCTGACTAGTCCTGCTCAGTACAAAAACTCATAGCAATCATCATAAAAACGTACTGCTCCATAAGAAATCAATCCCAAAATACGCGTATGAATACTACGTGCGTCTGGTGCGCACGGAAATCAAAATCCATATATGTGCCAACATGTGCACAGAAACAAGATCTAAGTGCATCGGGTGTGCACAAAGCATCTGTCGTAGGCAACGTGTGTGCCTGACAGCAAAATCAGGTGCATCTGACATGCACGAAAAATCTTGATTTAGTGTATCTGGTGTGCACCAAAATCACATCTCAAAACATGCGCTCAACATGCGTGAAAATCCAAGGCAGGTGCATCTACCATGCACGAAATCATGAAATCCAATATCAAGCGCCGAACATGCGCAAAATCAAATCAGGTGCACAAGGTGCATAAAACAAATATCGAGTATCATAATCGAAATCGAAGTCCAGTGCATCTAAGTGCACAAAAGGCATATCACTGCACTGCAAGCATATACAAACTATACAGGGTGCAGGAACCAAATCGTGTGCGTGCATACGCACAAAATCAACTCAAATGTCTAAAACCGTAAAATCACAAACATGTGAAACCAAAGCACGAAAACGATATCAGGTGCAACACTGTGCAAAGATCGTAAATCCTCAATCATCAAAATCAAATCATGCGAATAAATCACCCAAAACATCGAAATCAATAATGGCGGAATAGTACCGCTCAAGCGCATCCTCTAAGAATCTCGGGCCAACTGTCGCGGTCACTAGTGGGACGTCTCGTCGATGATCATGAACTCTGGCCTGCTGGTGTGCGTAACAATGACTACTCCTGGGTCAAGGTCTTCACTGTGAATTACCAATCTCTCGGTCCATCGGCTCATCGGCCCTGTCAGGTGTGCTAACGGGGATGATCCCGTTCTGGCACGTCTCTTGTTATCTCCCGGTCAATCATCGCGACCACTCGTAAGACAGCATATCACTGGCGTCGGCCTCTGGCTCTCTGAATGTACGTGACACATCTGACCCTGGGTGCAAGTATCATTGCAGCAGTGTCCTGGAAGGAATCCTGCTCACGGTCTCTTCCATGTCTCGTCTCTGCCAACTGTCCGGAAGTCATCGTCCTTTCCTATATCTGTTTCTTATTCCGGAACGGCTGCATACTCACCGCGACTCCTTCTGGAAGGTATATCCAGTACTCTGCCTCGGCATGCGCATCGCATCTCTGATGTCGGCGGAGGGGAATGTCATCTCATCTAGATCTGGTACGAACCTCTTACTTCACTTTTCTCTAATGTCGTCTGCTTTGGACTCATCTCGTCGCGGCTGCATGGACTGAGCTCCAACGTCTATCCTCGTATCGGGAGTCTCCCAAGAAATGCATCTCACCACCTAGCATCCGAATTAAGTCGAGCCATCCGATCGAGTCGTCAAAACCTCATAATCCCCCAAGAGCTCAACATCTTGGGCACATTTTAATAGTATCGAGTACATACCACAGCATCGGTGGTCCAGCCGTAGAAGGGCAAACCCAAGCCTCACTAATGGCGCCGTAGAACTGCCGCAAACCCGAAGGTTCAAAGGCTTTCACATGGTCATTAAGTCAAGTTAGGGTTTCATTCTTCTAGAGGGACCATAGAATTGCCTGCATGTCCTTCCGACTACTTTAAACTTGGAATAATAGGTTTCTGACATTCGATCGTCTCTGTCGACTCCCAACGTCTCCGCATGAAGTCGTCTCTAGCTGGAATCAACCTATCTGATGACCTCGCATCAGGGTAGCGAACGATCCACATGTCCTAGTCATTCATCTTCGGTGACTAGTGATCTTCTATCATCTCTTAGTACAACTTGTATCACAATAGCTCCAACATCTGGGGCAATATCTCGTCGTTTGCAGTTACAACTAGCTCACTCGTCTGCACGCTGAACCGTGCCTCAATCATCATGAGCAAGCAATACGCCAACGGTCATCAAAGTCTGGCTGGCCTCTACCGGTGGCTCAATCCTCTGGTGCTAATCTGCACGTCCGAGTAATCTCATACGGCGATCCATCCAACGCTCGTGGCACAAAAACACAATCAAAGACACATCTCTGCAATCGTGTGTCGTCGGAATCACACCATGGTCGGTCCTCGTTCGTAACGAGCTCATGCTGACCGCAACTCTAGCCGTAGCTTTCCCTGCCCGTAATCATGGCAGCAAAACCGTAACTGATACTGATGAGGCAAGATCAGGAATGAATATGATACTGAACAAAGAAATGTACATCCTAAGGCTTCTTAAGTGGAGTGGCGAGTCGTAAATATACCGCGGAACATACCCACGGTACGTCACTCTACTTTAGTCACCTATTCCATCAACCAAGGGTCATCCTACGCTCCGAAGGTAAAACCTAACGCTCTGATACCAACTTTGTCACGACCCGAAAGTACGGAACATGACCGGCACCTAAACTACGAACGTCTCGAGGCGTACGTAATCTAAGTAAACCGAAAACCCAGAAATCCAAACCAAGAAAAGATGTAGAGTGCAGGAAAAACCAACTTAAAGCAAGTAGTTTCAATAGCATAAGCCGAATTATGCGGTTTTTAAAAACATCCAAAAATTTCCTGAAAATTTCGGCAGGGTCTCCTTTGTAAATACTGGCCCCCAAACGGGATACAACATGAATAGTATACGAAATCAATAAAAAGGCATCCCCAAGCGGGAGCTATCTCTTCGTCAATCGACGGCCACAACCACACAAGCAATATAATATACAACGCCAACGGCGAGGATCAAAATTCAAAAGGAAACTCAAAACCACAAGAAAATCACAGAAATATAACGCGCGACTCTAAGGTCGAAGGAATAACATCACTGGTCTCTATCTCAAAATAAATACATGTTTGGTTGATGGAACTTCTAGATACAACAGAGTAATAATATACAAGTTATATAATGGGGGGTACGATACAAATAAACCCACCTACTAGCAAATCACCAGGAAATGGAAATAGTGCCAGCAAAGCCGAAAAAAACCCCGTACGGCAAACCTGCAAGAAACTGGGACACAACGGGGGTGAGTTGCCAACTCGTGAATAGAAAAACATCTACGGAAAGAAATCGCATGAATAACGCAACCTAGGTCAATGATCATAATATATCCTCAAATATATGTATAGCATGCAGCCTATAACAAGGTTAGGGTAAATATCTAACCCGAGTGTAATTCCATGTGCCCGTGTCAGTGCCTCAGGTAGCAATGTATCATATGGATGATGTATGAATGCATGAAACAGAATGCATGTACTGAAGAAAACTGCTTTCATAAATCAGTGAGATTTCTGTATTTTAAAAGTGAGGTACCATAAATGAAAGCAGCATAAAACAGTGCCCAGTATCGACACAAAACAAGTGTCCAAATATCTCGATATCTCTGTCTCACAATCTCTGTACCTCAATATCTCAAACACAATGTCTAGGGCGCCGTCAGTCCAGACCGGCCCCTACCATCCATCTCAAGACCACGACGGTATCCTCCGGATATCCGACGCGTCGGGTAAAATCACCGGTAGGTAGTGCTCCCCTGCCAGGCTCACATCGTCATCATCACGCGCTTCTTGCCCTGGGGTACCTTACCGGGTCCACCATGTACCCGAAATGGTTCATCCGTCTCCTCGAATCGGGTCTCGAAATCCATCAGCAAACTCATGGTGGACGACTCATACATCATGGGAAAAACCGCACTTTTATTTAAAAAGAGAGAAATCAGTTTATATATGTTTTGCGGTTTTCCTCCAAATCTAGAAAATATCATGGAAATCCGAATCATCAATAGCATGTAAAACCATGAATATAAGCATGAGAATGAATAACAGTATGCATGAAGCGACAAGTAATAACTACAATATCTAAGCTGGCATATAAGGTATGTACACTAATATTATGTCAAACTACTGGCTATCAAGCTAAGTTAAGCAACAATATTTTCTAAGGTGTACGTGACATGGCAATTACCGATGAAGATGTGTGTGAGCCGGCAAGTAAGTGTATGTGGTACATACGCATCATCGGTAATGGTGCTGGTGTCCTAACAGCATAATGTCAACAATACAATATGAAATAACAATGTAAATATGCGATGCGGAGCGAGCAACCAAAATGAGCGGGAGCTAAAAATTAAACAATGGTGCCATTTGAAATAATACGAACCGCGGGGTTTTGAAAATAGGGCTACGGTGGTTTTTAAGAAAGGATACGTCTTTTGAAATATCCGTAGATCCCTTGACCTGTCTTTTAAAATACCCACGATCCGCTAGTTTTAAAATAGGTAGGAGTCTAATCTAATATAACTACACTAAACTATACGGCTGAACTAACAAGCTGAACTACAGGTAAGGAAACCGCCTATCATCTGAGTCGATACATATACATACCTGTATATATACAGTCGGTGATCCCGCCTCAATAATATCATCTCCGATACCATATCTATAAGCAGGCATCCCAAGTCAAGAGTGCGGATCAATCATCAATATAGCTCGTACGTAAATCCGTCGTACGGCATCCCAACTCTGGGTACGGGTCAATATCACATTCATCATACTATTCACCTGGTATCCTCTTTATCAAATATCATGATCGGGGTACTGATCTACGTCTAGTACAATACTGATACCGCCTAAGTACGCATGCACGTGTGTGAAACACTACGTCAAGACCCGTTACAACATCATGTCGTATCTCAAATACGAACCCTGCTATATCACCGATCTCACGGCCTTAAATCAAATCTCATCGACTCATCTTAAATCCCAAGTACTATCCTCATTATCCATGCATGTGTATATGAATGCACATATGCATAGTCCCATACCCACGCATATATACATATATACACATCCCAATCGGTGCACAAGAAAGTAATGTATGCAAGTCTGTGTGTGCGTATGTGGTAAAACAACTACTCTAGGGTTTCGCAACTAACCCAAAGCTAATCCAGGAACACATAAACATAACATGGATACACATTCTCGTATCATAAAACACCTATATAAACATATATATATAAGCTACACTACGGACTGCGGGGGTGCTATACGCCATCCACCCGACTTCTCTCCGTAGATATAAATCTACTCACCTGGTCCTCGCTCGCCGGTGCCGACGTCGCCACGCGCTTGCTTGTCGCCTCGAAGTCCACATGGGGGTACCTACATATCACAACGCATCGTATCGCATTAAAATCCGACTCATGACCAAAACGACACACGAATCCCACATAAGTCAAAACCTATGGTTGCTTTCACAAATCAACCCAAAAACCCTCGACGTCGGTATACAAACGCCAGACCATCGAGAAAAACCCAAATACACTCATTTGCACATTCACGAACACTAATTTTAATATAAAATAGGTTAAAACTCACAAAAACCCCAATTTCACTTAAAAGTCATTTTTCCGAAAAAAAATCTAGCAAGCACAATCGCCGTTTTTGTACAAAACATGATGTTTAAATGAATGTAGCGGCCAATATACTTATTAAATATCTTAAATAAGTCATAAAAACAATTCCCATAATTTAATCTCATTAAATTCCATTGACCCCAAAATTCTAGTTTACAAAATACCCAATTTTAACAATTTTATAGCAAAAATACACGAACAACAATTTAGCTTGGATTTTCATGAAAAAAAGGCATTAAACCACTCAATATAATATTAATAATGATATGAAACCATAATTATATTTAATCTAAAGCATTTAATAATTTTCCAAAAACCCTAGTTAGCAAAATAGCTTAAGTAGACAAATTTTAAAATAACAATTAGCAAACTAGTTACTAGGTAAGATTTTACATGCCATAATATGTTAAATTATACACTTAAACCATGATCAAGTGATATAAAATCCTAACTTGATCCATACCCAATTCTAGAATTTCCAAACTTGCAACTAAAGCCTAATTAACACTTAAATAAATTAGCTTTAAGAAATTAACTAACAAATTAAGTAAAAGGTTTAGAAATTATACCCAAAAACATTTGAAGATCCACAAGCACCCATAGCCTCCCAAATTGAAATCTAAATCCCTAGATTCATGCAATGGTAGCCAAGGAAAAATGGGTAGGAGGTGGATTTTGATTTTGATTTTTGCTTGATTTTTGACAATTTTTTTCTTGAGGATTTTTGAAGAAGAGAAGAAATGAGGGAAAGAGAGGGGAGGGGCTGAACAATTCAACAGTGGCTCGGCTAGAGAGGAGGGGGAAGAGGTGAGAGAGTGTGAGTGTTGGTTTGAAAGTCAAAAATAAAGTCAAAAGCCCATTCTTATGCATGCATATTATTCTTTCTTTTCTTTGCTTTGCTTTAATGTGTGAAATGGGAGGCCCAAGATTGTTGGGCTGATCAAGGGGGCCGGCCAAAGCATGTTGGGGGAATGGGGGTGGGTTTTGTTTGGGTGAGAAAAAGAGATAAGTGTAGTAACCCACTTCCATTACACTAATTTCACCGAAAAAAAGCCTTTTTCTTCGATATTTTCTAAACCGTTTTGGCAAACGATTTCATTTCAAAAACCACATGATAAAATTTTATTTAATGTTTTATGATGCACAAAATTTGTTTCAACTCATTCCAATTTGTAATTTTCCCTAATTAAATGTATTAGTGACGGCTTAAAATAATATTAAAATAATTAATTTCGGAAAAATTTTCAGAAAATTTGAAATTTCACCAGTGGCTCAATAAACACCAAATACTAGCAATTACATAGCTAGAATATGTATATTTAATTTTATAATAAAGATATTTGTATTTTGACTTTTTACATAAAACCCCCTTATTTTACCGTTTTTTTCGAAATTTCACCGAAACGATTTTCAAAACGTTACAGATGGCCAGGGTGTAGGCAGACCCAAAACTGCCTTGTGAGGTAATTCTCGGGTCCCCACCCCCTAAGGCCATTTTAGGGTGGTCTCGGGGGAGTGGGCCCTCCCTAGGTCACTCCGGGACATGTCCAGGGTCCCCGCGCATCTCCCCGCAGCTTCTCAGTCCAAACCGAGAGCCCGCGGGGAATCAAAACATCAAGATAATATGAAATAAGTTATGGGTTATGCGGCAGCTTTTTCGGGGCAAAAACCGGCAGGATTCGGAAATCGTATCAATCTAGTTTATGGTGTTTGGGTGGCTCTGATGCCATTGTTAGGTCAGTCAGTGCAACGGAAACTGACCGTGGCGGCCATAGGTCTCTCAATAGCTACTTTTTACGCAGTCCTCTTGCGACGGACTACAACCCGCTGGACCATATATCCGCATGGGGTACCCTGGAGGTAAGAGCCTGCGTTTCGCCACTACTGTTGTCACGCCCCGGTTCCCAGTATACGGAGAAGTAAACGTGACGGGCCATGACATATTTACTCAGAAGTAAACACGTTAAGCGTAAATAAGCAATATAAATGAATACACAAGAATAACAAAAGATGTAAAAATAACAGCAACTTTTATTAACATTCTTTCTTTATATTACAACTGATTTGAAAAGGAAATATACAATGATAAAAGCAATGCCTAAACAGTGGCATACAAATGAAAAGGTAAGTACAATTAAAAACTAGAAGTATGGCTCCTCCGTGAACTGATCCAAGTCCTCCTGGCTGGCCTCTGTCTCCTGAGAGTCGGGTCTTCCTGACGCACATTTCAAAGAGAGAAAGAGACATGAATGTAGTCAGCGAACTAGCGCTCGGTAAGTCCTAAAAGTAAGAGTGGAACAGATCAAGTAAAGAGGAGAGAACTGGTAATATAAACAGGTATATGTTTGTTGTACTAACGTAGTTGTTTGTAGCTTGGTACAGAATATATCGGTATATACGAGAGGAGTCCAACTATCGTATGGACTATGGTAACATGTAAGTATAAGTCCCCGTCAAAACCCACAGAACAACGGCACGGGATATTCATGTGGGTGTCTTTTAGTGTCCATCATCGTGCCACTTTTAACACATTCCATACCAGTCTACCCCTTTAAACCCCGTAATGAATTGTATTGATTATAGTTTATAGTTATCAGACTTGCCGATACCATGGATACAAGTTGTTTATATAATCAGCTTCAGGATGTATCAAGTAATCATGTAATCAAGTCAAGTATAACCATGGTTCGGTCAATTCAAGTCATGTTTGCATGTTGATATTGTTATGGTATTCAGGTTCAAGTTCAAGTATACATGTTGGTTTGGATTCAGATTGATTTGGACTCGGACTTGAATCAAACACTTAGAACTGATTTGGATCCTGAATTAGGTTTAGGAGTTATCGGTAACTGCTAAATATGGACGACATGATTTGTGTCTTTTTCCACGACAATTACCATTGATAACTCCGTTTTAGTTTTTCTACCTTAAATAGGCAAGCACTCACTTTCTCCGGCTCTCTGAGGCTCAAGAGAATTGATCCTACTTAAACCTATATTTACTAAGATCCTTAATGTAATTTTATATAACTCAAGAGGGTTTTATGAAAAATATTTTATATACTTTCAAAATAAAGCTCAAGTATTTATTTATCGTATTTAGGGTTTCATGGATGTAACTTTTAAGATTTGAGGTATTTTAGTGAATATTAATTTAGCTTGAATAGTTCATGGTATTTAAGTGAAATACTTGTCTTGTATGAATACTTGATAGTATTTTAGTGAAACTTGTCATTCTTTTATCATATCTTGAAAATATGTGGTTTTAACAATATTTATATATTTATAAAAATTAATTTTATTATTAAATAGAAAATGTCGTTTTTCTTAAATATCATATTAAAAATCTTTCGAGACCGAATGCTCCATGAGGAGGTCTGCATCTCGCTCTACTATCCCAAGAATGTGCGATAATCTGCACCATCCAATAGCGGGTCCCCTAAAAAGGGTTGTAGAGGCATAATCGCAAAGAATTTTGATAATACAATTCAAAGAAAACCGGGTCTTTATAGTTCAAGGTACTTAAATGAAAAGTTGTAATCGCCACAAAAATAGGTTTCCAAGAGTATCGTACTATGTCAATATGTGTGTATGTGAGGGGTAGGTCATTACCCCATGAAGTTTTCTAGAGGTAATAGTTATCAAAAGAACTAAAAGTTGAATATATGAAGTTCATGGTATTTTTATGTAAAAGCTAGGTTAAAGTTATATAACATGACTTTTTAAGGTGAAAATTGTTTTTAATTATTTGTTCTCATGATTAATAAGCATGGTGTAGGAATATACATGAAGAAAATGTAAGAAAAGTGGAATTATAATGTTTTAAAAGAAGATGTCGGTGTTAACTCCACTTCCAACATGTTTTATAAAAAGTGACTATTTATGTAGAAAGAGAAGAAGGGATGTAGGACTAACAAGTGAACTAGGGTAGAGAAAGGTTGAAGAAACTATATTGATGGTCGTGGCGTCGCGGGGTCGCCGGAACTTGCGTAGATCCTTGCCGGAAGTTGACCTTGGCCTAACTCCACTTCTACTCCACTTGTATTTAGAAAAATTTGATAATTTTGGCTAGGGATTTCGGAATGAGGAGGGGTTACGGTATGAGGTTGTATTTATAGTGTGGAATTAGGGTTTTGGAATTGAAAGAATGAATTAAAATGCATTAAAAATTGGATTAATTGGGAAATTAAATTCTTTGTTAAATTGAAGAGAAAACAAATAGTGTAGGGGTAATGGGAGTAGGCCAAAGGTCTTGTATGCAGAGCACGGGGTTATTAGCTATAGGGGCCCGATGCCGCCGGCCCTAGGCCCCGTCTCACCGGCCATCTTGTGAGGGAGTGCCGGTGGATCATCACTACGTGTTTATCTCAGTTCATACAACATTTTGCACATGTTAGATTTCTCTTACTTTTCATTTTTGTGTGCAATGCACGTGTAAACTTTTGTGCTTCCAAAAAGTTGAAAAGAAAAATCGGAAAAAAAATTAATATGTGGCGGATGGAACTCGAACACAGGGGCTACGTCATAACAGTGCAAGGCTTTACCAATGAGCTACAAGTGCTTTCTTGTTGTTCTTAAACAAAAATAACTTTTAAATTGTAGTCAGGCTTGCAAACTCCATTCTGTACATTAACTTAAAAATTTTCATACTCAGAGTTGTTACAACTGTCACCACAGTGAGAACCCCCATAGGTCGACACAATGCCTAGTAGCTCTGATACCATTGTTGGTTCCTGTGCCCTCGCCGCTAACCCGCAGCCAATGCGGAATTCAAAAACAAAAATTTTCGTTGCACTAGAAACCTAAAACCAAGAATCAAGTCCAAACACCTGAACTAGCAAACACAAAAGTATAGAAATCACAACCTTTGTAGCGTCTTCATTTGCTCCAATTGGGTTGGACTCTAGCCTACTCTCAAGAGCTCCGGATAGTACTTGCAAGCCGGTCTTCATTCGAGGAAGATGGTCCACCTGAGGGAACCAAGTTCAAGCTTCAACTTCATCAATGAAATAACTAAAAATCCTAGGTTGCTAATTTAGGATGTTTAGTGATATGTATGAGTGTTCTAACATTTTTCTTTCTTTTTATCTTCATAATTCTCATCTCATGAGAGGGTTGAAGATGAAGAAGAAAAAGAAGAAGGAGCCTTGGAAGAAAGAGAAGAAAAATGATAGAATGAATAAAATCCTTAACAAATTCAAGCATGCTTCATATCTTTTGTAAAAAGAATTTTACCATTTTAAAACTATAACCATGCTTGAATAGTATTTGCAAATGAATTAATAGTTCATTTGCCCATACTCTCCACCATTTCTCTTTTCCATCTCATTTCATAATTTCTTTATAAAGAAAATCCTAAAAATGAGGTGTCCTTCTTCTAAACATATTCTTGTATGAATACAAAAATACGTCTCCACAAGTACATGCCCGTATTCATATCAAAATACAAATACCCAAGAGATAGAAAAATACAAAGAACATAATATTAGAATATACATATCGAAATATATATGTAAATTATTAAATCAAAACTTGATTTAATAATTCGGCTTAATTCTAAGCCAGCTAGTATTATCATCCGCCCGATTGAAGTCCGTGTGGTTAGCATACATACTAATCGGAACCCTGTACGTATCAATATACGGTCATTACATCATTTTGCCTGAACTGGGAAACCCCTCTGTGTGGGACTCTAAAGACTTGTCAATACGATGGCAATGGGTTTAACCACAAGCACGTCAGCGGCACTAACTGTATATAACGGCTATCCAGGTATTGAGCGAAAGGAAGGCCGACGAGCAAACTCATTTGTATCCCTACTGAGCCTGTCTGTGACAATCTCCGTACAGTCCGGTTTCTTCGTCTGAGATAATCTCATACCGGGTATAGGGGGTGGATAACGTAATACCTCTACTAACCCGATAAGTCGTGCCGATTTGAAGCTCATCACCCACTGATAAACAACTAATATCACATCAGTAAATCCCATCCACCTTGGCAAAGGATTTTTTATGATGGCTGACCCAACACAGCGCGACATCGACTTCCAATATCGAGAGAAGCGAATCTCTGATGATTGTTCACTACCTCCATGTGGCTCGAGACTACACCCAACTAAAACCTGTTTGCACGACTCCTTTGAGTCGTGGTATGGTAGTAATCTAAGTACAGTGGGAACAAATACGAGACAAATAAAAACCTCATGCCAAAGGAGTAACATGTACTCATATCATAAGAGAACTTCTATCTGACGATAGGTATAATTCCATTTAGAAGTTCTTGGCGAGTCTGACCGATGTACTCACCTCCAATGAGCACATGTATACTATCTTAGGTGACTCAACACCAATGGCTTGTGAGACCGGTCACCGTCCCTCATCGAAGTCTCGAAAATTATACACTAGTCTATTTCGGAGTATCGATACCCAGTCTCAATATTCTCTTGACTAGGGACATTTAAGAATATGCTTATGGACCACCCAGCTCCCAAGTATATGATCGTCATCATAATGCCGGTAGTCAAATAATAATCCTACGGGTTTTATCAAAACGTATACATATAATAATAAAAACAAACCAGATAGTATACTATCATCTCAAATAAGACTAATCTACTTATATAGGTCCACGTCCAATTATCATAATTGCCTATATGCAATTACAATAATTGTCTTGAGAGCACTATATCCAACAAAATCGAACAACACGGAAAATTCTGACATTTTTTAAAATTTCATTATTTTCGTATGTTATATATAACATGCAAAATATTTAAAAATCGATAAAACTGATTTTTTTTGAAAAATTCTCTATTTACCAGTGCTGTATATTGCATGTAAAATATTGAAAATTTGAAGAAAACAGAAAATTTTAGGATTTTTGAAGCTATCATGGTTTTCATGTATTATAATAAGCAAAATATTGAAACACCGAAGAGGATATAAAATTTCACGATTTTTGTGTCTTATTTGAAAAATATTAAAAAGTTAAAAAAAGTAAAAACTTTTAAGATTTTTCAAAATTTCGCTATTTTCGTCTGTCATATAGCATGTAAAATACTGAAAATTTAAAGAAAAAATACAATTCCGTAGTTTTTGAACATATCGCGATTTTCGTTAAAAACAAAAAGCACCATCAATTTTGTGGCAGTTGAAAATTTCGCGATTTTCGTTTTGCTATAATAGCATGCAAAATCTTAAAAACCGAAAAGCTAAAAACTTTTTGACACCTTTAAATGTTTTACGATTTTGTGTGATATAACATGCAAATATTATAAACTCGAGGGTACCAGATAATTTTGAAATTTTTTTAAAATCATGATTTTCTTGTGTTATATATAACAAGCAAAATATTGATAAACCGAAGATTTTTGAACATTTCATGATTTTCGTGTGCTATATAACATGCAACATATTGGAAAATCAAATAAAACACAATTTTCTCTTTTATTTTTGAAAATTTCATGATTAAGCATGCAAAATATTGAAAATGTGAAGGAAACGGAAAATTTGGGGATTTTGGAAAATTTCGCGATTTTCGTATGCTATATAACATGCAAAATATCGAAAAATCGAAAAAAAGCTGAAAATTTTTTAGATTTTTAATAAATTTCGTGATTTTCTTAAAAATTTTATATTGTTATTGGAAAATTTTAGGGTTTTTGACAATTTTGCACCAAGCAAAATGTTATACAATCGAATAGCCGAATTTTTTTGGGGGATTTTTGATCATTTTGTTATTGTTTTGTGCTAATGCAAAATATTGAAAAATTAAAGAAAACTTAAGTTTTATAGAAATGTAAAATATTCGAAATTTAGTATGCTAGCATGCAGAACATCGTAAATTTGAAGAAAACGGAAATTTTTAAGGAATTTTAAAGATATCGCAGTTTTCACTTGTCATATGAAACAAAATATTGAAAAATCAAAGAGTACAGAAAATTTTGAGATTTTAAAAAATTTAGTGATTTTCATGTGCTATATATTGCATGTGAAATATTGAAAAGTCAATGAAAACTATTTTTTTTTATTTTCATGTGATATATAACAAGCAAAATATTGAAAAACCATGGAGCACAGAAATTTTTTAGATGTTTAAAACTTCTCAATGTTCGTGTGCTATATATAGCATACAGGATACTGAAAATTTTAAGGAAATGGAAAATTTTGAGATTTTTGGATAAATAGCGAATTTTATGTGTAGCAAGCAAAATATTGAAACAAAAGCTCACCGAAAATTTTGTGATTTTTGAAAATTTTGCGATTTTCGTGTGTTATGCAAAATATTAAAAATCAATAAAAATTGAAATTTTTAAAAATGTCGCAATTTCCTTATGCTATATTTGATGCAAAATATTAAAAATTTAAAGGAAACTGAAATTTTTGATATTCTTGAAGACATTTTCTTGAGCCATACCAGGCAAAATATAACATAAAAACAGTAAATTTTGTGATTCCTGAAATTTTCGCGATTTTCATATGCTAGAACATATAAAATATTGAAATTTGAAGAAGACAGAACATTTTGGGATTTTTGAGGATATTGCGATACTCGTGTGCTATAACAAGACAAAGTATTGAAAAACCAAAGAGCAAATAATATTTTGAGATTTTTTGAAAATTTCGTGATTTTCGTGTGCTATATAACCATCCAAAATATGTAAAAATCAATGAAAACTGAAATTTTTTGAGTTTTTTAAAAATTTTGCTACTTCTATGGGCATGAGAAATATTGAAAATTTGAAGGAAACAGAAAATTTGGGATTTTTGAAAATATCACGATTTTCGTATGTTATAGCAAGCAAAATATTGAAAGACCAAAGAATACAGATAATTTTGAGATTTTTTTAATATTTTGAGATTTTCATGTGTTCAAAATATTGAAAATCAAAGAAAGCTGATTTTTTTTTAGATTTTTGAAAACTTCGCTGTGTTATCATGCAAAATATTAAAAATTTGAAGCAAACAGAAAATTTGAGATTTTGAAAATATCGTAAATTTCATGTAAGCAAAAATTTTGAAAAATCAAAAGGCTCGGAAAATTTTGAGCTTTTTTAAAATTTCGCAATTTTCTTGGGTTATAGAATACAAATTATTGATAAATCGAAGAAAACTGGATTTTTTTTGTGATTTTCATGTGATATATTTAATGCAAAATATTGAAAATTTTAGTATTTTGGAAAATACCATGATTTACGTTTGCTATATATAACAAGCAAAATATTGAGAAACGGAAAAGCAAAGAAAATTTTAAGATTTTTGAATGTTTTGCAAATTTCGTGTACATGCGAAATATTGAAAAATCGAAGAAATCCAAAAAATTTATTGAAAATTTATGATTTTCGTATGCTATATTATTTACAAAATATTGAAAATTTTAAGCAAACAAAAATTTTGGAGCTTTTGAAAATATCACGGTTTTCGTGTGCTGGCAAACAAAATACTAAAATCTTTTAAGGAAATAAAAAATTTGGGATTTTTAAAGATATAAGAGAGTCAGAGCAAGAAAGCAGCAATCATAAGAGTTTAGTAGACAAATATCCCATGATACAAGATATAATATTAGCACAAAAGCAGTAAATCATGAGAGTTTTTATGATAGCTCCTAGCAAGAACACAGTAATCATAAAGAAGGGTTCAGTAGACAAATATCCTATGATAAAAAAATACAAATATACGATCCTAGCAAGAAAGCAGCTGCCTTAAGAAGAGTTCCGGTAAACAAATATCCGAAGAAGCTATGATATTAGCAACAGCAGTTAGAGATCCCTAGAAGGTAGGAGCATCTCATGTCATCATAAATACAACAAGATGTTGAACAAAATGGGCAAAATTAAAGAACTCAATCATCTCTCAAAAACAAGCTAAAACACAGAAGCTGGTCACTCATCATAGTAAAAGTTCTCCTTGTCCATGCTCCTCATAGAAGTTTTAGACCTCAGCCTCGAAGAATGGAGAAACGGATCCGAACCATCACTGCTTCTAGAATCCATATTAGAAGACGACATCTTCTTCTGATGGAACGGAAATTCCCCCGTCATCGCTCGATTGAAACTGCAAACTCTCTGCTTCGCCTTAATAGATTGAGTCAAGTTCATATAGTTGGGCCTGCTACTTCTTCCATTGCTCTCCCCTGTATTTTCTTCCAATGCTAAGACCGTATTTGTTCTTGATATCCGTGTGCGCGTGCAGTTGGAAGACGAAGATGGAGTGGCCTCATCATCGTAGCAACGGAATTCAGAACTAGGAGATGAAGTTGAGCGGGGAGGAGGTTTTGCCGAAACCCTCGTAGTCAAATTGTTCTTCTTGATCTTTACTGAACCAATTTGTTCCGAGCAACGGGAATGTGTTTTAGAGGAAGACTGAAGAATCTCGAGGGGGTCGTCAACTTGGGCTTCGTCAATGAGCCGGGTTTCCCATGATTTTGCGGCCATCCATTGTTCAAACCAGCTCCAGTTGTTTAAGTCGGCCTTGTCGGAATTATGGTGGTGGTTTAGAGAACTCGCCATTGAAGAAGATTTGGACCTTGAGTCAGGAGATGGCGACCTGAAATGCTGAAATATATACAGGTAAAGACAAGCGGGGCGTTGCAATTAAAACGACAAGAGATTTGACGTGGGGTATTTATTTGCTTGAATTCCTGGACAAAAATAACAACAAGCCTGTTGTTGAGAAAGAGCATAAGCCATGGCTCTTTCTCTCTTGATCGCTCCCTTGTGTCTCATCTGTAATTTTGTTCTGATTTCCTCTAATGTGCCTTGACTGTCACACCATCGATCCTGAAATCCACCAAAAATGTATATTTCACTGTATAATATGCAGATGTATCGACAACCGATTAATAGAATTTGATAATTAAGAGAATACTGATGCTAGTAGTTCAGGTAAGTATATTAATCCGAAACCGAAAAACTACCTGTGCTTCTTTGATGGTATCCATGTGGGGAGGGGTTCGATGAACTTGTAGCAAGTGTTGAACAGCCTGTCCATCGGTGGACAAGCGCACGCGCCTTGCACGGACACGTGCCTGGACATGGACAAGAGCCTGCATGCATCGAAGAGTCACAGCAGCCTGCTTCCTCACCTGGCGTCCTCGCACCAACGCCTGCAGCCTTACCACTCCCTTCAGTGCCCTTAATGCTCTTCTAGCCTATACATAATATCAACCTCAAATCATCTCACAAAATTAAGATTTTAATCACGAGAGGTTGAAACTTTAGACCATGAAGATGTGTTATCATGACAAGAACCACTTTCAATGTTACATCACAATCCAGTGTGTTTTGGGGTAACAATGTACACTAGGCATCCAACTCTTAGTTTGTTGTATACTGGTGACAAGAACCACTTCACCCATAATCTATTAAATTGTGACTTGACATGCATATCAAGCTAGTTTAGCTGTCTGTAAGGGAAAAAGAAAAAAAGAAAGAAACTATGCGGATGACACACATATTAATTAATAAGGTTAATTGCACAAAATACCCCCCTATAGCTTTGTCACGTTCTACTTTCCGGTGTACGGTGAAGAGAACGCGACGAGACCGCTACGTATTTACTGTGAAGTAAATACGCTAAGCGTATCTAAGCAATATAAATATAAATGCACAAGAGACAAAATATAATAAAACAGCAACTTTATTTATTCACATTCTTTTTACAATACATGGAAAACTAGATACAATTGAATGAAAGCAATGCCTAAACGGTGGTATAAAAGAAATGAAAATTACTAAAATAAAAATGTGTACAATGAAGCTAGAGTTCTGGGTCGTAGGAAAGCTGGTCCAAGTCCTCACTAGTAGGCTCGATCTTCTGAGTGTCTAGATCACCTGACAACATTCCAAAGAAGAAAAAGAAGGAATGTCGTCAGCAAACAATCGCTCGGTAAGTCCAAAAAATAAGAGAGAAATAAAATAGACAGAAAGAGAAGATAGCTTTTAAAGTTGTATTATATGAGTATTTAGTGTTAACGTTGTTATTTGTAGCTTGGTACAGAAGGATGTCAGTATATACGAGAGGAGTCTCTATAAGCCAGAGACTAGAGACACGTATAGTACAAGGAACCGTTTATACCACGGTACAACAGTAACAGAATATAGGTTAGGTGTATTAAATCTTACAGTCTCGTGCCACTTCTAACACCTTCCATACCAATCTATCCCTTAAACCCCGCGATATCTTGTATTGTATTGTTTGTGCTGTATTGTAAATTATATTGTCTTATATATATGGATGACTTGCCGAAACCATAATATCAGTAAATGGATGTAACTGGAGAATCATGTAAATGGAAGTATATCCATGGTTCGGTTCGGTCAATACAGGTTAAATAGATTGAATATAAGTATTTAAGAATTCATGTTGAATTGTAAATTATAAATTGTACTTGAATCCTATTCAAGTCAGATTATTAAGAAGAGACTCAGTCTGAGTCAGAACAATTAGAAAAGATATTGAAGTCCTGATTGTTTTGATGTTATCGGTAACCGCTGCACATGGGCGGCAGGATTTGTGTCTTTTTCAAAGACGATTACCGTGTTGATATCACCATTGTTAACTTGTCTACCTTGAATAGGCAAGCACTCACTTCTTCGGCTCCCTGAGGCTTAAGAGATTGGTCCCACTTAAACCTATATATATTTATTAGAGTCCTTAAGGTAATTTATAGAACTTGAGCGGATTTTATGTAAAAATATTTTTGTATAATTTTCAAAATACACCCCAAGTATTTAATTATCGTCTTTAGAGTTTTCATAGTTGTAGATTTTATATTTGTGACATTTCTAATGAATAAACCTATTTTTCATAATACATGGTATTTAATTGTAATATTGAACTTGTATGGAATTCATGATATTTTAATATAAAGTGATTCTTGCGATTTTAGGAAAAAGTTGGAATATTCATATTATCACAAAATAGATATTTTAATGATACATATATACATATTTATATAAAAATAATTTTAATATATATTATATTTCTAGAAATCACATTTTCTTAAGATATTTGTATTTTAAATCTTTCGAGACCGAATGCTCCTTGCGGAGGTCTGCATCTCGCACTACTAAACCCAGGGATGTGCGATAATCTGCACCATTCCAGTCGGGTTCCCCAAAATGGGTTGTAGCGGCGCTTTGCAAAAATTTATTAAAAAATACGAATTTTTATAGAAAACGGTTTTAATAGTTAGTGGTATTTATATGTAAAGTTTCGTTTTTCCGTATTCTATCTTCCCGAAAGGTATTGTGCTATATTACATATGAGTGTGTGAGGAGGTAGATCATTACCTCGTGATCTACTTAAAGGTATAGCAAGATTGTAATGTTTTAATGTCGAATTTAAACTACATGGTATTTTAGTGAAAAAGTACGATAACAATTGAAATAGAAATCTTTTTGATACGGAACTTGTTCAATATGACTTTTTAATGTTTAATAGTCAACATGTAAAGGTTTAGTATGATTGTATTTAAGAAAAGTTGAATTTTTAGAAAGAACCGAATCAGAAATCAGATTAACTCCGATTCCGTCGGGTTTTAGTAATGTGAGTTTTTAGAAAAGAATAGAGAAGAGAGAGGTGGGACTTACTGGATTTTGGTTTAGAGGAGAGGAAGAGAGAGTGGACGTAGGTTCCGATGCGTCATTTCGTCACCGGGAGCTTTTAGGGTCGTCGTCGGAAAATCGCCGGAGTTTTGCCCTTCGCTAACTCCAAAAGTATACTAAATTTTTATGAATTTTTTGAGAGTTTTGATCAGAATTTTGGAGTGAAGGAGGTGTGTTTATGGGTTATACTTATAGGGTAAGGCTAGGGTTTAGGGTAGGTGAAAGGGTTTAAAGAAAAAATGTATTAAATTGTAATAAAATGTAATAAAATGGAGTAATTAGGGTTTAAAGGGTCTCTAGAACCGGTCCAAGGAAATAAAGCATGCAGGAGTGATAGGGAGGTGAAGAGGTCCAACTTTTATGTTGGGGACTCGGCGGTCCGGCCGAGTCCGGCCGGCGGCGGCAGCCCGAGTCGGTCGAGTCCGGCGCTTGTTGGGTTCCTCGTCTTTTCATTTACCCCCTAGGCCAGTTAGTTTTACATGTGTAGTGGGATTTTACGGGTTTAGCACGTGTAGACTCTTGAACTTCTAAAAGTTTAAAAAGAAAATAATATTAAAAATAATGTGGGGTATGGGATTTGAACTCTGGTGGGTTGGTTCAGCAATGTAAGGTATTTCCAATGAGCTACAAGCTCTTTCTTGCTATTAAAAAGCAAATTAATTACTTATAGCAATCACAGTAAATGCAAATACCCCAAATATGCATTAGTTTTTAAACAAATTTTTTGTATACCAAAATTGAAGTTGTTACAAGTTCACATCATATACCACTTATTATACTGCCTCAAGAAATTTATTACACAAACACCCCTTCTGTTCATCAATCAAAACCCTTTTAAAACACTTTAATCCAACTCTAAACAACTCAAAATGATGTTATATTTGAACTCTAGAACTTGATTGTGCTATTTAATAATTCTAGAATTTGAGTGCAACAACCCTTTTTTCTATTGGGAGATGAGTCGATCCACAGAACAATGCTCGCGACAAACAATCACGCAATTAAGTAACGAAAGATACAGATAAATTAAAGTGCGAGAATAAGAAAGTAATCAAACACAAACAAGAGAGAAATTTGTTAACGAGATTCATCCACCATATGGCTGGTCCCCGGCAAAACAGAATCCGCAAACGTCTAGTATATTTTTAGTCAATATTTACACCAAGAACAACCTTAGGAGATTTCTCTCTCAAATCTCTCTATATAAATCTTTCTGACTCTCACTCAATCTCTCTCGGCCTCTGCAAAATTTTATTCGCTTCAGACTTCTCTGTTAGAATTTCACTTAACCAATGTGCAGACCTCTCTCTCCCTTAAATTGTGATTGGCCACATACATTAAATCAATTATATGTATAGGCTCATGAGTTTGCTTGTAGATAAAGTTTAAGGATTGTTTCAAACTTCACCTAACCCGAACAGAGCCTATTCTAGCCCTTTCCACATGCAGCCGCATAACTACATTTGGCTTCTCTGCGCATTAATTTGGCCACCCCCTAAGCATATAGGCTAGGATTGGAGATAAGAGATATATGCATACATCATCATATATTTTGCACATGCATCTCACCAAGTGGCAGCACTTAATTGCTCATGAGCCTCATGGGCCATGAATTTTGCATCAAAAAATTAACAATCTCTATCTTAATGAAAATTCGCCACATTCTCCTACTTGGAGATAATTTCGCCTTAATTCTCAAACTACACACAATTCCGCTGCTAATCTCTCCTTGTCAAATTTTCATGGAGAGGTTCGCCAACCTGCTATAGAGATTCGGCTTGTCTCTGTCTACGACCTTATTGAAGATATCCTCAGGATTATTTTCTCCCGCGATCTTCTGTAGTGTCAACTCACCATCTTCCAACACTATGCGTATGAAGTGGTACCGCGTCTTGATGTGCTCGTCTAATAGTGATATGTCGTATTCTTCGCCAAGTGTATCGCAATTTGGTTGTCTCTCCATAAGGTGTTGAAGTCATGCTTCTTATCCAACTCTTCGAGTAACCCTTATAGCCATATCATCTCTTTGCTCCTTCCATGATCGTCACGTACTCAACCTCCGTAGTTGACAATGCTACTATCTTTTGCAGTTGAGAGATCCAACACACCGCTGTTCTCCCAACCGTGAATACGTATCCCGTTGTGCTCTTCCCACTATCTAACTCATCTGAATAGTCCGCATCAACGTATCCCTACATCTTTAGAGAGTCATCCCCGAAACATAAACAGTGACTAGACGTACTCCTAAGATACCTTATGTAACGACTCTGAAATCCCTGTATATAATTATTTTTTTAAATGTATAGAAAAGGGTATTTCAGACTATGCAGGAGTTATAAATTATTTTTGTTCAATTAAAATAAAAGGAAACTTGTAACTCACTGGTAAAGCCTCTACATTACTGGGACGTAGCCTATGTGTTCGAATCCTATCAGTCCCAAAATTTTTAAAGATTTTTCCTTTTAAATTTTTTGGAAGTCCAAGAGTTGCACGTGCAATACACGGAGAACGAAAAGTTTCAGAAAAATTAAATAGGCGCAAAGAGGAGTAAACACACATCTGGACAGGTGGCACGAATCTCGAGGCAAACCATCGAAATTCGACCGTCCATTTCACCTCTATGCCCGCCGCCGATGGTCTGATTGGCTTGATTTTCCTGCAGTCAAATAGAGACTCTGTGTTTTACACACAAGTCCCTTCGACTCGCCTCAACTTCCCTACACTGTTTGATTTTCCTGCAATCAAACAGAGACTCTTTAAATCCATAATTAACACCATTAAATCCATTTTAATTCATTTTTATTTCACACCCTCTCTCATTTTTACCCTATAAATACCATCGCATGCCCTAACTCTCCCCCATTCTGAAATTTCTATCAAATTTTTTTTCAAACTCTCTAAGTATCAAGTGGAGTTAAGCATCTAAGTGGAGTAGCAAGTCAAGCTTGATGACCAAAGCCTTTCTGACGACTCCACGACATCCGAAGGCTTCCCCTCATTTTTGTTAATGATCTAAGCTAGTAAGTTTCCCTTCTCTCTCTATTTCTTTCATCTCAAATCGTCTTCTAAAAACACATCGACAAAGTGGAGTTAGCTCCAATATATTGTTATTTTTTACATTTGTACTCCAGTTCATAAGTAAAATAGGTCAAACTAATATCCTAACACCACTCTTAACCTTATGTATATCATTTAGCTTTTAGTTTAATAAAATTTTCTATGTGAAATAATTATAAAACGAAGTTTTCATAAAAATACCATGAACTTTAATATAACCCCTATTTCGATGACTAGAGTATATACTTTTAGATTATTCACGGGATAACGACCTACCCCACACGCACACTATGGTTTCATAGCACGAAGTTCTAAACATGGGGTTTAAGTAAAGAATAGGTTTTACATTAAAATACCATATTTTTTTCAAAACGGGTTTTTTTAAATCAATAATTTAAATTCTTGGCAAATACGCCTCTACAACTCTCGTCAGGAGACTCGCTAATAGATAGTGCAGATTATCGCACATTCTTAAGATAGTAGAGCGAGATGCAGAACTCCTCACGGAGTATTTGGTCTCGAAAGGAAATAAAAATACGATTTTTATGCAGTACGACTTTTCTAAACAAAACTAAAACTTTGGAAAATTATATGAAACTATGAATCCATATTTTCAATAAAAACAAATTATGAAACTATATATTTTAAAATGAAATATTAGAATTTTAATAAAATACCATCAAGTTTCCAAAAGAGCAAGTTTTCATAAAAATACCATAAACTTTTAAAAGCTAGGTTTTATCATCAAAACACCACAACAATTAAAATAAATGAATATGTTCATGAAAACTCTAAATATTATAAATCACCCTCGAGATTTATTTTTAAACTATATTAAAGTATTTTTCATAAAACCCTCTCGAGATATGCAAACAATATTTAAAGACTCTAAATTAATATAGGTTTAAGCGGTATCATTTCTCTTAAGCCCTATAGAGCTAGAGAAAGTGAGTGCTTGCCTATTCAGATTAGACAACTTAACGGAGTTATCAATGACAATTATTTTGGAAAAAAACACAAATCCTGTCGTCCATGTGCAGCAGTTGCCGATTTCTCTCGAACATAAGATTTTTAATAGTTTAAATCAATTCATATGAAAAATACCTGGACTCGAATCCAAACTTGAACCTAAACTTGAATTCGAACTCGAACACAAACCCGAACTCTAACCCAACTCGAATCCGGTCTCCTCGAACTAACTTGACTCGAATCAGGATTGCAATTGACATGACTCGCATTTTACTCGACTCACTCGACTTCATTCTACACCTTTTGCAATCTATGGTTTCGATTAAGACATGTTATAACCAATCAATCAATTTAATTAAGTATACTATACAGTTATAAACTATTTATACTCGGCGTGCTAGGAATAGTTCTTGTGTGAATTCAACCAAGCTTCAGGAGTCCTGTATTAATTTCTTTTTTTATTTTACTCGAATATCAGTCGAGTTGACTTATCCACAGCCTAAAACCCCGATGCTAACACATGAAATGGGCCCGTGTTTCCTTACTCCTGGGGCCCCACTCTTGACTCATGAATACTTCTACGGCTGCGTTGACATCCACACTTGGAACTTAACGTTAACATAGTAACCATATAGAGACCTATAGTAATATTTACCCATGATCATATAATTTTACTCGTCATATATATATTCTACACTTGTCATACTTTTTAATCTTATTTTATTCTTGGGACTACCGAGCGCTACTTCGCTGACGGGCATTCTACCCATCCTTCTTTTCTTGGAATGTTCGTCAGATATGGTCGAGACGGAGGAAATGGAGACCACAGAGAAAGACTACAACAAGATTGCTTCTCAGGAATAGCTTAGCTTCACTTTCTATTCAGCCTATATATGCCACATATCTAGGCATTTTCTTTTATTGTATTTACATTTCAGTTGAAACTCATGTACTTGTAAATATTGAAAGTTGAATGTAAATAAAGATATTTGTTGAAAAAATTTACAGTCTCTATTTATTCTTGCATTGTGTATTATTGTTTCAATATGCTTAGTATGTTTATTTAGGGAATGACCTTCTCTGGATAAATATGCCGCGGGCTTGTCACGTCACTGTTCCGTCTACTGAAAAGCGGGGCGTGACACCTTAAAATCCATTTCACCGCATTCCAATGCTCTTTTCCCGGGTTTTGCATATACCCGCTAACAACCCCCACTGCATGTGCAATATCAGGTCTCGTATTCACCATCGCATGCATCAACCACCCCACCCCACCCCCCGCAAATGCGTAAGACACTATTTCCATCTCATTTTTCTGCTCAGAGTTGTCGGGCACAACTCTTTCATGAGTTTGAAATGCTTCGCTAAGGGCACACTCACCAATTTTGACTTATCCATATTGAACCGCTTCAAAACCTTCTCGATGTAGTCTCTTTGCGATAACCACGGCTTCCGATACTTCCTATCTCGAACGATCTTCATATCCAAGATTTATTTGGCCGATCCCAAATTCTTCATAGAGAATTTCTCAGCCGTCATCTTCTTCAAATTTTGAATTTTCTCAAAATTCAGACCTGCTAGCAACATGTCATCCAAATAAAGTGATAGAATGATGTAGTCTCCATCCTCAAAAATCTAAACGTACACGCAATGACCTGATTCATAGCGCACAAATCCCATCTCCAACATAAACTAATCGAACTTGAGATACTACTGCCTGGAACCTTACTTGAGGCCATACAAGCTCTTCTGCAGTTTACATACCATCTTTTCTTACCCATTTATCTCGTATCCCGGTGGCTGCATCATATAAATCTCCTCGAAATCTTCATGAAAGAACGTCGTTTTCATATCCAGCTGCTCTAAATGCAAATCCTCCACCGCCATAATACTAAGAATCGCCCGAATTGATATCATTTCACCACAGGGAAAAATATCTGTTGATAGTCAATTCCTTACTTTTACGCATATCTCTTGACTAACAAGCAAGCCTTGTACTATTTCACACCATCAGCTTTATCTTTAATTCTGTACATCCACTTATTCAGCAACGCCTTCCGACCCATGAATAGCTTCACTAGGTCCCATGTACAGCTCTTCTTCAAAGAATCCATCTCCTCGTTCATAACTTGCTCCCATTGCTTTCTAGAACCGTCGCTTGTTGCTTCTTCAAGAGATTCAGCCTCTCCCGAATCTGTGTACAAAACGAAATCGGTCACAAGTCTTTCAGGTAGCCTCCTATCTCGTGTAGATCTTCTCAGAATTGATACATCTGGTTGCTGAACATGATCATCGTAATGTTCTTGAACCTGATCCTGCACTGCAGTCTCCTCTATATTCTGATCTCCACTAGTAAGCACCTGATTGATCTCTTGAGTTCCCTCTAACTCCACGAACTTGGATACCGTACCTGTCACGCCCCACTTCCCAGTGTACGGGCAGAGAGCGCGACGAGGCCGCTACGTATTTACTCAGAAGCAAATACGCTAAGCGTATCTAAGCAATATAAAAGAAATATACATAAGAGACAAATGTAATGAAACGGCAACTTTATTTATTAACATTCTTTTATACAATGCATGGAAAAGTAAATACATCTGAATGAAAGCAGTGCCTAAACAGTGGTATAACAAAAATGGAAAATACAGAATGTAAAGGAAATGTACAAGTGTAACTACAGCTCGGGATCTTCAATAAACTGGTCCAAGTGTTCAGTTCTAGGCTCAATCTCTGGAAGGTCCAAATCACCTGACGACATTCAAAGAAGAAGAAAAAGAATGTCGTCAGCGAACAAATTGCTCGGTAAGTCCCAAAAATAAGGGAGAAATAGAATAGATAGAGAGTGTGTAATTTTTAAAGTTGTATTATATTGTCAACGCTGTTATTTGTAGCTTGGTACAGAAGAAGCCAGTGTATACGAGGGGAGTCTCTATATGCCAGAGACTAAAGGCAAATGGAATACAAGGCTCCGTCGATAATACCACGGAACAACGGCATGGATGTAATTACGTCTTAAGTGACCACCTCGTGCCACCTTTAACATATTCTGTACCAGTCTACCCCTTTATAAACCCCGCGATATCTTATTTGTATTGTTGTATTGTTTGAATTGTATATTGTATATAGATGGATGACTTGTGTTGTAAATGGAAGACTTTCCGAAAGCATGATATCGTATAAATGGAAATGAAGGTACTGGATAATCATGTAAATGGAATATATACATGGTTCGGTCAGTCAAGTTATATAGATTGATAGATTGAACAAATTGAATATATGGATTCATGGATTCATGTTGAATTGTAGTTTGTACTTGAATCATATTCAAGTCAGATTATTTATAATGAGACTCAGTCTGAGTCAGTACAATTAGAAAAGAAATTGAAGTCCTGAATTAGGTTTTGGTGTTATCGGTAACCGCTGCACATGGGCAGCAGGATTTGTGTCTTTTTCAAAGACGATTACCGTATTGATAACACCGTTTATTAAGTTGTCTAGCTTAAATAGGCAAGCACCCATATCTCCGGCTCCCTGAGGCTCAAGAGACCGGTCCCGCTTAAACCTATATTTACTAGAGTCCTTAGGATAATTTATAGAACTTGAGGGGATTTATGTAAAAATAATTTTGTATAGTTTTCAAAATACACCCCAAGTATTTTATTATCATCTTTAAAGTTTTCATTGATGTATATTTTATCATTATGACATTTCTATTGATTAAAACCTATTTTTCATAATACATGGTATTTAATTATAAATTATGGAACTTGTATAGAGTTGCATGGTATTTTCATATAAAATGATTCGTTTGACTTAGAAAAGTTGGAATATTTATATTATATCAAAATAGATATTTTGATGATACATATATACATACATACATACATACATATATATATATATATATATATATATATATTTATAAAAATAATTTAATTTATTATATTTCTAGAAATCTCATTTTCTTAAGATATTTGTATTTTTAAATCTCTCGAGACCGAATGCTCCTTATGGAGGTCTGCATCTCGCACTACTAAACCCGAGAATGTGCGATAATCCGCACCATTCCGAACGGGTCCCCAAAATGGGTTATAGCGGCGCTTTGTAAAGATTTGTTTAAAATACATAATCTTATAGAAAAAGGTTTTTATAAGATAAAGGTATTTAAGTGTAATTTCGTATTCCCGTATTCTATATTCCCGAAAGGCATCATGCTATGTTGCATATGAGTGTTGTGAAGAGATAGGTCATTATCTCGTGATCTATTTAAAGGTATAGCAATGAAATATGATGTTTAATGTCAAAACTAAACTACATGGTATTTTACTGAAAAAGTACGATAAAAATTGCAATATAAAATATTTTGCTATGAAACCTGTTCATGATGTTTTGTTAATGATTACTAGTCAAGATGTGAGAGTTTGGAATGGTCGTGTTTAATGAAAATTGTACTTTTTAAAGAAAACCGAATCGAAAGTCGGATTAACTCCGCTTCCATCGGATTTTAGAAATACTAGTTTTAAGAATAGAATAGAGAAGGGAAAGGTGGGACTTACTGGCTTTTGGTTTAGAGGAGAGGAAGAGGGAGTGGAAGTAGGTTCCGGTACGTCGTTTCGTCGTCGGAAACTCCTAAGGACGTCGTCGGAAGTTTGCCGGAGCTTCGCTCTTCGCTAACTCCACTTATACACAAAATTTCTAGAGAGTTTTCTTGAGAGTTTGGACAGAATTTGTGAGTTAGGGGGGGCGTTTAGGGGTGGTATTTATAGGAAAAGATTAAGGTTAGGGTAGGTGAAAGGGTGTGAGAAAATGTATTAAAAATTGTATTAAAAATGGATTAATGGGGTTTTTTTAATGTCTCTCTTATTTTGCAAAGAATTTAAACCACACAGGGGTTATAAGAAGCCAAAAAGTCACAGATTTCATGAAGGCCAAATCGGGTTTTGGAGTGAATCGGCCGGCGGCGGCGGGCCGAGTCGGCCAAGTCACCGGCCGATTCAGGCCGAGTCAGGCCCCCCTTGATGCCACGTGTCTCTCGTCTCTTGGTTAGCACAGTGGGGTCGTTTATTTTTAGTGCGACCTTTGGTTTTTATGAGTTATGCACGTGTAGGCTCTTGGGCTTCTAAAAATTTAAAAGAAAACAAATTAAAAAATAATGTAGCTAATGGGATTTGAACTCTGGTGTTTTGGTTCAGCAGTGCAAGCTCTTACCAATAAGGTACAAGCTCCTTCTTGTTATTAAAATGCAAAACAAATTTATAACTTATGCTCAGGCAAAAATACCTCTTTCTGTATTTTTTGAAAAAAAATTGTACAGAAAGTTGTACAGAAAGTTTAGGGTTGTTATATTCTACCCTCCTTATAAAAATTTCGTCCTCAAAATTTGAAAAAGGAAAGTGTAATAGATTTAAGAAAAGTTTGGTAGTGTATGAAGAATAACAAAGTGATACAAGGATTTGAGAATGTGAAAGAGAATTACCAGTGTTACCTTGACCTACAGCCTCGGCTTCTATAGTTGCTAATGTGAAAGTCCGACGCCGTGGTACATTCTTCATAGCTGGAGGCACATTCTGTACTTGGGGTATGTTTCTCTGCCCTCGAGGCATGTCCCTCATTGCCTGTTGGAATTAGAGAGTAGGCTGTGCATATGATGGAGCTGGGAGTGCAAGACGAGGTGCAGGAGCCTGGATAGCTGGCCGCTGCGGGTAGTTGGTGGGTGTGTGAGCTGGGTTGCGTCTATAAGGACAGTTTCCAATTCCATGATTGGATGCGCCACAAACTAAGTATAGGCCTTTTGCGCGCCTACAGTCCCTTCCACAAGTGTCCTTCCCTCTTGCAATAGAAGCAAAAGTCGGGACTCAACTGATTATCTGTCACTTTCGATCTTCTCGGTTCAACAGTTGGCCTTGAAGAGGCTCCTCCTGCTATCTGATTGGCAGGGCGCTTCACTCTGGCAGATTAAGGTCTGCCCTTTCTCTTTACTACTGCCTCGTATCTTCGGGCAGCCTTCAAAACTAAATCATAGGTTGGGAAATCCCCTGTAGCTAGAGCAGCTTGGATTTCCAGGTCCAACCCTTGCTGAAATCTTATAGCTCTGATCTCAGCAGCCGGTATGAGATGGGCCGCAAACCTGTTACGGTCTTGTGTTAGCTGTGTAGTATGTGATATATTGAAGAGTCGAATTATTGAGACATATCTTACCGACCGAGCATGGTGAACTCGGCATCATATTCATCTACAGATTTGGTCCATATGGAACCTTGTTGCAGATGATGAACTGCTGTTCCATATCAAAGCGGGCAGTCTCTGAGAAATACTTTGCGTCGAACATGTCACGAAAAGTCTTCCATTCGATGGGTTGATCAAGACGGCTTTCTTCCGTCTTCCACCAAACCCGTGCATTGTCCGTGAGCTGCAGTTTCGCAACACGGAACTAAGCTATCTCAGGTACTTGTGCCGCTGCCAAGTCATCTTCGATGCTCTGAGCCGATTCCTCAGCTTCCAGTAGGCTCTCTTTTTCCTGTAAACTGTTTGGAGTGCAAAACCCTGAATTGTTTCACCCCAGGTGCTTCTACCTCGGGACGGTTCATTAAAAGAGCAGTCTGCTGCTGCTGTCCTTCTAGGAGGCTACGGATTGCCTCAAGTAGAACCGGCTGCTCGTTGATCAGAGCAGTTACGGCAGGTGTAATCGGTAGAGGTAGAGGTGGAGATGTGTTGTTGACATTAGTGCTGGTGTTGTTAATCCATAACCTTAAATGAAAAATTTAGGTTAGGACAGATTCAAAATATATGAAATGATAAGATTCAAGAAGTATGAATTATAAAGAATGTTTTCAATTGCTGGTTCTTGTGTTATATTATTTAGGTTGTTCACGCAGAACAGAACTTCATGGTAGGGTTTCATACAGCTCTGACCTGCATGGGCCATCAACAAAACCTGTCACGCCCCACTTCCCAGTGTACGGGCAGAAGGCGCGACAAGGCCGCTACGTATTTACTCAGAAGCAAATACGCTAAGCGTATCTAAGCAATATAAAAGAAATATACACAAGAGACAAATGTAATAAAACGGCAACTTTATTTATTAACATTCTTTTGTACAATGCATGAAAAAGTAAATACATCTGAATGAAATTAATGCCTAAACAGTGGCATAACAGAAATGGAAAATACAGAATGTAAAGAAAATGTACAAGTGTAACTACAGCTCAGGATCTTCAATAAACTGGTCCAAGTCTTCAGTGCTACGCTCGATCTCTGGAAGGTCCGAATCACCTGACGACATTCAAAGAAGAAGAAAGAGAATGTAGTCAGCGAACAAATCGCTCGGTAAGTCCCAAAGATAGAGGAGAAATAGAATAGACAGAGAGAGTGTGTAACTCTTAAAGTTGTATTATATTGTCAATGCTGTTATTTGTAGCTTGGTACAGAAGAGGCCAGTGTATACAAGGGGAGTCTCTATATGCCAGAAACTAAAGGCAAATAGAATACAAGGCTCCGTCGATAATACCACGGAACAACGGCATGGATGTAATTACGTCTTAAGTGACCACCTCATGCCACCTTTAGCATATTCTGTACCAGTCTATCCCTTTATAAACCCCGTGATGTCTTGTTTGTATTGTTGCATTATTTGAATTGTATATTGTATATAGATGGATGGATGACTTGTGCTTTAAATGGAAGACTTTCCGAAACCATGATATCGTATAAATGGAAATGGATGTACTGGATAATCATGTAAATGGAATATATCCATGGTTCGGTTCGGTCAAGTTATATAGATTGATAGATTAAACAGATTGAATATATAGATTCATGTTGAATTGTAATTTGTACTTGAATCATATTAAAGTCAGATTATTTATAATGAGACTCAGTCTGAGTCAGAACAATTAGAAAAAAAATTGAAATCCTGAATTAGGTTTGGGTATTATCGGTACTCGCTGCACATGGGCGGCAGGATTTGTGTCTTTTTCAAAGACGATTACCGTGTTGATAACACCGTTTATTAAGTTGTCTACCTTAAATAGGCAAGCACCCATATCTCCGGCTCCCTAAGGCTCAAGAGACCGGTCCCGCTTAAACCTATATTTATTAGGGTCCTTAGGGTAATTTATAGAACTTGAGGGGTTTTATGTAAAAATTATTTTGTATAGTTTTTAAAATACACCCCAAGTATTTTATTATCGTCTTTAAAGTTTTCATTGATGTATATTTTATCATTGCGACATTTCTAGTGATTAAAACCTATTTTTCATAATACATGGTATTTAATTGTAAAGTATGGAACTTGAATAGAGTTGCATGGTATTTTCATGTAAAGTGATTCTTGATTTAGAAAAGTTAGAATATTTATATTATATCAAAATAGATATTTTGATGATACATATACACACACACATATATATATATATATATATATATATTTATAAAAATAATTTAATTTATTATATTTCTAGAAATCTCATTTTCTTAAGATATTTGTATTTTTAAATCTCTCAAGACCAAATGCTCCTTGCGGAGGTCTGCATCTCGCACTACTAAGTCCAAGGATGTGCGATAATCCGCACCATCCCGAACGGGTTTCCCAAAATGGGTTATAGCGGCGCTTTGCAAAGATTTGTTTAAAATACATAATCTTATAAAAAAATGTTTTTATAAGATAAAGGTATTTAAGTGTAATTTCGTATTCCCGTATTCTATACTCTCGAAAGGTATCGTGCTATGTTTCATATGAGTGTTGTGAAGAGATAGGTCATTACCTCGTGATCTATTTAAAGGTATAGCAATGAAATATGATGTTTAATGTCAAAACTAAACTACATTGTATTTTACTGGAAAAGTACGATAAAAATTGCAAAATGAAATATTTTGCTAAGAAACTTGTTCATAAGGTTTGTTAATGATTACTAGTCAAGATATGAGAGTTTGGAATGGTTGTGTTTAATGAAAATTGTACTTTTTAAAGAAAATCGAATCGGAAGTCGGATTAACTTCGCTTCCGTCGGGTTTTAGGAATACTAGTTTTAAGAATAGAATTGTAAGGCCTTGAAATTTGATTATGTTAATTTTGCGTTATTTAGCTAATGCGTGTTTCTCATAAAATCTCAAAATTTTAAAATTTCACATAAACTGGAATAAATCAAAAAAAAATTAGTAAAAATATGTGATTATTTATATAATAGTGTTTTATTAATTATTAATTAGTTTAGTGTTCACTTAATTAGAACATTTTCTTAATTATATTTTCCTAAGCAATCTTAGTGTAGCATGCACCTTTGTCACTAGGTTAATGTAACATGTTCCCTTTTCATTTTCCCCTTATTTATCTTTTCCTTCTTTTAAAAACCCAAGACTTTATAGAATAAGATAAAGAAAAGAATAGGAGAAAGCATGGTGCTTTAAATAAGCATGGGAGGCTTTGACTTGGGGGCACTCTCTCTCTTACTCTCTCTCCTCTCAACTCCAGCAGCAGCAGCAGCTTCTTCTTCTTCTTCTTCTTCTTCTTGCATTCCAAGCCTCAACCCCCACACACAAAAATCCATCTTTTCTTCATTATACCCTTGCAAAACACCTCCTTTGTTGATTTTTATGGCAAGTCTTTGCCTTTGAAGGCAAGTGCAGTAAGTTTAAACCCCCCTAAGACCAACTTGAGGTATTAAGCTCATCCTAATCACTTTATTGCTAAACTTGTAGTTTAATTAGCTTAAAGTAGTGTTTTAGTGAGTTTTAGTGCTAAATTTATGGTTTAAGTGAAGATTATGGTAAGTTAGGGTTTTTACGGCTTGTTTAACTTAATTAAGTGCTATTAGTGTCGTTTAACTCATGTCTTTGTTTCAGTTTACACTAAAATACCTTATTGTACTAAATTAGTGTTAATTAAGCAATTTAGTTAAGATTTTGGGTAGTTTTGTGATCTGCTTTTGCACCGAGTGCTTCAGGAAAAAGTTGCAAATACTGGGACTTGGTTACTGGACTAGGAACACACACACAAAACACGAGAGCCCACTTCCCATCCCAGGCCGCAGAAATATTCTTTCTGGTCGCAATTTGCGGCCAGAGGGTTGAGTTGGGTGTCGGGGTTTGGGCTGGGGGAGTCTGCTACATATCTAAGGTGTTTGGTATATGCAACTTTTCCTATTTCCACTCGAGTCAAAATCTGGAACCGAAAACCTTGTTTTCAACACTTTTAGACTTGCGCGACACGCACATTTTGAGTTTGGGTCTTGTGGTTTCTGTGTATCGCGGCGTGTCAGGGTGGTTCCAGGTGCTTGCACACACGTTTTGGTGTTACGTTTGCACACGCGTTAGCTTGCGACGCTAGCTTTTCGTATAGTCTTGATATCGCGTTTTTGCAGGATTTAGCCTTATGTGTGTTGCTTTGTGTAATTCTAGGATCGCAGGCGGGGACGTCGGACGCCGCGAAAAAGGGGAAGTAGGTGGTCGGATATACCTAGCTCGAGATCACCGGTGAGTAGATTTAACATCTACAGGGAAATCGCCCGTATGGCATTATGCGTCAGGGCTTGATAGGATGTGGTAGCTGCATGTTATATTCATAGATATATATATTGGTTGTACATAGGTACCATTGTTGCATAGCCCTCTATTGTTGCATAGCCCTCTATTGTTGCTTGTAGATATAGTACTTGTGAGACACCGCACTGTTACTAACGGTTCATGCTGCACGAGCACAAATTTGCATGCTACACACACACCGTTAGTAATTGCCATGACACTCGCACTATAGAATTGCTATGAACCAATCCATCATTTAGCTTACCTCATCATTGATGATTAAATATGGTTCTGTTCCTTTGTGTGCATACATATTGCGTATCTCCATACTTGCATTGCATACTTGCTTATGCATACATACTTGCGTACACCCATACTTGTTATAGCTACATTTGCATCCTTGGATGATGTGGATTTGATTTAGAGTTTCGGGAACCGCATGTCGTATTTTAAAACTGTAATTGTTTAAAAGATCGATTTTCCCTTGATATGCACGTATTACGGCTTATTATTGCATACGTCACATTGCATGGATTTACGCATTGAACTTTGGGCTTTCATGTGATTTCTGGATTTGAGAACCGTGGTATTATTTAAGAAAGTATGCACTGTTTTGAAAACCCGGTTTCTCTTAATATGATATTTCGTTGCGTCCACCATGCGTTTTCTCGGTTCTAAAACGTATGCTTGAAACCCGATTCGAGGAGCTGGATAATCCGTTTGCAGGTTCATGGTGGACCCGGTATGGTTCCCCAGGACGAGAATGTTTTCGTGGAGTAGAAGATGAGCCTAGCAGGGTGGCGAGTACCTACCGGTGATTGGTTGGACCTAGCGGTTATCCAGAGGATGCCGACCGGAGTTGAGAGATGGATATGGGTCGACCCGTACTGCCGGAGCCCGAGGGCTAATCCCACAGACGGAGCCCGATATATATATATATATATATATATATATATATATATATATATATATATATATGAATTTACGTGTCGATGCTAGACACGGGTATTTTTGAGGTTTTCGAGTGCCGATGTTGGGCACTCCGGTTCCATAAGATTTACAGGATTTGAGGGCCGGGTAGAGTGACGGCGCCTGAGTTATGGGGATTTTGGGGTGTTTTTGTAGACACCGGATTTTTCCATGATGATGATTCATGTAGATGGTATTTTATCCCATGCTCAGCATCCATTGTTATGCACTGTATCATGTAGTTGTAGTACCTGATAGAGTACCTCGCATGATTATTGCATACTCAGTTTATCATGTTGATGTTATTAGATTGCACATGTTAGAGTATCGCAGTACGTGCATACTTGCGATTACCTTTATATGTTATTTTCTATTCACGAGTTGGCAACTCACTCCCGTTGTGCCACAGTGTTTTGCAGGTTGACCATCAGAGTAATCGCGGTAGGGCTACCTCATTGTACCTTTTTGCGGCGAATACCGTTATAGTGGGCAGGTGTGCCATGTTGCTTATAGGTGGGCTTGCGGTATCCGTTTATTTTCCTTTTGTACACTCTATTGTATCTAGTACTCTCCATCTACCATTTCATGATTGACTTAGGGACCAGTTGTGAGGACGATATTGTATATTATTTTGTACTCTGGATGTCGAGCTTGTGTGAGCCGACTTTATCTATGCAGTTTTTATCTTTTATACTGTTTTTCACTTATGTTGTCATTTCTTCGCTACGGCGTCGTATATTATCCTCGTGGTGATTGTTTCCGCCGTTGGGCATGATTGCTCCCGTTTGGGATGCCTTATCTATATTATATGTCTGTTTACTTGTATCATGTCTTGTACCCGTTTCGGGGCTAGTTTTTACAAAGGAGGTGCTGCCGAAATTTTTAAGAAAATAACTTTAACTTTAAAGATTTTTACTCGAATTTTCTAAATGTTTTAAACCAATGTTTTCATCATTCACTACTTTTAAATGGTTTGATTTCTGGGTTCCGTCTTACTTAATCGCGTTATGCCTGTAGATGTTACGTGGTCAAGTGCCGGTCACGGGCCGAATTCTCGGTCATGACAAAGTTGGTATCAGAGCGTAGGATTTACCTTTCGGAGTGTAGGATGACCTTGGTATGATAGAGTGGGTAGCTTAAGCAGAGTGGTGTAGCGTGTGTATGTTCCGCGGCATACTCACGACACAGTACTCCGCCTAAGTGACCTTAGGACTTATTGGTTGAAGTTCCTTCATGATTATATACATTCTTGTGATTCGACTTCTGTATCCTTATCAAATCCTATTTCTTTTCAACCATTATGCCGCCGAAGACTACGAGGGCACAGAGAGCTGCCGCGAGGGCCGAGATCAGAGTTGACTCGTATGAGATGAGGACTGACCCGGGCGGTATGCCAGTGGTACCGGAGCAGACTGTTCCCCCTTCGACAGACCAGATTGCTATGCTAGGGGCCGGTATGCAGGATTTGCGCCAGATGATGGGGTCATTAGTTGAGGCCATTCGAACGCAAAAACAGGAGGTAGTTCCACCCGTTGCGGGGACCGCGATAGTACCTACGGTTCAGGCAGTTGCACCTGCAGCCATGGAGGTTATCACAGTATCGCTATCTGAGTTTATGAGGCTGAAGCCTCCGGTCTTCATAGGCACCGATGCAGCCGAGGATCTACAGTCTTTTATTGATCGGATGGCCAGGATATGCCGTTCACTGAGATGCACCGATGCGAGATGGGTGGAGTTCGCGAGCTTTCGCCTGGAAGGTCTTGCGCAGAAGAGGTGCGAGTCGGTAAAAAAGGGCAGAGCAGCAGGTCTTCCTCCTATGACCTGGACTGAGTTCATGACGGTGTTCCTTGCCTATTTCCTTCCACAGAGTGTCAGAGATTCTCGAGCGTGCAAGTTCGAGTCATTACGCTAGACGCCAGATATGACAGTGGCGGAGTATGATGTGCTGTTCACCGAGCTATCTATTTATGCCCCATATTTAGTAGCTACTGAGGAGATGCGAGTCAAGAGGTTTGTTCGAAGCCTGCTTACACAGTTGTTTCTTGCGATCAGTGCACAGCATTGCGAGACTTATGCAACAGCTGTGGACGCAGCCCTATTAGTCGAGGAGCGTCTTGCCGAGACTTCGGTAGTTCCGGAACCGAAGAGAGTTCGTACGGGTATATCAGTACGGAGACAGATATTTAGACGCCGTGACAGAGTTCGTTCAGGCATGGGGAGTAGCGGAGACTCGGGACGAGGCCAGTTGTTCAGCTTTTATCCCCAGGAGGGTCAGCAGTCGTCGCGTGGATACTTTGGGTGTGGTAGTCTATTTCACCTCGTTAGTGATTGTCCTAAGATATACCGGAGGGCGATAGCGGTTCCACAGGTTACTTTACCACCTTCACCTCAGAGAGCGTTGCATCTTGCACCTGTTGTTGCTCCGCGTCAGACTTATGCACAGAGAGCCCTACTTCCTTCCCCTGGTGGTGCTCCACGCCAGGCGGACGATCCCAAAGGCCGTGGACATGGCGGTCCTGTTCAGAGAGGGCAAGGAGGTAGAGGCCGAGGCCGAGGACAGCCAGCTGACAGGCCCGAGTGTTCGCTTTGACTCTGCAGGATGCGCATGCATCCAATGCCGTAGTGACGGGTACCTTGCCATTATGTTCTTTCGATGCACGGGTGTTATTCGACCCAGGTTCTACACATTCGTATGTATCTACACACTTCGTACCGAGGTTGGGCCGAGAGTCATCGTCGTTAGATCAGCCACTTATTGTTATTACTCCGGTAGGCGAGTCGTTTGTCGCTCGTTTTGTGTTTAGAATGTGCTCTGTTCGTATCGGGGAGAGAGATTCTTTGGTTGATTTGATTCTCCTCGATATGTTGGATTTTGATGTTCTTCTGGGCATGAACTGGCTAGCCCCTTGTTATGCATCCGTGGACTGCCGTAAGAAGGCAGTCAGTTTTAGTTTTCCAGGAGAGCCGGTTCTTGTTATTCAGGGAGACCGTAGCGTCACCCTTCCCAGCTTGATTTCGTCTCTTCGTGTTGGACAGCTCTTGGGGAAAGGATGTCAAGGATTCCTAGCATATGTTCGTGATACTAGAGCTGCAGAGGTCCCGTTGGACCAGGTCCCGATTGTTAGTGAGTTTCCTGATGTTTTCCCTGACGAGCTGCCTGGGCTACCGCCTGAGCGCGATATTGTGTTCTGCATTGACTTGATTCTCGGCACGGGGCCTATTTCCATACCGCCTTATCGGATGGCCCCGGCGGAGCTTAAAGAGCTGAAGGGTCAGTTGCAGGAGTTGTTAGATAAACGGCTTATTCGACCGAGTGTATCTCCTTGGAGTGCTCCTGTCCTGTTCGTCAAGAAGAAGGACGGTAGTTTGCACTTGTGTATCGATTACCGCCAGCTGAACCGGGTTACTGTGCGGAACAGATATCCCTTGCCTCGTATCGATGATTTGTTCGACCAACTTCAGGGTGCGGGACACTTCTCGAAGATTGATTTGCGATCAGGCTACCATCAGTTGCGGGTTCGGCAGGAGGATATTCCGAGGACGGCTTTTCGCACGCGTTACGGACACTATGAATTTTTGGTGATGTCCTTCGGACTCACCAACGCCCCAGCAGCATTTATGGACTTGATGAACCGTGTTTTCAGGCCGTATCTTGATCAGTTCATCATCGTGTTTATTGACGACATCTTAGTGTATTTTCGGAGCCGTGAGGAACACGAGCAGCACTTGCGGATCATATTGCAGACTCTGAGGAAGCACCAGCTGTTCGCGAAATTCTCCAAGTGCACATTCTGGCTTGACAGCGTTGAATTCTTGGGTCACGTGGTTACGAGAGACGGTATACGTGTAAACCCAAAGAAGATCGAGGCCGTCCAGCATTGGCCCAGACCAGCCTCGGTTACAAAGATCCGCAGCTTCCTAGGACTGGCCGGCTACTACCGACGATTTGTACAGGACTTCTCCCGTATTGCTGCACCGTTGACCGGGCTGACTCGGAAGGGAGTTCCTTTTGTTTGGACAGAGGCGTGCGAGTGTAGCTTTCAGCAGTTGCAGACTCGTTTGACTACGGCGCCGGTATTATCTTTGCCTTCGGGATCGGGCGGATTTGTGGTTTTTTGTGACGCTTCTCGAGTGGGGCTAGGCTGTGTATTGATGCAGCACAGCAGGGTTATCGCGTATGCTTCTCGGCAGCTGAAGAAATATGAGCAGAACTACCCCACTCACGATTTGGAGATGGCTGCAGTGGTCTTTGCACTCAAAATCTGGCGACATTACCTATACGGCGAGTCGTGACAGATATTCACGGATCACAAGAGCTTGAAGTATATATTTCAGCAGCGAGACCTGAATCTTAGACAGCGTCGTTGGATGGAGTTAGTGAAGAACTACGATTGTGAGATCCTTTATCACCCGGGCAAGGCGAATGTAGTGGCGGATGCTTTGAGTCGGAGGCCCGGGGGTAGTCTATCTTGTTTAAGCGCAATGCAGAAGCTGTCGTTGGCAGATTGGCAGATTTTATGTGACAGTCGAGTGCAGTTCGAGTTCACTCCGATAGGGGGACAGCTTGCGCATGTTCGTGCACGCCCACAGTTGCTTGACCGTATACATGAGGCATAGTACAGTGATGACCATTGTTCAGAGATCACGGCACAGATTGGACAGGGCAGATTTTCCGAGTTCATGATCGATGATCAGGGGATGCTACGATTTGGGACTAGACTGTGCATACCAGATGCTGAGGGACTGAGGCGTGAGATTCTTGAGGAGGCACATCGATCGGTGTACAGTGTTCATCCAGGTTCCACCAAGATGTACCATGATCTGAGAGATGTTTACTGGTGGGATGGGATGAAGAGGGACATCACAGACTTCGTTTTGAGATGTTTGACTTGTCAGCAAGTCAAGGCCGAGCACCAAAGGCCAGCGGGAGAGTTGCAGCCTATGCCCATTCCGGAGTGTAAATGGGAGCAGATTTCTATGGACTTCATCGTGGGTCTACCCAGGGCCAGTCGGGGGTATGACTCCATTTGGGTGATCGTGTATCGATTGACGAAAGCGGCTCACTTCCTGCCAGTGAAGACCACTTTTGGATTTGCTCAGTATGCCCAAATTTACATCGACGAGATTGTACAGCTGCATGGAGTCCCGACGTGCATTGTGCCCGACTGAGGTACCCAGTTTACCAGCCGATTATGGCAGAGACTTTAGAAGGCTTTGGGCACCCGCTTGAGTTTCAGCACAGCTTTCCATCCGCAGACCGACGGCCAGTCAGAGCGGACTATTCATACTTTGAGGACATACTCCGAGCGTGCGCTTTAGATTTCGGAGGTAGCTGGGATCACCATTTGCCTGTAGTAGAGTTCTCCTACAACGGCAGCTTCCAGGAGACCATTCAGATGGCACCATTCGAGGCTCTATATGGAAGGAGATGCAGATCACCCGTCTGTTGGACAAAGCTCAGCGAGAGCAGTACTTTGAGGCCGCGGATTGTTGAGGAGACGACCGCGAAGATCTAATTGATTCGTGATAGGATGAGAGCAGCCCAGAGCAGGCAGAGATCTTATGCGGACCTTCATCGACACAGACTTGAGTTTTCTGTTGGCGATCATATTTTCTTGAGGGTCTCCCCAATGAAAGGCATGATGAGATTTGGGAAGAAGGGGAAACTTAGTCCCAGATATGTGGTCCCCTTCGAGATCCTCGAGCGTATTGGTGGTGTTGCATATCGGTTAGCTCTTCCGCCCAGTTTCCCAGACGTTCACCCCGTCTTCCACTTTTCGATGCTCCGCAAGTAGCTTCATGACCCTTCTGATGCGATTCAGCACCCGACGATCCAGCTCGAGCACGACCTTTCTTTTGCAGAGCAGCCGGTAGTCATCCTGGATCGGCAGGTGAAGAAATTGCGATCGAAGGTTATACCGTCCGTCAAGGTCCTTTGACGTGACACGAGCAGCGAGGAGGTCACCTGGGAGACCAAGGACGAGATGAGGAAGAAATATCCCCAACTCTTTGAAGCTACACGTAGCCAGATTTTTTTAATTCGGGGACCGAATATCTTTAAGGGGGGAAGATTGTAACGCCTTGAAATTTGATTAGGTTAATTTCGCGTTATTTAGCTAATGCGTGTTTTTCATAAAATCTCAAAATTTTAAATTTTCACATAAACTGGAATAAATCAAAAAATTTTTAGTGAAAATATGTGATTATTTATATAATAGTGTTTTATTAATTATTAATTAGTTTAGTATTCACTTAATTAGAACATTTTCTTAATTATATTTTCCTAAGCAATCTTAGTGTAGCATACACCTTTGTCACTAGATTAATGTAACATGTTCCCTTTTCATTTTCCCCTTAATTATCTTTTCCTTCTTTTAAAAACCCAAGACTTTATAGAATAAGATAAAGAAAAGAATATGAGAAAGCATGGTGCTTTAAATAAGCATGAAAGGCTTTGACTTGGGGGCACTCTCTCTCCTCTCAACTCCAGCAGCAGCACAGCAGCAGCAGTAGCAACTTCTTCTTCTTCTTCTTCTTCTTCTCCTCCTTGCATTCCAAGCCTCAACCCCCACACACAAAAATCCATCTTTTCTTCATTAAACCCTTGCAAAACACCTCCTTTGTTGATTTTTATGGCAAGTCCTTGCCTTTGAAGGTAAGTGCAGCAAGTTTAGACCTCCCTAAGACCAACTTGAGGTATTAAGCTCACCCTAATCATTTTATTGCTAAACTTGTAGTTTAATTAGCTTAAAGTAGTGTTTTAGTGAGTTTTAGTGCTAAATTTATGGTTTAGTGAAGATTATGGTAAGTTAGGGTTTTTAGGGCTTGTTTAACTTAATTAAGTGTTATTAGTGTCGTTTAACTTATGTCTTTGTTTCAGTTTACACTAAAATACCTTATTGTACTAAATTAGTGTTAATTAAGCAATTTAGTTAAGATTTTGCGTAGTTTTGTGATCTGCTTTTGCACCGAGTGCTTCAGGCAAAAGTTGCAAATACTGGGACTTGGTTACTGGACTAGGAACACACACACAAAGCACGAGAGCCCACTTCCCATCCTAGGCCGCAGAAATATTCTTTCTGGCCGCAAATTGCAGCCAGAGGGTTGAGTTGGGTGTCGGGGTTTGGACTGGGGGAGTCTGCTACATATTTAAGGTGTTTGGTATATGCAACTTTTCCTATTTCCACTCGAGTCAAAATCTGGAACCGAAAACCTTGTTTTCAACACTTTTAGACTTGCGCGACATGCATGTTTTGAGTTTGGGTCTGGTGGTTTCTATGTATCGCAGCGTGTCAGGGTGGTTCCAAGCGCTTGCACACACGTTTTGGTGTCACGTTTGCACACGCGTTAGCTTGCGACGCTAACTTTTCGTATAGTCTTGATATCGCGTTTTTGCAGGATTTAGCCTTATGTGTGTTGCTTTATGTAATTCTAAGATCGCAGGCGGGGACGTCGGACGCCGCGAAAAAAGGGAAGCAGGTGGTCGGATAAACCTAGCTCGAGATCACTGGTGAGTAGATTTAACATCTACGGGGAAATCGCTCGTATGGCGTTATGCGACAGGGCTTGATAGGATGTAGTAGCTGCATGTTATATTCAGTGATATATATATTGGTTGTACATAGGTACCATTGTTGCATACCCCTCTTTTGTTGCAAGTAGACATAGTACTTGTGAGACACTGCACTGTTACTAACGGTTCATGCTGCACGAGCACAAATTTGCATGCTACACACACACCGTTAGTAATTGCCATGACACTCGCACTATAGAATTGCTATGAACCAATCCATCGTTTAGCTTACCTCATCATTGATGATTAAATATGGTTCTGTTCCTTTGTGTGTATACATATTGTGTATCTCAATACTTTCATTGCATACTTGCTTATGCATACATACTTGCGTACACCCATACTTGTTATAGCTACATTTGCATCCTTGGATGACGTGGATTTAATTTAGAGTTTTGGGAACCGCATGTCGTATTTTAAAACTGTAATTGTTTAAAAGAGCAATTTTTCCTTGATATGCACGTATTACGGTGTTAGTTGTATGTATGCCCTAGAGGCCAGTATTGTACAGATGATGTATATTATATTGGATGCTTGGACATATATAGAGATGACTTTCTTGCTCGATATGATAGTATGCTATCCGGTTGCTCTTTATCTTAACATGTTTACTAGTCTCTTTAAACTGTCTTATAGTTACATGTTGATAAAGCCCTCAGGATGTGTACTTGACTACCTGGACTATGATGCAGATCATACTAGTGGGGACATGGTAGTCCATAAGTACATCCTTCAAGGTCCCTAGTCGTGGGTGTATCGAGACGGGGCATCGATATACCAGTGTAAACTAGCGTATACGCCTCTCGACCCATGAGATGGGCGATGGATGATCCCATATCCATTGGTGTTTGACATCAGAGATGGTATACAAGTGCTCAGTGGAGACTGGGTACACTGGATGGACTCGCCGAGAACTCCCAGATGGTATTATACCTCACGTCAGATGGCAGTTCTCAGGTGACACTTGTGCAGGTTAGTCTGTAGACCCGAGATCGTCATAGAGTCTTGTATGATTCCCACTGTGCTTTGATCTCCACCTTACCACGTCCATGAGGGCGTGCAAAACGGTGGTTTTTGGGTACAGTCCCGAGTCATATGGAGGCAATGAGCGATAGGAGGGGTTTCGTCTCTCCCGGTATTGGGGGTTGATGTTGCGCTGTGCTCGATTGGCCGTAACAGGGAAGTCCCTGGCCAGGGCTGATCAGAGATTTGCTGGTAAGTGTTACCAGTAGTTTCTCGACCCGTTATGAGCCTCACATCGGCACGACTTATCGGTTATTGGGGTCTGACGTTTACCACCCCTAGACTTGATATGCGACATATCAGACGAACAGACCGGACTGTACGGTAAGTGTTACTGGTTGGATTCACAGGAGTGTGAGCGGGCTAGCTCGTCGATCTTCTGATCGCTCAATACCCGGGTGGCCGTTACGTTTAGCAGACCGCTTGCGGCTTGTGGGTGATTGATATGATCATCATCTGCTGCCGACGTATTGACGAGTCTTTAGAGTCCTGCACAGAGGTTTCCTGGCTCAAGCGAAACGAAATAGGGGCGCATATGAGATATGTGCGGGACCGAGAATGATGCGTGTATGTGATACCGTATTTCATTCTCGCGATGAATGTTTCGATTGGTTATATGCGATATAACCTAGTTATCGAATCGAAGATTGATTCGATAAGTCGATACATTGGATACTAGTCGGTTATGTGCGACATGACCGGATCATTGAATCAAGTGTTGATTTAATGATTTAATGTATAATTATATATTTGATATATTACTTTGCATTAACTAGTATTGGTTCACTTTAAAAGGATTTTCTCACTTGATGTTCACAAGTTGTATATGTGATATACTTTTGTGCACATGATTGTATCATGTTTGATGATGCATGTATTTTGGCTTTGTGTTAAGACTTATACCATGGTTATGATAATGGTTAGGGTTTTGATTTATTCACTTATTTATTTATCCATTCTTTTTTGAGAAATAAATAAAAGAAAACAAAATGGTTTCATTCTAACATGAAGCTTGTTGAAGCTTCATGAAGGTTTGACTAATGTGACCATTTTGTCTTCATGCTTAACCCTAACCATTTCAAATAACCATGGTCTAATCTCTACACATAACCATAGTTAGAAGATGATAAGTATTCATTTTATTTTTCTATTTAAAAGATACTTATCATATTCTATCTTCTTCTTCTTCTTCATCTTTAAGAAAGAAAACTTGCCACCATCAATGGCATCTTGAGTAAAAGTGTGAGAAATCCAATTCTAAAGTGAACCCACCTCCTATTTCTTCACCCTCTACCTCTTGCCAAGTAGTATAGGGTGTTTTCTTCACAAGTTTCACGACTTGGTGAAGTTGGAGCTTGATCTTGTGTAACCTCGACGTAGATCATCTTCGGCATCGTACCCGACGACTAGTCCGCTCATTTCTCCGATGAAGCCGATGCTAGAGTCCGAGATCCGACTTGGACAGCAAGAGGACGTCTACGTGGAGCTAAGGAAGTGGAGAACCGGATCTACAAAGGTTGTAGCTTCTCACTTTTAGTTAAGTCGTTAACTAGTTTTACTTTTCGCCTAAACTCTAGTCAACGAATACGTATTAGGGTTTCTCGGCACTTATTTCATTTGAAATTGGCATGGTTGATGTCTTGTAAGACCTCTTTAGTGTGCCTAGGAACCCTACATACGGCTTATTATTGCATACGTCACATTGCATGGATTTACGCATTGAACTTTGGGCTTTCATGTGATTTCTGGATTTAAGAACCGTGGTATTATTTAAGAAAGTGTGCACTGTTTTGAAAACCCGGTTTCTCTTAATATGACATTTCAGTGCGTTCACCATGCGTTTTCTCGGTTCTGAGATGTGTGCTTGAAACCCGATTCGAGGAGTTGGATGATCCGTTTGCGGGTTCATAGTGGACCCGGTATGGTTCCCCGGGGCGAGAATGTTTTCGTGGAGTAGACGATGAGCCTAGCAGGGTGGCGAGTACCTACCGGTGATTGGTTGGACCTGGTGATTATCCGGAGGATGCCGACCAAAGTCGAGAGATGGATATGGGTCGACCCGTACTGCCAGAGCCCGAGGGCCGATCACGTATATATATATATATATGGATTTACGTGTCGATACTGGACACGAGTATTTTTGAGGTTTTCGAGTGCCGATGTTGGGCACTCCGGTTCCATGAGATTTACAGGATTTGAGGGCTGGGAAGGGTGACGGCGCCTGAGTTATGGGGATTTTGGGGTGTTTTTGGTAGACACCGGATTTTTCTACGATGATGATTCATGTAGATGATATTTTATCCCATGCTCAGTATCCATTGTTATGCACTGCATCATGTAGTTGTAGTACCTGATAGAGTACCTTGCATGATTATTGCATACCCAGTTTATCACGTTGATGTTATTAGATTGCACATGTTAGAGTATCGCAGTACATGCATACTTGCGATTGCCTTTATATGTTATTTCCTATTCACGAGTTGGCAACTCACCCCCATTGTGCCATAGTGTTTTGTAGATTGACCCTCAGAGTAGTCGCGGCAGGGCTACCTCATTGTACCTTTTTGCGACGGATACCGTTATAGTGGGCAGGTGTGCCGTGTTGCTTATAGGTGGGCTTGCGGTATCCGTTTATTTTCCTTTTGTACACTCTATTGTATCTAGTACTCTCCATCTACCATTTCATGTATTGACTTAGGGACCAGTTGTGAGGATGATATTGTATATTATTTTGTATTCTGGATGTCGAGCTCATGTGAGCCGACTTTATCTATGCAGTTTTTATCTTTTATGTTGTTTTTCACTTATGTTGTCATTTCTTCGCTACGGCGTCGTATATTATCCTCGTGGTGATTGTATCCGCCGTTGGGCGTGATTGCTCCCGTTTGTGGATGCCTTATCTATATTATATGTCTTTTTACTTGTATCATGTCTTGTACCCGTTTCGGGGCTAGTTTTTACAAAGGAGGTACTGCCGAAATTTTTAAGAAAATAACTTAAACTTTAAAGATTTTTAATCGAATTTTCTAAATGTTTTAAACTAAGGTTTTTATCACTCACTACTTTTAAATGGTTTGATTTTTGGGTTCCGGCTTACTTAATCGCGTTACGCCCGTAGACGTTACGTGGTCAAGTGCCGGTCACGGGCCGAACTCTGGGTCGTGACAAGAATAGAGAAGGGAAATATGGGACATAGTGGCTTTTAGTTTAGAGGAGAGGAAGAGGGAGTGAAATTAGGCTTCGGTGCGTCGTTTCGTCGCCGGGAACTCCTAGGGTCGTTGTCGGAAGTTTGCCGGAGCTTCGCCCTTCGCTAACTCCACTTGTACATAAAATTTCTAGAAAGTTTTCTTGAGAGTTTGGAAAGAATTTGTGAGTGAGGGGTGTGTGTTTAGGGGTGGTATTTATAGGAAAAGATTAGAATTAGGGTAGGTGAAAAGATGTGAGAAAATGTATTAAAAATTGTATTAAAAAAATCGATTAATGGGGATTTTTAATGTCTCTGTTATTGTGCAGAGAATTTAAACCACACAGGGGTTATAAGAAGCCAAAAAGTCACAGATTTCATGAAGGCCAAATCGGGTTTTGGGGTGAATCAGCCGGCGGCGGCAGGCCGAGTCAGCCGAGTCGCCGGCCGATTCAGGCCGAGTTAGGCCCCCCTTGATGCCACGTGTCTCTCGTCTCTTGGTTAGCACAGTGGGGTCGTTTGTTTTTAGTGTGACCTTTGGTTTTTACGAGTTATGCACGTGTAGGCTCTTGGGCTTCTAAAAATTTAAAAGAAAACAAATTAAAAAATAATGTGGCTAGTAGGATTTGAACTCTGGTGCTTTGGTTCAGCAGTGCAAGGTCTTACGAATGAGCTACAAGCTCCTTCTTGCTATTAAAAAGCAAAATAAATTATAACTTGTGCTCAGGCAAAAATACCCCTTTCTCTATTTTTTGAAAAAAATTGTACAGAAAATTGTACAGAAAGTTTATGGTTGTTACAGTACCATCTTTAGCTTGCTTATCTTCTTTGTACAAGTGTTGCTCATCAAAGACAACGTTCCAGTTTCGTATTACTTTATTACTTGTATAATCCCATAGCTGATATTCGAACTCGTCTCCACCATACCCGATGAAAGCACACTTCTTAGACTTGGAGTCAAGCTTACTCCTTTCCTCTTTATCAATCAAAGAATAGTTGACCGGTTTGCCCGACCAAATTTTTTCTGGAATGCCTCCATCAAGGGCACTCGATGGGCTTCTGTTGATCAGATACACAGCAGTATCGACCGCTGCTGTCCATATGAATTTTGGCGCATCCGCATCCAAGCTCATACTTCGCACTCGCTCTAAAATCGTCTTGTTCATCCTTTCAGCAATGCCATTCTACTGTGGCGTCTCTAGTACTGTCTTCAACCAACGAATACGCTTTTGCGAGTAAAACGTTTCGAACTCCTATGTGTAGTATTCCCCGCCATTATCGAACTTTAGGCATTTAACTTTCGGTCCCGTTTGGTTCTCCACCTGCGTAATCCAGTATTTGAAGATACCAAACGTATCGGACATCTTTTTCATTGCATACACCCATGTCTTCCGTCTTGCATCATCAATAAATATCACGAAGTACCAATTTCCTCTATAAGATTCCACCGAGACTGGACCCCATATATCCGTATGCACCATCTCCAGCTTCTTGGTCTTCTTCGTTACTCCTCCAATTTAAATCTAAGCGCGCTTTGCTTCCCACAAACGCAGCTCTCGCAAAACCCCAACTTCACCTTTTTCAGTCCCGAAAGAAGCCTCTTAGCTTGAAGAATTTTCTTGTTCTTCTCGCTGAGGTGCCCAAATCCTTTATGCCATAATGAAGTTTCTGAATCTGTCTCTGAACTTGCCGCCAATGCAACCGAGCCTCCCATGCTCCTACTGAATGAGTTCAACGAACTGCTCAACTTGCACCCTGCGACAACCAACGACCCCTTTGGAAATCTTCCATTGAGAATTCCCAAACTTCGTAATAAACCCTTCTTTACTTATGGAAATCAAGTTTTTTTTCAAATCCGGAATATGACGAGCATTCTTCAATTTGATTTGAACACCTCCTGACAGTTGCAAGATGATCGTTTCCTTTCCAACGATTTTGCATGATTGACCGTTTCCTACCGTCACATGTCCAAGGTTGTCCTGAACATACTCGCTGAAGTGATGTCTGCACGAAGTGCAATGAAAAAATGCCTTCGAATTTAAGAACCAAGTATCCGTTTTTGTGTTCTCGCCGCCAATAGACAAAGACCTTATTTCTCTTGTTCTTGTATAGACACCAAATTCGTTTCCTTTTCATCCACCTTTTCATCTGAGCCTTTCTTCGGAAGTCTGCATTCACTTTTTCTGTGACCCTTCTTTCCGCAATTCCAATAAACACCTTGGATTTTTCCTTGAGACTTATCTCGGCTTTTAGATTTGTCATTCTTTCCTTTTCCCCTTTCCATCGTTTTGCCGCGATTCTCCACCGAAAGTGCAGAAGTTCCCGAACCCCCACTCACAGCCTTTCTCCGCATCTCATCGTTTAATATGCAGCTCACCGCATCTTTAAACATGAGAATTCCCTAGATAGAGTTGCTAACCGTCATCACTATGTTCTACCAACTCTCTGACAACGAACATAGGAATAGTAAAGCTCGAATCTCGTCTTTAAAGATGATTGAAATCAATTTGAGTTGGTTTGTCACGCTGTTGAACTCGTTTAAGTGCTCAGTCACCGAACCGTTCTCTGCCATCTTCATGTTAAAAAGTTTTCATAAAAAATATTTTGTTTGATGTCGAAAGCTTCTAATACAACTTTGCTAATGTTGTCATTAGCGCCTTGGTTGTTTTCTCCTTTGAGATATTAAAGGCCACCAGTGGAGTCAACGACAATCTGATCGTCGTCAAGGCTTTCCCATCCAAAAGGTTTCACTCCTCATCGGTCATCTTCTCGGGCTTTTCTCCTAACAACAGAAGATATAGATCTTTTTGGTATAGGTATTCCTTCAACTGCATGCGCCACCAACCAAAATTATGACCATTGAATTTCTCGATTCTTATCTTATCCTCTGCCATCTTTCGTCTGTATCGAAGCAAACTCGACTCCCCTGGATCTGAATCAACGTCTTCAAAATTACAATCTAAGAAAATAGGGAAGAGGATACAAGCGTTGTTACCCACTGTTGATCTAGATTGTAGAATCGAAGAACCCTGGGTTCTCTTAATCTTGCTTTGATACCAGTTGTTGGGAGATGAGTCGATCCATGGAACAGTGCTCGCGACAAACAATCACGCAAAACAATCATGCAATTAAACAACGAAAGATACAGATAAATTAAAGTGCGAGAAAAAGAAAATAATCAAACACAAACAAGAGAGAAATTTGTTAATGAGGTTCACCCATTGTATGGTTAGTCCCCGGCAGAGCGGAATCTGCAGACGTCTACTATATTTTTGGTCAAGATTTACGCCAAGAGCAACCCTAGAAGATTTCTCTCCCAAATCTCTCTATACAAATCTCTCTGCCTCTCACTCAATCTCTCTCGGCCTCTGCAAAATTTTATTCGCTTCAGACTTCTCTGTTGGAATTTTTTCACTTAGCCAATGCGCAGACCTCTCTCTCTCTTAATTTGTGATTGGCTACATACATTAAATCAATTATATATATATGCTTAGGAGTTTGCTTGTAGATAAGATTTAAAGATTAGTTTCAAACTTCACCTAACCCAAACAAGGTTTTTTTTTTTAAATAGGGTATATTAGGATTTAAATTATTAAAATAAAACGATTTTTTTAAATTTAGCTAAATAGGACGGTTTTGAGGCCGACCCCACCGCCCGCCCCCCAAGTTTAGAGGGCGGGTTCTAGGAACCCGCCCTCTCCTATTTTCTGAAGAGGGCGGGTTCCCAGAACCCGCCCTATTTTTTTTTAAAAAAAATTAAATAATAAACAGAAAATGGTAAAAATATCGAATAAAATAATAAAAATTGTATAATATTAGTGTTGTTTAAATATGATTCTGATATACATTCTAATAACAAAATGAATCTGTCAAATTTATAATACAAAAAAATCATACCTATTTGTAAAAGTATATAACTATCGCTTTCCCTTTCCCTTTCCCTTTCCATTTCCCAATCCGAGGAGGCTTGACATAAGCCTATGCCTCTTGGGATGACTGGAGGACCCTCCCGTTTCTTGGGTATATGGCGGCGGCGGCGGCTGCTCTTCTGCTTCGGTTTCAGCTTCAACTTCAGCTTCGTCTTCAGCAGCGTCTTGGATAAGCTGTTGTTCCGCAAATCCTGAGTGTGGGACGGGTGTCGGATATGTGCTGCCTCTCAACAACTGTATGCAGGATGAAAAATCCATCTCCCAACTGGGCAGTTGTTGCGAAGAACCTATCCCGGTTTCATGCGGCTGTTGTTGCACAAAACCTGGGCCCCATGGCTGCGCAAATCCTGACCCCCAAGATTGCTGTTGTTGCGCAAAACCTGACCCCCAAGATGGCTGTTGTGCAAAACCTGACCCCCAAGACGGCTGTTGTTGCGCAAAACCGGTCCCCCAAAACTGTTGTTCCTCCGGTTGTTGTGCTTGTCCGGTATGCCAGGGTTGCTGCTCACAGTATGGTGATCCAAACCACTGATCCTGCCACTCTGGATCTCCCTGATACTGCGGCTCTGGTGTCGGCTCATGCTGCGGCTCTGGTGCCGGTTCATGCTGCTGCTCCGGTGCTGGCTCATGTTGCTGCTCTGGTGCCGGCTATAAATGTGGAAGCATATTATATAAACCGAATATACTACCAATATATGAGTCTACATTTGAAAAGAAAGCCTGAGTATCCGGACCAGCATCAGTCGGATATGGATCCTGCATCATTGATTATATATGATGCAACCCACGAGCCTGTCGTTACATTAGAAATAAGAAATAAGTATTGACTCATACCGCCGAATGTTAAAAAGTAATATAATTTAAAGAATTTAACTTACCATTTCTCGTTCCACGTGGTCTGTAGGCTCGTACCGCTGGATGTTTGGGAAGTCGTTAGGGGGAGCAAAAAGATATTTTATGGTGACACGCTTATACCACTGTAGATATGTTCGGTAGCGTCGGTGGTTGTTTGGTCACCTATTTACTATAAGGCAATATTACGCTGTCTATCCTCCCATCTCAGCAAATATTGATGATGATGCTCCCTCCAATCACGCTCCGCCTTTCCTCCTCGCATGTCTCCCTCTATTGTCATAGGCGCAGGCGACGGGACAGAAATATATTGCAATCTACTGAACTGTCGCAACACCCGGTCCGGTAGGTGCATGACAACGATATTAATGCAGAGGAGTGGGCATCGAGCCCGCCAAACCGGCTCTCCTTCGATACAAATGCCGGGTAATCCATACAGACGATATGATGTATAAGGCATCCACGTGAACTGCGCAAATAACATAATACCAAATTGTAATGAAGGTATTTTAAAATTTTAAAACAAAGTTAATTACCTAAGTTATGGTTACCTGAGTCGCCTCCATGCGATCCAACTCATCTCTATAGTACCTAAGTACTCGACGATGAGCCTTATAAAATTTCTTGTCGTTCCACCGACAGCCGAGAGGTTTTTCAGGGGTATCCACGGCAGAAATATTAACTCGATCCGGTCTTCCCATACACATGTGCTCTCATGACCAAATGTATAAATAAAGTGTCAGATGATAAGAGAAAGAACTAATATTACAATTTTGCAAATGTCTAGCTGTTAAAAACAAGGAATGTACCTGAAGTAATGTAATGCAGCCATAAATTTTATTCTTCGTTGGAGCACATGTCTTATCGAGTTCCTTGTAAAGATAGGTCAGGACCCCTGCTCCCCAAACATATTGGCCACACACATCAAAGTCCGTAAGGAACCGAAGGTATAAAGGATGGATATGCGTTGTCGATTGGTCCGGTATCAACCAAGAACCGATCATGTACAGAATGTAAGCACGTGCATGTCTATCCAAGACTTTATCGGTGGCTTCATCAGGGATATTAGTAAATGTATCTTTCAGTCAGTTTAAACTGATCTTATACCCTCCTGGTGCCTGATATGAGCATTTTTTGTGAAATATTAAAACTAAAAATAATATACAAAATGTCCGTGCAATAGGTACACTAAAGAGGGGAAATAAAAGAGAATCTGAATTTACAGTACAAATGACATAATAAAATCATAAATTTACGAGTCTAGCTTGAGAATAAGAAGAAAGCAACGACTTATCAGGCTCATTGATGTAATATTAAAAAAAATAATTTACTTAGCTAAAATTTAAACTTCATAATTATATTAAAAATAAGATTTAGTTTTTAATAAGGTATAAAACAATATTTGGTGTTGAAAAGATATCGAGAGTTTATTGACATTAATTTTTTTACCTGTCCGAAAGCAGACTTGGCATATGTATCCCAGTATGGGTGGTCGGTATCTGGACCAACAATTTTCCTCCGACCAATCCAAACCCATTGACCCATAAACCGAGTTAGAGGCCAATATCCTGGAGTGTGATAGTGGCCTCACCCCATCTTAGATGAAAAGTGTGGGTCTCTTTTCTCCAACGCTCAATAAGAAAGGTAACGAGGCTGTGGTCGATTTGGATATGACGAAGCAATGAAGCTTCATAAAATCTGGCCCTTCGAATCCGCGATTATTCGCTGGTCGGTAACTTGCCACTTGTCAGAACTATGGCTAACGACTGTGAGATTATATCCACCCTGCAAAATTAAATCATGTTATTTTCAACTATTAGAATTAAAAGAAATGGGGAATTAAAAAAATTGAATAAGTTTTGAATCTTTCCTCTCCGTGTAATATATTGAAAGATCTGTGTTCGTTTTGATCTACGAGCAGTGATTTGTCGAATGGTTGATTCTCCATTGAAATTATTTTGATATTTTAATCCCTGAAAGATTTAGATAAGAGACAGAGCTTTAGAAGGGAATTTGGACACAGAGTTAATTTGGATACAGACTTGCGAAAACCATACTGAAGAGGGCGGGTTTTTATAGGGAAAGGAGGGCGGGTTCTCGGAACCCGCTCTCATCTTTGCAGTGATATGTTTTTTTAATTTATAGTGATTTGTTTTTTTTTTTGGTAGTTTTGTCACATCATTTTTTTAATGTATAATGATTTGTTTTTTTTGTACGCAGTGATATGTTTTTTTAATGTATAGTGATTTGTTTTTTTTGTAGTGTTGTCACATCATTTTTTTCCTTAGTGTCAAGTCACATCATCTTTTTTAATGTTTGTCAGAACCATACATTCAATTATTTTTTTATCATATTGAAGAGGGTGGGTTCTTAGAACGCGCCCCCTTCAATAATTTGATGAGAGCGTGTTCCAAGAACCCGCCCTCATCTTTTATTATTTAATAATAATAAACATTTTGAAATGAAGAGGGCGGGTTCTTAGAACGCGTCCCCTTCAATAATTTAATGAGCGCGTGTTCCAAGAACCCGCCCCTCATCTTTTATTTTACAGTGTTGTCAAATCAAGCAGAAGTAATAATAAACATTTTGAAACGAAGAGGGCGGGTTCTTAGAACGCATCCCCTTCAATAATTTGATGTCGACGTCTTCCAAGAACCCGCCCTCATCTTTTATTTTACAGTGTTGTCAAATCAAGCAGAAGTAATAATTATCATTTTGAAACGAAGAGGGCGGGTTCTTAGAATGCGCCCCCTTCAATAATTTGATGTCGGCGTCTTCCTATAAATACAGCTCTCTCTCCTCTCCGGCAACTCTCCATTCCGCTCCAAATACCCTTATTCTGAAATCTATAGCAAAATTTCTCTAAAAATTTCCAAATTCAAGAGGAGTTAAACTAGTTAAGTGGGTGTTTTCTCAAGTTTTGTTTAGAACTCTTGAATTAATATAATTTTCTTTCTCTTTAATCTCTTGAGCTCTTACCCCTTTGTCTTGACCTTACAACTTCTTTATTGAATTTGCCAGCTTAAGGCTTAGGTTCTTGACTTCAAGAATACTTGTAACTCATTTGAAATTCAATAAAAAGTTTGGATAATATTACCATGTCTTGCTCTTTACATACTTGAACTTGTGAAATTTTTGCTCTACTTTGATCTTGCAACCTCTTAAGTGAGCTTGCAACCTTAAAGTTTGGTATTTGGATTTCACATTGCATCGGGCTAAAAAACCCTTGAAGATATTCGCTTTACTTGTTAAAGGTATAATACGGTTAGTTTGCGTTAGGAAATGTTTTGCTAAATCCTTAAAAACCTTAACCTTGAAATTGAAACTCCGAGCAAACCACTCGCAATTCCGCTCCGTTAGACATCCTAATCCTACTACGATAGCGATGAATTCTAATCGTGACCGGATTGCAAGTGGTTTGCCGAAAGATAAAGTCAAGAGACATCAACGGAAGGACAAGGGACAAGGAATACGAATTTAGTTTAAAACCACAAATACCATATTTCAAGTTCCCTAATCCGCGTTGTTGCCTATTACCTAGCGTCAAAGTCAAGGTTGGGTCTATAAGGAACCGGAAAACATCATCTTAACACAAGCTAATCTAAAAATACCCTTAACAAGTCTTGCAATTGAACATATCCTAGTTACGACGCTTAGCATAAACCACAACTCAAAACACGGTATTAACTCGTTAAAACAAGCCTAAAAACCTAAAAATACCCTAAACAAGTCTTGTAATTGAACATTAGCCTAGAAATACCCTTAACAAGTCTTGAATATAAGCATTATATAAGTTGTTAACGTTTTTTTTTATTGTTGGCTTGATATTATTTGATGCAGATTATGGCAAGTTCAACTTTATTTGTTGTATGTAAATACGATGGCCGGATTATCACAAGTGCACAAGGTCCCGAGTATATGCGCGGGTCCGCAAGGATCATGCGATTAGAACCATCAACGACTTATAATGAAATCGAGAATAAAGTGTTTAAAATCACTAAATACGATCCCCGTGAAATTAAGCTTAAGTTAAGTTGTATATGGCCTATGTTTAGTAGAAATGCATTGGTTGAAATTATAAACGATGCATCAATATCTTCGATGATAGATTTCGGTCTGGCAAACAACCAGCATTCTTTTGAACTTTTGGTTCAGAAGGAACAATTGGAAGTATTAGATGTCGCTCCAACGGGTAATTTTGATGGTAATATTGGAGATAGTTCCTGCGGGTACGGTCACATGGTTAACGATGATACCGTCAGTCTCGGTGGATATGACTATACACAACATTATTCAAACCTTCAAACTCAAGGGTAAACATTTTATAAATCCATCTTTTGTAATACCAAAATACTAATATATTTTAAATATTGAATACAGGTTTTCCCAATCGACTGCTGCAGTTACATGCACCCCTGAAGAACAACAAGGATTACCATGTACAACCTTTCAAAGATAAATAAATCTAAAATAAGTGGTGATTATGTTTATATTCTATGTAATACAAAAATATTAAAGAATAATTATATAAGAACAATTTATATACTAAACGTAGATTTTCCCATACCTCCGCATCATTCCAACACGATCCAAGTAGCGCATTCCAAGCATATCCGTCCACATCTTTCTGGTCTTTTCACCCCGAACCATCCACGTTACACCGATCCCAACCATCATATATTGCACCTGAGCTTTATGTTGCTACGGGTGATATTGATATGTGTGGCAGTGATGATGATGAAACTGGTGAAGGTCATCAAGGGGAGGATAGCATGGAATATGCCGCTGGATTTGTAAGTGCACGGCAGCGCCCTGGCCGTCAATCCGACGCCGGAATGCGGAAATGAAACTTTTTACGAAACTTGTAAACCGGCACTACCGTGCACTATAAATCCGGATCGGGCCATTAACCTACTCCTAGCAAATATGAGAATGGGGTAGAGAGCTATACCGAGCGATCCGTGTCCTTCGGTCTTCGGCCTCCATCCCGATCTCCTCGCGGAATCTCCGGTCTTCACCTCCTCGTCGGAAAGGGCACCACATCGCCGGGTTCTTTTATGGGCTCCCATCTCTGGACCGAGGCATCTCGGACACGAAGTTGGCGAGCCGACGTGTCCAAGAAATGTTGTAGGCTAAGTGTAGAATCACTTGTCTCAAGCGGGTATGAAGTTGCATTTTTGGATGGGAGAAGGAGAAGAACTTTGAAATGGAGCTTTATCATTTTGTGGCTAGCAAAATGAGAATGATAATCTTTTTCCCCCACACCAAAATGAATCCCTCACCTCTCAAAGATGTGGCCGGCCTCATGATAAGAATGAGAGAGATCAAAAACCATGAAGGGAGGTGAGTGTAGTAAAAGTAAAGGGGTGATCATAAACAAAAGCAAACCTCACTTCAAAACATCACCCTCACATCCTCATCAAATCCCATCTCAATTAATGCAAACCATGATGAAAGAAAAAAGCAAAGATCCTTGTATTATCATAAATCCACATATCACAAATAACCCCTCCACAATTGCTAATTTGCAAATATGCAAATTAACCCCTCCATCAAAAAAATCCGGCCATGAAGGAACAAAGGAAAACTGGCCGGAACGGAATACAAACTGGCAACTTCAAAAAACTGATCCCGTAATAAATTACAGGAAAACCCCGCGACAGTATATTCATACCCGCATTTGTATTTCGACCGAATACAAATGCAAAGAGACAAAATCTACACTGTACAATACTAGGATCCGGCTTAAACCAAAGCCCGCTAGTATTATCCGTCCGATCATGATCCGTGCAATATCGCACGTATATGATCGAACCCTGCCATATCTCCATACGGCCTCTACAGCGTTTCACCCGAAACTTGAGAAACTGTCTGTGGGGGACTCTAAAGACTCGTCAATACTTTGGCTGTAGATTTAACCACTAGTCAGAGGTATTAGCCATACGTAACGGGCTACCAGGTATTGACCAAAAGGGACGTCAATGAGCGAACTCATCCTGACACCCTACTGAGCCTGTCAGTGACAATATCCGTACAATCCGGTCCGTTCGTCTATGAGCATCGCATGGTAGACCTAGGGGGTTGGTAAAAGTCAGACCCCCAAAAGCGGTACAAGTCGTGTCGGAGTGTAACCCAGAACACCCTGAGATACTACTGGAATACCTACCAGTAAATCTCTTGCCTTGGCCAAGGACTTCGTGTAATAGCTCTCCTAGACACAGCGCGACCTCACCCCCAATACCGGGAGAGACGAACCCCTGCAGATCCGATCACTGCCTCCATGTGGCTCGGGACTGTACCCAACTAAAACCTGTTTGCACGTCTCTTTTGAGCGTGGTAGGGTAGTAATCAAAATACAGTGGGAACTCACACGAGACAAATGACGATCTCAGGTCGATGAACTAACCTGTACACATGTCACCAGGGAACTGCTATCTGACGTCAGGTATAAGACCAACTAACATGTTCCCGGCGAGTCCTGTCCGGTGTACTCATAACCCAATGAGCACCTGTATACATCTTAGGTGAACCAACTGACACCAGTGGCTTGTGAGACCGGCCACCAGCCCCTCGTCGGGGTCTCGACTGTATACACTAGTCTACTCTGGAGTATCGATGCCCTGTCTCGAAACTCCCACGACTAGGGACCTTTTAAGGATGTGCTTATAGACCCCAGCTCCCACGTATATGATCGCCCTCATACTGCTGGCAGTCAAGCAAGAATCCTAGGGGCTCTATCAACGTGTAATAGTGACCTGTAAGGTCACCTGAAGCAGTACACGATGATAAAGGTAAACCAGATAGCATACTATCATCTTGAGTAAGACTGTCCTACCGGTATAGGTCCTCCCTCAATCATTGCAATCACGTGTCTGTGATCCAATAATTGACTCTGAGGACACTATCTCCAACAATCTCCCACTTGCACTCAAGGCTAATTATTGCGATGTTGCATACTCACAGCCCGTGTGATACCGAACACCCAACTCCTCTACTAGTCAGTCTCACAAAACTCGTTTGCGAAACTATTGCGTTCGAGGAATAGCCTCAGTGAGTGGATTCGCCTTGATATTTCTTTCTGTGTCTCTTTATATCTCAAGTTCGCGGAGAAAGCCATCTCCCGAAATGAGCAATACCTGTCTTAGAATGTGTCTGGATGTCTGATGGGACCTAGTTCATAAATGAACTCCAAATCCAAACTTCTTAGACTGTATCGTCAACTGAACTTAATCAGTATCCTGCGTCATGCCTCCCTCAGTATCCCCTTGGACCACCTGTCCAAAATACTGCCCCTCGTCAGAAGGAAAACTATAACTCTGACAACCTCTCTGTCATCCATGTCACCTTGGAAGCCTGGAGTGATAAATGTCTCCTAAAAGTGACTATTGTTATCATATCCCTAGAACATCCACTTTTGTTCTAAAACTGCTTCCATTTGTTTCTCCGGGATTGGATCAATATCAATTTATTGCATCCACTGCAAAAACAATATCTGGTATGGTACTTGACATCTCATGATTGACTCAATTGCCTAAGCAAGTGATCTGCCAATCATGCACATCCCTCTCCACTTTAGTCTGTGAGACACCTTTAGAAAGGGTGACTCCATTACCTGCAGTTATACTACCGTGCCAGGAGTCGTCCATTCTAAATACTCATAGAATGCTGTCTAAGTACCCAGATTGGGAAACTACCCAAATCTAGATCTAAAACCATAGATCCAGTAACCAGAATATCTGATATAATATCCAAGCCCTATGTGGAGAAACCACTGTGTGACGACCAAAGTATAACCGATCGTAGTGTAGGAATTTCACTTCCTACTCTGTGTATGTCATCCAAATACCAGGGCATCACACCCTACTACCTTCTTAACAGATACATCCTCTATTCTGATGAAGTCAAACCTATGACTGTCACATTAGAAATAGATGATCTATCTCTGTTATATCTGCTTTAGTCTATAAATAGACATAAGCCACTTGTCCACTATGCTTCCGCTGCTCCCACTGACTACGACAACCCTCTGGCAGAGTCATATAGACGTACACTTCTGAAGCCAGTTCAGAACGACGCTATACTCATCCTCCTGCCGGGTCTCATAGTCTGGAACAACAGTAGTGTCAAGTCTGGGTAAATAAGAACCTCCCTGTCACTGTTTTTGAGCATACCGAAGTACCTCTCGAGTGCCTGAGGTTCCCCACCATATCTGCGGAGTGGCCAATGGAATATCAAACCAGATTGAATCTTTAGGTTCTTATTAAATCTTCAGTAATCGTTTGCGGTTCTGGAATCACTTCCAGTTCTACCATACTCCCACTTCTGTTTTCTGAAAAAATCCATTTTTATTAAAACTGTGGCGAGTCAAGAACAATATCACTATTGGTCTTCCTGATGGTAGAAAGTCAACTCTCGTCATAGCCTGGGTCAACCCACAAACAGCCATTACAGAAACGTGCCTTGAGTTATCCAGAGTCTGGTTTTAAGCATAAGCTGGACAACTCCCCGTACCTTAACAATGTCAAGATATGAACTGTTCTATATCCAATATAGAAACAGAGGCACTGATTTAATTGAACCAGATTCAAATCATGCAGCTGTCTCCAGTGCATGTCAACTAAATGGAAGGAGGCCGATCAGCGTTACTCAACTTAGGAATGCTTCCAATTATGAGTAACCTGAAAGAGAAGTAAGTTCTCTTAATCATTACTATTAACTGAATACCATACATAAGTATCTACATCTTCGATCACCTTGAAGAATCCCGATACTTGCAATACCTAGTTCTCTACTTTACTCTTATACCTATAACTTCTCAAAACTTGGACCCTATGTTTCTACGAAACACTTGTCTAAAAACTAGAGAAGTCATAAGTAAACCGAATATAGTACGAGGACCATCCCCTATGTCCTATGGACACTGGACAATATACAATACTCTGTATAAGTCCTCTGAGTCTAATAACTCAAACCCTGTGCGTCGTAAGTTGAAAACTGTACTTATGGTTAAGAAGAATTACACCGTTGTTTAATACTCCTTACCTAACCATCCACTGATATAGGTAAATGTCATCGACATAATTTCAAAAAGTTATATCTCACTCTATAAAAAATAGACGTACAGATATATCAATTTGAAATTGGTGCATAACAACGGATATTCAAAACCAAATATCTGCCGTTCGGCAAACAACCCAGGTGATTTCCTCAAATATTATCAATTACAACGAATTCCGATATAACGAGGATGATCACCTAATTCCCAATAACTTACTTCCACTCATCATCTGTAAAACCATACAGATGTGAGAATCATACCTGGTAAATACATACCCTGGAGCAAGTGTCTAATTGGGAAATCAGTTTTCTATTAACAGTACACGGTGAAACTGAAACATTGAAATGTTTCGTAGGGGTATCCTGGTATTCCTAGTAATGCCTCTTCCATTATCCAGATTCACAACTGTAACCGTATATTTCTTTTCCACCTCTCCAAATCCCTTCATATGTCTTTAGTCATTACCTTCTGTACACCCCTTTAGGCCAAATGGTTTTCTTCCTTCCCTACCGTTCGGCACCAGCCTATGGTTTGGAAGAAGACTATCCAATAAGCATAATGGGTGTACTGTCCTAATCCTAGGAGCACTCGCAATGCGAGAGAAGGTGAAGATAAAAGACAACCGAATAAACCTTATTCCTATTTCTCCCGAACCAGAATCCATCCCCGAACTGGAACAAGTTCCTTCGAGTTCGTATATAACCATACGATGGAGTATCCAAATAAACTGTGGATCTTCGTAGTGATACGGAGTGTTCTGGAGAAATACAAAGGTGAAGTGGGAGTGGTAATGAAATACTTGGTTTGGTCGTGAATAGCAGTCGCAGTTTACTTTGCCCTCTTACTAATCCCTTTATTTGTCTTAACTTAATACCTTCTGCACACCATCGTTACGCTAATTGATTTTCTTCATTCCCCACCATTCGGCACCAGCCTAAGGTTTGGAAGAAGACTATCCAATTTGCGTAATAGGTGTACTATCTCCTAAACCAAGGAGTACTCGCAACCTGAGAGAAGGTAAAAAGGAAAAGACAACTGAATAGTCATATTCGTTTTCTCCAGAACCGGAAACCATCCTCGAATAAATTCCTTCGAGTTTGTATATAACCATACGATGGTTTTATCCAATGGAAGTGAAGGTTCGTAGTAATACGGGGTGTCCTGGAGAAAAGGGTAAAAGTAGGAGTGTCAATGAGGTTTGCAACTCTGACAATCCAAAAGCCAGTGTTTAAGAAGGTTCGGTTAACTTTGGTCACTGAGTCATAGTTAAGGGTCGGGCCATGGTCGCTGCCAAAGAGAGAGAGAGAAAAGAAACACTCGGCGTGCACTCTAGCCTAGATCAGAATGGTTATCACTTTATCTAATCAGGAAACCTCCCACTGTAACGTCAAGTTCTTCCCCAAACCTGAAAGAAAAATTAGTCGGGATCACCTGAGAAGTAAACCAACTCATCAGTGGGAATCGGGATCCAACTATCATCGCATGATAACGTGACGGAATCCGCTCACGTTATCACACTCCAGAAGGTATGCGCGTATCTGGCAAGTTTCAGTTTCTTTAGAAACTCCCGATGTGATTTTTGTCCCATGCTCTTATGACCTTGACTAAGGCCAACAAATCATAAGTCACATGTCAAGTTCTACCCGTCATTATCCAGGTTAATTTGAACCCACCCGTACAAGCCCTTGACTAGTGCCAACAAGGCTATACGACTGTCTCAAACCAACGCATCTATCTATACAGCAGAAAGGTAACAAGCAGCTACCATACACTATGCCTTGACTAAGGCCAACAAACATAGCATGAATACTACGTGCTACCCGTCTGAAATGACGGAGGGCTACGAATGGTTTTTGGTGAAAAACCTTTAACGTAATGAACTTGATATCGTTAAAGGAACTGGATAGCTTTTTAGAAAAATATAGTGGCGAAAACCTTTGCTAAAGAGGTCACTCCCGGTGAAGGGATCTCGGCTCTTTCCCCGTAGAATGAGGTGCAGGATATTCCAACTGAATACCACGATGCAAAGCAAAAGTAATCGACTATAGTGAAGTTATTGCCCTGACGCAAACTTCTGTCCAAGGGGTCACTCCCGGTGAAGGGATCTCGGCCCTTGCCTCGTCGACTGAGGTGCTGGATATTTCTAACCGAATACCACTGTGCAAAACAAAAGAGAACGCCCTTGCAATAACAGCTTTTTGAAAAATGTTCCAACAACATCAGAATAGGTTTGTTTAGCTTGCATTGATCCGAATCAACGCAGTCCCATCAATTGATCACACCACAAAAGAACGAAAATAATGATGTACGTATATGCCATCCGCATTCGCCACTGGGTCCCATCATCACCCGTTAGGTTACTTAACTAACGACAGAGTGGGGACTGCACTAGCGCGGATGCAAAACATATACAACATCTACTAGTATATATATCAATATATAATATTCGCTCAAGGCGTGATAAAATGCAACATCACAGAAATGTAATAAGCATCACAGAACAATACAGATATCTGGGATCCCCGGGTTTCATAGAGCCGCTACTGAAACCCGACGTTCCCCTGGTCGTGTGGATAGCCTGTGCAATGAAATCCTAGACCCCTACGGGCGCGGCAAGTTACCCGCCAAAACCTGAAGCGAGACAGCCCCCTTCAACAACGTGAATGGACCACCCATCACTTCACGGAATCCGATAACTTGAGCACCCCTCCTTGGGTCAACCTGTACCCCCTACGAGTGCGGCGAATAGCCCGCCAATTCTAGAGTAAAGCCCCCTCCGTCTCAACGCCATGAGATGCGGGCTCGTTGCCCTCTAGAACCCGGCTATCCGTGCACCCCTCCGCGGGGTAATCCTAGTATAGAAAAGTAAAATATACATACAACGGGTATATCGACCTCAGCCCGGTCGTGCCCCAAAAGAATAATATACAAACAGGCAGTAACGGCAGTCCACTTTTCGGACGCTCGCCCCGCAATATCAAATGTACATATAAAACAAAACTGTACTACCATTGCATCCAGGCTATCCACCACGACAATCCGCAACATCACAGCACAACACAGAACATCAACGTGAATATCACACTCGCAAATCCGTCTAAAAGGGCTATAGCAGTTAGACAGGATTTACCGATCAAATGACATTCACGGTCGCAGATATAATGTAAATACTGTGAACTAACATGTTTAAAATTTTCGATCGATCAAATTTACCGAAGTGGGCCCCAAGCACTACTGTAGCACTCAAAGAAAATCTGGGCCCAAAAAGAATATTCCAAAATCCCTATTTCCATGTCCAAGACACACTGCAGAAATTTGGTGCAGCGCGGCTACTGTTCGGCGGCGGAACCGCGACCAAAAAGGGGTTATGGCCGCGGTTCCGCGGCGCTACAGTGCCTTCAAACAACCAATTTTCTACAGTATTCTTTAAAAACCCTGCTCGTATTTTTACAATGTACCAAATAATTTTTTAAGCACTGCAAAAATTCGACAGAAACTGTTAAATGGAAACGCGGTTTTTGGAAAATCCGTTCGATCGAACTTGTAAACATGTTAGAGCAAGCTAGACTAGGTTAATGGCGTGGCTCTGATACCAATGTAAGTGCACGGCAGCGCCCCAGCCGTCAATCCGACGCCGGAATGCGGAAACGAAACTTTTTACGAAACTTGTAAACCGGCACTACCGCGCACTATAAACCCGGATCGGGCCATTAACCTACTCCTAGCAAATATGAGAATGGGGTAGAGAGCTATACCGAGCGATCCGTGTCCTTCGGTCTTCGGCCTCCATCCCGATCTCCTCGCGGAATCTCCGGTCTTCACCTCCTCGTCGGAAAGGGCACCACATCGCCGGGTTCTTTTACGGGCTCCCACCTCTGGACCAAGGCAACTCAGGCACGAAGTTGGCGAGCCGACGTGTCCAAGAAATGCTGTAGGCTAAGTATAGAATCACTTGTCTCAAGAGGGTATGAAGTTGCCTTTTTGGATGGGAGAAGGAGAAAAACTTTGAAATGGAGCTTTATCATTTTGTGGCTAGCAAAATGAGAATGATAATCTTTTTCCCCCACACCAAAATGAATCCCTCACCTCTCAAAGATGTGGCCGGCCTCATGATAAGAATGAGAGAGATCAAAAACTATGAAGGGAGGTGAGTTTAGTAAAAGCAAAGGGGTGATCATAAACAAAAGCAAACCTCACTTCAAAACATCACCCTCACATCCTCATCAAATCCCATCTCAATTAATGCAAACCATGATGAAAGAAAAAAGCAAAGATGCTTGTATTATCATAAAGCCACATATCACAAATAACCCCTCCACAATTGCTAATTTGCAAATATGCAAATTAGCCCCTCCATCAAAAAAATCCGGCCATGAAGGAACAAAGGAAAACTGACCGGAACGGAATGCAAACTGGCAACTTCAAAAAACTGATCCCGTAATAAATTACAGGAAAACCCCGCGACTGTATATACATACCTGCATTTGTATTTCGACCGAATACAAATGCAAAGAGACAAAATCTACATTGTACAATACTAGGATCCGGCTTAAACCAAAGCCCGCTAGTATTATCCGTTTGATCATGATCCGTGCAATACCGCACGTATATGATCGAACCCTGCCATATCTCCATACGGCCTCTACAGCGTTTCACCCGAAACATGAGAAACTGTCTGTGGGGGACTCTAAAGACTCGTCAATACTTTGGCTGTGGATTTAACCACTAGCACGTCAGAGGTATTAGCCATACGTAACGGGCTACCAGGTATTGACCAAAAGGGACGTCAATGAGCGAACTCATCCTGACACCCTACTGAGCCTGTCAGTGACAATATCCGTACAGTCCGGTCCGTTCGTCTATGAGCATCGCATGGCGGGCCTAGGGGGTTGGTAAAAGTTAGACCCCCAAAAGCGGTACAAGTCGTGTCGGAGTGTAGCCCAGAACACCCTGAGATACTACTGGAATACCTACCAGTAAATCTCTTGCCTTGGCCAAGGACTTCGTGTAATGGCTCTCCTAGACACAGTGCGACCTCACCCCCAATACCGGGAGAGACGAACCCCTGCAGATCCGCTCACTGCCTCCATGTGGCTCGGCACTGTACCCAACTAAAACCTGTTTGCACGTCTCCTTTGAGCGTGGTAGGGTAGTAATCAAAGTACAGTGGGAACTCACACGAGACAAATGACGATCTCAGGTCGATGAACTAACCTGTACACATGTCACCAGGGAACTGCTATCTGACGTCAGGTATAAGACCAACTAGTATGTTCCCGGCGAGTCCTGTCCGGTGTACTCATAATCCAATGAGCACCTGTATACATCTTAGGTGAACCAACTGACACCAGTGGCTTGTGAGACCGGCCACCGCCCCTCGTCGGGGTCTCGACTGTATACACTAGTCTACTCTGGAGTATTGATGCCCTGTCTCGAAACTCCCACAACTAGGGACCTTTTAAGGATGTGCTTATAGACCCCAGCTCCCACGTATATGATCGCCCTCATATTGTTGGCAGTCAAGCAAGAATCCTAGGGGCTCTATTAACGTGTAATAGTGACATGTAAGGTCACCTGAAGCAGTACACGATAATAAAGGTAAACCAGATAGCATACTATTATCTTGAGTAAGACTGTCCTACCGGTATAGGTCCTTCCTCAATCATCGCAATCACGTGCCTGTGATCCAATAATTGACTCTGAGGGCACTATCTCCAACAGGATTGAATGAAGTAGTATTGTTTAATGATATGGCTGCGAATAGTGATTTTTTCGAACTAGAAGATCCCGGCCTCGATCCCCTAGAAGATGATAGTTGGGTAGACTTAGCCGTGGCAGAAGTAAATACTGAACCCTATTTGGAAGTAACAGTAGCAAGCGAAGATTGCGTCACTGTTGGGGATATGTTTCAGGAAAAAGAGAATCTTATTTGTAAGCTGAAGTCTTGGGCTATTCAAAAAAACGTTACATTTAAAACTGAAGAGTCAAATAAGACGTACTATACCGTGGTATATACGAAAACTCCTGAATGTAAGTGGAGATTGCATGCATGTTGTTCCAAAAGAGCCAAAGCTTGAAAGGTCACGAAATACAACCAAGAACATACTTGCATCAATTCTATTATGTTAAAAGATCACAGGAATTGCACTTCATCTTACATTTGCTCACTAATCATGCCACTAATCCGTACAGATGTGGCGATGACTCCCCGAGAGATACGGCTCTACGTTAGCGGAGAGCACAAAATTCAGATTTCGTATGTGAAGGCATGGGATACTCGTAGAAAGGCTTTATGCAAGATATTTGGAGATTGGGAAAGCTCGTACAACTCACTAGTCTCTTTTATGGAAGCCATGAAAGCATCTAATCCGGGGTCCGTATACCGGTTAAAAACCATAGAAACAGATGTCGACGGCTGTGTCAGATTTCAAAGAATTTTCTGGTGCTTCGCTCTTTGTGCGGCTGGTTTCACACACTGTCAGCCGGTATTGTGCGTGGATGGGACGTATCTATATGGTAAGTACAGAGGTTGCATATTAATTACTACAGGTGTTGATGCTAATAACGGTATATTTCCGTTGGGATTTTCTATTGTCGATGGTGAAAATACATTATCCTGGTCATCGTTTTTCCGTCAACTCACTAAGTATCTCATCTGTTATTGATAAAATAGATTTATGCATCATATCTGATAGACATCTAGGAATACTAGCTGCAATGAGAGCTATATTTCCGACGACCCCACATAGGTTTTGCCTGCGGCACTTCAGGCAAAATTTTAATAGAAAATTTAAAAATTCAGATCTAAATAAACTTATATACAAACCCGGTGAAGCGTCTGACCCTAATGTTCATGACATGTACATGACGAAAATTGGAGAGATGAGTCAAGCAGCGAAAGCGTGGTTAGATGAGTATCCAGTACGCATGTGATCACAGGCACATGATAATGGATGCAGATATCTACTAATGACCACTAATATGTCTGAAAGTTTCAACGGGGTCCTCAAAGGTGTTAGAGGCTTACCGATACAGGGGTTGATTGTTCGAACCTTTTTCCGAGTGAATACTTACTTTGTGCAAAGAAGAAAAAAGTTCTTGGCGATGGAGACTCCACTCACCGCGTATTACGAAGATATATTCCGGAAAAGAGAGCGCAGAGCACAATACTACAGATCTGAAAGGTTTGACACGGTGGATTTTCAAGTTACGGGAAATAATAGGAATCAATATACCGTAAATTTTAGAAATGAAGGGTTCTCTCCGTGCACATGCGGTGTTTTTCAGCAACAACATTTACCTTGTGCCCACGCAATTGCTACTGCAAGCAGTATGCATAACTCATTTTACAATTTTGCTTCCTACTATTATACAGTTTCCAATTACCAAGACGCATACGATCCAAAATTTTATCTTATACCAGACAGTCGCTATTGACACTATTATACTGGGAACAGACAAGCACCGACTGTATTACCGCCGGAAAAAAATATAGGGTCCGGAAGACCTAAGGTGCATCGAGATCGAATGACAATGGATGCTGATTCTCAGCAAAGGCACGCCAGATGTAGCATATGCAAACAACCAGGTCATTATAGAACCAGATGTCCAGGACAGTCACCAGGGGCGGGACCATCGAGATCGTGACAAGTGCACCGGAAGAAAATCGGTTAGCGCTTGTAAAGAAACTTGTACAATTTACATTTTACAAACAGATATGATTTTTTTGTATTATAAATTTGACGGATTCATTTTGTTATTAGAGTGTATACCATATTCATATTTAAACAACACTAATGTTATACAATTTTTATTATTTTATTCGATATTTTTACCATTTTCTGTTTATTATTTAATTTTTTTAAAAAAAAAAAATAGGACGGGTTGGGTTCCCAGAACCCGTCCTCTAAACTGGGGGTTGGTCCTAAAATGCCCTATTTCAAAAAAAACCCAAACAAAGCATATTCTAGCCCTCACCACATGCAGCCGCATACCTGCATTTGGCTTCTCTGCACATTAATTTGGCCACCCCTAGACATACCCATGCATCACCTTATATTTTGCAGCACATGCATCTCACCAAATGGCAGCACTTAATTGCTCATGAGTACATCAAAGAATTTACATTTTTCCTTCTCAATAATCAGACCGGCCCATCTAATTCAATAAAATAAAATTTTACCAAGAAGGCACGAAAAGCGGTCTGAATCCGAATAGCAGCCCATTCCTGGCTCACAACCAGGAAGTCCTTAGGCGGGGCGCGAACGATAGTAGCCACGGCCGCACTAAAACCGTCGGCGGCCACAGACGAAATATCTGAAGAAGCCTCTTCAGATTGCCTGCTGCTCCCCCTTGATCCTCTCCACATCGAGCCGAGCTCGGCAGAGGAGCTCCTCCATAGTTTCTTCCATTTCTTTTGCTTACCGCTGCTTAGCGCCGCCTTCTCCTTAAAAAATAGAGAAACCCATGTGAGAAAACCAACAAGAATAGAAAAGGAAAGAGATGGGTTGGTTGAGATTAATTACTACTGGGTCTTGTTTTTTGAGGGTTTTGACAGACTTGATCCATTTCCCTGATCCGTCCACCATTTACGGATAATATTGTAATGGGTTCTGATGCGAAAAATGGGAGCTTGAAGAAGATGAGAGAGGGAAAGAGAGAGAGTGGGGATAGTGGGAGGCGTTGGAGATTTGAAATTGAAAAATGAGTTGATATTTGCAACGGGCAAAAAGAGGAGGAAAAAAAAAGGGCAGATCATTTGCTTTGGATGCACTTTTCTTATAGGGACCCGAGAATACGTCAAAAATATTCTATAAAGGTTTATTTTAGACTTATTTCTAGAAAAACGCTTATGAAGTAAAAAAAATCAACAAAATGTTTGGAATCTCAAAACAATTCCATGACTAATGAAGTCATGTCACCATGCCATGTAATCAGAAAAACTCCTTGTAGAGAAATTTCTCTACAAACCCTTTGAAAACCCTTGGATTGAAAAAAACTACTCTAGAAGGGCTTGTATGGTGCAAGCCACTCTAGAGCTCTTGAACGGGCTCTCCTTGCTTGTGCGGGAAACCCATCCAAAGGATATGCAAGGGCTTGCACCATACAAGCCCTTGCATAGTAGATTTTTCTTTTGGATTGGTTTTGAGATTCATGCAAATCTTTTTTGCACATTCTCTATCCTCTTGCACGAATCTCAAAGCCTAACCAAGAGCTTGTAAAGGGCCTGTAGAGAAAATTTCTCTCCGGACCCCTTGAAAGCCCTTGGATTGGCTTAGAGAAGATTTTTCCTCATGTCATCACCATATCATTTAAAAAATTTGAAAAATCCAAAAATACCCTCTTTTTTTCATTCTCTCTCGTCTTCACTAACTCAATTGTAGCCCTAGCCTCACTCCACCACCGTCGACCTAGGGATGTCAAACGGGTCGGGTCGGGTCACCTTTGACCCTACCATAGAGGGGTTCGGATCCGACACATTTAATAATCATGTTGGGTTTTTAAAACTCATACCCGACCCTTTTAATATCCAGGTCGGGTCATAATCGGGCTACCCGACTCTGACTTGATTCTTTACTTTTAATTTTGTTTTATGCATGAACAATACAAAGTTGATACTTATGAATAAATTTTATAGATATTCAAAAAATAGAATACAAAAAAACCAGAGAATAAAAAACAAGAGAGAAAACGAACGATTTAGGGATAATGTATTCGGGTTAAACGGATCGAAACGGATATATATGACCCATACCCGACCCATTTATTAAACGGGTCGGGTTAACCCGATTAAAAACTTAGCGGGTTCAGGTCGCTTTTACCGGATCGGGTCCTCGGGTTTAGGTATTTTTGACAGGCCTACATCGACTAGCTCCTCCATCTTATCAGGAAAACAATTAATGAAATAATTAACGATTTTCTAACTTAATTAATTAAAAGGATAAAATGGTCATTTTACATACACACTTAACAATGTTAGCGTTGACCAGCTTTGACTGTTAACCATGATGGTTTCTCGTAATTTTGAAAGTAGTTGTAGTTTGTCGTCACGGGTAAAGTTTTTGGTAATTTTTTGAATTTAAGCGTATTTCTTTCGACAAAATAAAACAACATTACTCATGTTTTAAAAGTTTACGTTTATTTTTTTAACAAATATTATATAATATACACACATACATAAGACATGCATCACACATGCAAAACCCTTGGTATATTAAAATGGCTATTATTCACATGAGGTCTGAAAGAATTAAAACCAAAACCTACAAGCAAAGGCTCGCCAACTCGGCTTAGCTGAATTAGTACCAATTTATTCTCTAATATGGAAGGTCACAGCTCGATTCCCCAAAGGGTTGATTGATTTCAAAAAATAAAAATAAAAATAGGCAAGCCAAAGCCCGGTATCACCGTATTACAAGCCAATCAAGTGAAAAATGGTGAGTATACCACCGTCTCTGGTTATCATGCTGAATAACACACCAATGAATAATTGTAAAATTAATTAACAGGTTCCATATCATGAATTATTTCAAACCACGCTGTGTATACTTGTTTACTATTAATAGAATTGTTTGATACATAAAAAATACAATCTCAGTATATACAAGCAACCATGAGAGGGCTAAAGATTATGATTACAATTACAATGACATTACATACACAACAGTCTTAAGGTAATTTATACACTCAGCTGATATAAAAATGGCCAATCTCCCTCACAAATCCAAGTAAATTTCATGGGATTTTTCCCAGACTCCCCATTTCCACATTATCCTTGGGAAATTGCTTTTACACCTGGAGATAATATGGTTCTTAGCAGCCGCAGAAACATCGGCGTGTGTAAGCATTATCACCTCGCTGAATGGCATGCATAGCTTTAGCATGAACGATATAAATGTGAAATCATAATGCAGCGGCAAATGAATCATGAGTTTCTTTAGATTCCTCCACTCAAATTTACTCCCGCCGCCTTTACTACCGAAAGTCTTTTCGAGCTTAACCCATGCACCTGGCCCCAATATTAGATCATGGATATTGGGGAAAGCAGTCACAACATCCATAATGGTGACCTTTTCACATAGTTCAGCTAATTCTATGCATTCAGCAATATCTAATTCCAGCTTTTCAACTGATTTGTTGCCTAACAACTTTGAGAGGCTGCATAGATACGGGGACTCCAAATGAGCAAACTTCAAATTGGAGTTTTTTCCGGCATTGATGATGTGACCTGGCTTTTTAATCGTAAGATCAAGACGAGCTAATAAAGGAGCTTCGAGAAAAAGCATCTTGGGTTCAACACATTGTAGCTTCAGCTCTGTCAAGTTCGGTGCATGTATGGTTAAGGAGAGTGGAAAATTTGATACTGTCCAGTGAAAGATCCTTAGGTATGAGAGTTGAATCTTGGGTTCCTTGAGACCACCGACCCCGATCAAGTTGAGAACTTGAAGAGATGGAAAACACTCGTTCACCTTTTCTAACTGCTCATCATCTAGTCTGATGAATTCAAGAGTCAGTGTCGTCAATTTAGGCATTGGTTTGAGCCCCTCAACTGATAGCCAGGCATTCCTCACCACCAAATTAACAAGGCTACCACCTGCACAGAGAATGAGAAACTAAATCCTCCAAAAATCATGTTAAAATAAAAACGACATGATATCTAACATATAGCAGCGGTCACGAGTAAATAGAATTCTTTTTAATTAAAAATAAATAATAAAAGCCAGTCAGACAAAGACTACAAAATGGTGGACTAGTGAGGGAAAAAGATTCTTAATAAAAAGCCTAAGACAATATTTAGGAATAGATAATTTAACTAACTCAAGTTTTCTTTTGACCCGACAATAACCACCAGCAGATATTTAATTTATTACTCATAGGCAAATGTACTGAAAGGCGTCTAGGTTCTTTAAGAAGTATGCTATTTGCTTGTGATCATCATTTCCTGCTCACATACAAACACAACAAGACATGATCTCAAAGAAGCATTGAGTGCATAACCTACAAGTGGCTGAGAAAGGCTAACATCGGCTTTCAGGCGTAGAGAGGTATTGTTTACAAGCTAATAACATTATAAAAACTTTCAACTTTAATAGTCTTGCTTCTAAAGGATACAATCTATCATCTCTTTCCTCCTAAATTATTAGGCTAGGACAATTGACTCCTTGGGTTCCATGAGTTTACGTGCTCCAACTGCCAACTGGCCTTCAACTGTAAGCAAATTGGGTAGAAATTTGACAGTAATGTATTAGGACCATACATATAGAATGAAAAGAAGCTCCAGATATTTGATATTTATCTTTGTGAGTGAGATCTCAATTCCGGCTACGATTTCACATGATATCCATAATCTAACTAGCATTGAACTTGACAAATAAAGTGATTCATTAATTGAATTCGGTATGTTCATGTTCACGAATACACATTCGATGTTAGAGGTATGCATTGAATTTCTATCAATTTTTACATCTTCGCCACACGACGCTGACCATGTTATGCTGGAAAATGCTTAATTGATGATGACACAATTTGTGTCCAAGCACACACGCAGGCATGCGAGCGTGAGTGCACACACTCGCGCACAGAAAATTAACTACATTCAACTCCTTGATAAAAGAATTTGGCCGTAACATGACATATTACGTATTCCACTTCAATCTTCACTAAACGCATGGAAATCTAATATTTCGACCACGCTTTAGTAATATTTGCTCACCATTGATTTGGGGGTGTGATTATAGTTTTTCTTTACAATAAAAAAATTATACGAATAGTAATGTCCAAGACCAATACTAAGTATTTTGAACAAATGAAAGGGGAAAAGTTGATGACCAACAAATATGCCCGCTTAACTTTCCGTATTTTAGAGGGAAGATCTATATACCTAATAGAAAATGGCATGCATGTTGATATCTTCAGGAGTACCCTTTTTGGAAGGAGAAATATTAAGATTTCATTGTAAATCCTTATGCTTTGTTGTAGATTATCATGTTTGGTTAAATAAAAATTAGAAATTATGAGATTAAATTTTACCTTGAGATTTGTGTCGGGGCCATTGTTCTGTATGGGTTATATTTATGGGCTTATTATATTTTTCTCTTCTTTTTTGTAATTGTAAGCTAATATGATAGATCAGGAGATAAATACAAAGCATGGGTAACATGGTCCAACTATTGTATGTGACAGTGTAGTCAACACACAAGGCACGATGAAGATAAAAACTATCTGGTGCTCTACAATGCAAGGCATAGGACTAAGTTAAAGTGAAGTACGATTATTTTTTAAATGTTTCAAAACAAATTCCTAAACATATTATACTCATCATAAATGCCTAAGCATATGATAACAAATAAATTATATACTAGTATGATTGTATGAAAAAACAAGGGCATTATTTGTTTTCCCTGGCAAACCCAACTTCAACCTCCGTCTCCCTCTTCCCCCTTTCCTAACCTCAACCTCCACCATTTCTCTCCTCCTCTACCATCTCCATCCTCCCCTCTCTCCTTCCTTAATAAATTCAATCTCAACCTCCTCCACATCCTTCCCTGACAAATCCAACCCCAACCTTCACCATCCTCCTCCTCCTCCACCTCCACCCTAAAGTCCCTCCTCCTCCACCATCTTCACCGCCTTCACCACCTTCATCCCATCTTTCTCCTCACTAATCAAAGCCCCATCTATTTCCTAACAAATCCCTAACCCTATCCCAACACTTCATCTTCTTTTTTCTCTAGCCTAACCCTATCCCAACACTTCCTCCTCCATCACGCTCCTCTTCCATCGTTGCCACCGGCGACCTCCACCGTCACATAGCCCTTATGGCTTAATTAACAATTACTTAAATAGTTAATAAAATAATTAACAATTATTTAATTCAATTAATTGTAATTATTAAAAGGATAAAAAAAGTCATTTAATATGCACCGTTAAAAGATAACCAGTGTTGATCGTTAGTCATGGTAGTTTTTTGGAGTTTTAAACCTTTTAGAAGTTTTCTGCCAAACGCCGAATCTTGATGAGAGGTTTTTTAGATAAGCCTATAATTAAATATATAGATAAATAATGTAGTTGTGTCTTCATATCATTCTTTATATAAATTTGTCATGCCTTGTGTCCTTATTCGTGCTTCACGGTTTGATATATGTTACTAGGCTTTTTTTGCCTAATAGTATATATTTGTTTTCAATTTCATAGTAGTAACAATTCATGCTTGTTTGCTCCTTAATACTGTAAGTTTTGGTGATTTTCATTTCATCATGTATTTTGTGATTGATGTTATTTTTCTTTTAATATCATGTTATTGTCATAATGATTTCTAATTTGTGCCTAATATGTGTCATTTTATACATTATATAGGTTTTATCCCTAAAATGATATAGAGTAAACTATTAGCTTCCAAAGTAAAGTTGAGCTGCTTAGGCTATTTCCTTACTCTTTTTACTACTGTTGAGAAATCACTTTTTTCCAATATCGACAAATTCTATTTCAACATCCCATCATATAGATCACACCCACTGCAACAACTAAAAGTAAATAATTTCATAGCATCACGCATCTTGCAGGGTTTTGCCTCTATAAAGAAGAAATGGGAAATAAATGTCGTGTAATTATAATAGAAGTAGATCGATAAAAAGAGAGGCACGTTTAGGTAGTAAGTGCTTATTTAATAGTTGGGAGTCACGCGTCTCTACGACTATACTACTGTAGTGTTTTTCCGATGGCCATAAAGCAATTGTTTTGAGTAATAAGATTGCAATATTCTATATAAAAAAATGAGTACTAAAGATCAAGAAAAAATAATGGACGAGGGGAAAACTAAAAAATAAGAGAAAAAATGCCAAGTCATACAAACCTTGGAAAACTAGTCTGAGTGTGTGGTCAGAGAAAATACACCAGCTACTATTCCGTCTTGAATTTTTTTTTAAATCAATACAATCTTTTATCCAATATTGAAACTTTCAATGAATCATTCCAATAATAGTTTTCTATGCATCAACAGTGAAGCATAAAAACTAAAATCTATCAAATAAAAAGTTCTCACCATAATTCCTTAATCTGTGTTTCTATTCCATATGTAAAATATGATTTTTGATATAAGACTCCCAAAACTTTATATATATATATATGAGAATAATGGAGGGAAAATGCCATAGGAGGGAATTTCCTCATATGGCGTCGAAAAAACACACCATCCATCGTGTTTTCCGACGATCGGAATGCATTATCTTCATCGTTATCATCTAAGATGTGGGTACACTAAATTTCATGTGATTCTACAACTTTTTCACCGTTGAGTTAGTGGGTTCAAAATTAACGGTTTACCAACAATAGAACTTTTTACATTACTAAATCGATGGTGAAAAATTTGTAGAATCACATGAAATTTGGCGTACCCACATCTTTAGATGATAACGATGAAGATGATGGATTTCGATCGTCGGAAAATACGACGGAGGGCGTATTTTTTAGACGCCATAGGAGGAAATCCTCTCCTATGGCTTCTTTCCTCCATTATTCTCTCTCTCTCTCTCTCTCTCTATATATATATATATATATATATATATATATATATAAGAACTAAAACTTGGTATTTTTACAAACAACATCCAGAACTTCTAAAAACCATATTAGCCCCGTGGTTAGATTCAATCCAAAATCAAGTTGAATCTAATTGTTAAGAGAGCAAATGAAGCCTTTTCCCTCTTCTTCATTCTTTTCCAATCACCATGGAAACCAAACCCATCTCCTCCCATGACAAATTTCGGCCATTTAGTTAAACACAGGCTTCCCTCTTCCTCCCTACTTTCCCCTCACCATCCCACCAATGACTCTGCTCTTCTCTCCCTCTTCCGTCAATGGAGAAACCTTCTGTCCCTTCACCTCCACTTGTCTCTCACTTCTCATACTCTACACTATTATTAGAACACAGAATTCCTTTTCTTTCACCCCAATGAACGTCACATCTTCAATATTTTTATGTGAGCTTTGTGAAGATAGTGAATGAGGGATAAAATTAATGTTTTGGAGGGTAATGAGTAATTTTGCATTCCTGGTTAATCTAACCCGACCCCTTTTGAACTTCGATTGTGTTTTCAGTTGACGGCTAAGTTTTTAGGCCCTGTTTGGGAATGGAGTTTAGATAACCATGGTTTATTTTTAAGTGAAGGCAGGGAGACGCAGACTGTGATTTGCAAGCCTCAAACTTCAAAAATTGAGTTATCTAAACTTTGATTAGATTGGAGTTTAGATAACTGCAGTTTTCTCGCTTTCAAAGGTGAGATAACCGCAGTTATCTAAACTCCAAAATGAGCCCCAAACATGGCAAAGTTAGGATTTTAAAGTTAACTTCAGAAAACTTAACTCCATTCCCAAACAGGGCCTTAGAGGTTAATTTCCAAAATAAGCAAGTTACATCACAAAACATTTGTTCAAACATTAGATCAAAATTAAAACTTACATCCATGGGAGATGATCGCCAGCGCGTGGGACCGGCGCCAGCAAGACTGAATCCAATAATCAGTGATCTCCAAGGTCCTGAGACTCTCCCCGACGATCTCCACCCACGTCTCCACGAATCCCACCGCCGTGAGATGCAGATCATCCTCATCGCCATCATCCTCGTGGTCGTCGTCGTCCCCCTCGAGGGCGAAGGGCTTCTCGACGCCGATCGAGAGCGACCTGAGGGTAGGGGAGAGCAGGGAGAGATTGTTGAGGACGAGGGATTTGAAGGGGAGGGCGAGGGATTGGCGGGAGCGGAGGAGGCGGCGGCGGGAGCAGAGGAGGGAGACAGAGGAGACGGAGGAGGAGAGGGACGCTAGGGTTTTGGAGACGAGGCGGGTGGAGGCGAGGTCGACGGAGGTCGGGAGCAGGGAGAGGATTTCGATGAGGAGAGAAGGGGGCAGATCCTCCATGGTCGCCTCCTCTCAATTCTTGTTTGACGTGTGTGAGTTTGTGGTTCTGGAATGAAGGCCTTGAATCTTGAGTCTTGACCAGGAATAAATTACACTAAAATACCCCACTACCTTGAAATATTTTTATTGCATTAAAATACAATAAACTATGGTTTTCAAGAACTTTCTTTCACCAAAACACCCTCCAAAGTGGTACTCCAGCTATTTTACTGTAAAAAAATAACTCTAAGGTATTTTAATAAAAAACCATGATAGTTAAGGATATTTTCGTGTAACTTAATTGGGAAGTTGTATTAGCACTGATGTTTGCGCATGCTCCCCCATGTGTATATTATTATTAGATATATTTTGTAGAAAATATATCTCTACCATCATAACTATAACCCAAAAAGTCTCTGTTGTCAACGTCATCTTCACCATTTTTTGAAGAAAAAAGTCAACGGAATGAGCACAACATCATCACATCATACACACATAACCCACCCTTCCCACCACACACACACACATCTCGAAAAAAGAAAAGAAATAAATTCATATGAGTTTTCCCGGTAATTTTCTAATTATTTTCATCAAATATAGATTGATTTTATACCGTCGGGTCAAAATGATGACCGGTTCAATCATTTAACTTACCTTGTACTTGTGAGAAAAAGAGAAAAATTGACTTGTATTTATGAAAAGAAAGAACCGACAGAGAAACCATTTGATTAGACGAAACAAGCTAAAGCTAAAATGTGTCAAAACAGGAGTTGCCGAAGCAAAATCCAAATGCATACATCTTTTATATCTATCTATCTATATATATATATCCTAACTTATTCCCAAAAATGCCAAACTGTTTGAAAAATGTTTTTCAAAATCCCAATACTTCAGAGGTACTTCAAGAAAAACACCGGCATAAAATTTTGATGCATTCACAGTAGAGAGGCAGGCAAACCGAGATCCTTCAAACATATTTGCACATATACATTCTCATCACATTAATAATTCGATGCATTTAGAAAAACTCATGTTAAATTATTCTTACAAACAAAACAAGAGAAGTACACATGAACAAATGATTTAATGCTGGAATTTTTTTTTTTGAATAGAGAGTTAGCAAAATCAAAAAGACAAATAGAATGGGTTCCATGGATATCGCAAGAAGAGTTGCAATGAAAGATGGAAATAGGATAGTTTTGGAGACTCACTCACACTATCAATTAGAGGACTCGCTCACCCTAGGCCTTTGTATTTGCTAAGCTCAAAGAAAAAATTACACCACCAAAGCTAATACAAATATGCCCATCAAAACCAACGAGTTCACCAATTAGATAACCATCTAACAACCCATGCATGCCATAGCAATACTCAATTTACTTTGCGAATATCCTCCCCCATGGCTAGATATCTTCTTCGACGGCTAGTTAACCAAAAGACTCCGACACATCATCGACACAACCATGATCAAAGGATCAGTTATAAAACAAAGGAGCGACTAGCTGATCGTGTACATATCTTGCACCCAACTGTAACCAATATAAATGCAAATGTCACATTTCGGTTGACTTTGGGCAAAGTTGGGAACTCGACTGAACTTTTCAAGCGCCTTTCATCCTCAAACAGATGGCCTTAGTCTTATAACTGGCTGAGACTTTCGCCAACTACCCGAGTCCGATTCAGGATTTGGTCCTGAGGATGAGCCGGCGAATGCTTGATCTAACAATTCCTTAGAGGGAAACTTTGCAGACGTGGGTCGCAAAATTCTCCTCCACTGATGCCGTTCTATATGAAATTTTCCGTTCTCCAAGGAAATCAACCAGGTTTCAGTTAAAACCGATGTAGTCATCTGCTGCAGGAACCTTCATTGATTGTTGAATAAGAGCATTATCTAAGCTGTTCTGTTGTATTGATGTTGAATATGAAACATAAGGGAAAAAGACAAGATTTTAGGCAACCCTCCTTCCTCGCTTTTGTTAGGATCCCATCTCTTTTGAAAAGCTTCACATTAACCCTACATCAACAGACAATAATATTATTCCTTAATGTGTAGTTTTTACTATAAAAAATACCCTCAGTAATTATACAGGCAATGCCAGATGAGAAATGGCAAAAAAATCAAGAGTAATTGGAGAATAAAAAGTTTCAGAATTAACATCTGTTAAAGTAGGAAAAGCAAGCAAAATGCAGCTTTTGAAAAGAGAGGTGATATCATGGATGCAAAACAAGAGAGCATTCATGCAATATACCCAGCCAAAAAATACTGACCCAAACATAAATTCATCATGGATCAAATCAAGCAATCAACGAAGCTCCAACATGCAGACACACTCGATATGAGGAGTATGTGGGAACATATCTACCGGTTGTATACTTTTGAGCTCGTAGGAACCTTAAATATCTTGATCGGCCTGTACAAGATTTATTAGAACAAGGTCTAAATGAGCTTCATATATAAGATATACTTGTGGTATTGATAACGTACCAGACCGTGACATAGGTAATCAAGGTCTTGAGCACATGTGGCTGGGTTACAAGACACATAGATAATATGTGGTGCACGAAGTTTAAGTAGGAATTTGATTAGCTTCAAATGCATCCCTGGACGATTCGGATCTGCATGATATTAAATGAGATCAATATTGCAAAAGATGCTATGATATTAAATGAGATAACTATTACAAAGGACGACACTCGGGCTGTGTTAGGTTTGAACGAGAAAGTGAGTAAATAGGAAAGAAAGTGTATTTTCTGTTGTTTGGTTACAAAAGAAAATGAGAAAAATTTAGCACATCTTCTTTGTTTCCCCACTCTTCTCTCACCCTGTGAAAGTGGGAATAAGTAAAAGGGGTTGTCTCAAACCCACTGTATATTTTATTTTTTTATTTTTTTTGAAATCGACCCCCTTTAGATATCGAACTTGCAACATCTAACATTGGAGAGGAAATTGATATCAACTGAGCTAAGCCCAATTTACTCAAACTTTGTCGGATCTCGGTTGAATCACGTTTGAACTGTAATCAAGTGACTGGTTTCTCTCTAATTTTCAATCAAATTGCTACTAATTTCAAACAGGAAAAAGATCCCTCCTTTTCTTTTTCTTTTCCTCCTTCCACCTACTTTTTCCTTTCACTTTCTATCCATTCAATCCAAACATAGCTTGAGACTTCCACATATCACAGGAAAGGAGTTAGCTAGTCCACTGTTTACCATTCACCAATTGGCAAATGCAGAATCGACCAAACCCACAGTGATATTTAAACGTTGATGAATGTTGAGTACTAAGAATCATGGTCCCAATCCAAGATGGCCAATTCCAATCTAAAAAGTGATCTGACTTCTAATACCAATACCGTCCGACACCGAGTTAAGTTTATTAATGAGTTAGTGGGTTTACTTATGGGTTATTGGGTTATGGTTTATTTGACACGGTTAATTACCAAAAAGATGTATCAATAATATTATAGTTAATATTACAAAGTATTAAAACAACCAGTTTAGACATAGTTAATTGCTAAAGAATTTGTCAAATTGTTTATGGTGATTTTTTACTATTTACTCAAAAAAATCATAAATTTTAATTTTGTTTTTGTCAAATGACCCATGATTGCCAATTTCGATCCCAAAAGTGAACACCCAAATCAGATACTGATATTTTAAACCTCGTTTGGAATTCAATGTGAATCTACAATTTGGCTAGGGTGTGCGGCGACAGCAGGACATGCATAGTTGCATATTAATGTACTAAGTCTGACCCTATACATGCAGGATATGAAAAGGACATCTTTGCTGCTAAATTGAAAGAGAATCTATTTCCTAGTTCAAATAGGTTCTTGAAGCCAATATTAGAAACATTTAACCACCTCTTTGACAGAATTGGAGGAAGAACCAACCTGAAATGACAATATCAGGCTTTGGGAAGTGTTGCCCAAATTTATCATCAATTTTATTTAGATCCCCTTGAACAAATGTAGCATTAGAGATGCCGTTGAGCTCAGCATTTTTACGAGAATCTGCAATGGCTTCGGGCACTACCTCATAGCCATAAACATGCTTCGCCCTGAAAGTATCAAACAGAATATATCTTTGTGTTTTAAAATAGAAATGAAAAAGCACCAGCCACTGAATAATACTGTTTGAACTAAACAATATCCTCTTGCAATCGTGAAAAATGCATTCAACAATACCTCCTTGCAAGTGTTAAGCCAATGGTTCCAGTTCCACAGAAGAGGTCAAGAACGGTTTCCAAGCCATCTCCCTTTAGACCAGCGCAATCCTCTATAAGCTTATAGAGGACTTCTGCCTAAAATAATATTACCATGTTGTTAACATGCTCAAAATTCTCAAAGTTAAAAGCAAACACCTGGAAAAATAAAGCATGATTCCTTTCTGTGGAAATAAAGCATGAAATGTTGAAGTTCCCTTGTCAGGAAAAACAATGTCAATGTGTGCAACTCATTTTTCAGAAATGAAATTTATACAATGATTACTAAATTCATTAGTAATAATCAAAACTACATCTTGAAACTATACATGGTCTCTATAAATTATTGTGAAGGAAAGGAAAAGAAATACAGTAGTTTAATTCTGGAATAAAAAATCTGATATGAAACCCTTTGGAAAAAACAAGAAAATGGACGTCACCATCGTCATATCAGTAAGCCATCTTTCCCTATCAGCAAATCATATCTAAAAGGCTTTCTGCCATCACAAAGGAGCAGCTCACAATTCAAGGGGAAAATGCTCCACAAAAAGTTCAAACATATACTATTAGTCGTTTTTCTCAATTACTTTTTTTCTCTTTAATGAGGGGCTGAAGTTTCGACATTGTATTTTGCATACTTTCAGAGTTCTACTTTGTAACTTTTTTCTTATTTTATATTTCCAATAAAATATTTTTCATATCCAAAATCCTCGAAAATAAAAGATGGCTATGAACCTAAAGTCGACCCATAAGTAGTTATCCTTCCTAGCAAACTGACAAGTTCACAACTTCAGGCATGCGAGGACGGGGTGGGAGGGAATAAATTAAGATATAAAAAAGGTGTTGAATATAAACATAAGGCCTGATAAGAAAGCAGTCTCTCTCAAAAGCAAGCATCCATCCCCAACCCACTCCCCACCAACACCAAGAAAAAACACACCATGCTTCAACCATTAACCAGCAGTAAAAGCAAGCATTCAAAATTATGGAACTGTCTTAAAAAATAACTAGCAGCTCATAAATTCGGTTTAAATTGTATGTCAAACCTGATGAGAGTTTGTCTAGAAGAAAGAGTTGGCCGATATTTGAAATATAAGACCTCCCAACATCTCAGTGATAATTGGCTTCCCATAAAGAGTGTATTCCTCCTCCCCAACAGATGTATTGCCAACAGAAGAGTTCATATTATTCATGATGCTAACCTGTTCCATCAGCAGGTAAAAAAGGTCGAGTTCAATCAGAAATATAGCCGAAAAGCCCCTTAAGTTAAAATGCATAGTGAAAGAAGTATATACAAAGATAGACTTAGCTGTATTACAACAAATAAAGATCCAAATATTCTATAATGCTTAAATACGTATATCCAAGAAATATGCTTGAACATGTATAACCAATGAATATGATACTGTAATATGGCATGAAGCATCAAAGTAAGTGTTTTTTAAGCCATTGCAGAGAACACGGTTTGCAAAAAAATATTTTTATTGTTTCCAAATGAGTCATCAGGCACACCCCCTGCAAACAGTTCTCAAATGATATTTATATTCCATACCAAGAAATAGAAATTCCAAAAAAAGATGTACATCATAAATTATTATAACAAAGATACAAGAAATTTTATCAAAATTATTTTTTCACAAGGTTTGCCTCACAACTTCCCCAAAAATTTCTTTGTAATGATATTTTAATAAGCAGTTGTGAATGCATTACTGCTCATTTACAATTTCTAATTCCAAAATATTTCCAATAAAGAAAGCGATGTAGGAATAATTTCTATGCTGATGTGATGGAAAACCCACTTGCATATTGTAAAAGCTGATCGTGCTGTGGATGAGAAAAATTACTAGTACTATATCATACATGCTAATCTCAGAATCAACAGCAAACACCACTCTTCAAACAGCTAATGAAGAGACGAAGACTTATAAAGAATGGAAACAACATATCCTTTATCTCATATCATGGGCAGCCATGAATCCAAATAATGTGAGATTAAGATGGTGTACATGATATCCAGTGCTAATCCATGCAGACAAGAGATTAATGTTTGTTCACGTTATACCCTATCAAAATGATGCAATTAATTGTTCCAAAGGCTTGACTTCCAATTAGTCTGGCATTTTGTTAATTGTTCTCATCACGCAACATGATGCTGAGGGAACTTCCAGTAAAAAACAATAAAGCAGATACCACTACTTTACCGGTTTCTCAGTATCATCACATTTAATGTGTATAATGGGCAACATTCCCTAGAAATAGTTAGCTATCTCATCATCCAAGCCTCTGCTGCGGTGTACTTTCAGTATTCTCCAGCCTCTAGTAATTAAAAGATAATTTATCTGTTTGCTTTCATAAGCATTTAAAAGAAAAGAGCATGTACCAACCACTTCAGGGATAGATGAGATCTTGCTAACGAGAGGCTCCAGTACGGCAGGCTTGTAAGATGACGTCACAAAGTTAATCATCAATTCAGGAAGGCCAGTCTTGATATCTCTGAAATAGAGGAAATAAAGTCAGTTCAGTTTATAGAGGAGTCATTATCGACATTAACAATATAAATTAAATGTCTCACGGCTCTCACCATATTGATTTGTGGGTCATTAGACTTATGAAATAATCAATTTCAATATTTTTCTACCTATTGAACAATATTGATAACCCCTTCCTCGTACATCTCAGTTTACATTTCTTTTTTATCCACCACTGTAATATCCCAAATTTTGGTTTAGCAAAAATGTAAATACAAAAAGATTTGAGGGGTTTTATATAAAATACATAATTATATAATCTCTCATGGCCCCCACACCTAAAACCCTAGCTGCGTCTCTTTCTTTCCCCCCCCCCCATCCGTTACTTTCTCTCTCTCGCATCTCTCTCCCCGCGCTCTCTCTCTCTCTCACTCACTCTAGTTCCTCTCTCATTCGATCTCTCTCTCGCTTTCTTCCTCTCTTTCTCTTGTCTCTTCTCTCTCCCCCCTCTCGGTTCTCTCCTCTTTTTAATCGTCAGGAATCCCTTGAGACCTCTCTGATTTGCTAGCGAAAAGTTGGCGATTTTCTCCCTTGATCATCCTCCGTTTTATGGATTTAGAGTAGGAATCAATTTTCTTTATTAGTTTATTATTTTAAATCTTATCTTTTAAGTGAATTTAAATTTGCAACTTGCGTTTGTTGCGAGATTTACTGCAATAATGATTGTTGCTCATAAAAAAAATTGTTGGAGTTTGGCTTTGATTAGGTTGGCAAAACAGCCATATTTCTATTGATAAATATGGATTCAAATTCTTGATTTAGAGAAATTAAATCATATGCAATCGGAAATTATAGGATATGATCTAACCCTTTTATAATTCTTAATAGTATCCAACCCCTTTTCTAGAGCATAGTATATTAAGTTTATAAAATATATTAGAAATAAAATGATTGGTCTATATTTCTTTAATTTGGTTTTTCCATATATTGTGGTTTAAGGCTTAATGTTTAGTTATTAGAAATTTAACAAGTGAGGCCTTTAGAATATGTATTAATTATAATATTTATATGTTTCATAGAGATCGATTTGAATTTCGAAATCTGGATATGGAGCCACATCGGACTTTGGGATTCGAGTACTGTAAGTGGGAATACATTGTTTAACAATTATTTAATATATTTGGTGCTTGTCCCTTTACAAATACTGTAATTGGTTGAATGTTTTGTGTGTGATGCTTATATGTGTGTGTGTGTGTCTATATAATATGGTTGTATGCATTGATTATATTGATGTTGTGCATTAGTGAGCTAACTGGTTTTATGAGACTATCTGGGGTATATATGATCAATGGTTGTTATGCATGTAACGAACTTGTTGATGCGAAGTTTAAATGAAGTTATGAGATAAGCTTAATACATAGAAATCATATTTTCTATATAATTAATGAGATGCGTACACGTGTCTGATTTGGATATTCATTTTATGCATATGGCACAACAGTTGCATTATTGATTGAAATATTGAGCATGTGGTTGTCATTGGTTATGATAAATTTCAATTATATTTTGGCATATATGTTGCATACATCTTATAGGTCAATACCGGTATGATTATGGAAAATTAAGTGGATTACAACACAAGTTAGTAGTATAACTCCGCTGAGGTTATTATACACGCCATATGGCAACCTCACCGCAGGTCAATGGTGGTTCTCCCTATCACGGGTTATTAATAATGGCATTTCATTTATGTCAACGGAGGTAGAGGTGTTGACCGCACTTAACCGTAATCCACTAGTTTTCTATTGCATGAAAATATAATTTTCTAAACTATTGCATATTCTATTGGATGAGCTTTGTTATTTCAGCGAAATTATCGACTTATTATACCTGTTTATTTTAATTTATTATTATTATGTTTTTTGTTTGGTGTAATAATTTTCCTTATATAAATTGTTAGACATCATATGTGTTTCTCTTGCTGAGTGTTAATACTCACCCACATTTTATGTGGTTGCTAATCAAAATGTAGGTTATTATATCTAAAGGAAGAAGCTTTCAAGAGAATTAAGAAGATCGCGATATTTTTATTGTTGCGGAATCCGAAGTGTGCATATGGATTGAGATTTTATATCTATCGTTAGCAGTATCTTTTATTGAGATAGGCCTTGTAGTCTTCTTGAGGAGAAGATTACGGCATGTCATGCTTATAATTTCTAATTAATATTCTATATGGTTTTGGGGCGTGACAACCACAAATGCCCTTAACGAAATAATAATGCATACGATCATATTTTTGCTCTCTGAAGTGATTTCATCGTAACACAATCTGTTTCCAAATTGCATATAGGTATTCAATCACCATCCTAATTCAAGATGGTTGATTCCAATCCAAAATTTGATCGTCCGAATACTGATCAAGTCCGAGATTTTAATCCTTGGTCCGCTAAGTATATAATTTGATGGATTAGTATTAAGTTTGATCAATACGTTAATTACTGAAAAGATTTTAAACCTTGGTGCCCGCTTATTAATGAATTAGTGGGGTTATTATGGAATTTTATCGATAGGTTATTAATTTATTTGACATCATTAATGACTAAAAAAGAAATAAAAAGCTACGGTCTTTTTAGCATGCATTTTAATCATTTATTGAAAAATTTTACTAATTTTCTTTTAAGAAAATAGTCAAATGATTAAAAAACAATATTCTGATTAGAGACGGCCGAGTGTCAAGATGACCGATCACGATCCCATCATCCATTACCGGTACTGATAACTAGATTTAAATCTTGATCTCAATAATTAGGTTGATTTCACTCTTTTAATATTTCCTCATTAAGAAACTAGTACTACTTAAGGGCATTTTGCTGTATAATATGAAACAAACCATGCACCAAGTATGTGGCTAAAAATTCTAGTGTCGTATGATAATATTACACAGGAAATGAGAGAATATAAGAAATGGAAGAGTTTATTTAACAAGGAGTTATATTTGTCACTTGTTAGAGTAATGAAAAGTTGGCTTCTGAACTCCGCTAAATAATTTATTTAAAGAGGAGTGCAACGTGTTGGTTTTACTTTCTGGTTATGCAGCAGAGAATTTATAGAGAAAAAGAGTGAGGATGAAACGAGAGGACACAAAGATAAAAGATACTATTTTCTTTGGGTAGTTTCAAAAGATTCCACTCTTCTTTAGTTTCTTGCGGGCCTTTACTTGGGTGGCATCCTTGGAGTTTTCACATGGCAAAGCCTTCAACAAAGCTTGAAAGGTGGTCGGTTTCTTCGTATAACCATGTACTAGCCTTATCATTGAATATTAAATGATTTAGATCTCTCAATCACACAGATTCGTTGCGTTGCTCAGGGTGATTGGCATCTTACTTTATCTCCTTATCAACTGTTTGGATGTGTGCTTATTTCTAAATCTATAACCACGGTATCCAAGTGGTTTAGGGATTAGTTATTTCCAGGACTACTTCCTAATAACAATATCAGGATAGAATTATGTATTATTAATTATTTTTATCAAAATAGGAAAAAGAAGAAAGAATTTAGATCATCACAGACTAATGCTATTATGTTTCACACAGTGTAGATAAAAAAAGGGTTCAAACTAGCTCCACTTTCCAAACTATTATCTGCTTTAGCCAAACAACTCAAAATTAGGTATTGATCCTCCTATAAAATAAAAATTTATCCACCATTTAACCAATTATTCTAATGGTCAACCTTTAATTTCCTCGTAAGTTGTAACATTTTGAAAGAAAAATATCGCTTTGATGTCAATCTATAAAGATTGACTTTCTTGATTAGGCTCTGAATAATTGATCACCTTAAATTAATTGTTCAAAACTGTGAAAGAATGAAATTAGCCTATCAAAAATTAAATATGCTTGATTTACATTGAGCCACAAGTCCGCAATAAATATCAACAGACGCTGTGAGCAAAGTTAAAGGAATAAGGTTATCCTTACTATTAGCATCCACTTCCTGAAACTTGTTTATTTTTTTAAGACTCTATGTGTATCTTTTACTGCCTTAATGTACCTCCTAGTCATTTGCTAATTATAAAAAGCGAAACTTAATAAGCTTGACAATCAGATCATAAACAGTACAAAAATCTGCAAACGTGTATAAACTTAAGAACGCTTGTCAATATGCAAATCATACAAAGCTCAAGGGATGGTCCTGTCTAGACTCCAGGACAAAACCAAAAATACCACATGTCGACTACATATATTTCTAAAAAATTATATGGTAAAGAGTTCCTTTCCAAAGTGGAAGGTCCCTGGTTCAATCCCTATGAGGATCACATCCAAAAAGAAAAGAGAAAAAGACTACATTATATTTAGTGCTATAAGAGAGGTCGAGAATGCTTAGATAAGTCTAGCTTGACAAAGGTATAAGTTCCAATCTCACCCAATTCTGAAAAGAATAAAATGGGAATTACTCATCTCAAGCAGAAAGCCCCAACTTCATGGAATTGAATGGCCGAGAATCAACAAATAGAGGTTTTACAACTACGGATATACATAGAATGCCAAAGGGAAAACTGCAAGGGTTTCTGAGAGGAATGTGTACCTTCCACTTCTTAGCATCAGATGTTTAAGAAGGCCAGTATGGGCATGAAAATCATACGGAGTAAGGCCTAAATCTGGATCTCTCCAATTATCTTGAACAACTGCAAGAACCTATAAATTAGGCAATGATTAACTGTAAAATATTCCATTTTTTTAACATAGAAATACCAACTGATCGCTAAGAAAAGGGGGAAAGCAAAAGATAAAAGTAAAAGCAGGCCAAAACATGCAACGGTCAAGAATAGAAATGCTCACAGAAGGCCGAAAAGAAAACTCTTGGTGTTTTGAAATTGGGGATATCAGCAAACTCTTGGTGTTTGAAATTGGGGAATCAGCATTTATGCTGTGTGCGTGCGTGTGTGCGTGTACAATGCATGTGTGTCTAAGAGTTGGTTTCTTCTATCATTGTTCTCAAATGGCATTAGCAATCTTTAGAGAGTTCAAGATTCACTTTTAGCTAACTGCCGTATATAGACCATTTATCAAAAATAAGCGATCGATCAAGACATGTTTGATACTCACTAACAGTCCAAGTCAAAAAAGAAGACATTCAATCTTTGAAATGAAAATCCAGAATAATACCTTATTAGCAGCTGCAATTTGTAATAAGCATTTACATGGAGGACCTTATCAAAAAAATCCAGGGGCATGCAACCCCAACGAATAACTCTTCTCAACAAGAACCTGCTCTTTCACAACTGTATCTGGTACCCATCGCCGAGCATGAAAAGAAAATTACATCTACAAATAACAACGACGACATAAACTTAAATGACACTAATAAAGAAATGCAGATACCAGAGTAAATCTAAACATGTACCTTGTTCCTATAGCGAAATTGAATGTCACATGGTACAATGGGCTTAAAAATAGTAGTATCTTTGATAGATAACCTCCCAACATGAATGACAAGATCATGGACTTGCTGCTCCTTGGCTCTCACCTGCGCCTCATACAAAAGGTTTTGTGTCTTGCAACCTCCACAATCTGCAGCGTACTCACAAGGGGCTTCTACGCAGTTCCAATGTGGACTTATTGTCTTCAGTTTTGTCACCTTCAGTCATATCAAACAATAGATTATACACTGCACAAACTTACAAACGGATATTGCACAAATATATATATGTCATCTTATCAACTTCATAGACTCTTATAATTGGCAGCCATTGCATCCCCATTAGGATGTATGCAAACAATAACGTTATTGTTCGAAAGGATGAGATCCTCATCATATCCATTATCCACATTGGGCCTAAATCATGATCCTATCAGCTCGAGCTTTTTATAACCAATTTAAGCATCACTTTATGATTGAAAAACCTTTTATATTTTTGACAATCGGTACCATACATCTTGAATCTTGACCTACATTGTATAAAAATAAGGGCTCTGAAAGTCATGAGGTTTTTAAACCGTTTGATCATAGAGTCAGTGTTGCAGAGCTGACAGTTTATCGCTACAGAACACTTTTTACCCTTAGATTTATGAACAAACAGTTTGTCAAAATTGCATGAATTTCAGTGCCCTTACGTTTGAAACCATGTAGATGAAGATTAACAGATCCAATTGTCAAAAAAAGTGATGATTTTCAACTTGTGACATGTTGCGTGAATGGGTTATTAAAAGCCCAGGCCTATTTGTGTGTGGGTGGGTGGGGGGGGGAGGCGAGAGAGAATGTGGATATTAATACAAAGTTCAACTGAAATGTGCTATGATTTCGACCCCCTATTGAAATCAAATGGAAACAAAGTTTCAATTGTTTCTAGCCAAGTAACCAAGATTATAATAGCTTCAACTACACCGAACATTAACTTTAACCTTCTTACTAATTTAACACTAAAGCAAGCTAAACAATTCAACTAATTAAACATTTTCAATACACGAATGTTTAGGATTAAATTTCACAACAAATATTGTTCCACACCAACTCATACTGATCATGAACACAAGGTGCAGAATCAATTTTTGAACTGAAATCCATTTCCTGCAAGTTGTGAGCTACATGGTGTTACTCTACCCAATTCTCTAATTACGATATATACCTAAAAAACAAGGTTACTATCAAATTAGACACGAGATCCATAAATCATCAAACGCCAAATAAAGATGACAAACCTGAAATTTTTGTAATATCATTTTCTCAATCCTCATCGATTCCTTCTTAGGCATTGTGTACCAAATAATTATCCACGTTCTTATGTATTAATTTGGCTAGAAACTGGATCCGTTTGACTGCTAGGTTTGTTTACCCATGAAATCTTTGGTTGCAAAGTTGACGCTTGGAGTATACATGGGATTGATCTATACTACTCTAAAAGTAAATTACACTAAAATACCCTTAACAATCGCCATTTTATTACTACACTAAAATAGCTCAAAATTAGGGCTTGATAGAATAATACCTCGGCGTAATTTCCTTTCTTGCGAGAGACGCGGCCGAGGAATCGCTCGCCAGGGAGAGCGTGATCGCACATGAGGACGAATCCAGTGTCGGCAGCCTTGCACACGCCTTTTCCCTTGAAGGAGAGGGACTCGCACACCAGCTCCAGCGTCTGCCCTCGTTTCGGGAAGAAGGGGAGAGGTTTCGTCGGCGTTTCGACCGTATCGGTGTCGGTGCTGCTGCGGAGGAGGAGCATCGTAGCGCTTGGAGGAACGGACGGCGAGGCAGGCGGCGGACGACAACGCGGCCTCCGCCGTCACCGGGAAAGACGATGAGCGACATTGGCGAAGGAGGCTGAAGCGGAAGCGTGATGGGGTTTTTGGATACCAGCAGGCCTGTGTTTGTGAGGGTGAAATTGTCAATCCACATAAACTACAATGCTTCCTGTTGAATACAAGGTATTCTTTATATAATCCATGTGATGTATTCCCAATCGGGCTTAGCTCAGTTGGTTGTTAGCCCATTTTCTTTCTAAGGCCCCAGAAATTTTGAGCCCGAGAGGTCTTTGAGATTTACCAGGAAAAAAAGATATATCATTTATTATTGAGCAACCCGGTAGCAAATACTGATTATATCGGTTTGTTAAAAAGTATATTTCTTCAAACAATACCTTTTTATTTCTTTCTAGTTGCCTACATTTAGATTTTGAGGATGTTTCGGAAAATACTATTATATTTATATAACTTTTAGGATATATTTGTATGTTTATTGCACAAAACACCCTTGTAAGTTTCAAGCACCCTCAAATAATTTATTGGTGTAGACACCTGCTACTGCTCTCAAAATATACTCAAATTTTATTATCGAAACAAAAAAAAGGTTCTTAGAGTTAAAATAAACATCTTCGAGTTTTCTTTCGTTGAATCTGAGTATTTTGGCATGAGGGTGGGGTATAAGTGCTGCATGTGGTAGATTACATGAGTGTTTTGTACAATTAACCCTTTACATTATAGGGCTTATATGAAGCAACCCGTCTGCACAAAAGATTTAGATTGGAAAATATAAAGGAGACATAAGATAACGTACATGTTACTGAGAGTCCTTGTCTATGTTTTCACTTGAAGTTGGAAGACAAGGAGAAAGCTATACCTCTCTAGAAAAGTTGTGAAAAAGTTATAGCTTGCACAAATAACTGGACATATATATGCCTTTCGACTTCATTAGATTTCCAATACATACACATGCATTGCACATGCACTTTCAAACATCCATTGTAAATTGATTGCAAAAGCCTCACATAGATGCTCATGTTAGGATTTTTATATCCCAAACAATTCAGAAACAAACACAGGATATTTGAGAAGAAAGAATAAAATAAAAAACACAATCAAATATAAGAAAATCTTCCAACTTCTATTCTTTATTTAACTTCAATACGAATTACAAAACCTCTCTTCCTACAAAAAAAAACTTCTCTTCAACTCTTCTTCTCTTTCCGTAAAATTGTTACGACCTGAAAAGACACATGACCGGCATATAAATCATGTGAAATTTATAGGACTCCGCCGTAAGCTAAGCAAGCAAAAAACCCAGAATCTAAACCTTTTTAGAGAAATAGTGGAGATGAAGTTTTAAAAGGTTTATTAAATGGAATCAATTTCCCTTTCTAAAGTATAAATAAGCTTATTTGAAAAGGCATATGTCGTTCCAAAATCGGACAGCACCTCTTTTGTAAATTTTGAATAAAATCATATACAAAGCATAATATATATATAAAGCATCCCCAACGAGAACTAGTTTCTACGTCCAAACGGCGGAGCAACCATGCAGTTAATATACGACACCCATGGCGAAGAATAGAAAGCAAAACAAAAACAATATAAAGTCGACTCCAAACGAGTGCGACACCCAAAAACACATAAACAACTAACTCTCGTTTCTAAGCCTCCAAATATACAAGTTTTGGCCGATAGAGTTGTCACGCCCCGCTTTCCAGAGTACGCTAAGATAGGCACGTGACGGAGCCAACCATGTTACCTGTGGATAGGAAACATCCCTCCACAGTCACATTACGGTTGTCTAGAGATATCAAGAACATGAAAATAAAATAAACTATCTAGTACATGTCCATGAGCCAGAATAAACGAGTCAATAAATAATATGCGGAAGTAATAAATCCAAAGAGCAAAACATCTGGAAAGTAAAACATAACTAAACTGGACACTAACTGGATCATCACTGCTCGGCCTAACGGCGGAAGTACTCTTGATCAGCCTGTGACAAAGGTAGAGGATCTGGGCCATGCAAAACCCAGACGTCAGTGCGTCATAATATCAACCATAATATAATCAGGAGGTAACAAGTCATGCAGGCATGAGTATAAACAGTAATAAGAGTATAACAGTAATATAAATATGGAACAGTGAAGGGTAAAAGCACACGTGACGTGCAGTGAGTAATCTGAACTAAATACTGGGTTAACTACTCTCAAGTCTTTGAAATCAATTTAATGAATCGTCGATGTAACTCAATAGTATCCCGTGCGTACCAGGGAGTCCAGACTCTCGGGGCTGAATCCGAGACGTGCAGCTAAGCACAAACAGGAAACATGTACAGACAAATGATGTTAGCAACACCATTCCGGGATTGGCCTAGCCCCAAAACTGATCAGTATAAGCGTCGAACTGTTGAGTTACAAGTCGGGTTTCATCATTGATTTCCCCTTACCCCCAAGTTATGTATTCAAGTTAGGTATTGATAAATCTGAAACTAATACCAACACAGAATTGTTTCCCCCAATCAGAGCAAAACTCTGTTTTAAAATTCAAAATTTAAAAGTTGAAGTAACGCTTCAGATTCAGCACTAGGTGCGCTGCGCGCCACGTGTCAAACACAGATACGCTAGCGCCAGATGCACTGCGCCCTAGGCAGCGCACCCCCCAATCAGAGCAAAGCTCTGTTTTAAAATTCAAAATTCAAAAGTTGAAGCAACGCTTCAGATTCAGCGCTGGGCGTACTGCACGCCACTTTTCAAACACGGATGCGCTAGCACCAGGTACGCTGCGCCCTAGGCAGTGCACCATGTGTGCGCTAGCGCTAGGCGCGCTGCGCGCCACGTGTCAAACACGGATGTGCTAGTGCAGGCTGTGCGGCGCTCTGCGCTGCGCGCCACATGTCAAACGTAGGTGCGCTAGCGCAAAGTGCGCTGCATTCTGAGCAGCGCATCATGTGCAAAACACGGGTGCGCTAGCGCTGAAATTAAATTTTTTTCCACCGTTAGATCAAAGGATCTAATAACAAATTATTAATTAATCAGAATTAAAATTCTGTCATGGAAAGATCTTTCCAATCTTTCTAAAAACAAGAAGATTGCTTTCTGTAAAACAGAAACCCTAGGATTAAAGATTCAAAGATGGAGAAGCATCCCCAAATCAATCAGAGAAAGATCTCTTTAACTGATTTAACAAATCAATTTGCCCTATATAAAGGCTCCAAGACTTCAAGTCTGATATAGAGAGACCCCTCTAAAAACTTTGAGAAAACTCAAAGAAAAAAAAAAGCAAGCGTTTAGCAAAAGAAGATCATTTCTTCAAGGTAAAGAACATGAGTAATGAACACAGAGATGAAATCATCTCATGAAAAGAAGAACTATCTTCTAAAAAAATTCATAGATCTAAAAAAAAAAGACCAAGGTCTTTCATAAAAGAGTTCAAAAGATCCCACCAAATAATAAAGAAGAACATATTCTTCATATAGATCATTGATCTACAAAGGCAACCCTTTTCAAAAATAAGAACTATTGTTCTTGAATCTTGAGGCAAAATCTCCTTTAAAAAGAACATAAACTTGTTCACAGATCATAAATTTGATCAAATGCGCTTTGCGTTATTGAAAAGTGTCTTGCACTCTTGAACTGTGTTTCTTGGACCGGCGCTCAGCGCCAAAACACGCCACGTGTCAACCACAGATACAACTTGCGCTTTGCGCTTATGAAACAGCACACTGCGCTCTTGGGCTGGCGCTCAGCGCCAAGCGCGCCACGTGTCACTCACTGGTGCGCTACTAAACTAGCGCAACGCGCTCACAGAGTAAAAGCGCAATGTGCTCATAAACTGACGCTTAGCGCTAAGTGCGACGCGTGTCCTTTTCGTTTGCGTTACTTGACAGAATCGCAATGCGCTCTTTAATTGGCGCAAAACGCCTAGCGCGCCACGTGACACGCTGTCAGAACACACATTGTTCTGATAAATGCTATGCATTCAATACAAGACAAAAATTGTCAGGATCTAATGCTCAGCATTATTAAAAGGGCCAAACCCAAGTAAAGGCTCAACAGCCCAGAACAATAAAATGTTAAACATTTTAATCTTATTGGACTTAGCCCAATTCTGGCCATAAGTTCTCAACTTATATTTAATTGAGCCCATCTGCTCACGAATATTCAACAGATCTTAGTCCCAAACTGGGCTACAGATCTTCCAATCAATTCACACCGGTTCAAGGGTACATCTCTTTACTCCTCTGATATCTGTCGTTGTAATCCTTCAACATCTTCAGAGAGGTGACGGGTCCCGACAACCACACATTTCTACGGACTGTGGGATCCTTAAACTCATGGACTACGATATCCTTAAACTTCATAGACTACGATATCTTTAAACTACGGACTGTGGGGTCCTTAACCTCATGGACTACGATGTCCTTAAACTTCATAGACTACGATGTCTTTAAACTACGGACTGTGGGGTCCTTAAACTCATGGACTACGATGTCCTTAACCTGGACCGAGATGTTCTTAAACTAACAATGGACCGTAATGTCCTTAAACTAACAATCGACCACAATGTCCCTAAACTAAACAACAGAGGCTAAATGCTCTCTTGTTGGATCTAAATGATCCTGTTAAGTTGATCTTAGTCTAGAAATTAGACTAACGTATTCTTAACAAACGTTTAAGTTGATCTTAGTCCCAAATGAGGCTAACGTATCTTTAAACCCAACCCCCAAACCCAAATCTAAGAAGATACGTATTTAGACTAATCCACGCCCTACGGGCGACAACATAAATTAGTCTCCGTATACAATCCACGGGCAACTAAAAACAAAACACACACACACACGACACAAAGTGACCATCTGAAAAAGGAGAAAGTTGTTACCGCGATGCGGTAGCGTAATTAACTGCAGGGGCTTGCGCCTGCAGGGAAGAGTGTCCCCACAATCAAAAACCCCTCAAATGAGGGGGAATCTGACGAAATCTGCTACGTCGGCCGCATCCGTTTAAACCTTCGATACATGGTGCTATAAATCAACTTGGCATTTTTAGAGAGGTGGACGGATAGCACTAATTAGCATCTGCCCCTAAATTGCGGCAAGACGTTTGTCTTCCCGGTTTTCGGCTGTAAACAGATTCTGGCATGGCCGGTGGGACCTTTTCCTCTTTCCACTTCATGCTACGTGTATCGTGTTCACGAACGAATCGCGGTTTGATATGGTTGCCCTTGGGTTCGAGGTACTAATATTTGGTTTCTTACTTGGCGCAGAAAACGAAACATCAATAGCGTTTACTTGCGCGAAGTGTTCCAACTGCAATTGCAACTCACGCTCCGCCTCATCTGGAGGCATAGCTTATGGGCCCCAAGCGGCCTCCCTGTTCACGATGCCGGTGGAACAGGTCACTCAGGCCACCACTGGATTGTTTTTCGGGACCATGCTCCCGCCAATGAGCTTCAGCACTCCTATACCAACACAAGAAGCTTCAAAGGAGTCGGTCTTTGATCGGTTTACAACTACCGCGGCCCCTCTCAATGGGTCGTCCAGCTCCAGCGCCTCAGTCTTCGCCAGATTGGGCCAAAGTTCATGTGGGCCCATGATGAAGCCTGCAGTTCTAGAAAAGGTTATTCCGAAGAGGATAGCCATCCCTACTTCCGAAGTCGTCAAGGCGGTTTCTCCTGCCAAAGGGTTGGTCTTTACAAGACTGACTGTTTCGGCTCCCACTCCGGCTCCCGTCCTCAAAGCTACTTCCCCCGCCCAGAGGTCTGTCTTTGACCGGTTAGACACTGCTGCTCGACGGACGTCAGTCTTCAAGAGGCTGGTACCAGCAGCGCCTCACCAGAACAGGGGACATGACGAAATCACTCCTCAAGCTGAAACAATCCCAGCAGCTCGACACGCTCGACATCGCCACTGGCACCGAGTAAGGAAAACTAGGGGAAACTCCCCCTCTGGGCTAACTCCACCAGCCCCAACAGTGGAAGTCAATACTGCTGTTCCAACCGGAAACAACTTTGAATTGCTGAACAAGGTGCGCAGGGACTCTCCTACCGTCGTACTGAAAAGATCTCCTCCATCCGCGGAGAATGTTACAGAAACGAAGCCGGAGCAGCCCCCTCAACGGCTGTTCTCCAAAATTTACAAAGTCTGGCGACGGGTTCAGGACTCAGTAATTGATCAAGATCACTCTCGCCGGCAGGAAAAGGTGAAAGTTCAGCAAGAAGAGAACCGTCCTGTCAAACCACGAAGGACGACAACTATCTGGGTGCCCGCTGCAACGGCCCCCTCAACGTCAACTGCTCAGAAGAGAAGGAGGCCAGAGAAAGCCCCTATGACTACGGCAGACCACAAAGACGCTAAGCCCAAACGCCCCAAGTCTGGGGGCATAATGGTGCATACTATTTATATGGCTTTCGGAAAAGAGGAAAGCCGCGCCTCTACGGGTCAGCGACCGCTCACCCGATCCGTGACAAAAGCCCAGGAGCAGCAACAGAAGCTTCAGGAAATGCTAACACAAATGGCCGCACTCACAGGGCCAAAAGAAAGCCCTGAGGCGTCATCGAAGCAGCGTCATGAACAAGAAACCGATGCTGACTTCCTCCGCAGAGTCCTCGAAAAGAAGGATAAAGAAGCAGCAGAACAAGCGGCTAATATAAAACGAATGGCGCTTCTCTTCTAAGACATGGTCGGGATGATGTTACAGCCGGAACCTCCAGCTGAAGACCCTCCGATCATCATTGAAGACGACAGAGGGGAGACATCGAACCCTCCTCCGGCTCTTTCAGCAGCCAAAGAGGAAACCATTTCCAAGGCTGCTCTGGATGACTATATTGCTCAGCAAATACGAGTTCACCAGGCGAATGAAGCGGCCGGCCAAGTCATTAAAACTGGGCGACCGTATCCAGGCTGGTATGACCAAATAAAGTACCCGCCGGGATACACGATCCCTAAATTTCATGTATACAAAGGGACGAGCAATCCCCACCAGCATATCGCCCAGTTCAGGGCTCTTTGCGGCAACACCGGGGGTGATGATAAACTTTTGCTCCGTCAGTTTGTTGGCAGCTTGTCGGAGACAGCGTTCGAATGGTACTCTGAACTTCCAAACGACTCCGTCAAGACTTTCGCAGAAATGGAGCTATTATTCACCCAGCAATTCGCGAGTGCTAGTGAGCGCACCCCAATCACAGCATTAATTAACGCTAGGGTGAAACCTGGAGAGACATGGGTTCAATACGCAATACGATAGCGGAATCTGTGGTCGAAATGCGAACAGCGCATCAAAGAAGCACCGGCGGTAGGCATGTTCATGGGCACCCTTGATCCGCAGGTGACCATCTCCCAGTTCATGATGTTTTTCAAGCCAACTACTTTCCAGGCCTTAATTGACAAGTTGGCCCAAATGGACCAGATGGGTTATAGATTGTCCACCCCAAAGCCAGACTCTTGAAATGAGAAGGGAAAGGGGAAAGCGATTGTCGTCGCCAATGCTCAACAGCAGCCCGATGGCCCGAGACCAGTTGATCGCCAAAATAATAGAACTCGATCTCTCGAAGATAAAATGAGACGCCCTTACTCGTTCCCTCGAGACAAGATGAAGAGGTTATTCGAGCTTGCACTGCGCAACAGGCTCATCACTCTGCCGGAGCCAAGACGCCCAGCGCAACCAGGCGACATTAGCAATCCTAATTATTACCCTTATCACCGAATGTTGGGCCATCCGATCGAGGATTATTACATCTTCAAAAGCTGGATAGAAGATCAGTACCAGCAGGGCAAATTCGTATTATCTGAGAATTGGAAGGTGAACCCGCCTCGGCCACACACTCCTAAGAAGACGGATACACAAGGGGCATCATGCTCTTTCGTAGAAGAAGCTCCATGGGAGGTCGCTCTTTCAGCCAAGATGAAAAGAATGCTGAAGGATCTCCAAACATGCCCGGCGATCAGGTCGAAAAATACACTCGAACCCAAGATCATCGAAGGAATGTTAAAACCACGTCCAACTCCAAAGATCGGTGGTGATAACCAAAGCACTCACACCCAGCCGTCGAAATCTTCGAAGAAGAAGAAGAAATCCAAGAAGCCCGTGAAGCTTGGAGACAAGCGTACGGACCTGCAAAAACAGATTGACACGCTGGAAGAGTATAACCAGAAGGTGCGGACTCCAATCACACTCTAAGAGTTCCTCAGCCACGTCCTTGAGGACGGAAATGATGAAGAAGACTCGTCGGATGAATCTGAAGACTACGTGGCAAGTTGTCATGTGATCTCTCACTCATCGATAGAGTATGAAGAAGCTCCTTGCACCGAGAAACTGGAGGCAGATCCTGAGCCAGAACTTCCGGGGCCATCAAACGAAATGATCGACGCATTCTTCAACGAAGCTCTTCTCAAAAGCAAAGCTGCTCGAGAGTGTGAAATGGCTATATTTGAAAAGGCTAAACGCCGACGACTGGACAAAAGAGTTGAAACACTCCTGCCAGATCGAAGTACGTCCGTCGCAAATAAAAACAGGTTCAAGACGAGGAAGAGGTTCGCCAAAGCCATATCGATGGGAATGAAGCTGCCATCCTCCGAAGCGAACGCCCTTGGTGAAGTAGAAACACATCCTAGCTACTGCTTATATCATCGAAAGATTTCGCACCCCACCGAAGAGTGCGACGCTTTTAAAAGATGGTGGTAAGGATATGTTGCTCACCGGCAACATTTCAAGCAGATGAAACGCAAAACCCGTCGGGAGCAAAGAAGTACGACCGAGGAGCGTGAAAGAACTACCAGCAACTGTCGCATGGTCAACGCCCGAGGATCGCAAGTTCTCACCTTCGGGAGCGACTCTGACGAAAAAATGACTCTTGGCCCTCTCTTTAAAGAGTCCATCTTGGGAAAAGAGGAAGAACCGAAGACCTGTGAAAATATTCAGCTGCGCAATCGTACGCTACCCGAAAAGAATCTTGGGCCCTCGAACAGTGGGTCAAATAGAAAAGATAAGGGGAAAGAAAAGGTCTCTGAGGATATCATCCTTGATGACCAAGCCGTCGAGAAGTTGACAGCCAAGGACCCGTCAAAGAAAAGTAAGGTGGACTACAACGTTCTGGCATACTTGAGAAAGATACCCTCGCAGCTTAGCATTCTCGAAACCCTTCTGCTATCCAAAGAAGCAAGTGATTCTTTGATCAAGGAATTACAAGAGCCCGAGCAATTCCAAGCTTTTCTCGCCGAAGAAAAGATGAAGGACGAGCTGGAAGAAGTACACACAGCCGATATCACCTTCGGCGATGAAGATCTCCTCCTTGGGACATGCGAGCACAACCGTCCCCTATATATCTCCGGATACTGTCATGACATCAAGATAGGTAAAATCCTGGTCGACAATGAGTCCTCCGTCAATCGCCTTAACGTAAGGGTGTTAAAGGAAATCTGCATAAGCGTTCAACACCTCGCTCGCGATAAAATCACCATCTCCGGGTTTGACTCCCAGTCGTCACGGACGCTTGGGTCTGTAATATTGATGTTACGCTTTGGGCTACTCGTCACGGACATCAAGTTCCACGTCATTGACGCCAAGACATGCTATAACGCTTTGCTCGGTCGGTCTTGGTTATATGAGTACAACATCATCCCCTCTACACAACATCAGTGTATGAAATATTTCAAGGATGGTCTCGAGTATACTATGACGGGAGAGCTAAACCCATTCTCCTTGAACGAAGTCCGCAAGTATGAAGATACAAAATACTTCTTACCAGACTTTGAGGACACAGAAAGATGTCACAAACCGAAGAACAAAGCTATCACCACCATTCCGGTCTTCGGGAGTGATACCGAAGAGGAAGAGGAGATAGTTTACTCAGGTCCGCCCCAGTACAACAAGCCGGGACCGTCCATTCCTATGCTGATCTTCGGCAGCGACTCGGAAGATGAGGTCCATGCCGTATTCTCTGCTCGGCCATCCATACAAACCTTCGCTGATGAAGAGCAAAGTTTGCAAGCTGCCATGGTTTCGCCCAAGCATCATAAAGAACTAGACACGCTTGATACCTACAGTGTGGAAGAACTGCAGATATTCTACGTCCCTCCCACGTGAAAAGGTGAAAAGGCAATCCTATTCTACCGATCTAGGAAAACCAAAGTGGAGAAAGAAATCTGGCATGGCGCGGATTCTACACTCGACAGGTGTTCCCCTCCGAATGGCGGCCAAGACAGGGACGTCTCGCCTGAGATTCGGGGCAGATGCTATTTGGTTTTATCCGTCCACCTTTCTGAAGATGCCAAGTTGATTTATGGCACCGTGTATCGGAGGTTTAGACGGATGCGGCCGATGTAGCAGACTTCGTCAGATTCCCCCTCGTCTGAGGGGTTTTTGATTGTGGGGACGCTCTTCCCTGCAGGCGCAAGCCCCTGCAGTTAATTACGCTACCTCATCGCGGTAACAACTTTCTCCTTCTCCAGAATTTCACTTCGTGTCGTGGGTGTTTGTTTTACTTGTGGTTGCCCGTGGATTGTATACAGAGACTAATTTATGTTGTCGCCCGTAGGACGTGGATTAGTCCAAATCCGTATTTTCTTAGATTTGGGTTTGGGGTTTTGGTTTAAGAATACGTTAGCCATATTTGAGGCTAAGATCAACTTAAACATTTGTTAAGGATTCGTTAGTCCAATTTGAGACTAAGATCAACTTAACAGGATCGTTTCGATCCGACAAAAGAGCATTTGGACTCTATTGTTCTAGTTTAGGGACATAGTGGTCCATTGCCAGTTTAGGGACATGGTGGTCCAGCATTCCCATTTTGGGGACGAATATTGGTGTAAGGACGCATTAGTCCATGAGTTTAAGGACCCCACAGTCCGTATTACCAGTTTAGGGACATGGTGGTCCAACATTCCCATTTTAGGGACGAATATTGGTTTAAGGACGCATTAGTCCATGAGTTTAAGGACCCCACAGTCCGTAGCAATGTATGGTTGTCGGGACCCGTCACTTCTCTGACGACGTTGAAGGATTACAACGACAAATATCAGAGGAGTTCAGAGATGTACCCTTGAACCGGGTGTAAATTGATTTAAGAGAGCAGTTGTGCTCAGTTCAATTTAATTTGAGGACTTACGGCCAGAATTGGGTTAAGTCCATTTGAAAATGTTTAACATTTTGTTCATGATTGGCCTATTTAGGCCTTTACTTGGGCTCTGCCTCCCCCCCTTTTTTAAAATAATGCACAGCATTAGGCTTTTTAATTAAATACATAGCATTTATTTTGGCCTGTTAGGCCTTTTTAATTGGGCTCTGTCCCTTTTCTTTAATAGTGCAGAGCATTCAATGGTCTGACAGCGCGCCACGTGGCTTGTCAGGCGCTCTGCGCCAATTAAAGAGCGCAAGGCGCTAGCTGATGTGGAGGTGACACGTGTCACGCTCAGGTGAGCGGAAGTCTGTTAGCGCAGTGCGCTGCGCCAGTGCGCTGCTGACATGTGGCGTGCTCTGGTGACTTGCGCCAAACCAAGAGAGCAGTGCTCTGTTTTTAGAAGCGCAAGGCGCAGTTGTTCTGTGATTGACACGTGGCGCTCCCTGGTGGCTTGCGCCAATCCAAGGAGCGCAACAGTGCAAATTTCAAAAGTGCAAGGCACTGTTTAATATCTTGATCAGATTTAGATCAAAGAAAACAAGTTTTTCTTTTTCCAGAGAGGTTCTACCTCAAATTTCAAGAGCCAGTGGTTCATCAAAAGGCAATGCCTTTATATAGATCAAAAGATCTAGTAAAGAAGTAAATTACTTCTTTATTATTATTATTATTTTTATTGAAGATCTTTGATCTTGTTCTTAGATCACTGATCTTTTTAGAAGAAATTCTTCTTTTATTCAAAAGGTTTTACCTTTTTTCCTTCTCTTTGAATTCTTCTCAAAGTTTTAGAGGAGTTCTCTATCTCTATCTCTGTGTCTCTGTATATTTTAGACTTGGCGTCTAGGGGCCTTTATATAGTGACAATGAGTTTGTTAGGTTGGTTACAAAGATTTTTCTCTGATTGATCTGGGAATATTTCCCCACCGTTGGATCTTTGATCCTAGGGCTCTGTTTTACAGAAGATAATCTTTTTATTTTAACAAGATTGGAAAGATATTTCAAGAATTTTAATTCTGTTTTAGTGCTGACACAGTTTGCGCAAGCGCACCTGCGCTTGACACGTGTCGCGCAGCGTAACTGCGCTAGCGCGACTGCACTGATACGTGTCGCGCAGCGCAGAGCGCAAGTCATCTAAAGCGTTGCTTCCTTTATTTTTATTTGAATTTCTTTTAAAACAGAGCCTTGCTCTGATTGGGGGAAACATAAGCGTTGTTTCATTTTCCGTCTTGGAATTTGAGCAGAGCTTTGCTCTGATTGGGGGAAACAAATGCCCCCCACCGTTGCGCTTACGTGGCCCCAAACGTGAGCGCAGCGGTGACAGAATTTCAACCGTTGCGCCACCTTTTGGAAGTTGAAACGGCTCTCAATGCCTATAAATAGGACCTTTGGTCCCTTAGATGATTTTCATCTCTTCATAAGACTTCTTATTCAGAGCCTTGCTCTTTTGTTCAAGCACTCTTAAGAGTTGAAACTCTGAAAAAATTTTAGGTAAAAATTAAATTAGATTAAATTAAATCAATTTTAAGAGCCTTACTCTCAATAGATCCCTGATTTAAAGAAAACTCATTTAGGGATTCACTAGCAGAGCTTTGCTCTATAGATCTAAAGGGATCTAAAGGGGACTAAAGAGAACCCTATTAGGGTTCTATTAATAGAGCTCTGTTCTCTAAAGGGTTTTTCTTGTGTTTTCTTAATTCATTAATGGAGTTTTGCTCCTTCCAAATCATATAGAAGAACTCTTAAGAGTTTTTCATGGATCTTGGAGGTTAAAGATGGCATTTTATTTTTTAATGAATTATATCATCTTGCTTAATCAGTCTGTTTGCTAACTTTGCTAATTCCCTTTCACAGGAGTAATGGACGCCCACATGTACGACCTTGATGAGATTATCTCTTACGGGGACATCCGCCGACTCGGCCGTTCGCAGAACCGAGAACTCACAAACGCCGAGTGTGCCGAAATCATGAGCCGTTTCGACGCATACAACGGTCAACTGCTTCCTCGACGCTCTCCTCTCCTGAAGCTTATTGTGGGAGCAATTTAGGAAGCGCTTCCCCTATTCTTTACCGGAATACCGCTCAGGGCGTTAGATACTGCCGAGGATAAGGTGCATTCGGTGTACCTGATGAACCTAATTTCGAAGAGACGGCGAGACAACCTTGTCGATCTCCTGCACTAGGCCTTTCAACAGTCCGCCATACTTGCTGCTTATCGGAGGGTGGAGGACATCAGTGGAGATCCCGACGCTCGTGCTCGCGAAAGAAAGCACACTAGGATGGTTCGCCAGGCTTGGAAAGTTCTGGACAAGGTCACTTTTGAGTTTCTCAATCCATGCCCTGGATTTGAGGTTTTGCCATTGTAATAGCATTTCAACAATGTTGTTTTTTTTTGTTATTGTCTTTATTGATATAAGAATTTTCCAAGTATGAATGACAAATCTTTTGCCTCCTTCCTTTCATTTTCTGCTTTGTTATTGGCATATTCCTTAAGTAAGCGTAGCCTGTAGGTGATATAGAACATTCCGTCTTGAATACTTCGAGGAGTAGTGATGGCTTAGGAAGCAGGTTCAGATCTGCTGCCTAAGGCTTTCCAACTTTATGAGCCGTGAGGGTCTCATAATGACTTTTCTCCCTATGAGTCGAGAGGATCTCGTAGGTGTATTTTCTCCTTAGGGGTCGTGAGGAATCCTAAGTGTGTTTTCTCTTGAGAGTCGTAAGGATCTCACTAGAGAATTTTCCCTCTTACAAGTCGAGAGGACTCGTAAGTGGTTATTTCCCTCCTTGTCGAGATTCGACTTTGGAGAGTGTGGCCCGTGAATAGTATGCAAGAGTCCGTTTTGGACCGACTTGTAGGACCCCAGTGCTTAGGAGACAGGTTTTTTTTTAATCCCCGCTGCCTAAGGCTTTTCTTCGCGAGTCGAGACGAATCGAGCATTTCTCGCAAGAATATCCTAACGTCACAGTTAACCTCTGCTCTTTACGACAGAGGTCCGTTAGGGTCTGTGGTACTTAGGGTTTTGTCCGTCGTACCGTCGCGTTGGCTGATGTATTCCTCGATAGGCAATCTTGTTGTTCGAGTAGTCATGCGACTGTCATGTCTCTGATCCCTTCGGGGGCTGGACAAGACGTCTTCAAGTAATCCTCCTAAGCAGTTTGACCGTCGGAAGAGCAAGCGTTAGGAATTTTGCCATGCCGCTTTTTACTTGAGGTTAGGCTCATTTTGGAGAGCCCCGATGAGTCATAACCACTCCGCGCTGGTGTGGGATGATCTCCGATAGTCTTTCAGATTTTATATAAGTTGCCGTCAAGACCTTGAAGCTAGGAATTTGGCCTTCGCTTCATTTGCTGGTATTGCGTCTGTTATATCTAGACGAACGTCGCAGTTGTCTCTAGGTTGTTGATGAACCGTCGAGGTTTGGAACTAGGGATTTTTGCCGTGGCTCCGTTGTTTGATTGTCGCGTCTGAATCCTGTTGGAGAAAGAACGCTGGGGTAACATCTCGCCTGCTGTATCGAGACGAACGTCGAGGTGGCGACCACTCCGCACTGGTGCGAGATGATCTCCGATTGTCTTTCAGGTTTTATATGACTTGCCGTTAAGACTCTGAAGCTAGGAATTTGGCCTTCGCTTCGTTTGCTGGCATTGCGTCTGCTGTATTGAGACGAATGTCGCGGTAGTCTCTAGGTTGCTGGTGAACCGTCGAGATTTGGAACTAGGGATTTTGCCGTGGCTCCTTTTGGTGATGTTGCGTCTGCTGTATCGAGACGAACGTCGAGGTGGTGATCACTCCGCGCTTGTGCGAGATGATCTCTGATTGTCTTTCAGGCTTTATATGACTTGCCGTTAAGACCCTGAAGCTAGGAATTTGGCCTTCGCTTTGTTTGCTGGTATTGCGTCTGCTGTATTGAGACGAATGTCGCGGTGGTCTTTAGGTTGCTGGTGAACCGTCGAGATTTGGAACTAAGGATTTTGCCATGGCTCCTTTTGGTGATGTTGCGTCTGCTGTGTCGAGACGAACGTCAAGATGGTGATCACTCCGCGCTTGTGCGAGATGATCTCTGATTGTCTTTCAGGCTTTATATGACTTGCCGTTAAGACTCTGAAGCTAGGAATTTGGCCTTTGCTTCGTTTGCTTTGTCACGTCCGAATCCTGTTGGAGGAAAATCACTGTTGGAGGAAGAACACTGTAGGGACATTGCGTCTGCTGTATCGAGACGAATGCTGAGGTGAAACCGGGATTTCGCCGTCACTTCGCTTTGTTTCGACCATGAGGTCTTTCGTCGGCGTTGTATCCGTATCCTGCTGGACTGCGAAGGAATGCCGTTGTTGACATCTCGTCTGCTGTATCGAGACGAATGCTGAGGTGGAGCTGGGATTTTGCCGTCACTCCGCTTTGCTGACCATGGGGTCTTTCGTTGACGTTGTATCTACATCCTGCTGGACTGCGAAGGAACGCCGTTGTTGATATTGCGTCTGCTGTAACGAGACGAATGATGAGATGATCTCTAGGTTGTCTGTGAACCGTCGAGATTTGGAACTAGGGACTATGCCATGGCTCCGTTTGATGGTGTAGCGTTTATGTCCTGCTGGAATGAAGAGGCACACCATTGTTGGTCTTCAGGCTGTAGATGTGGCTATTGAGATTTGGAACTGGGGATCTTGCCATGGCTCCGTTTCGTTGCAACTCTGAGGTCGGTTGTTGACGTCACGTCTGCATCTGGTTGGAGTGAGGAGAAACGCCGTTGGTGATCTCTAAGTTGTCGATATCGACGTCGAGACCCTGAAGCTAGGGACCTTCCTTTCCTTCGTTTGTTGACATTGTGTCTGCAATATTGCGACAAATGTCGAGGTTGTCTCCGGGTTGTCTATGAACCGTCGAGATTTGGCTTCGCTTTCTGGTGGAGTCTGTTGGGAAGGTATGGTTCCCTCTTTATTTGTGCCCCTGGATTGTATACATGGATCGATGTGATCTCACCTGTAGGGCAAAAGTTTCATTCTTTCATAATTTGTTCCCGCGATGCTCTATCATTTCAGCTTTTATATCGCGAAAGTTGCGATTGCCCAATCATTTCGGCTATTTTTCGCGGTGCCCTATCATTTCGGCTATTTTTCTTTTTACTCGCTGCTTTTTATTGCGAGCTACCCAATCATTTCGGCTGTTTTTTTTATTTTACTCGCTGCTTTTTATTGCGAGTTGCCCAATCATTTCGGTTATTTTTTTTTATTTTACTCGCTGCTTTTTATTGCGAGTTGCCCAATCATTTCGGCTATTTTTTTTTTATTTTACTCGCTGCTTTTTATTGCGAGTTGCCCAATCATTTCGGCTATTTTTTTTTATTTTACTCGCTGCTTTTTATTGCGAGTTGCCCAATCATTTCGGCTATTTTGCATGCATACATTTTTACTTGCTGATTTTGTTGCAAGTTGCCCCATCATTTCGGCTATTTTGCGTGCATACATTTTTACTTGCTGATTTTGTTGCAACTTGCCCCATCATTTCGGTTATTTCGTATGCATGTGTGGCTCATTGTCTTTTCGCCGCAAGCTTGGGATTAGACACTGATTTCGGCATCAGCACCGTTACAACTGGGATGTTGCCAGGAGCGAATCATCATTTGCCTCTGTCGATGTTGAACAAAGGTGGCTTAGCGAACAGGGTTAGGATCCTGTCGACTAAGGCTTTTGACTTCATGAGCCGTAAGGGTCTCACAAAGGTATTTCTTCCTACGAGTCGTGAGGATCTCATAGGTGTGTTTTCTCCTTAGGAATCGTGGGGATTCCTAAGTGTATGTTCCCCTGTAAGTCGTAAGGATCTTACAAAAGGGTTTTCTCTTTATAAGTCGAGAGGACTTATAAGGGTTGTTCACCATATGGACATATCCCTAGTCACGGGTGGGACTTTGCTGGGGAAATGTTTATTCGCGCTCGTGGATGTATACAAGGGTCAGTATTGAGCCGCTTGTAGGGCAATATCAGAGGTTGTGGGGGTTGCTTAAGAACAGGTTCAGGTCTCTGTAACTTAAGACTTTCAAGTCTTATGAGCCGTGAGGGTCCCATAAGAGAGTTCTCCTTACGAGTCGTGAGGATCTCATAAGTGTAATTTCTTCTTAGGGATCGTGAGGATCCTTAAGTGTGTTGCTCCCTTGTGAGTCGTAAGGATCTCACGCAGGTGGTTTCTCCTTACGAGGTTGAGAGGACCCTGTAAGTGTCTTTTAACGAGGTTGCGCCCTTTTGGGTTTTCACAAGACTCGCCGGTAGCCCTGCTGTTTTTACTCACGGAGCCCTTTCGGGTTTTCATCCGTGCCCATTTTGCTTATGGATATACCGTCTTCTCTTTTTTTTTTATTCTTTTTATTCTTTTTTCTAACGAGGTTGCGCCCTTTCAGGTTTTCACAAGACTCGCCGGTAGCCCTGCTGTTTTTACTCACGGAGCCCTTTCGGGTTTTCATCCGTGCCCATTTTGCTTATGGACATACCGTTTTTATTATTATTATTTTTCTCTTTTTTTTTAACGAAGTTGCGCCCTTTCAGGTTTTCACAAACACTCGCCGGTAGCCCTGCTGTTTTTACTCACGGAGCCCTTTCGGATTTTCATCCGTGCCCATTTTGCTTATGGACATACCGTCTTTATTTTTTTTTCCATTCTTTTTTTTTATTTCTCTTTTTTTATCAAGTCAGCCTGAGGATACTGCGGTAGTAGTTTAAAAATGTTTCGGTCATTTGTAAGTTTTAGGACATTGCGGTCCACCGTCGCCGTATTTGAGGCGAATCTCTAGTTTACTGACTTTTCGGTCTATGGAGCTTTCCCTATGAATGAGCATGATGCCCCCGGCATATCCATCTTTCTCGGAGCATGTGGTTGTGGCAGGCTCACCTTCCAGTTTTCGGACAACGCGAACTTGCCCTGTTGGTATTGGTCTTCAACCCAGTTTTTGAAAACGTAGCAGTTTTCGATCGGATGGCCCAATACTTGGTGGTAAGGGAAGTAATTAGGATTGTTGACATCATTCAGTTGTAGCTGGTGTTTCGGCTCCGGTAGAGTGATAAGCCTGTTGTGCACTGATAGTTCGAACAGCCACCTTGTTTCATCCCGGGGAAATGAGTAAGGACGTTTCAACTTCTCATAGAGAGGTTGCCGCTTGTTGCTTTGGCGAACAACCGGTCTAGGGTCACTCGATTGTTGTTGAGCGCTGGCGACGAAGGCCGTTTTTCCCTTTCCTTTATCTTTTTTGCTCGATCCCTTGTTTGTGGGTCCGAGATTCTTTCCGGGTATCGTGCAATTGCACGGCTGAATGTTCTCGCAATTTCTCAATTCTTCAGAGATGGACTCCTTGAAGAGAGGGCCGAGGGCTACTTTTTCATCGGAGTAGCTCCCGAAAGTGAGAACTCGTGATCCCCCGGGATCATCCCTATGACAATTGCCGGCGATTCTTTTATGCTCATCTGTCGCATTTTTCCGCTGTCTACGAGCTTCACGCTTTGTCCTGTTGAAATGTTGTCGATGGGCAACATATTCGTGCCACCAGTTTTTAAAGGCTATGCACTCCTCGGTAGGGTGTGCAATCCTCTGATGGTATAAACAGAAGTTAGGATGTATGTCCGCTTCATCAAGACGTATATTGCCAGGGGAATTTCCTTTGAGAGAGGGCAACTTCATTCCTATTGCCAGGGCCCTAGCGAATTGATTCCTTACTTTAAGCTTGCTTCTGCTGGCGATAGGGACACTTTGCTCCAGTCGGGATGTCTCGACCTTTTCCTCCAGTCGCTGGCGTTTGGCCTTTTCAAATATAGCCAGTTCACGCTCTCGACTGGCTTTGCTTTCCTGACGGGCTTTGTTTAGGAACGCATCAATCATTTCGTCTGATGGTCCTAGAAGTTCTGGTTTGGACCTGCCCCCAGTTTCTCTATGCAAGAAGCCTTCTCATCGTCTATAAATGAGTGAGAGATCATATGACAACTTGCTACGTAACCCTCATATTCATCCGACGAGCTTTCTCCATCATCTTCCTCCTGAAAGACGTGGCTGAGGAACTCTTGGAGCGTGATGGGAGTCCGCGCCTTCTGATTATATTCCTCCAGCGCGTCGATCTGTTTTTGCAGGCTCGTGCACTTGTCACCAGGCTTTACGGCCTTTTTGGACTTCTTCTCTTTCGAAGATTTTGACGGCTGAGTGTGAGCATTTTGGTTATCACCAATCTTTGGAGTTGGGCACGGCTTCAGCATCCCCTTGATGATCTCAGGTTCCAACGGGTTCTTCCACCTGATCGCCGGGCATGTCTGGAGATCATTCAGCATCTTTTTGGTTTTGGCGGAAAGCACGACCTCCCATGGAGCTTCTTCAACAAAAGAACAAGTTGCCCCCGGCGTGCCCGTCTTCTTTGGAGTGTGCGGCTGTGGTGGGTTTACTTTCCACTTTTCAGACAGCGCAAACTTGCCTTGTAGGTACTGATTCTCGATCCATCCCTTAAATACGAAGCAATCCTCGATCGGGTGACTTACCGTTTGGTGGTAAGGGTAGTAATTGGGATCATTGATGTCGTTTGGCTGCAACGGACGTTTTGAATCTGGCAGATTGATGAGTCTGCTGCGTACTGCCAGCTCGAACAGTCTTCTCGTTTTATCTTGAGGTAACGAGTAAGGACGTTGTTCCCCTCCGAAAGACGGCGCGACGGACGTCTTGCCTGAAATTCGGGACAGATGCTAATTGGTGCTATCCGTCCATCTCTCCGAAGATACCAAGTTGATTTATAGCACCATGTATCGAAGGTTTAAACGGATGCGTCCGATGTAGCAGACTTCGTCAGATTCCCCCTCGCTTGAGGGGTTTTTGATTGTGGGGACGCTCTTCCCTGCAGGCGCAAGCCCCTGCAGTTAATTACGCTACCGCATCGCGGTAACAACTTTCTCCTTCTCCATATGGTCACTTCGTGTCGTGGATGTTTGTTTTGTGTTTGGTTACTCGTGGATTGTATACGGAGACTGAGTTATGTCGTCGCCCGTAGGGCGTGGACTAGTCCAAATCCGTATTATCTTAGATTTGGGTTTAAGGATACGTTAGTCTCGTTTGAAACTAAGATCGACTTAAACGGTTGTTAAGGATACATTAGTCTAATTTTAGACTAAGATCAACTTAACGGGATCGTTTAGATCCAACAAGAGAGCAATTAAGGGAGCCATGTTGTTTAGTTTAGTGACATTGCGGTCAATAGGTAGTTTAAGGACATTGCGGTCCAATGTTAGTTTTAAGACATTGCGGTCAAGGTTAAGGACATCGTAGTCCATGGATTTAAGGACTCCACAGTCCGATGTTAGTTTTAAAACATCACGGTCAAGGTTAAGGACGTCATAGTCCGTGAGTTTAAGGACCTCACAGTCCGTATCAATGTGTGGTCATCGGGACCCGCCACCTCTTTGAAGACGTTGAGGAATTACAACGCCAAGTATCAAAGGAGTGAAGAGATGTACCCTTGAACCAAGGTGGATTAAATAGTCTTTAGCCCAATTTGGGACCAAAAACAATTAATTATGTTATGAGCCCATTAGCCCAGTTAAGTTTGAATTGAGGACTTATGGCCAGTTTGGGCTAAGTCCAATCATGTTTAGAATATTGGCTTTCTGTTGATCCATTTAAGGAGAGGCTTTGCCTCTACACACTTAGCCAATTGGGCTAAAATTAGTGTTAAACACTAAAGACCAACAGTGTTGAATACTAGGAATGAGATTGACAAGTTAGTGTTTAACACTAAAAGATAGTTAGTGTTAAACACTAGCAACATGGCTTTCAAATTAGTGTTAAACACTAAAGCAAATCAGTATTAAACACTGGCAATGGAGTTTTCAACCTAGTGTTACTGATAACAGAGATCTCAAGTTAGTGTTAATCAATGTTAAACACTGGTATCAGAGATTTTAATTTAGTGTTAAACACTAAGAAAATCAATGTTAAACTCTGCTAACAGAGATTTAATTTAGTGTTAAACACTAAGAAATCCAGTGTTAAACACTGCAAATAAAGTTTTTCAATTAGTGTTGAACACTAAGGCAAATCAGTGTTAAACACTGGATTCAGAGGTTCCAATTTAGTGTTAAACACTAAGGCAAGAGGGGTCATGTGGTAGCACGTGAAAGCGCCCTCCTCTGTGGAGCTTTTCAGGGGTCACGTGGTAGCACGCGACCCTGCTTCTTTGCATGTTTGTTTATCTTTTTAAGGATTAAATTCTTCATAGGGTTAAACCCTAATAATTAACTTTAGAGGAATTAAATTCCCACTTTCTTCTGAAGAATTATATTCTTAGATAGAGTTGAACTCTAGTTTCTTTTCTGTAGGAATTAAATCCCTCATATATGTGAAGAACTGAATTCTATCATAGGGTTGAACCCTAATTTCTCCTTTCTTAAGGGAATTAAATTCCTGTTATTTTGACCGAATTAAGTTCTTAATTAGGGTTAAACCCTGGTTCTGTTCATTTTGAAAGAATTAAATTACTATAACATAGGGTTAAACCCTAATTTTATATCAAAGGAATTAAATTCCTATAATTATGTGAGAATTAAATTCTCAAACTTTAATTCCCCCTCCTGTGTTTTGGGTCTGCATGGCAGGATCTCAACCCAATGAGAATTAAATTCTCAATTCATGGGGAAATGTGCACTTTGTAGATCCTCTAGTGGAGAAAGAACTAAGTTCTTCTTTTATATAAGAGTTAAACTCTTTTGAGAATTGAATTCTCTTTTGAAGCCTCTCCTTTCTTACCTAAGGTTTTGTTTTGCAGAGGATCCAATTCTTCCAAAATCTCAAGGCTCTATTTCCCTCTCTCTGTATGTCTTTTGTATCTCTCCTCCCTTTCTATTCTTCTTGGCTTCTAATTATAGGAGAAGGAGAAGAATCAATCTGTTTTTAGTGAATCTTTCATTGAGAGATTTGATTTGTTTATTGAGAGATTTGATTTACATTCATCATTCATCTGGACCTTTGAATTATTAGATGAATTTTATTCACCATTGGATTTTAAATCCAAAGATATCCCTTTGTTATTTTCGGTTAGATTTAAGGGGAAATCTTTCCAAGTTCAAGATTTTTCCATAAATAGGTGATATTTAATCACCTTTAGATTCTTAATCCAACGGTTCTAAATAATCATTCTCTTTTGGAAAGATTTGAATGCTCTCAGAATTTAATTCTGTTAAATAATGAGGCTTTGAAAGCCGGTCACGTGTAGGCACGTGACCCCTGGAACGAGCTTTTCTTCTCCTTTTGCGCTCTGTTTTCTGGCCGCTGCTCAGCCGTCACGTGCCAACACGTGACTCCTGGTCACGTGTGAGCACATGACCTTTTCTGAAGCCTTTTCCTTGATTTAATCAGGGAGCGAATCCGCCTTTTGCCGCTGCTTTTAAATGTCACGTGCCAACACGTGACTGCTGGTCACGTGCTAGCACGTGATGCCTCCTCCGTAAGTTTTCCTAATTTTAAATCAGGAAACAAATGCCCCCACAGCGTTGTTCTCACGTGTCTGCATGTGAGTGCAACGCTGTCACTTTGGTGACCGTTGGATCCATCTAGGGAATCGGGGAGATGAAGCGTTTCTATCACATCCTATAAATATAGGGGTCATTTCAGAGACGCCTCCACTTTGCTCATCTTCTTCCTTTGAGAACTTTTTCTTTGAGAATTTAATTCTCGTCTTCCAGAGCTTAGTTCTCTGCTTTGAAACATTTTCAGAGTTTAACTCTGTTCAAAAAGACTCTTTTCTTCAGATAATGCTCTTGAATGAACGATGAACTTTCATATTCCTCTGGATTTTAAATCCAAAGCAAGGGTTTTTACCCTTTTTAACAGGAACCCATTCTTTCTTTGAGCTTTTCAACCAAAATATGAAACCATTTAATCTTCAACAGTAGATCTTTTAGGGCTCATATGATCTTTAGGGAGATGATGATGGCGGTTCAAATCCATGGAATTTAATTCCATCCCAAAAATGTTTCTAGAAATTTAATTCCCTTTTCTCAGTAAGGAATTTAATTCCTATGAAGAACTCAGTTTCTTCGCATGGAGGCTTCTTAGGGTCTCTTTGCCCTAGGTTGTCCTTCTGTAATTAATGGAGCAGAAGCTTGCAATGATGTCTTCTGTGGGAATTTAATTCCCTTGATCCTGCTTGATTTGTTGTAGAGTCCAAGGTAGATTTGTCTTCTAGGGGATGTGCAGGGCCACTTGAAACCCACTTCCCATTTAATGAGGATATCCCCTTTGTCTTATTACAACTACTTGGTCTCATTATTAACGAGCCGTCATCCTGATTCTGTGGGGCCCATGTGTTTTGTAGCCAATGGTCCCATAAAAAGAGTCTGCTATCGCTTTCTTCAACTGTCTTCATGTTCATGCATGTATATATATTGCTGCTTTGCTTTTGACAGTTTTCTTTTATTCGGTTTCAGGTGCAATGGCTTCTGTTCCGTGCTTCCCCTTCACTCGTTCGGAGGTCGCTTTTCCCCAATCACCATCTGACGAGGAAGCGATGGCGATAATCCGGGCTCATGACCCGAACTGCACCAGTTTACTTCTATGGGGAACCTGGTACAGTCATATCATCCGAGGTCGCCGGAGTTTCCTCTGCGAAATGTCGACAGAGCCTACTTTCCCGTTCTTGCCGATGGATCCCCCGAAGACGGTTTTCGCTGTGGAGATGCCAAATTGGACTCCAACGGGACGGCTCGAGCCTTCAACAATCGGTATCCCGAACCATCCGATCCCAGCCATAGATATTCTGGGGCGGCGTATTTGTCAGGGTGAGGCCCACCCGTAGGGGCAAATTTATAAGATAGGGCTCACTCCTCGACACCCTACGGGCTATCTTCTCTGGGCTCGCTACATCCTTTCTGCCCATCGTGCGCGGCTGCAGAAGGTCGGGCTTTACCAGGCGATATATGCGTCGCTTTTTCACTACCAATCTCCGCATGTCTGGTGGGTTAAGGCGTTCTTGAACCAATGGAATCTCCCCACCAACACTTTTATTCTAGGAGATCGCGAGGTCTCAATCTCTCTGGCAGAATTTTATGAAATCTCGGGATTGCCAATCAGGGGTACACTGTATGAGGAGTTGCTGCCTCCCGACGAGTACGTCTTTGAGCCCGAGCCTGCACCGGTTGATGGCTTGTCTGCCGAGAACGCTGTCCGCCACAAGCGTCCCAGCTTGATCAAGGCGCTAGGTATCTTTGACCGATTGTTCACCGAATCTGAGGAGCAGGGCGTTACTTTTAAGAGCTTCATTGCCTGCTTCCTTCGCGAGGACGTCCTGTCGAAGACAGCTCCGAAGTTCGCAAACATCAAAGATCCCTTTGGGTTTGGTCCGAAGAAGCTGCCGACCACTGAATCTGATCTACCACAGTACTACATCCCCATTATGTCGCCGATGTCTTTTGAATCCATTGCATCTCCCGGCATGGATGAGGAGACGTTCTTCGTGGGGTTTGTCAGTGTCTGGCTCAGTTGGTTTGTCATCCCCATGCATCGCCGCTTTATGAGGGCCTCGGTTATCTACCCGGCTCATTGTATCGCTGAGGGGACGCGGTTGGCCATCGGCATCCCGACGTTGGCGCATCTTTATCACGGGTTGGGCACTGCAGCTAATACCGCCAGCCCTGGCGTAGATGTGGTAAATTTCTCGCTTCACTACTTTACGTCCTGGATCGAAATGCACGTCTTGGGTGCCTTCGCTATGCATCAAAGGCCCGCATTTTACGACGCTTATACCTTCCCAAGGCTTATGCGATTGGTGGATGCTTCTGCCGCTGACCCGACTCAATTCGGGGCTATTCGGGCGTTGATTTCTCCTCACGCTACTGCTGGCGGGCTGGTTTTTAATGATCGGGTCTTATCTTCTCCCTCAGGTCCAGTTCAACAACTCTGGGACCGATCAAAGGACAACGTACCTTCTTTGAGGCCCCGGGAGGCCGCGCACTTATATGCAATTAGACTAGGCTATTTGGTATTTCGCCAGGACAGTGCAGCTCTTTTCATGCAGTACAGCCCGCATCGCTTCGCCCGGCAGCTTGGTTATGACCAGGGCGTTCCTTTCGAGGCTTTCATAGTTGCGCCAGTCCCTTCACTCGATGCCGTTCGCGATGCCGCTCACCATTTCGTGAGGTTGAACACCGGCTCCCACTTCATGGTCCCTGAAGCCGAGTACATGCCCCGATGCGTGGGATCGTTCACGGGTTGGTATCTCCATCGAGTCAACCCAATTATTCTTAAGGAAAGAAGGGTGCTTCTTGGTCATGGTGCCCCTACTCAGGTTCCGGCCCCGGGAGCTACACTGCGACCACGCGTTCCAGTCCGCTTTCCTCTGAGGGATACCGGCACCGCGCTCATTCCGGGGGAGTCGGCGGTGGATCTTACTCCAACAGCTGGTATGCCCCTGGATACTCGGTCGCGGGGTAGACAGGCTCCGGCAACAGCGCCACCTCTCGAGGCAGTACCGCCCCCTGCGGCATCGACAATGGCGGTGTCATCCTCGGTTGTGGTACCGGGTGGGGGTGACAGGGACGAGGTTGTTGAGGGTGTTGAGGGCGACGTGGGTCGCCGTCGCCCTAAGGCTTCGCGAGGAAGGAAGCATTCGTCCTCGGCGACTGGCTCTGGGTCCAAGCGCCGAAGGGAAGTGGCTACTAACTTGCTCGACTCTTTAACGGAGTCCGAGCCTATTCTTGAAGATGAGCCGTTGGCCTTGTCGGGATCAGATGCTGGACTACTTTTTCCAAGTTTGGCCGCCGAGGAAGCCGCGCAGTTGGCTGAGGCTATAAGACGTTCCAAGGACGCGTCTCAGAACGCCAGAGTTCCGAAGAAGCCTTATCCTGCTATAATCTTTTACGAAGACCCTTCGTGGATTCGGCGGCGGTTTATCGGCCCTTTGGAGGAATGGGGGGAAAGGGCCCTGAAGCAGGCTGCTTCAGAGGACGCAGCGGACGCGCTTTCTTTATGGACCGGCGGCCACGAGTCTACCCTCGAACCCCGGCGGGCACGCCTCCTTGAGAAGGAGCATCGGCTTGAAGAAGCCATATTGAAGGCTTCCCTGCGCATCGGTACATTTTTGTTCTTCTTTGTTGCTTTTCAGATTGTTTACGCCTGTGTGCATGTATTCTTATTCTTGTGTGAATTGTGCAGAATCTTCAACCATGGGGGAGGTCCCTACGGGCTTATTGAAGCTAAAGCCTGTCGACATTCCCGATGAAGCATTGCTCGATGTGGAGGGGGCTGATGAGGCTACTCTTCTTACGATAGAGCCTCCAGTGGCAGTTCCTGATCACGGAGCGCTTGTTCCTTTGGGGGAGGTTCCTTTGGAGGTTGCCGCTCCAACGACTCTTCCCGAAGGCGGCCCAGAGGCCGGGATGGAGGTAGTCGGGACTACCCTCCCTTTGTTGGAGTCCGAGGTCACGGCAGAGGCCGTTGAAGCTGCTATCCCCCCGGCTCAGAACGGGAGGAGTGTTGAAGGTAAACTTCTGCATTTTAAATTAGCAATCTCTTCGTGGTCTGAACTCTTTTGTCTTTCCCCAGAATTGTGCGGGCTGGCGACCTCTATTGCTGATTTGTCGCCTCGGCAATCGTTTCAACGCTTATTGGAGATGGCAGCTCCGCAGGCGATCTCCCCTCAGCGCATTATCCTTTCCTCCGGGCAAGGTTAGCGTCATTCGCCATTTTTTATTATAGCATTGTTGCCATTTTTGCGAAATGACGTTGATGTCTCTTACAGTTTTGGAAGCTGACGACAAGGTCGAGGTCGTCGAAGGGCCAGGGGAACCTTCAGCTCCTACTTGCATGACCGTAGGTAAGTGACATTTCATTATAGTCTCACTTGTTCTTTTACTTAAGAATTTTATTGACATCTTTCAAATCTGAACAGCCCTGCCAGCCTCCATAGCGTTGGAATCGCGCGTCGTTATGCCTCCCGGCCCCTATGCTTTGCGGGCTTCAGAACGCTTGGCCCAATTAAGCCTTGTCTCCTTATCATCTTTGATTGAGAAGCTCCGTGCTGGCAGCGCAACCACAGCTGAAGCGTTCGCCGCCGAAGCTAACGGTTCTCTTCCTTTTCTTGCCACCTACCATAGCGAAGAGGTGGTGCGAGTTTGGGTGGAATTCTGTCGGCAGGTGGAGGCTTGCTTGCACGCCCTTGAGTGTTCCCACCTTTCCTCGGAAGCCGTGGCTGCAAAGGCGGAGTTACGGGGGCTGATAGCACGGTGCGCGGCAAACATGATGTCGTGTGAGAAAAGGCTCGGCCGTAAATTCTCGGAGCGGGAGCTAGCTTCTAAGGCGCTGCGAACTTCAAGCTAATCTTACCGCCAAAGCCAACAAAGCATATGAACTCTGGCGGGTGCTTCAAGAGTCTATCAAAGAGGTGGTGGCTCTCGATAAAGCTGCCACGTTCACTCGCGAAAGGGTCGAGGCCCATAAGGCCACCGAGAAAGAGCTTGAAGGGCAGCTTGCTTCGTATCAGGCCCAGCAGGCTCAGGCGGAGGCTCGTCTTCTGGCGATCCTGAATCATGAAGCCGTGACTCAGCAAAAGAAGGATGAGCTAGTAAAATTGCTATATCGCCCGCCGGCTTGAAGACTTGTATCTTTTCCTTCCTTTTTGTACATACTCCTGGATGAGAGTATATTCTTTTTGCCTTTTTATGAATTGTACTTTGTATCCATTTTGGTTTATGAATAAAAGACGTATTTTTCTTCTCAATGGTGCGTCTCTTTCGGTTGAACTTATTCCGTGAGCAATTTATCTTGGTCTCCTTGCAGGGTAGCGATGGCTTAAGATTCAGGGTTAAGATCTGCTTCCTAAGACTTTTGAGCTTTACGAGCTGTGAGGGTCTCATAAAGAGTTTTTCTCCCTACAGGTCGAGAGGATCCTGTAGGTGTAAGTTCTTCTTAAGAATCGTGAGGATTCTTAAGCGGGTGTTCCCTTGAGAGTCGTAAGGATCTCACAAGAGAGTTTTCTTCCTTACAGGTCGTGAGGACCTGCAAGTGCTGGGTGTGGTCATCCTTATCCGTGTTTCACGGGGTCAGGGGTTGCTTTGGGATGTTTTTCAAGGTATCGTAGTTTAAAAACGTCGCGGTCAAGGTTAAGGACATCATAGTCCGTGGATTTAAGGACTCCACAGTCCAATGTTAGTTTTAAGACATCCCGGTCAAGGTTAAGGACTTCATAGTCCGTGGATTTAAGGACTCCACAGTCCGATGTTAGTTTTAAGACATCCCGGTCAAGGTTAAGGACTTCATAGTCCGTGGATTTAAGGACTCCACAGTCCAATGCTAGTTTTAAGACATCACGGTCAAGGTTAAGGACATCATAGTCCGTGGTTTTAAGGACTCCACAGTCCGGCGTTGGTTTTAAGACATCACGGTCAAGGTTAAGGACATCATAGTCCGTGGATTTAAGGACTCCACACTCCGGTGTTAGTTTTAAGACATCACGGTCAAGGTTAAGGACATCATAGTCCGTGGATTTAAGGACTCCACAGTCCGATGTTAGTTTTAAGACATCACGGTCAAGGTTAAGGACATCATAGTCCGTGGATTTAAGGACTCCACAGTCCGATGTGTGGTTGCGGGGACCCGTCACCTCTTTGAAGACGTTGAGGAATTACAACGCCAGGTATCAAAGGAGTGAAGAGATGTACCCTTAAACCAAGGTAGGATCAGTACAGAATCAGGGTAGTTGATCGTTAGTTTTAAGACATTACGGTCGAGGTTAAGGACATCATAGTCCGTGGATTTTAAGGACTCCACAGTCCGGTGTTTGCTCTGGATGCTTCACACGGGTTCACTGCCGTGCTTGGCGAGGACCAGGCTCCGCTCTGGGCGTTTTCCGCGGGGTCAAAGAGTGACATTATCCGCGTTCCACGTGACCAGGAATTTTTCACTAGATGCTTCACACGGGTTCACTGCCGTGTTCGGCGAGGACTAGGCTCCGCTCTGGATGCTTCACATGGGTTCACTGCCATGCTCTGCGAGGACCAGGATCTGCTCTGGACGTTTTCCACGGGGTCAAAGAGTGACATTATCCGCGTTCCACGTGACCAGGAATTTTGCACTAGATGCTTCACACGAGTTCACTGCCATGTTCGGCGAGGACTAGGCTCCACTCTGGATGCTTCACACGGGTTCACTGCCGTGCTCTGCGAGGACCAGGATCCGCTCTGGACGTTTTCCACAGGGTCAAAGAGTGATATTATCCGCGTTCCACGTGACCAGGAATTTTGCACTAGATGCTTCACATGGGTTCACTGCCGTGTTCGGCGAGAACTAGGCTCCGCTCTGGATGCTTCACATGGGTTCACTGCCGTGCTCTGCGAGGACCAGGATCCGCTCTGGACATTTTCCATGGGGTCAAAGAGTGACGTTATCCGTGTTCCACGTGACCAGGAATTTTGCACTAGATGCTTTACACGGGTTCACTGCCGTTTTCGGCGAGGACTAGGCTCCGCTCTGGATGCTTCATACGGGTTCACTGCCGTGCTCTGCGAGGACCAGGATCCGCTCTAGACGTTTTCCATGGGGTCAAAGAGTGATGTTATCCGCGTTCCACGTGACTAGGAATCTTGCACTAGATGCTTCACACGGGTTCACTGCCGTGCTCGGCGAGGACTAGGCTCCACTCTGGATGCTTCACACGGGTTCACTGCCGTGCTCTGCGAGGACCAGGATCCGCTCTGGACGTTTTCCACGGGGTCAAAGAGTGACGTTATCCGTGTTCCACGTGACCAGAAATTTTGCACTAGATGCTTCCCACGGGTTCACTGCCGTGTTCGGCAAGGACTAGGCTCCGCTCTGGATGCTTCACACGAGTTCACTGCCGTGCTCTGCGAGGACCAGGATCCGCTCTGGACGTTTTCCACGGGGTCAAAGAGTGACATTATCCGCATTCCACGTGACCAGGAATCTTGCACTAGATGCTTCACATGGGTTCACTGCCGTGTTCGGCGAGGACTAGGCTCCGCTCTGGATGCTTCATACGGGTTCACTGCCATGCTCTGGGAGGACCAGGATCCGCTCTGGACGTTTTCCACGGGGTCAAAGAGTGACATTATCCGCGTTCCACGTGACCAGGAATTTTGCACTAGATGCTTCACACGGGTTCACTGCCGTGTTCGGCGAGGACTAGGCTCCGCTCTGGATGCTTCACATGGGTTCACTGCCGTGCTCTGCGAGGACCAGGATCCGCTTTGGACGTTTTCTACGGGGTCAAAGAGTGACATTATCCGCGTTCCACGTGACCAGGAATTTTGCACTAGATGCTTCACACGGGTTCACTGCCGTGTTCGGCGAGGACTAGGCTCCGCTCTGGATGCTTCACACGGGTTCACTGCCGTGCTCTGCGAGGACCAGGATCCGCTCTGGACGTTTTCCACGGGGTCAAAGAGTGACATTATCCGCGTTCCACGTAACCAGGAATTTTGTTGATTGTATCCGCATTTCATGGAATTGGGATTTGACCTTTCGGTGATCAGTATATCGCCGAGCCATGGAACTGGGAGTTGCCACTGTTCCATTTCGCTTGAAATTGTGTCCGTTGTTACGAGACGAGTGTTGAGATGATCTCTAGGTCACTTGCGGCCCGTCGAGATTTGGCTTCTTTCTTTGATGAAACCTGGGGAGTATGTGATTCCTTCTTTGTTCACGCCCCTGGATTGTATACAGGGATAGATGTAACATCACCTGTAGGGCGTAAATTTCATTTTTTCTTTATTTCTTTTTCTGCGATACTCTATCATTTCAGCTTTTATATCGCGAAGGTCGCGATTGCCCCATCATTTCGGCTATTTTTCGCGGTGCCCAATCATTTCGGCTATTTATTTTATTCTTACTCGCTGCTTTTTATTGCGAGTTGCCACATCATTTCGGCTGTTTTTCATGCATACATTTTTACTTGCTGCTTTTTATTGCAAGTTGCCCTATCATTTCGGCTATTTCATATGCACGTGCGGCCTACTGGCCTTTCGCCATAAACCTGAAATTAGACACCGATTTCGGCATCAGCACCGCTACAACTGGGATATTGCCAGGAGCGAATCATCATTTGCCTCTGTCGATGTCGAACAAAGGTGGCTTAGCGAACAGGGTTAGGGTCCTGTCGACTAAGGCTTTTGACTTCATGAGCCGTAAGGGTCTCATAAAGGTATTTCTCCCTACAAGTCATGAGGATCTTGCAGGTGTATTTTCTCCTTGGGAATCGTGAAGATTCCTAAGTGTATGTTCCTCTGTAAGTCGTAAGGATCCTACAACAGGGTTTTCTCCTCATAAGTCGAGAGGACTTACAAGGGTTGTTCACCATATGGGTATATCCTTAGTCACAGGTGGGACCTTGCTGGGGAAATGTCTATTCGCGCCCGTGGATTGTATACAAGGGTCAGTATTGAGCCACTTGTAGGACATAGTCGAAGGTTGTGGGGGGTTTGCTTAAGAACAGGTTCAGGTTTCTGTAACTTAAGACTTTCAAGTCTTATGAGCCGTGAGGGTCCCATAAGAGAGTTCTCCATACGAGTCGTGAGGATCTCGCAAGTGTATTTTCTCCTTAGGAATCGTGAGGATCCCTAAGTGTGTTGCTCCCTTGTGAGTCGTAAGGATCTCACGCGGGTGGTTTCTCCTTACGAGGTCGTGAGGACCCTGCAAGTGTCCTTTAACGAGGTTGCGCCCTTTCGGGTTTTCACAAACACTCGCCGGTAGCCCTGCTGTTTTTACTCACGGAGCCTTTTCGGGTTTTCATCCGTGCCCATTTTGTTTATGGACATACCATTTTTATTTTTATTCTTTTTATTTTCTTTTTTTTTACGAGGTCGCGCCTTTTCGGGTTTTCACGAGCACTCGTCGGTAGCCCTGCTGTTTTTACTCACGGAGCCCTTTCGGGTTTTCATCCGTGCCCTTTTTGCTTATGGACATACCGTTTTTATTTATTATATTTTTCTTCTCTTTTTTTTGTCAGCCTACGGATGCCGCGGTATTAGTTTAAGGATGTTTCGGTCCGTCGTTAGTTTAAGGACGTTTCGGTCCGTCGTTGAGAGGGCCGGCTACTACTTATAGAACTTGAGCTTAGGAAGATAGCGAGCGGACATAGTCGTCGTCATCTATCATTGACCTAGGCTGTGGCTCATTAAGCGTAGTATTTCTTTAGGAAGCGACCGTTTATTGGCCTGAAGGGCCTTTCACCGTGCATATCCATGAGTAGATAAGCTCCACCCTGGTAGACCTTGTCGATGATGTACCGGCCTTCGTAATTTGGCTCGAATTTTCCCCGCTTGGCGCGATTGGGGATCATAGGCCTTTTGACTACTAGCACGAGTTCGCCTTGGCGGAATGTCCTCGGCCTGGTCAATCTTTCGTATGAGCGCGTCATCTTTGCTTTGTAAGCCTCCAGATTTTGTTGCGCTATGAGCCGGGTTTCATCAAGGGCGTCAAGCTCCTCAAGCCGAAGATGGGCATTTTCTTCGTCCGTCAGCTCGCAGTGGACTGCCACTCGTAGAGAAGGTAGCTCTATTTCGAGGGGGAGTACTGCTTCCGTACCGAATACCAATGCGTATGGCGTTGTGTTCGTAGCCGTCTTGAACGTAGTTCGATACGCCCAAAGAGCCTCTTGCAGTCTCTCGTGCCAGTCCTTCTTATTTTGGGACACCGTCTTTTTCATGATCTTTGTCAAGGTCTTATTGAAGGCCTCAGCTAGACCGTTAGCCCGCGGATTATAAACCGAGGAATATCTCCAGTCTATATTGTGTTGTTGCGCGAAGCGACTGATCTTGTGGCTTCTGTAAGCTGGCCCGTTATCGGAAATGATCCGTCGCGGAGTTCCAAACCGATAAATGACGTGCGTCTTAAAAAAGTGGAGGATATTCTCCGTCTTCACTTCCCTCAGCGGTACTGCTTCCGCCTATTTGGAGAAGTAATCAGTTGTTGCCAAGATGAAACGATGTCCCCTGGACGATGCTGGTTCGATGGGGCCGACTATGTCAGTTCCCCACATTTCGAATGGCCAGCTAGCCACCGTTGGATGGAGTGGATTTGGATGCTGGTGGATGAAGTCCCCATGTACTTGGCATGAGTGGCATTGCTTCGCATATTCGAGGCAGTCCTGGATCATCGTGGGCCAGTAGTAGCCCAACCGCTTGATTTTCAACTTCATTTTTGGGCCTGCTTGGTGAGAACCGCAGAGTCCGTCGTGAACTTCCTGAACGACTCTTTTTGCCTCTTCAGGTCCCAGACATCTCAACCACAGAGAATCAAATGACCTCTTATACAGAGTATCATTGACGAAGGCGAAAGACAGAGCTCGTTTCATGAGCTGATGTCTTGAGGACGCATCTTCAAGCGTTCGACGGTATTTGAAGTAATCTATAAAGACTTCTCTCCAATCCTCGGCCTTTTCCCGGTCTTTTATTTGCAGGGTCATCTGCTCAGTCGCTTCCTTCTCTTCGGGTGATTCTGGAGATATTTCCGCTGGGGCGAGCACCCGACGGCTTTGTACCACGATTCTTACGTCATCGAGGTTCTCATCAGCCAGTTCCTTAGCGAGCTTGGCCAACGCGTCTGCTTTGCTATTTTCCGCGCGCGGTATGCTTTCCAAAGTATAGGAAGGAATTTGAGCCAGCAGTTGTTGTACTCTCCCGCCATACTTTACCAGCTCGGATTTGCACGTTTGGTAGTCGCGTTTACTTGACTAACGACCAGTTGGGAATCTCCATATATGAGGAGGTTTTCAATTCGCATGTCGATGGCAATCTCGAGGCCTGCTACCAAAGCTTCGTATTCGGCTTCATTGTTTGTCCTCGGTTCTGTTAAGGAGAAAGAAAAGCGCATTATCCCTCCTTGTGGAGTTACAAAGATGAGTCCTACCCCCGATTTGATCATCGGGGTACTCTGTTTGCGTTTCTTCATGGAAGATGCTCCATCGAAATACAGCTCCCATCGGGTATCACCACCGTCGATTGCGTCAAACGCATGTTCGTCTGGAAGATCGCAATTCATAGGAGAACCGGCAGGTACTGGGTGCTCAGCAAGGAAGTCGGCGATGGCTTGGCCTTTTACCGCCTTAAGAGGCTGATAGGTTATTGAAAACTCCATCAAGAGCAGGGCCCATTTAGCGAGTCTCCCTGTCAATATGGCCTTTGACGTCAGATATTTGAGGGGGTCCACCTTTGATATAAGACGGACTTCATGCGCCAATGCATAGTGCCTGAGTTTTGTTATCGCAAAGATTAACGCGAGGCAGTGTTTTTCAATAGGGGAGTAATTGCTTTCTGTCCCCAGGAGAACTCGGCTTAAATAGTAGAGCGCTCTCTCCTTCTCTTGGTCGTTCTCTTGTGCCCATAATGCGCCTAAGGAACCTTCAAGGGCTGTTGTATAAAGAATAAGAGGCTTTCCCTTAACCGGAGCAGCCAACACTGGCGGGTTCTGCAGGTACTGTTTAATCTCGTCCAGCGCGCCCTGGCATTTTTGATCCCAGACGAATGGAGTTCCCTTCTTCATCAGGTGGCTGTAAGGACGGCACTTGCCTGACAGGTTGGCTATAAATCGCCGTATATACGCGAGCTTCCCTTGGAGAGACCGCAGCTGTTTGAGAGTTCTTGGCGGTGGCATTTCCATGACCTCCTTGATCTTCGGCGATCTATCTCGATGCCTCGGTGTCGGATGATGAATCCCAGGAATTTACCCGAGGAAACTCCGAATGCGCATTTGAGGGGGTTCATCTTTAAGTTGTATTGCCGAAAGCGTTGAAATACGGTCTTCAGATGCTCTAAATGCTCTTCGTATGACATGCTCTTCACTACAAGGTCGTCGATATAGCATTCGACGATTTCATGTATAAGGTCATCGAAGATCTTTGTCATGGCCCTCTGATAGGTGGCACCGGTGTTCTTCAAACCAAAAGGCATAACTTTGTAGCAGAATATACCAAAAGGAGTCCGGAAAGCATTGTGCTTCTGGTCTTCGGGATGCATCTTTATCTGATTGTACCCTGATGAGCCGTCCATGAAAGAGAACACTTCATGAGTGGAAGTATTATCTATCATCAGCTCGGTGACTGGCACTGGGAAGTCGTCCTTCGGGCAGGTTTTATTGAGATCTCGGAAGTCCACACATATGCGTACTGTCCCATTTTTCTTTATTACCGGGACGATGTTGGCGACCCAGTCAGGATACTGTACTTCCTGGATAAACCCCGAATCGATCAACTTTTTGACTTCGGCGTTAATGCTCATCTCAAGCTCGAGCCGCATCCTTCTTGGCGCCTGTTTGACCGGCTTGATATCCGGGGATATTGCTAATTTATGCACAGCAATTTCTGGATCTAATCCTGGCATCTCGGAATAGTTCCATGCGAAACAATCTCTGTGCTGCATAAGCACGTCTTTTAACGCAGCCACCCTTTCTTCAAATAGCAGCTCGCTGACGAATGTCGGTCGCGGATCATCTGCCGACCCCAACTCAATCTTTTTGAGGTTGTCTGCAGTAGTATGTATGCCATCTTCTAGTTCTTTCGGAACTGGTGGAAATTCTGAGATCACCTCATTGTCATTGTTTTCGAAGCACCAAGGGAGGTCATCGATATTCTCGGGCTCTCCTTTTGATATTGTTATCATATGACAAGTACGAGCTCGCTTCCAAGACCGTTGTGGATCTGGTTCTGCTCTTGTGGCTTTGGGTTCGTGCTTTTGTGGCGGCATTACCCTCCAGCTGCTGGATAAAGCAAACCTGCCTTGCTGGTACTGGTCTTCCACCCAGTTTTTAAAGGTCAAGCAGTCTTCGATAGGGTGTCCTATGGCTCGGTGATAAGAGCAATAGCCCGGATGAGAAACTTCGTTAGCTTGCTCAGGATGCTTAGACTCTGGAAGTGTGATCATTTGACGTTTTATAGCGAGCTCGAGTAACTTCTTCGCCTTGTCTCGAGGGAAGGAATACGCTCGACTCATCTTCTTCATGAGGGACAAATCTGGCCCGCGCAATACCCGATCACATGACTCTTTAACCCTGCGTCGTTGCTGTCGACTCCTTTTTCCGCTTTGTGACTTATTTCTACCTCTGCGTCGGGCCTTTTGCGCACTGGGTCGACAGGGAGGAGCATCTTTGTCTTTTGCAGCCTGTTGAAACAGACGTTGCATCCTGTCCTTCTCGTAGATGGCCATCTCGCGGTTGTGGTCTTCCCGAGCCTTTTGACCCGCTTTTCTGATAAGCTTGTCCATTCGCTCTTCAAACGACGGACTCGGCACTTCGCTCGCGGGATCCAGTTTTGACGAGGGGTTAGCATCTCCCGACAGGGCGTCCTCTTCCTCATCGAAGTTATATATGGCGTAGCTACCGTGGACTCGTTCCCGTTTCCCGGATCTCACATATCCAAGCCCGACCGTTTCCATTCTCCCGTTGGGCAACTTGCGCTGAGTTCCAGGGACATCCCAAATCCTGTTGTAGAATCGAGCTTGTCGAATAGTCTGTTTTAAGGGTACCCCTTGGCGCTTCAATAGTCTTTTTAGTCCGTTTGTGTAATATCTGGGCAAACGGATGGGTTGGAGCCTGTCAAGTGTAGAATCCGCGCCATGCCAGATCTCTTTCTCCATTCTTGTTTCCGTGGATCGGTAGAATAGGATTTCCTTCTCACTTTTTCGCCTGGGAGGGACGTAAAATGTCCGCAGCTCTTGTACGCTGTGAGCTTCAAGTGCGTCAAGGTCTTTGTAGTGTTCCCGCGGCACCATGGTGATTTTCAAACTCTGATCATCGCCAGGGGATGCTTGTATTGATGGCCGACTGGAGAACACGGCATTAACCTCATCTTCCGAGTCACTTCCGAAGATCAACATGGGGGCGGACGGTCTCGGGTTGTTGCGTCGAGACGGACCAACGTAAACTATCTCTTCTTCTTCTTCAGTATCGCTTCCGAAAACAGGGATGGTGGCGGCGGCTTTGTTCTCCGGCTTGCGACACCTTTCTGTATCCTCGAAGTCTGGCAAAAAGTACTTTGCATCTTCGTACTTGCGGACTTCGTTCACGGAGAATGGGTTCAGCTCACCTGTTACGGTATACTCAAAACCATCCTTAAAGTACTTCATACACTGATGCTGTGTAGAAGGGATGATGTTGTACTCGTGTAACCAAGGACGACCGAGCAAGGCGTTGTAGCAGGTCTTGGCGTCAATGACGTGAAACTTGATGTCCGTGACGAGTAGTCCGAAGCGCAATGTTAATATCACAGATCCGAGAGTCCGTAATGACTGGGAGTCGAAACCGGAGATGGTAATTCTGTCACGAGCGAGGTGCTGCACGCTCATGCAGATTTCCTTCAATACCCGAACATTAAGGAGATTGACGGAGGATCCATTATCAATCAGGATTTTGCCTATCTTGATATCGTGGCAATATCCGGAGACATATAGGGGGCGGTTGTGGTCGCACGTCCCGAGGAGAAGGTCTTCGTCACCGAAAGTGATGTCGGCCGTGTGCACTTCTTCCGGTTCATCCTTCATCCTTTCTTCGGCAAGGAAGGCTTGGAATTGTTCGGGCTCTTGTAACGTCTTGATTAATGAATCTCTCGCTTTCTTTGATAATATGAGGGCGTCGAGAATGTTGAGCTGTGAAGGTAGTTTCCTTAGGTGTGCTAGAATGTTGTAGTCCACCTTACCCTTCCTGGGAGGGTCTTTGGCAGTCAACTCTTTCATGACTTGGTCATCTAAGGTGATATCCTCAGTGACCTTCTCCTTTCTCTTATCTTTTCTATTCGCGGGTCCGAGATTCTTTTCCGGGAGCGTGCGATTGCGCAGCTGAATGTTTTCGCAGGCCTCGGGTTCTTCCTCTTTCCCTAAAACGGATTCTTTAAAGAGAGGGCCCAGAGCCATTTCTTCATCAGAATCGCTCCCAAAGGTGAGAACTTGTGACCCTCTGGCGTTGACCATGTAACAGTTTCCGGCAGTTCTTTTGCGCCCTTCGGTAGTACTTCTTTGCTCCCGACGAGTTCTGTGTTTCATGCGCTTAAAATGTTGCCGGTGAGCGACATATCCTTGCCACCATATCCTGAAAGCGTCACACTCCTCCGTAGGGTGTGAAATCTTCCGATGATATGAACAATAATTAGGGTGCCCCTCCGCCCCATCGAGCGTGTTTTCTTCCGAGGGTGGTAGCTTCATTCCCATCGACATGGCTTTAGCAAACCTTTTCCTAGTCTTCAATATGTTTTTATCCACATCGGGGGTCTTTTGATCTGGCGGGAGTGCTTCGACTCTTTCGTTTAGTCGCTTGCGTTTGGCTCCTTCCGATGCAGCCATCTCACGCTCCTGATCGGCTTTACTTTTCAAACGAATCTCGTCTAAAAAGGCGTCGATCATTTCATCTGTTGGCCATACAAGTTCTGGCTCAGGCTGTGCCCCCAGTTTCTCAGTGCCAGGAGTTTTCTCATCGTCCGTAAACGAGTGGGAAATCACATGACAACTCGCCACATATCCCTCGGATTCATCCGACGAGCTTTCTCCATCATCTTCCTCCTGAAAGACGTGGTTGAGGAACTCTTGCAGTGTGACTGGAGTCCGCGCCTTTTGATTGTACTCCTCCAGCGCGTCAATCTGTTTCTGCAAATCCGTGCGCTTGTCTCCAGGCTTCACGGGCTTCTTGGATTTCTTCTTCGAAGATTTTGACGATTGGGTGTGAGTACTTGGGCCATCACCACCGATCTTTGTAGTTGGGCGCGGCTTCAACATCCTTTCGATGATTCGAGGCTCGAGCGGGTTCTTCCACTTGACCGCCGGGCATGCATGAAGATCACTCAGCATCCTTTTGGTTTTAGCTGATATCACGACCTCCCATGGAGCTTCTTCAATAAAGGAACAAGTTGCCCCTGGTGCGTCTGCCTTCTTAGGAGTATGCGGCTGTGGCGGGTTCACCTTCCACTTTTCGGACAGCGCAAACTTTCCCTGGAGGTATTGATCCTCGATCCATCCTTTGAAGACGAAGCAATCCTCGATCGGATGGCTTACCATTTGATGGTAAGGGCAATAATTGGGGTTATTCACCTCAGTGGGTTGTAGCGGTTGCCTTGGGTTTGGCAGGTTGATAAGCCTGTTGCGTACGGCCAGCTCGAATAACCGTTTCGTCTTGTCCCGTGGGAACGAGTAAGGACGCTTCATCTTCTCATTATAATACTGCCGTCTTTCTTCCAGATGATCCGCCAGCTTTGAGGCACTGGGTTGCTGCTAAGCATTCGCGACGAAGGTTGCCTTCCCTTTACCCTTGTCGCTCCGAGGCTCCGGCTTCGGGGGAGACGGTCTGTGACCCATCTGGTCCATCTGGGCCAACTTGTCGATTAAAGCTTGGAACGTGGTTGGCTTAAAGAACATCATGAACTGGGAGATAGTTGCATGAGGGTCTAGGGTTCCCACGAACATGCCCACCGCGGGCGCTTCCTCAATGCGTTGTTCGCATTTCGACCACAAATTTCGCCAGCGTATAGCGTACTGGACCCACGTTTCGCCTGGTTTCACCCTGGCATTAATCAATGCCGTTATTGGAGTGCGTTCGCTGGCACTTGCGAATCGCTGAGTGAATAGCAATTCCATTTCAGCGAACGTCTTGATGGAATCGTTCGGGAGTTCCGAATACCATTCGAACGCTGTTTCTGATAAGCTGCCCACAAACTGGCGAAGCAACAGTTTATCATCACCGTCGTGTGTTACCGCAAAGGGCCCTGAACTGGGCAACATGTTGGTGGGGATTGTCAGTCCCCTTATACACATGGAATTTCGGTATTATATAACCCGGCGGATATTTGATTTGGTCGTACCAGCTTGGATACGGTCGCCCCGTTTTCACGACCTGACCGGCTGCCTCAGTCGCCTGATGAACCCGGATCTGCTGGGCTATATAGTCGTCCAAGTCAGCTTTGGAGATCGTCTCCTCCTTGGCTGTTGACAGAGCCGGTGGAGGATTTGACGTTTCTCCCCTGTCGTCTTCAAGGACGATCGGAGGATCTTCAGCGGGAGGATCTTGTTGAATCATTATCCCAACCATGTCTTGAAATAAGTGGGCTATTTGCTTTATATTGGCCGCTTGTTCCGCAGCCTCTTTATCTTTCTTTTCCAATATCCTCCGAAGGAACTCAGCGTCGGTTTCCTGTTCTTGTCGCTGGTCCGAGGACGCTTCGGGGCTTTCTTTCGGCCCAGTAAGCGTGGCCATTGCGATCATCATTTCCTGGAGCTTCTGCTGTTGCTCCTGAGCTTTGGTCACCGACCGTGTAAGCGGTCTATGCCCTGTAGACGCACGACTATCTTCCTTCCCCGACGCCATGTATACAGTATGGACCATCATGCCCCCAGACTTAGGGCGTCTGGGCTCAGTGCCTTCAGCTCTCGTTGCAGGCCCGGGGATCTTCTCCGGCCTCCTCTTTTTATGAGCAGTGGAAGTTGAGGGGGCCGTTGAGGTGGGTACCCAGACAGCTTTTCGTGGCTTAGCGTGATGACTGACTTTCTGTTGGATTTTCAGCTTCTTGTGCTGGTGGGAGAAATTTGGATCGATCACCGAGTCTCGGGTCTGCCGCCGGACTTTATAGATTTTGGAGGACAGCCGTTGAGGAGATTGGGGATGTTCTGGCTTTATTTCTGCAGCCTTTTTCAGCGGAGGGGGAGACCTCTTTAGCGCCGCGGTAGGAGAATTCCTACGCACCTTATTCAGCATCTCAAAGCTGTTCTTAGTTGGAACAGCAGCATTAACTTCTGTCGTCGGGGCTGGAGGAGTTAGCCCAGAAGGGGAGTTGCCTCCGGCCTTCCTCACTCGGCGCCAGTAACAACGTCGAGCTTGTCGTGCTGATGGAATCGGCTTGGTGATGGCGATAGCCTCGTCTTGCCCCCAGTATAGGTGAGGGGTCGCTGCTGGTGTCAGCCTGTTAAAGACCGATGTCCTTTGGATAGCAGGAGCGGGAGCTGGGACAGTCAATCTTGTAAAGACCGACTTTTTGGCAGGAGAAGCCGCCTTGACGACCTCAGGAGCAGGATTGGTTATTCTCTTAGTAGCAGCCTTCTCTGAGATTGTAGGCCCTATTGCGGGCCCACAGGAGCTCTGGCCCAGTCTGAAGAAGACCGAGGCGCTGGTGTTGGGCGACCCGTTGAGAGGGGCCACGGTAGGTGTAAGCCAATCAAAGGCCGACTTCTTAGGAGCTTTCGGTGTCAGCACAGGAGCGGTGAAGCTCGTTGGCGGGAGCATGGTCCCGAAAAACAACCCTGTGGTGGCTCGAGTGACCTGTTCCACGGGCATTATGAACAGCGAAGCAGCTTGGGGCCCGTAGGCTATACCTCCTGGCGAGGCGGAGCACCGGTTGCAGTTGCAGTTGGAGCATTTTGCGCAAGTGGAAGCCATTGATTCTTTGCTTTCTAAAATAAGCAAAACGCCAAATCTTAGTATCTTGAAACCCAAGGGCAACCATTAGCGAGCCGTGTTTGGTTTGCGAACACGACACACGAAGTGTGGAGTGGAAAGAGAAAAAGGTCCCACCGGGCGTGCCAGAATCTGTTCCCCTCCAAAAGACGGCACGACGGACGTCTTGCTTGAAATTCGGGGCAGATGCTAATTGGTGCTATCCGTCCACCTCTCCGAAGATGCCAAGTTGATTTATGGCACCATGTATCGAAGGTTTAAACGGATGCGTCCGATGTAGCAGACTTCGTCAGATTCCCCCTCGCTTGAGGGGTTTTTGATTGTGGGGACGCTCTTCCCTGCAGGTGCAAGCTCCTGCAGTTAATTACGCTACCGCATCGCGGTAACAACTTTCTCCTTCTCCATATGGTCACTTCGTGTCGTAGGTGTTTGTTTTGTGTTTGGTTGCTCGTGGATTGTATACGGAGACTGAATTATGTCGTCGCCCGTAGGGCGTGGACTAGTCCAAATCCGTATTATCTTAGATTTGGGTTTGGGGATTTGGGTTTAAGGATACGTTAGTCTCGTTTAAGACTAAGATCGACTTAAACGGTTGTTAAGGATACATTAGTCTAATTTTAGACTAAGATCAACTTAACGGGATCGTTTAGATCCAACAAGAGAGCAATTAAGGGAGCCTGTTGTTTAGTTTAGTGACATTGCGGTCAATAGGTAGTTTAAGGACATTGCGGTCCAATGTTAGTTTTAAGACATTGCGGTCAAGGTTAAGGACATCGTAGTCCGTGGATTTAAGGACTCCACAGTCCGATGTTAGTTTTAAAACATCACGGTCAAGGTTAAGGACGTCATAGTCTGTGAGTTTAAGGACCTCACAGTCCGTATCAATATGTGGTCATCGGGACCCGCCACCTCTTTGAAGACGTTGAGGAATTACAACGCCAAGTATCAAAGGAGTGAAGAGATGTACCCTTGAACCAAGGTGGATTAAATAGTCTTTGGCCCAATTTGGGACCAAAACCAATTAATTATGTTATGAGCCCATTAGCCCAGTTAAGTTTGAATTGAGGACTTATGGCCAGTTTGGGCTAAGTCCAATCATGTTTAGAATATTGGCTTTCTGTTGATCCATTTAAGGAGAGGCTTTGCATCTAGACACTTAGCCAATTGGGCTAAAGTTAGTGTTAAACACTAAAGACCAACAGTGTTGAACACTGGAAATGAGATTGACAAGTTAGTGTTTAACACTAAAAGATAGTTAGTGTTAAACACTAGCAACAGGGCTTTCAAATTAGTGTTAAACACTAAAGCAAATCAGTGTTAAACACTGGCAATGGAGTTTTCAACCTAGTGTTACTGATAACAGAGATCTCAAGTTAGTGTAAATCAATGTTAAACACTGGTATCAGAGATTTTAATTTAGTGTTAAACACTAAGAAAATCAGTGTTAACAGAGATTTAATTTAGTGTTAAACACTAAGAAATCCAGTGTTAAACACTGCAAATAAAGTTTTTTAATTAGCGTTGAACACTAAGGCAAATCAGTGTTAAACACTGGATTCAGAGGTTCCAATTTAGTGTTAAACACTAAGGCAAGAGGGGTCACGTGGTAGCACATGAGAGCGCCCTCCTCTGTGGAGCTTTTCAGGGGTCGCGTGGTAGCACGTGACCCTGGTTCTTTGCATGTTTGTTTATCTTTTTAAGGATTAAATTCTTCATAGGGTTAAACCCTAATAATTAATTTTAGAGGAATTAAATTCCCACTTTCTTCTGAAGAATTATATTCTTAGATAGAGTTGAACTCTAGTTTCTTTTCTGTAGGAATTAAATCCCTCATATATGTGAAGAACTGAATTCTATCATAGGGTTGAACCCTAATTTCTCCTTTCTTAAGAGAATTAAATTCCTGTTATTTTGACCGAATTAAGTTCTTAATTAGGGTTAAACCCTGGTTTTGTTCATTTTGAAGGAATTAAATTCCTATAACATAGGGTTAAACCCTAATTTTATTTCAAAGGAATTAAATTCCTATAATTCTGTGAGAATTAAGTTCTCAAACTTTAATTCCCCCTCTGTGTTTTGGGTTTGCATCGCAGGATCTCAACCCAATGAGAATTAAATTCTCAATTCATGGGGAAATGTGCACTTTGCAGATCCTCTACTAGAGAAAGAACTAAGTTCTTCTTTTATATAAGAGTTAAACTCTTTTGAGAATTGAATTCTCTTTTGAAGCCTCTCCTTTCTTACCTAAGGTTTTGTTTTGCAGAGGATCCAATTCTTCCAAAATCTCAAGGCTCTATTTCTCTCTCTCTGTATGTCTTTTGTATCTCTCCTCCCTTTCTATTCTTCTTGGCTCCTATTTATAGGAGAAGGAGAAGAATCAATCTGTTTTTAGTGAATCCTTCATTGAGAGATTTGATTTACATTCATCATTCATCTGGACCTTTGGATTATTAGGTGAATTTTACTCACCATTGGATTTTAAATCCAAAGATATCCCTTTGTTATTTTCGGTTAGATTTAAGGGGAAATCTTTCCAAGTTCAAGATTTTTCCATAAATAGGTGATATTTAATCACCTTTAGATTCTTAATCCAACGGTTCCAAATAATCATTCTCTTTTGGAAAGATTTGAATGCTCTCAGAATTTAATTCTGTTAAATAATGAGGCTTTGAAAGCCGGTCACGTGTAGCCACGTGACCCCTGGTCACGTGTAGGCACGTGACCCCTGGAACGAGCTTTTTCTTCTCCTTTTGCGCTCTGTTTTCTGGCCGCTACTCAGCCGTCACGTGCTAAGATGTGACTCCTGGTCACGTGTGAGCACGTGACCTTTTCTGGAGCCTTTTCCTTGATTTAATCAGGGAGCGAATCCTCCTTTTGCCGCTGCTTTTAAATGTCACGTGCTAACACGTGACTGCTGGTCACGTGCTAGCACGTGATGCCTCCTCCGTAAGTTTTCCTGATTTTAAATCAGGAAACAGACGTCCTAGCCTCTCCTCAAGGGATACGCGTGGACGCATATTGTTTTGACGGACAACCGGTTTCAAGTTGCTCGGCTATTGTTAAGCATTGGCGGCGACGATCGCTTTTCCTTTCCCCTTCTCATTTCGAGAGTCCGGCTTTGGAGGAGACGGTCTATGGCCCATCTGGTCCATTTGAGCTAGCTTGTCGATCAGGGCCTGGAACGTGGTTGGTTTAAAGAACATCATGAATTGTGAAATTGTTGTATGAGGGTCTAAGGTGCTCACGAACATGCCCACCGCTGGCGCTTCTTCGATGCGCTGTTCGCACTTTGACCACAAGTTCCGCCATCGGATTGCATATTGAACCCAAGTTTCGCATGACCTTACCCTGGCATTAATCAGTGCTGTTATCGGGGTGTGTTCACTAGCACTCGCGAATCTTTGTGTAAACAATAGCTCCATCTCCGCAAATGTTTTGACACAGTCGTTAGGTAGCTCCGAATACCATTCAAAGGCTGTCTCCAATAAGCTGCCGACGAATTGGCGAAGCAACAATTTATCATCGCCTCCAGTGTTGCCACATAAGGCCCTGAATTGAGCGACATGCTGATGTGGATTCCCCGTCCCTTTATATACATGGAACTTAGGGATTGTATATGTAGGGTTCCTAGGCACACTAATGGAGTCTTACAAGTGATCAAACATGCAAATTTCTAAAAATTACGGTGTCGAGAAAACTTAGAACGGATCGTTAACTAGATATTTAGGCAAGGCAAAGCAAGCAAGTATACGGAAATATAGAAATAGGGAAGGGGCTACAACCTTTGTAGATCCGGTCCACCACTTCGTGAGCTCCACGATGATCTCCCTCCGCTGTCCAAATCGAACTCACGACTCTAGCATTGGCATCATCGAAGAATGGGCGGGCTTGATCGTCGGTTCGATGCCGAAGATGATCTACGTCGAAGCATCACAAGAACAAGCTCCAACTTCACCAAGCTTTGCAAACTTGTGAAGTGAACACCCTATACAACTTGGCAAGAGGTAGAGGATGAAGAAATAGGAAGTGGGTAGACTTTATATTTGGATTTCTCACACTTTTCCATCAATCACCATTGATGGTCAAGCTTTCTCTTTCTTGCTCAAGATGAAGAAGAAGAAGAAGAAAAGATATGATAAGTTAAATTAAAATAGAAAAGAAAATACAATACTTATCATATCTTCAACCATGGTTTAGTGTAGAGACTTAACTTAGGTTAGATGAGTGGTTAGGGTTAGGCATGAGACAAGAATGGTGACTAAGTCAATGCTTCATGAATCTTCAACTAAAAACAAATATAGCCACCATTCATTTCTCTTTTTCTTTTCAAATGAAATAAATAAAAAGATAAATGAATAAGCAAATGAAATGATACCCTAACCACTAACTAACCATGGTTCAATACTTTACACAAAACCAAGAAAGAATGTATCATCAAACATGATACAATCATGTGCACAAAAATATATCACATATACAATGTGCAATACAAGTGAGTAAATCCATTTAAAGTGAACCAATACTAGTTAATGCAAAGTAATATATCAAATATATAATTATACATTAAATCATTAAATCAACACTTGATTCAATGATCCGGTCATGTCGCATATAACCGGCTAGTATCCAATGTATCGGCTTATCGAATCAATCCTTGATTCGATAACTAGGTTATATCGCATACAACCATTCGACACATTCATCGCGAGAATGAAATACGGTATCACATACACGCATTATTCTCGGTCCCGCACATATCTCATATGCGCTCCTATTTCGTTTCGCTTGAGCCAGGAAACCTCTGTGTAGGACTCTAAAGACTCGTCAATACGCCGGTAGCGGATGATGATCATATCAAGCACCCACAAGCCGCAAGCGGTCTGCTAAACGTAACGGCCACCCGGGTATTGAGCGATCAGAAGATCGACGAGCAAGCCCGCTCACATTCCTGTGAATCCAACCAGTAACACTTACCGTACAGTCCGGTCAGTTCGTCTGATATGTCGCATATCTCGCCTAGGGGTGGTAAACGTCAGACCCCAATAGCTCGATAAGTCATGCCGACTTGAGGTCCATAACATTCGTGAAACTACTGATAACTCTTACCAGTATATCACTGCAACCCTGGCCAGGGATTTCCTGTTATGGCCAGTCGAGCATAGCACAACATCAACCCCCAATACCGGGAGAGACGAATCCCCTCCTATCGCTCATTGCCTTCATGTGAATCGGGACTGTACCCAAAAACCACCTGTTTGCACAACTCAGTAGAGCCGTGGTAGGGTGGAAATCAAAGCACAGTGGGAGACACACAAGACTCTATGACGATCTCGGGTCAACAGACTAAGCTGTACCAGTGTCACCAGAGAACTGCCATCTGACGTGAGGTATAATACCATCTGGGAGTTCTCGGCGAGTCCGTTCAGTGTACCCAGTCTCCACTGAGCACCCGCATACCATCTTCGATGTCAAACACCAATAGATATGGGATCATCCATCGCCCATCGCATGGGTCGAGAAGATATGCGCTAGTCTACTCTGGAATATCGATGCCCCGTCTCGATATTCCCACGACTAGGAACATTTCAAGGATGTACTCATGGACTACCCAGGCCCCACTAGTATGATCTACATCATAGTCCTGGAAGTCGAGTACACATCCTAAGGGCTTTATCAACATGTAATCAGAGAGACAGAAAGTATACATGTTAAGATAAAGAGCAACCAGATAGCGTACTATCATGTCAAGCAAGAAAGTCCTACCTATATATGTCCCAGCATCCACTACAATATACATCCAATGTACAGTAATGGCCTCTAGGGCATACATATAACTAACAATCTCCCACTTGCACTAGGGCCATCTGTAGCAGTGGTTGCAGTATCACATACTCAACCATCCCCTAAAAGTCTCTCTTTGGGAAAAGGGCCTTCGTGAGTGGATCCGCCGTGTTGTCCTCTGAGTCTACTCTCCTAACCTCGATCACCCTGGAGATCAACTATCTCCATGATCAGGTGATGCTGCCTTAGATTATGTCTGGGTCACTGATGGGACCAGGGTTCCAGGGCCAAAGCCACAGTTACATTGTCACACAATGGTAGGAACCTAGTTCATCCTATGAACCAATATACACCCAAACTGCCTCTTTGGTAGTATCTTTAATAGCGATGTTACCAGCCTTTATCGTCTAGTTTGCCACGGTATCTTGCTTAGAACTCTTCCAACATACCGTCCCTTTACAGAGGGTAAAGACAATGTCTGTGACTGACATTCAGTCGTCTTTATCACCTTGGAACACTTCCAGTGATTCTCCCCAGGATCGATTGATACAATCTCACTATACCTAGTGAGAACCCTAATATCCCTTTAGATCTATCTCATAGGTCCAAATCTCAGGATTTAGGAGGTATCATCTTTATCCTATTTGGAGAATCCTTGTGATAATAGGAGATTGATCGATCGTAGTATAGGAAACTCTTTTCCTATCAAGAGTATGTTGTCTACGTACAATACGAAGATGACCACCTTACTCTCTACTACCCTTTTGTATATACAAGGTTCGTCTACCATTTTGATGAAGTCAAACACTTTGACTATCACATCAAAACAGACGTTCCAACTCCGCGATGCCTGCTTCATTATGTAAAGCAACTTGCACACGTTTCCGCTGCTCCCACTGTTTACGAAGACCTCTGGCTGTGTTCTTATAGACGTTCTCTTCTAAATCAGTATTTAGAAAAGCAGTCATGGCACCCAACCACCAGATATCGTAGTCATGGTATGTAGCCGTGGTAAGTAGGATCTGGATAGACTTAAGCATAGCTACTGGAAAAAGGTTTCACCATTATCCACGCCTGGTCGATGACGAAAACCTTTAACAAGTCTAGCTTTGAAAGTCTTAACTTTTCCATCTACACCAAGTAATCTTCTCAAGATATACTTGCTCTTGATGGGGATTTAACCCTTCAGATATAGCAGCTAAAGTCCATACTTTGCTGGTGTACATGGATTCCATCTCAGATTGCTAAGCATCCAGCCATTCTTACAGAGTCCCTACTCTCGATGGCCTGCTCGAAAATAGTTGGGTCATCATCTCATGATGCAATCCTTGCTCCCACTGTCATCGAGAAACCGAGGTATCTCTCAGGCGGATGAGGAACCCTACTAGATTGGCGGAGAGGCTGAGGTTCGTCGGGAACTATAGAATCTTATGGTTCTGTCAAATCATCAACTGCAGTTTTGTATAGCTGGAACCTTTCCAGTTCTACAGAACTGATCCTGCCTCGATCTTGTCCGGATTTTGCTTTAAACATAGGCCGGACAACCCCAAATCTTAACTCGCTTAAGAGATGGGTTCTTCCCATACCATATCTTATATGGAGTGGTAGGCAGTGATTTGATTCAAACCTAATTCAATAGGTATGCAGCTTCTCAAGTGCATAACCCCAAAAGAAAATAGGTAACTCAGTAATACTCATCATAGAGCACACGATATCTAATATTGTGTGATTGCTCCGCCCCGATACACCGTTGTGCTGTGGTGTATTCAGAGGAGTAACACTGAGAGAGAATCTCATTCTCCTTTAGAATAGTCCAGGAATTCTATGCACAAGTATTCTCCTCCCTGATCTTATCATAGGACATAATACTTATATCCGTATTTTGGTTCTCTACTTCTAACTTATATTCTGTGAATATCTCAAATGGTTCGGACTTATGTTTCAACAGGAACATATGACTGAATCTTGAGAGATTATCAGAGAATATAATGAAGTATGAAGAACCAGTCCTGGCATGTGTAGACAGGAGACTTTACATTTATCATCATGTATCAGTCCCAAGAGTTTACTAACTCTTTCTCTGTTTCTAATAAACAGAGCTATGGTCATCTAATCTTTGTGACATGACTGGCAAGTTTCACAAGATGTAAATTCAAACTGATTTAAATATGCATCTAAAATGTAACTTCAGCCAGTCGGGTCGCATTGATGTGACCTAGTCTACAATGCCTCAAGAATGATTCGTTCATTTCTGAACTCTTCCTCTTGTGTGTGTTCTGTATACGAGGAACTGTAGTTTGATTTAGAACGTCAATGCTTTTAGATAACGTGCCTGAACCGATCAACTTTTGATATAGGAAATGTTCAAAACATTATCCATCTATACAAAATTATATCATTTCTTTACTAATAAAGAGACTGATATGATTTTGTATATCAGGTTCGGTATCTAATAGCATTTGTTCAGAATCAATGTATTGGTAATACAGGGTGACAGTGACCAACAGACTTGGCTGCAACACTTGCCCCATTTTCTGCCTCATGAAACTTATCACCCGTTCTCAGTTTTTCTACCCTTTTATAGCCCTATGTAACATATTACATATCTGGGATCCTGATCCGGTATCATATACCCAGGATGCAGAGGATACTGAGAAACAGTTCTTTGTAATGAACACACCCGAAGGAGATGCATCTCATGCACTTTCTTCGTTTGGGCGGCATGGGAATCCTGGCATTCCCCTATTTCCTGCTCTGTCTTATAACAATTATAACTTGGAGCAGGACCAACGTTTCCCAGCTCAGTATAACAAGCGGGTTCGGTCAATACATCCATATTATTATCTTGATTAAGGCGTGATATGGTCGCTACCTGGAGAGAGAGAGAAGAAAACACTCAGCGTGCGCTCTTGCAAGATCAGATTGGTTATATATTTTATCTAATCAGGATGGCTCCCACTGTTTTTATCAAATCTTCCTTCAAACCCTAAAAGGAAAGACTAGCCGGGATTAATTACACTCTACAAGTTCGCCAATCTTTCAGCCAGGCCAGTGTCGGTACTTTGAGGGAGGTTCCCCGTGCTTTCGCACGGACCTAATTACAGAAAACCTCGTTTTCCCAGAGGCGTAACCCCGTTGACACCTTTCTAGACACCTACTTGATCGGCTAATTGCAAAGTGCAAAACTCTCCCAGGAGTAACAATTACTCGCAGTGGGTATCGGGATCCAACTATCATATAGAAGGTATGCAATCTCATTGCAAATTTCAACACTTGAAACTCCCGATAAAGGTTTTTACCCCTAGCACCTATGACCTTAACTATGGTCAACAAATCATAAGTACTAGTCAAGTTCTACCCGTCATTTCGTGATTAATTAGACCCACCCACATGACCCTTAACTAAGGTCAACAAAGTCACGCGACTGTCCTAACTAATCGCATCATATGCGGTGTAGGAAGACATCACTTAGCTACCGTACACTGTGCCTTGACTATGGTCAACAAACACAGCACGAATACTAAGTACTCTACTTCCTAAAATGACGGAGGGTTGCGAATGGTTTTTGTGAAAACCTTTAACGCTTTGAACTTGATCTCGTTGCGGAATCAAATGGTTTTTAAATGGAATGTTTTCGAGGCTTTTCTAGTTTTGCTAAAGGGGTCACTCCCGGTGAAGGGATCATCGGCCCTTTCCTCGTCGAATGAGGTGCGGGATATATCATATATATCACTGTGCAAAGCGGAAACTATAGAAGCGATCAAAGACAAACCGAGGGTTGTAGCATCTGTCAGTTATTGCTAAAGGAGTCACTCCCGGTGAAGGGATCTCGGTCCTTTCCTTATCGAATAAGGTGCAGGATGTTCTATAATAAACACCGCGATGCAAAGCAAGAACTGTAGCTACCTGTTTTATTTTGAAATTCGATTCCACAACATCAATTAGGTTTATTTTCTTTCATTAATCTCATTAATGAATATCCCATCATTTAAGTCCACCTAATCATCACAGATAAATATAACGTACGCTTATGCCATCCGCATTCGCCTCGATGTCCCGTCTGCACCGTTAGGTTAGGTAACTAACGCCAGAGCGAGGCAGGGCTAGCGCGGGTGTAAAACATAAGCAACGTCTATATAATATATCATATATACTATATATAATACCTGTCACAGAACATCACATGATCACAGATAAAACACAGCAGAAGAGACATATGAAATATTGGATATACTAGGACGTCCGTGTTTTCAATACGAGCCAGTATAAAACACGGATTCCACGGTCGTGATGAATAGCCAATCCCACACCCCTAGACCCCTACGAGAGCGGCAAGCAACCCTACCAATTCTAGGGTTAGGAGACCCGGACTCGACTCCTCGAGTTGGTCTCCCACTGGACCCCAGAACCCGGTTACTTGTGCTCCCCTCCTTGGGTCTATCCTAGTGCAGAAAAGTAAATAATATACAAATGGTGACAACATCCGCAACCTGGAAGTGCCCCAATAAAAGAATATTACATACAAGTTTTTACATGAATGAAAATGAAAAACACTCATCTCACAAAAAAAACCCCCGGCTATTCAAACACGACGATCCAATATAACATATCCAGCAACACATAACATCACATGTCATCAACGTAAGTAAATATGCGCATCCCAATTGTCGTTGACATATAGCAACGAAACCGGCGATATCACATATTACACTTACGGTCACAGAAAAGAAAATGTAAAACTACAACAGTTGGAATCCGCAACCTCCTCAGACATCGCATGCCTGACCAAATGAATTACTTAGACATCGCATGCCTAACAATTATAAACCCCGCATTTTAGTCTCATTATCGAAAACACTTTTCAATATCAAGTCGGGCAATTCAACAGGATTCCCGACATTCTGATCGAATGCTCGTCGCAAGCTTTAGTAGGCGGCCGCACCCCCGAAACCGTCGACGAAGTGCACCAAGGCGGAACACCGCTACCGCGAGCACCCGAACGGATGCTTTCGGCGACGGGGTTCTCCTACAGTCACTTGGTCGGGGCTATGGGGTGAAGCTGTCTATTAAGTTTACCCGGCGAGTATCCGCGTACACTACGTGATTGCGACGGACTTTTGATCACATCAAAATTCCGTGGCAACCGATCAAGTGAGACTAAAGTGCTATGTTTATAACATTCATTCAGTTATCTCATAACTATTTGTGAATTCCAATTATTGTATCACATTCCGGATAAATAAAAAATGTTAAACTTTCCGATCGAACAATCGAACACCCAAGTTTTCCCGATACAGCTCAACACATGAAATAAGTCTAACAGCATTCAGTTCGTGCCTCAGTAGCAACGGTCCAGCCGTAGAAGGGTCAAGCCAACGCCTCACATGTGGCACGCCGTACTGCCCCAAACCCGAAGGTTCAAAGGGCAGTTCAAGACGGTCACATAATCGAGTTAAGGTTTGTTGTCTTCTAGAGGGTCCATCGCGTTACTTGCACTATTTAGAACGTCGTTAAACTACGGAAAAATCCAACAATTGGAAATTTCCCGGCAGGGGAAAAAGTGGGTATTTATATCCGGTCGAACTTTTTAACATATTCTAAGATTTATCCGGAAAAACACACCGACAAAATTAGACAATCCGACCGATACACCGAGTTCCCAATACTACCCAGAAAATGCAACTCTGGAAAAAATATTAAAAATCCCCAGGAAAACCAGCACAGACAACTAAGAGTTACTGTGCAAAATAGGATGCACAAAAAGGCAAAAGGGCCGCGGATCCGCCGCATGAGCCTCCTGTAGGGCCGCGGATCCGCGCCGCCTTTAAGGAATCAGGATCACGAATTTTACAGTATGTCTTAGATCTTCCTGCTGATTTTTCTGAATATTTTTAATCTCGAAAAAACCACATTTTACAGAAATGTCCAGAGAGCATTTTCAAAGTCGGGTTTTGGGTCGATCGGACTTCTGATTCCGTCGGGACTTCGCCTAAGGCTCTAGCTAGGCTCTGATACCACTGTAAGGTTCCTAGGCACACTAATGGAGTCTTACAAGTGATCAAACATGCAAATTTCTAAAAATTACGGTGCCGAGAAAACCTAGAACGGATCGTTAACTAAATATTTAGGCAAGGCAAAGCAAGCAAGTATACGGAAATATAGAAATAGGGAAGGGGCTACAACCTTTGTAGATCCGGTCCACCACTTCGTGAGCTCCACGATGATCTCCCTCCGCTGTCCAAATCGAACTCACGACTCTAGCATTGGCATCATCGAAGAATGGGCGGGCTTGATCGTCGGTTCGATGCCGAAGATGATCTACGTCGAAGCATCACAAGAACAAGCTCCAACTTCACCAAGCTTTGCAAACTTGTGAAGTGAACACCCTATACAACTTGGCAAGAGGTAGAGGATGAAGAAATAGGAAGTGGGTAGACTTTATATTTGGATTTCTCACACTTTTCCATCAATCACCATTGATGGTCAAGCTTTCTCTTTCTTGCTCAAGATGAAGAAGAAGAAGAAGAAAAGATATGATAAGTTAAATTAAAATAGAAAAGAAAATACAATACTTATCATATCTTCAACCATGGTTTAGTGTAGAGACTTAACTTAGGTTAGATGAGTGGTTAGGGTTAGGCATGAGACAAGAATGGTGACTAAGTCAATGCTTCATGAATCTTCAACTAAAAACAAATATAGCCACCATTCATTTCTCTTTTTCTTTTCAAATGAAATAAATAAAAAGATAAATGAATAAGCAAATGAAATGATACCCTAACCACTAACTAACCATGGTTCAATACTTTACACAAAACCAAGAAAGAATGTATCATCAAACATGATACAATCATGTGCACAAAAATATATCACATATACAATGTGCAATACAAGTGAGTAAATCCATTTAAAGTGAACCAATACTAGTTAATGCAAAGTAATATATCAAATATATAATTATACATTAAATCATTAAATCAACACTTGATTCAATGATCCGGTCATGTCGCATATAACCGGCTAGTATCCAATGTATCGGCTTATCGAATCAATCCTTGATTCGATAACTAGGTTATATCGCATACAACCATTCGACACATTCATCGCGAGAATGAAATACGGTATCACATACACGCATTATTCTCGGTCCCGCACATATCTCATATGCGCTCCTATTTCGTTTCGCTTGAGCCAGGAAACCTCTGTGTAGGACTCTAAAGACTCGTCAATACGCTGGTAGCGGATGATGATCATATCAAGCACCCACAAGCCGCAAGCGGTCTGCTAAATGTAACGGCCACCCGGGTATTGAGCGATCAGAAGATCGACGAGCAAGCCCGCTCACACTCCTGTGAATCCAACCAGTAACACTTACCGTACAGTCCGGTCAGTTCGTCTGATATGTCGCATATCTCGCCTAGGGGTGGTAAACGTCAGACCCCAATAGCTCGATAAGTCATGCCGACTTGAGGTCCATAACATTCGTGAAACTACTGATAACTCTTACCAGTATATCACTGCAACCCTGGCCAGGGATTTCCTGTTATGGCCAGTCGAGCATAGCACAACATCAACCCCCAATACCTGGAGAGACGAATCCCCTCCTATCGCTCATTGCCTCCATGTGAATCGGGACTGTACCCAAAAACCACCTGTTTGCACAACTCAGTAGAGCCGTGGTAGGGTGGAAATCAAAGCACAGTGGGAGACACACAAGACTCTATGACGATCTCGGGTCAACAGACTAAGCTGTACCAGTGTCACCAGAGAACTGCCATCTGACGTGAGGTATAATACCATCTGGGAGTTCTCGACGAGTCCGTTCAGTGTACCCAGTCTCCACTGAGCACCCGCATACCATCTTCGATGTCAAACACCAATAGATATGGGATCATCCATCGCCCATCGCATGGGTCGAGAAGATATGCGCTAGTCTACTCTGGAATATCGATGCCCCGTCTCGATATTCCCACGACTAGGAACATTTCAAGGATGTACTCATGGACTACCCAAGCCCCACTAGTATGATCTACATCATAGTCCTGGAAGTCGAGTACACATCCTAAGGGCTTTATCAACATGTAATCAGAGAGACAGAAAGTATACATGTTAAGATAAAGAGCAACCATATAGCGTACTATCATGTCGAGCAAGAAAGTCCTACCTATATATGTCCCAGCATCCACTACAATATACATCCAATGTACAGTAATGGCCTCTAGGGCATATATATAACTAACAGTATATCCCGGCGGATAACTTATTTGGTCATACCAGCCCGGATAGGGTCGTCCGGTCTTGACAATTTGTCCAGCCGCTTCATTCACCTGGTGAGCTCGTATTTGTTGAGCTATATAGTCATCCAGAACGTCCTTGGAGATAGTTTCCTATTTGGCTGCTGAAAGAGCCGGAGGAGGGTTCGATGTTTCCCCTTTACCGTCATCTCCAACAATGATCGGAGGGTCTTCAGCTGGAGGGTCCGGCTGTAGCATCATCCCTACCATATCTTGGAAGAGAAGCGCCATTTATTTTATGTTGGCAGCTAGTTCTGCTGCCTCTTTGTCCTTCTTTTCGAGGACTCTGCGTAAGAATTCAGCGTCAGTTTCTTGTTCGTGACGCTGTTCTGATGATGCCTCCGGGCTTTCTTTTGGCCCGGTGAGTGCGGCCATTTATGTCAGCATTTCTTGGAGCTTCTGCTGTTGCTCTTGGGCTTTGGTCATGGATCGAGTGAGCTGTCGGTGACCCGTCGAAGCATGGCCTTCCTCCTTTTCGGAAGCCATATAAACAGTATGCACCATCATGCCCCCAGACTTGGGGCGTTTGTGCTCAGCGCTTTTACGGTTCGCCATGTTCACAGAGGCTTTTTGCGGCCTCCTTTTCTTTTGAGTGATTGACGTTGAGGGAGCCATTGCAGTGGGCACCCAACCAGCTGTTGCTTTTTCTGGCTTGACTGTAACACCCGAGCCCAATAATACTATTTCTGTTACTGGTTGAGTGTTTGACATTGCTCATTTCATTTATCTTGCCTGTTTGGTGCTTGTTGCTAAATTTTAACCGGCTAAGTCATTTTTGCCTATAACAAATTTTAACACCTAAAGTGAAATTAAAAATATCCATATTGGCCTACTCGTCACCCCTAGCCCCGTGGTAGCGTCCGTGCGTCGAGTTTTCATCCCGTTCGGTGAAACGGGCGAGTTTGGACGGCTACGCGCGCGTGCAAGTGTCCGACTTGGGGGCATGCATTTTAATCATAAGACATCTCATTTTAAAATTTGGAACTCGCTTAAAATCCTATTATTTGAATTTCAAATATTTAGGCGCAACCCGGGCGCGATTTGGAAATGTTGCATTTAGCGCCAAAATCCCAATTTAATTAATTATACTAAACTATAAAATATATTCGAAACTTTAAACTGTTACAGGTTTTAACCAATCAAATATTTTAGAAAATCCTTTTTAAATCTTTTATTTTTACCCATGAATCTCCTCAGCCAATCACGATGGGGATTAATCCCCGTGGGCCAGTCTCTCTCTCTCTCTGTCTCTATAATCTCTCTCTCTCTCTTCCTCTATCTCTATCTCTCTTTCTTCCTATAATCTCTCTTTCTCTCACATATATATATATTTTTCCCTACGCTTCGTCTTCCTTTCCCAGAAAACGATCGCGAGAACCCCACGAGAACCCCATCACACCCTAGCCCAGCCTGGTTCCCCGTCGCCACCGCCACCCTCGCCCGCGCCTCCTCGTCTCGACCACGACCCTCGCCATTTTCCCGTGCACCTGCAACCCACCAGAGCCTCTTCGTCGTCGCTGCCCTAGCCTCGTCCCTTCACCACCGCAGCCCACGCCGGCACCACCATCGCGTGCGCCTTGACCTCCTCACCTCACCGAGACCACTCCCTCCACCTCCTTCTCTCATCCCCTTCTTCAGGCGATCCCCGAAAAACCCTGTGCACCTCGACGATGCCACCTACAGCAACCTCCGGCGAGCCCCACCTCTCCGGTGACTAGCCGTCGTTATCCTCCTCACCTCCCTCTCCACTTCCCGGCATAACAGGCCTCTACCTCCACCCTCTGCAAACCCCCGACCTCAACAGCACTCGGGCAACCCTCTGCCTCGCCGGAAAGAAACACCCCATTGCCGGAGATCCGTTGATCTCATCGGCATCCTCTCACTTCTTCTGACCCCTGTGCACCTACAACCCAGTAAGAAGCATTCCCTCTTCTCCTTCTCCCCTTCTTTCCTTTTCCCTTTTCTTCGATTTCTAGATTTCTGTATTTCCAGCGATCGCCGGAGCCGTGCCCATCACCGACGATCCGGACGACCCAGTTGACGTCCTATCCGGCACAGCCATGTTCTTGCCTTGCCCGGTTCCGTTCTGTGCTCGCGTGGACACGTCACGACTTTTCGCCGACGAGGGACGTATCGTACAGATCCGTTTCACGTTTCGATCAGGCAAGTATTACTTGCTACATGCTATGCTATACCCATTAAGTGTGCTTGACTCATAAAACTTGCAAAGATTAACTAGTATAGTTACTTTTCTCATTTGGACGAAATATGATTTATATCATGATACAGTTAACCTAAACCGTATTTTGCCACTGTAACCCTAATAACAAAATTACCAGTTAATCATTTTGCTATTTAAAGGACAATAGCCATACACATATAGCTTCATTACTTTCTGTTATTGATATTGCACTACCTTGTGATTATTGCACCCCAAGGGTGCTCGAACCTGTTAATATGATAATACAACTGCACCATATTAATGCACCATTGTGATTAAATGAACTGTTATTGTTGTTTACTTTATTTCCTGCTGTTATTCCTTATTCGATTATATACCTGTTATGAGCACACCCTCGATTGCGTTACATATTGACCCGACCTTGATACACATGACATATATACATACCGATGCACCGGACATGGTACCCTTTACTACCAACTCAACCTGTTGTACCATGACCTGACCTGTTACCTGATCTCATGCCTAATGCCAACAAACCTGACTTGGGGTCCTCATGGACCATTCCTATTGTCTATCCAGACAAACCTGCTTTTACCTGATCCTGTGTTGGCATTAGTTCTTGATTACTGAATACCTGACCTGACATACATAACTTAGGGGTATGGGGAAATCAAAGGTGAAACCGACTTGTAACTCAACAGTTCGATACATGTTCTGATCAGTCTTACGGGCTCGGCCAGCCCCGGAGTGATGATGCTGACATCACTCGCCCATCCTGCTACCTATTACTGCCTAGCGGCACGTCTCGGATTCAGCCCCGAGGGTCTTGACCGTGGTCCCGGGCATGCACGGGATACTATTGAGTTACATCGACGAGTCATCAATTGATTTCAAAGACTTTAGAATAGAAACCTGATAGAACAGTTTAGTTACCCACTGCACGCTACCCTGCACTGTTGTTTCATATTACTGCTTATTCATGTTTACTTTCTGCATTGCTTATTACCATGTTCATATTATATTATTGGTTGACATGACGCGCTGACGTCTGGGTTTTGCATGGCCCAGATTCTTTACCACTGTCGCCGACCGAGCAGGAGTACTTCAGCCAGCAGGCTGATTTGTGAGTTCTGTAGTGATTAGTTCATTTATTTCATTTTATTTCCAGATGTGAGCCCGCATTATGGGACGTACTTATCTATTTATTGTATTGGATCATTTGCTTCCGCACTTATTTATTTTGACTCTTGTTATTCTGGTTTTGGACATGTGTTAGATAGTTTATTTATCTTGTTCTTGATATCTCTACAGCCGTAATGTGACTGTGGATGGATACTTCCTACCCACAGGTAGCATGGTTGGCTATGTCACGTGCCCAATCTTGCGTACTCTGGGAAGCGGGGCGTGACATGGTTCTTTTGGTATCAGAGCCATAGGTTAGTTGGGTTGATTCTTTTGTAGTTGGGTATTATACCCGATACACGAATCAGAATACCCGTGCTTAGGAAACATGTCCTGCCACCTTGACCGTTTTACCATTCTTGAATCACATTCTTCCTGATTACATCTTTTACGGCGTGCAAACTTACTTTGCATTGTCGACTCGAAAACCTAATTTCTTGTTATCTCTAGGACTTAGGCGACTTGGGTGGAGTTAAGTAATTGTGGCTATGATACCGCGGCATAGTTACAATGCGGTACTCTATTTAAGTATCTTGGAGTTCTAGCCTTGATCCATATTCAGAATCTATCATCATGCTAATGTTGGGTGTTTTGAGTTCAGGATGATGGCAGGTAAGAATTTGAAGACGTACCAGAGGCGTGTGGACGAAGCCGCCATGCTTGGAGTGATAAGCGGAATGCTGGAAAATCAGAAGGGGCATACTGAGCTGATCCAGCAGCAAGCAGATTCGTTTCAGGAGGGTTTGCAGGCCATTCGGCAGTCTGTAAATAACGCTGGAGCGAAACCAGTTGACCGGGTAGGGACCGTGGCGGATTTCAGACGTTTGGGTCCTACTACTTTCACTGGTCTGGAGGAGCCGTTGCCAGCCGAGCAGTGGCTAGTCGGCACGGAGAATTTGCTGATTGCGGCACAGATTCCAGAGGACAAAGGAGTTGATGTGGTGCGCATTCAGCTAGTGGATTACGCCCGAGAGGGGTGGCTTGTGGAGGAGACCCTCTTGCCCAAGCCGATCAGTTGGGCAGATTTATCTAAGAGTTTCCTGGAGAAATTCTTCCCGCAGACTGCGCGGAGGAAAGGGAGGAGAAATTCATCGGACTAAGGCAGAATGCAGCACCCGTGAACGTGCATGCAGCAGAATGGACGAGACTCAGTAGTTTCGCTGGACCTTTAGCTGCCAACGAAGCAGACAGCAGTTGCGGTAAGGAAGCAGTTCTGTCGGGCCAGTCAAGTTTAGGGCTAAGCCGACAAACAACATTATTGCATCTATGGAAGTTGATAGTGGTGAAGAGCCGGCGGTTGTTCGCGATTTTATGGACGTATTTGAAGATAAATCGGGCTTACCGCCGAAACGAGACGTGGAGTTCGCAATTGATCTTATTCCTGGTGCAGCGCCAGTATCTAAAGCTTATTATCCGATGGCACCAGTGGAATTGGAAGAAGTTAAGAAGCAGGTTGGTGAATTACTTGAGAAGGGTTGGATTCGAAGCAGCAACTCGCCTTGGGGAGCTCCAGTTCTTTAGTAAAGAAGAAGGATGGCACGAGAAGGATGTGCATCGATTATCGAGAATTAAACCGGGTGACTAGTAAGGACAAGTACCCGATCCCTCGCATTGGAGAACTTTTTGAGCAGCTTAGTGGCGCGAGAGTATTCTCGAAACTAGATTTGCGATCCGGATATCATCAGGTCTGAGTGAAAGCAGAAGATATTCGCAAGACGGCATTTCGAACTCGATATGGATATTTCGAATATCTAGTGATGCCCTTCGGAGTAACGAATGCGCCGGCAATATTCATGGATTTGATGAACAGAGTCTTTTCACCATTCTTGGACCAGTTTATCGTGGTATTCATTGACGATATTCTGGTGTACTCGAAGAGTCCGGAGGAGCATGCTGAGCATTTGAAGATCGCACTGCAGACACTGAGACAGGAGACATTGTATGCGAAGATAAGTAAGTGCGAATTTTAGCTGGAAGAAGTGAAGTTTCTGGGGCATGTTGTGTCGGGCGATGGAATCGCCGTCGATCCCGAAAAGATTGCAGCAGTTCGAGATTGGCCTATTCCAAGAAATGTGGCTGAGGTAAGAAGTTTCCTTGGTTTAGCCGGATACTACTGGAGATTTGTGGAGAACTTCGCTCGTTTGGCAGAACCGTTGACCAAGCTTACGCGCAAGGAAGTGCCTTTTGTTTGGACGGATGGATGTGCATTGGCCTTCGAGACGTTGAAGCAGAAGTTGATAACCGCCCCTATCCTGACCGTACCAGATAATTCAGGAGGACTGGTGATTCACAGCGACGCATCTGGAAAAGGATTGGGATGTGTTTTTGATGCAGAATGGGAAGGTCGTAGCTTACGCATCAAGACAACTGAAGACTCATGAGAAGAATTATCCGACTCATGACTTGGAGCTTGCGGCCGTGATCTTCGCCTTGAAAATTTGGAGACACTACCTTTTGGGCGAGAGAGTCGAAGTTTTTACAGATCACAAGAGTTTGAAGTATGTGTTCACTCAGAAGGAGTTGAACATGAGGCAACGCAGATGGTTGGAGCTGATGGCCGACTACGACCTTGATCTTAAGTACCATCCGGGAAAAGTTAACGTCGTGCCGGATGCGCTTAGTCGGTTACCAGCGATTCAGGTATTGACTACACAGAGGGAGATCATTGCGGAGTTTCGAAGATTTGACTTGGAGGTTGTGCTACCACATTCTACGGGACAGTTGATGCAGTTGCAAGTACAGTCGTCTTTAGTTGAGAAGATTAAAGCGGCACAATCGCAGGATCCTAGACTGCAAAAGTTTCGAGAGCAGGTTGAAGCCGGACTACGAACAGATTTACTGGTCCACGATGATGGTTCGTTGAGGTATGGTAGCCGTGTGTGTGCGCCAAAGGGAGATGTGCGTGAAGAGCTTATGAAGGAGGCACACAGTTCGGCTTACTCTGTACATCCGGGAGGTACAAAGATGTACCAAGATATTCGACAGCATTTCTGGTAGGAAGGTATGAAACGGGAGATCGCTCGCTTCGTGGCTAAGTGCTTGGTATGTCAGCAAGTCAAGGCTGAACACCAAAGGGTTGCTGGTTTGTTACAACCACTTCCGATTCCTCAGTGGAAGTGGGAACATATAACCATGGATTTCGTGACGGCTTTACCGCGGAGTCCAAAGGGCAACAATGCAGTATGGGTGATTGTCGATCGATTGACCAAGGCAGCTCACTTTATTCCCTTCTGGGTTGGTCAATCAACGGAGACTTTGGCAGAGCGGTACATGCAGGAGATTGTAAGATTGCATGGAGTACCGGTGAGCATCGTGTCCGATCGGGACACTCGGTTCTTGTCACATTTCTGGAGGAGTTTACAAGAAAGTTTGGGGACTCGATTGAAATTTAGCACAGCTTATCATCCTCAAACTGATGGACAATCGGAGAGAACGATCCAAACTCTTGAAGATATGTTGAGGGCATGCATGTTGGACTTCAAAGGTTCTTGGGAGGATCACCTACACTTGGTGGAGTTTTCGTACAACAATAGTTTCCAAGCGACTATTCAGATGGCTCCGTTTGAAGCTTTATATGGTCGTAAGTGCCGTTCACCTGTTTGTTGGGATGATGTTGGTGAACGAAGGTTACTAGGACCAGATTTGGTAGTACAGACAGTCGAGAAGGTGAATACAATCAGGAAGCATATGAAGGCAGCTCAAGACAGACAGAAAAGTTGGGCTGACACGTCAGGAAGACCTCTAGAGTTCGCCGTGGGTGATTTGGTATTCTTGAAGATATCACCGACTAGAGGGGTGATTCGCTTTGGGAGTCGGGGAAAGCTTAGTCCTCGATTCGTTGGACCCTTCGAAATATTGGAGCGTGTTGGAGAGGTAGCGTACCGTCTGGCGTTACCACAGTCCTTGGCAGGTGTGCATGATGTGTTTCATGTATCTCAACTACGGAGGTATGTTCGAGATGAAACCCACGTCTTGGATCATTCGGAGTTGACTGTACGGGAGGACCTAACTTTTGAGGAGCGACCGGTTGAAATCAAGGATCGAAGAGAAAAGGGTCTTAAGAACAAGGTTATCCCTCTTGTGCTAGTCTCTTGGGGTAATCGATCGCATGGAGAATCCACCTGGGAGCGAGAAGACGAGATCCGGCAGAAGTTTCCTCACTTTTTCCTGAAGTTAGCTATCTTGTATTCTTGGAATTTCGAGGAAGAAATTCTTTTTGTAGTTGGGTATGATGTAACACCCGAGCCCAATAATACTATTTCTGTTACTGGTTGAGTGTTTGACATTGCTCATTTCATTTATCTTGCCTGTTTGGTGCTTGTTGCTAAATTTTAACCGGCTAAGTCATTTTTGCCTATAACAAATTTTAACACCTAAAGTGAAATTAAAAATATCCATATTGGCCTACTCGTCACCCCTAGCCCCGTGGTAGCGTCCGTGCGTCGAGTTTTCATCCCGTTCGGTGAAACGGGCGAGTTTGGACGGCTACGCGCGCGTGCAAGTGTCCGACTTGGGGGCATGCATTTTAATCATAAGACATCTCATTTTAAAATTTGGAACTCGCTTAAAATCCTATTATTTGAATTTCAAATATTTGGGCGCAACCCGGGCGCGATTTGGAAATGTTGCATTTAGCGCCAAAATCCCAATTTAATTAATTATACTAAACTATAAAATATATTCGAAACTTTAAACTGTTACAGGTTTTAACCAATCAAATATTTTAGAAAATCCTTTTTAAATCTTTTATTTTTACCTATGAATCTCCTCAGCCAATCACGATGGGGATTAATCCCCGTGGGCCAGTCACTCTCTCTCTGTCTCTATAATCTCTCTCTCTCTCTTCCTCTATCTCTATCTCTCTCTCTTCCTATAATCTCTCTCTCTCTCACATATATATATATTTTTCCCTACGCTTCGTCTTCCTTTCCCAGAAAACGATCGCGAGAACCCCACGAGAACCCCATCGCACCCTAGCCCAGCCTGGTTCCCCGTCGCCACCGCCACCCTCGCCCGCGCCTCCTCGTCTCGACCACGGCCCTCGCCATTTTCCCGTGCACCTGCAACCCACCAGAGCCTCGTCGTCGTCGCTGCCCTAGCCTCGTCCCTTCACCACCGCAGCCCACGCCGGCACCACCATCGCGTGCGCCTTGACCTCCCACCTCACCGAGACCACTCCCTCCACCTCCTTCTCTCATCCCCTTCTTCAGGCGATCCCCGAAAAACCCTGTGCACCTCGACGATGCCACCTACAGCAACCTCCGGCGAGCCCCACCTCTCCGGTGACTAGCCGTCGTCATCCTCCTCACCTCCCTCTCCACTTCCCGGCATAACAGGCCTCTACCTCCACCCTCTGCAAACCCCCGACCTCAACAGCACTCGGGCAACCCTCTGCCTCGCCGGAAAGAAACACCCCATTGCCGGAGATCCGTTGATCTCATCGGCATCCTCTCACTTCTTCTGACCCCTGTGCACCTACAACCTAGTAAGAAGCATTCCCTCTTCTCCTTCTCCCCTTCTTTCCTTTTCCCTTTTCTTCGATTTCTAGATTTCTGTATTTCCAGCGATCGCCGGAGCCGTGCCCATCACCGAGGATCCGGACGACCCAGTTGACGTCCTATCCGGCACAGCCATGTTCTTGCCTTGCCCGGTTCCGTTCTGTGCTCGCGTGGACACGTCACGACTTTTCGCCGACGAGGGACGTATCGTACAGATCCGTTTCGCGTTTCGATCAGGCAAGTATTACTTGCTACATGCTATGCTATACCCATTAAGTGTGCTTGACTCATAAAACTTGCAAAGATTAACTAGTATAGTTACTTTTCTCATTTGGACGAAATATGATTTATATCATTGTTCCCCTCCGAAAGACGGCGCACAAGACTGCGGTGTCTTGGCACTGAGATTCGGGGCAGATGCTAATTGGTGCTATCCGTTCACCTCTCCGAAGATGCCAAGTTGATTTATGGCACCATGTATCGAAGGTTTAAACGGATGCGTCCGATGTAGCAGACTTCGTCAGATTCCCCCTCGCTTGAGGGGTTTTTGATTGTGGGGACGCTCTTCCCTGCAGGCGCAAGCCTCTGCAGTTAATTACGCTACCGCATTGCGGTAACAACTTTCTCCTTCTCCAGCTGGTCACTTCGTGTCGTGGGTGTTTGTTTTGTGTTTTGTTGCCCGTGGATTGTTTACGGAGACTGAGTTATGTCGTCGCCCGTAGGGCGTGGACTAGTCCAAATCCGTATTATCTTAGATTTGGGTTTGGGGGTTTGGTTTGAGGATACGTCAGCCATACTTGAGGCTAAGATCAACTCAAACGTTTGTTAAGGATACGTTAGTCTAACTTTGTGACCAAGATCAACTTAACGGGATCGCTTAGATCCGATAAAGGAGTGTTTGGACTCCATTGTTCCAGTTTAGGGACCTAGAGGTCCAACGTATGTATGGCCGTCAGGACCCGTCACCTCTCTGACGACGTTGAAGAATTACAACGACGGATGTCAGAGGAGTTCAGAGATGTACCCTTGAGCCAGAGTTAATTGGGGGATTTATAGTCCACTCTGTTTGAAGGTTTAAGGATACGTTAGCCATCTTCGAGGCTAAGATCAACTTAAACGGGATCGTTTAGATACGACAAAAGAGCATGCAGGGGGAGCTCTATTGTTCTAGTTTAAGGACATTGCGGTCCATGGGTAGTTTAAGGACATCGCGGTCCATGGGTAGTTTAAGGACATTGCGGTCCATTGTTAGTTTTAAGACATCTCGGTCAAGGTTAAGAACGTCGTAGTCCATGGGTTTAAGGACCCCACAGTCTGTTGTTAGTTTTAAGACATCTCGGTCAAGGTTAAGGACGTCGTAGTCCATGGGTTTAAGGACCCCACAGTCCATTATGTGCTCTGGATGCTTCACACGGGTTCGCTGCCGTGCTCTGCGAGGACCAGGCTCCACTCTGGACGTTTCCCACGGGGTCAAAGAGTGACATTATCCGCGTTCCACGTAACCAGGAATTTTGCATTAAACACGGGTTTAAGGACCCCGCAGTCCGTATCAATGTGTGGTCGTCGGGACCCGTCACCTCTTTGAAGACATTGAGGGATTACAATGCCAAGTATCAAAGGAGTGAAGAGATGTACCCTAGAACCGGAGTGGATTAAATAGTCCTTGGCCCAATTTGGGATCAAGACGAATTAATTATGTTATGAGTCCATTGGCCCAGTTAATCACAAATTGAGGACTTATGGCCATCTTGGGCTAAGTCCAATCAGGAGAGGCTTTGCCTCCATCCATTTAGTCAATTGGGCCAAAGCCTAGTGTTAAACACTACAGAGCAATCAGTGTTGAACACTGGGAATGAGGTTGACAAGTTAGTGTTTAACACTAAGAGATAATTGGTGTTAAACACCAGCAACAAGGCTTTTCAAATTAGTGTTAAACACTAAACAGATCAGTGTTGAACACTGCAGATAAAGCTTTTTAATTAGTGTTGAACACTAAGGCCCAACAGTGTTTTAACACTGGGTTCGAGAGTTTCAATTTAGTGTTAAACACTAAGGCAAGAGGGGTCACGTGGCAGCACGTGAGAGCGCCCTCCCTTCATTTATTCTGCTGAGATTATCGCATCTTTCAGAGCATCACGTGCCATCACGTGATGGGCATTCAAATGCCTATGTATTAGAGCTTCTGCCAAGGGTCACGTGGATCACGTAGGGTGCTGCCTCAAAGGGGCTTTCTGTAGATCTCTTGGGGGGTCACGTGATGACACGTGACCCTGCCTCTATGTATTTTGTTTAGAGGCTTTGTTAATCTTTTTTCAGGAATTAAATTCCTCGAGCTGTAAATTTCAGAGGAATTAAATTCCTACTTCCTTTTGAAGGTTTATATTCTGAATAGAGTTGAACTCTAAATCTTCCGTAGGAATTAAATTCCTCGTATATGTGAAGAACTGAATAGGGTTAAACCCTAATAAAAGCTTTTAAGGAATTGAATTCCCATTCCCTGTTAAATGATGATTAAGGGAATTAAATTCCCGTTGTTTCGACAGAACTAAGTTCTTAATTAGGGTTAAACCCTGTTTCTTTTGTTCTGAAGGAATTAAATTCCCATGATACAGGGTCAAGCCCTAATTTTATTTTAAAGGAATTAAATTCCTATAGTTCTGTGAGAATTAAATTCTCATGCTTGCATTCCCTCTCTATGTTTTGGATCTGCATGGCAGGATCTCGACCCATTGAAAATTAAATTCTCAACCTTAAGGGGAGATGTGCACTTTGCAGATCCTCTATCAAAGAGAGAAGAAATATATTCTTCTGTTTTTATGTATCAGAGTTAAACTCTGTTGAGAATTAAATTCTCTTCTTCTTTCAAGGAGCTTTTCCCTTTCTTACCTAGGGTTTTTGCAGAAGATCCAAGTTTCTCCAAGTATCGAAGCTCTTTTCTTTTTCTTTTTCTCTCCCTGCGTATGTGTATATATATCTCTGTCTCTTGGCTCCTATTTATAGGAGAAGCAGCCGAATCAATCAGTTTTTGACGAATCTTCGTGAAAGATTTAATTTGCATCCATCATTCATTTTGGACCTTTAGATTGTTGGGTGAATTTTATTCACCATTGGATTTCAAATCCAGGGGTTTTTCCTTTGTTGTTTCGGTTAGATTTAAAGGGAAAATCTTTCCAAACCCGAGATTTTCCCATAGATAGATGATATTTCATCACCTCTGAATCTTTAATTCGATCGTTTCCAGATAGCCGCTTTCCTTTGGAAAGATTTGATTCTCCTTCAGAATTTAATTCTGTTTGACAAAATGGGCTTTGAAAGCCGGTCACGTGTGACCACGTGACTCATGGTCACGTGTGGGCACGTGACCCCCTTTGGAATGAGCCTTTTCCTTTCTTTTGCGCTCTGTCTTCTTATTGCTGCTTAAACGTCACGTGCTGCCACGTGACCCCTGGTCACGTGTGAGCACGTGACCCTTGTTTGAACTCTCTCTTTCCTTGGTTCAACTGGAGAACGAGTCTGCTGTCTTGAACGTCACGTGGCAACACGTGACCCTGGTCACGTGGGAGCACGTGACCTCTTCTGAACCCTTTTCCTTGACTTGATCAGGGAACCGGTTTGCCTTTTGACGCTTGCATTTAAATGTCACGTGTCGCCACGTGACCCGGGTCACGTGGGAGCACGTGACTCTTTCTGAAGCCCCCTTTTCTTCAACGTAGTCAGGAAACTGAACTTGCCTTGATGATGTTTTTAGGTGTCACGTGCCAACACGTGACCGCTAGTCACGTGTAAGCACGTGACCCTCTTTTGAAGCTTTTCCCAGAAGCTTTCCTGATTTTAAATCAGGAAACAAATGCCCCCACAGCGTTGTTCTCACGTGTCTGCACGTGAGTGCAACGCTGTCACCTCTTGTGACCGTTGGATTCCTCTAGGGATCTGGGGAGACGAAACGTTTTCATTGTCTTCTATAAATACCTCTGTCTCTTCATAGGAGCCTTCACTTTGTTCATCTTCTTCTTCTGAGAACTTCTTCTTTGAGAATTTAATTCTCGCTTTCAGAGCTTAGTTCTCTGTCTTGAAACAATCTTCAGAGTTTAACTCTGTTCGAAAGGAATCCTTTTTCCTCAGGTAATGTTCTTGGACAACGATGGACCTTCACATTTCTCTGGATTTTAAATCCAAAACAAGGGTTCTTTACCCTTTTCTCTTCATATTTTTCCATAAGAACATGAAACTGCTTAATCTTCAAACTGTAGATCTTTTAGGGTTTAGATGATCCTTGGGGAGATGATGATGGCGTCTCAACTCCATGGAATTTAATTCCATCAAAAAACATGTTTCTGGGAATTTAATTCCCTTTTCTCAATAAGGAATTTAATTCCAACGAAGAACTCGATTTCTTCACACAGAGGCTTCCTGGGGTCTCTTGGCCCGAGGTTGTTCTTCTGCAATTAATGCGATGGGGGTTTTGTAATGAATCTCACGACCTTTATTTCAGGTATCATGGATGCCCATCTGTATGATCTTGACGAGATCATTTCCTATGGGAATATTCGTGCACTGGGACGCAGTCAGAACCGGGAGTTCACCGATGCTCAATGTGCCAAGATTATGAGCCGCTTTGATGAGTACAACCATCGGCTACTCCCCCGTCGCTCTTCTCTTCTGAGGCTGATCGTGCTGGCGATCAGGGAGGCTCTCCCTCTATTCTGTGCTGGTGTGCCGCTTGGGGCATTGGACGCCGCCGAGGATAAAGTACACTCGGTGTATCTGATGCACTTGATCTCAAAGAGAAGGCGGGATAATCTCATTGATCTCCTGCATCAGATGTTCCAGCAGTCGGCCATACTTGCCGCCTATCGGAGGGTGGAGGACATTCGTGAGGACCCCGATGCTTGTGATCGTGAGAGGAAACATACTCGGGAGGTTCGAAATGCTTGGAAAATCTTGGATAAAGTTAATTTTGAGTTTCTCAACCCATGTCCCGCATCTGAAGTTTTACCGTTGTAAATGCGTCCTCTGTGTTTTGTATGAACCTCTTGAAGTATGAGTGACAATTGTTATTATGTCTTTCTATGTTTGCATCTGGGATTTTATCATTTTTGCTACTGTTGTCGTTTGTGCTTTTAATATGCAGGGTACTACTCCATATATTTCCTTTTAAGCGCGCATCGGGTTTAGGCCTCACGTGTTCTGCACGTGGGTCCCTTGATGGGGCGGTTCACAAAATTTTCTCATGCCGTATTTTCAGTGCACAATATTGGATGCAGAGAAAGGGCCTTGGAAATAGTTTCATTTCCTTGATTTTAGATGCCCTTCCTTTTTTTTTTGGGCCTTGGAAATAGCCTTACCATGCAAGATTTTCCGCGCACAGCACTTAATGCACTTCTTTATATATGAGGCTATAGCTTTCTTTTCCTTTCACAAAGAGCTTCATATTATTATTATTTTTTTTTTATCTTGGAGTAACTTATCTTGAGAAACAAACGAGCGTCATGGCCTGCAATCGTCCTCATGCTCGCCGACAGCCGTGGGAAGTTCCTATTGAAGAGATGGTCCCCCGCTTTGCTGCTCGGTTGGTGGATCCCCTCCTTACTGACAACGAATGCGACTCAGCCATGCACGAACTCTCGATCCGTAGGGGGTCTCCCCTCCCGATGGGTTCTCTCTGGCTCCGGATGATCCTCATGGCCGTACTTGCCGACATTCCTCCTCACCCGGCAGAGATGACCCTGGCAATGCTTGATGCGGCGGAAGAAAAGCTCGAGGGCTTTCATGAAGCATGCCTGATTACTCAGGCTCTGAAGGACTGCTCAATTCATCTGCTGAGCGAGATAAAGGCCCGGCGAGCTATTATGTTTGCATTCGCGGACGAACATGGCACCAACCGATGGGGAGCGACTTCTCGCGAGAATCGTCGCTTCGATGTGCTGAAGAAAGCGGAGAGAGAGATGGAGAATTTTATCCTTTGCTTCATCAACCCCTGTGCCATTGATCCTGTGTTTGGTGACCTTTTCCGTTAGTGTAGAACCTCTTTAAATTAGTCCCTCCTTTTTGTATGCTTTATGTTGAACTTCCATGTAGGCTCGGTACTCGTATGTATGTTTCCGCTTGCATGAATAAATTTTGTGTTCCTTTTATGAAAATTTTCTTCAATTATCAATACTGTTGTCATGTCGCGTGCACATTAAAGCTTCGAATTTTATCTCTTTTTCGGATGTTCACATGATTGCGAGCACATGCTTGATAGGATAATCGTCGGAAAATTTTTTCGTTGCTTTTCATACCGGGTTGTGTGAGCGCGTTTTGGATCGATTATTGCTGTCGATCGGAAGCCCATTTATATGGTCTCGAGCGTGTATGTCCTATTTCTAAGGTTGTGGTCGCAAAGTGAGCTTTCATGGCCTGATAGGGCGACACGTAGCGGACATAAGGTTGTGGCTCTCGATAAAGTTGCCATGTTCACTCGTGAGAGGGTTGAGGCTCATAAGGCCACAGAGAAAGAGCTTGAAGCCCAGCTCGCTTCGTATCAGGCTCAACAGCTCAGGCGGAGGCTCGTCTTTTGGAGATCTTGCGTCATGAAGCCGTGGTCCAGCAAAAGCAGGATGAGCTGACCAAGCTGCTGAATCGCCCGCCGGCTTGAAACATTTGTATCTTTTTCTTCCTTTTTGTACATACTCATGGATGAGAGTATTTTCTTTTTGTTTCTTTCATGAATTGTACTTTGCACCCATTTTGGTTTATGAATAAAAGATACATTTTTCTTCTCAATGATGTGTCTCCTTTTCATTGAATGTATTCTGCGGATATTCTATCTTGATTTCCTTGCAGGACAGCAATGGCTCAGGACTCAGGGTTAAGATCTGCTTCCTAAGACTTTTGCATTTCACGAGCCACGAGGGTCTTATAAAGAGTTTTTCTCCCTACAGGTCGAGAGGATCCCATAGGTGTAAGTTCTTCTTAAAGATCGTGAGGATCCTTAAGCGGGTCTTCCCTTGAGAGTCGTAAGGATCTCGCAAGAGAGTTTTTCTTCCTTACAGGTCGTGAGGGCCTGCAAGTGTCGGATGTGATCACCCTTGTCCGTGTTTTACGGAGTCAGGGGTTTCTCAAGGTATCGTAGTTTAAAGACGTCACGGTCAAGGTTAAGGACCTCATAGTCCGTGGATTTAAGGACTCCACAGTCCGCTGTTAGTTTTAAGACATCACGGTCAAGGTTAAGGACTTCATAGTCCGTGGATTTAGGGACTCCACAGTCCGGTGTTTGGTTGCAGGGACCCGTCACCTCTTTGAAGACGTTGAGGAATTACAACGCCGGGCATCAAAGGAGTGAAGAGATGTACCCTTAGACCAAGGCAGAATCCGTAGGGAATCGGGGTGGTTGATCGTTAGTTTTAAGACATCACGGTCGAGGTTAAGGACGTCATAGTCCGTGGATTTTAAGGACTCCACAGTCCGGTATTTGCTCTGGATGCTTCACACGGGTTCACTGCCGTGCTTGGCGAGGACCAGGCTCCGCTCTGGACGTTTTTCACGGGGTCAAAGAGTGACATTATCCGCGTTCCACGTAACCAGGAATTTTGCACTAGATGCTTCACACGGGTTCACTGCCGCGTTAGGCGAGGACTAGGCTCCGCTCTGGACGTTTTTCACGGGGTCAAAGAGTGACATTATCCGCGTTCCACGTGACCAGGAATTTTGCACTAGATGCTTCACACGGGTTCACTGCCGCGTTAGGCGAGGACTAGGCTCCGCTCTGGATGCTTTGCACGGGTTCACTGCCATGCTCTGCGAGGACCAGGATCCGCTCTGGACGTTTTCCACGGGGTCAAAGAGTGACATTATCCGCGTTCCACGTAACCAGGAATTTTGCACTAGATGCTTCACACGGGTTCACTGCCGCGTTAGGCGAGGACTAGGCTCCGCTCTGGATGCTTCGCATGGGTTCACTGCCATGCTCTGCGAGGACCAGGATCCGCTCTGGACGTTTTCCACGGGGTCAAAGAGTGACATTATCCGCGTTCCACATGACCAGGAATTTTGCACTAGATGCTTCACACGGGTTCACTGCCGCGTTAGGCGAGGACTAGGCTCCGCTCTGGATGCTTCGCACGGGTTCACTGCTATGCTCTGCGAGGACCAGGATCCGCTCTGGACGTTTTCCACGGGGTCAAAGAGTGACGTTATCCGCGTTCCACGTGACCAGGAATTTTGCACTAGATGCTTCACACGGGTTCACTGCCGCGTTAGGCGAGGACTAGGCTCCGCTCTGGATGCTTTGCACGGGTTCACTGCCATGCTCTGCGAGGACCAGGATCCGCTCTGGACGTTTTCCACGGGGTCAAAGAGTGACATTATCCGCGTTCCACGTAACCAGGAATTTTGCACTAGATGCTTCACACGGGTTCACTGCCGCGTTAGGCGAGGACTAGGCTCCGCTCTGGATGCTTCGCATGGGTTCACTGCCATGTTCTGCGAGGACCAAGATCCGCTCTGGACGTTTTCCACGGGGTCAAAGAGTGACATTATCCGCGTTCCACGTGACCAGGAATTTTGCACTAGATGCTTCACACGGGTTCACTGCCGCGTTAGGCGAGGACTAGGCTCCGCTCTGGATGCTTCGCACGGGTTCACTGCCATGCTCTGCGAGGACCAGGATCCGCTCTGGACGTTTTCCACGGGGTCAAAGAGTGACATTATCCGCGTTCCACGTGACCAGGAATTTTGCACTAGATGCTTCACACGGGTTCACTGCCGCGTTAGGCGAGGACTAGGCTCCGCTCTGGATGCTTCGCACGGGTTCACTGCCATGCTCTGCGAGGACCAGGATCCGCTCTGGACGTTTTCCACGGGGTCAAAGAGTGACATTGTCCGCGTTCCACGTAACCAGGAATTTTGCACTAGATGCATCACACGGGTTCACTGCCGCGTTAAGCGAGGACTAGACTCCGCTCTGGATGCTTCGCACGGGTTCACTGCCATGCTCTGCGAGGACCAGGATCCGCTCTGGACGTTTTCCACGGGGCCAAAAAGTGGCATTATCCGCGTTCCACGTGACCAGGAATTTTGCTGAATATATCCGCATTTCACGGGGTGAAGGTTTGACTGTTGGCGATATGTATACCACTGAGCCATGGAACTGGGAGTTGCCGCTGTTCCGCTTAGCTTGAAGTTGTGTCCGTTGTTACGAGACGAGTGTTGGGATGATCACTAGGTTATTTGTGGCCCGTCGAGATTCGGCTCCTTCTTCTAATGAAACCTGGGGAGGAGGAGTGCGACTCCTTCTTTGTTTGCGCCCCTGGATTGTATACAGGGATTGATGTAGCATCACCTGTAGGGCAAAAAGTTTCATTCTTTCATCATTTTTTTTATTCTTTCCGCGATGCTCTATCATTTCAGCTTTTTATATCGCGAAAATCGCGATTGCCCAATCATTTCGGCTATTTTTCGCGGTGCCCAATCATTTCGGCTATTTATTTTATTTTTACTCGCTGCTTTTTATTGCGAGTTGCCTAATCATTTCGGCTATTTTTTATGCATACATTTTTTTTTACTTGCTGATTTTTATTGCAAGTTGCCCCATCATTTCGGCTATTTCGTATGCACGTATGGCTCGCTGTTTTTTTTTATCGCGAGTGTGGAACTTGGAATCTGGTGCCAATCTCAGCATCAGCATCGCTACAACTGGAATATTGCCAGGAGCGAATCATCATCTGCCATGAAAGGACTTGGAATTTGATACCGATTTAGGCATCAGCATCGCTACAACTGGGATATTGCCAGGAGCGAATCATCATTTGCCTCTGTCGATGTCGAACAAAGGTGGCTTAGCGAACAGGGTTAGGGTCCCGTCGACTAAGGCTTTTGACTTCGTGAGCCGTAAGGGTCTCGCAAAGGTATTTCTCCCTACAAGTCGTGAGGATCTCGTAGGTGTGTTTTCTCCTTAGAAATCGTGAGGATTCCTAAGTGTATGTTCCCCTGTAAGTCGTAAGGATCTTACAAAAGGGTTTTCTCCTTATAAGTCGAGAGGACTTACAAGTGTTGTTTGCTGTACAAGCATATCCCTAGTCACGGATGGGACTTTGTTAGGGAAATATTTATTCGTGCCCGTGGATTGTATACAAGGGTCATTATGAGCCGCTTGTAGGGCCAAAAGGTTGTGGGGGTTGCTTAAGAACAGGTTCAGGTCTCTGTAACTTAAGACTTTCAAATCTTATGAGCCGTGAGGGTCCCATAAGAGAGTTCTCCTTACGAGTCGTGAGAATCTCGCAAGTGTAATTTCTCCTTAGGAATCGTGAGGATCCCTAAGTGTATTGCTCCCTTGTGAGTCGTAAGGATCTCACGCGGGTGGTTTCTCCTTACAAGGTCGAGAGGACCCTGTAAGTGTCTTTTAACGAGGTTGCGCCCTTTCAGGTTTTCACAAACACTCGCCGGTAGCCCTGCTGTTTTTACTCACGGAGCCCTTTCAGGTTTTCATCCGTGCCCACTTTGCTTATGGACATACCGTTTTTTTTATTCTTTTTCACTTTTTTTCTTTTTTTTTAATTTTATTTTATTTTATTTTTTATTTTATTTTATTTTTTATTTTTTTTTTATCTCGTCAGCCTAAAGATGCTGCGGTAGTAGTTTTAGGGACGTTTCGGTCCGTTGTTAGTTTAAGGACGTTTCGGTCCGTTGATAGTTTAAGGACGTTTCGGTCCGTCGTTAGTTTAAGGACGTTTCGGTCCATCGTTAGTTTAAGGACGTTTCGGTCCGTCGATATGGGAAGGCCGGCTGCTGCTTGTAAAGTCTGAGCCTAGGAAGATAGTGAGCGGACATAGTCGTCGTCATCTATCATTGACCCCGGCTGCGGCTTATTAAGCGTAGTATTTCTTCAAGAAGCGGCCGTTTATTGGCCTGAAAGGCCTTTCACCGTGCATGTCCATGAGTAGGTAGGCTCCACCCTGGTAGACCTCGTCTATGACGTACGGGCCTTCGTAGTTTGGCTCAAATTTTCCTCGCTTGGCACGATTGGGGATCATAGGTCTTTTGACCACTAGTACAAGTTCGCCTTGGCGGAATGTCCTCGGCCTGGTCAATCTTTCGTATGAGCGCGTCATCTTTGCTTTGTAGGCCTCTAGATGTTGTTGCGCTATGAGCCGGGTTTCGTCGAGGGCATCAAGCTCCTCAAGCCGAAGGTGAGCATTTTCTTCGTTCGTCAGCTCGTGGTGGACTGCTACTCGTAGAGAGGGTAACTCTATCTCGAGGGGGAGCACTGCCTCCGTCCCAAATACCAACGCGTACGGCGTTGTGTTCGTGGCCGTCTTGAATGTAGTTCGATAAGCCCAAAGGGCTTCTTGCAGCCTTTCGTGCCAGTCTCTCTTATTCCTGGAAACGGTCTTTTTTATGATCTTCGTCAAGGTCTTATTGAAGGCCTCGGCCAGACTGTTAGCTCGTGGATTGTAAACCGAAGAATATCTCCAGTCTATATTGTGCTGCTGTGCGAAGCGGCTAATCTTATGGCTTCGGTAGGCCGGCCCGTTATCGGAGATAATCCGCCGTGGAGTTCCGAACCGATAGATGACGTGCGTCTTGAAGAAATGGAGGATATTCTCCGTCTTCACTTCCCTCAATGGTACTGCTTCTGCCCATTTGGAGAAGTAATCAGTTGTCGCCAGAATAAAACGGTGTCCCCGGGATGATGCTGGCTCAATGGGGCCGACTATGTCAGTCCCCCACATTTCGAATGGCCAACTAGCCAGCGTCGAGTGCAGTGGATTCGGATGTTGGTGGATGAAGTCTCCATGAATCTGGCATGAGTGGCATTGCTTCGCATACTCGAGGCAGTCCTGGATCATCGTGGGCCAGTAGTAACCCATCCGTTTAATTTTTAACTTCATCTTTGGGCCTGCTTGGTGAGAACCGCAAAGTCCATCATGAACTTCCTGAATGACTCTTTCTGCTTCGTCAGGTCCTAAGCATCTCAGCCATAGAGAATCAAACGATCTCTTGTATAGAATATCGTTGACAAAAGCGAAAGATAAAGCTCGTTTCATGAGCTGATGTCTTGAGGACGCTTCTTCGGGCATTCGGTGGGACTTAAAGTAGTCTATGAAGACTTCCCTCCAGTCTTCGGCCTTCTCAAGGTCTTTTATTTGTAGGGTCGTCTGCTCAGTCGTTCCCTTTTCTTCGCATGATTCCGGAGATATTTCTGCCGGGGCGAGCACTCGACGGCTTTGTACCACGATTCTGACGTCATCGAGGTTCTCGTCAGCCAGTTCTTTAGCAAGTTTAGCCAACGCGTCTGCTTTGCTGTTTTCCGCGCGCGGTATGTTCTCCAAAGTATAGGAGGGAATTTGTGTTAATAGTTGTTGCACCCTTTCGCCGTACTTTACCAACTCCGGCTTGCACGTTTGGTAGTCACCATTTACTTGACTAACGACCAGCTGAGAATCCCCGTATATGAGGAGGTCTTCAATTCCCATGTCGATGGCGATCTCGAGGCCTGCTATCAGAGCTTCGTATTCGGCTTCATTGTTTGTCCTCGGTTCTGTTAAGGAGAAGGCGAAGCGCATTATCCCTCCTTGTGGAGTTGCAAAGATGAGGCCTATCCCTGATTTGATCATTGGGACACCTTGTTTCTGTTTCTTTATGGAGGATGCTCCATCGAAATAGAGTTCCCATCGGGCGCTTCCGCCGCTAATCGCATCAAATGCATGCTCGTCCGGCAAATCACAGTTCAGAGGAGAATCGGCCGGTATCGGGTGCTCGGCGAGGAAGTCGGCAATGGCCTGGCCTTTCACTGCCTTGAGAGGTTGATATGTTATCGAGAACTCCATCAAGAGCAGGGCCCACTTAGCGAGTCGTCCCGTCAATATGGCTTTCGACATCAGATATTTGAGAGGGTCCACCTTCGAAATAAGACGGACTTCATGTGCTAATGCGTAATGTCTAAGCTTTGTTATTGCGAAGACCAACGCCAGGCAGTGCTTTTCAATGGGGGAATAGTTGCTTTCTGCCCCCAGCAGCACTCGACTTAAGTAGTAAAGTGCTCTTTCTTTCCCCTGATCGTTCTCTTGTGCCCATAGTGCGCCCAAGGAACCTTCGAGGACGGTCGTATAAAGAATGAGGGGTTTTCCCTTGACCGGCACGGCCAACACCGGAGGGTTCTGTAGGTACTGCTTGATCTCATCTAGTGCACCTTGGCATTTGTGATCCCAAACGAATGGAGTTCCCTTCTTCATCAGGTGGCTGTAAGGACGGCATTTGCCTGAAAGATTGGCGATAAACCGCCGGATGTATGCGAGCTTCCCTTGGAGAGACCGCAACTGTTTGAGGGTTCTTGGCGGAGGCATTTCCATGATCGCCTTAATCTTTGATGGATCTATTTCAATACCTCGGTGTCGAACGATGAATCCCAGAAATTTGCCCGAGGAGACTCCAAACGCGCATTTGAGGGGATTCATTTTCAAATTATATTGCCGAAGGCGTCGAAATACAGTCTCCAGATGCTTTAAATGATCTTCGTATGACATGCTCTTCACTACAAGGTCATCGATATAGCACTCGACGATGTCATGTATGAGATCGTCGAAGATCTTTGTCATGGCTCTTTGATAGGTAGCGCCAGCGTTCTTTAGGCCAAAGGGCATAACCCTGTAGCAGAATATACCCAAAGGGGTCCGGAAAGCGGTATGCTTCTGGTCTTCGGGATGCATCTTTATCTGATTGTATCCTGACGAACCATCCATAAAGGAGAAAACCTCGTGAGTGGACGTGTTATCTATCATTAGCTCGGTTACTGGTACTGGGAAATCATCCTTGGGACAGGCTTTATTGAGATCCCTGAAATCCACGCATATGCGTACCGTCCCATTCTTCTTCATTACCGGGACGATATTGGCGATCCAGTCGGGATATTGGACTTCTTGGATAAATCCAGAATCGATCAGCTTCTTGACTTCGGCGTTGATGCTCATCTCAAGCTCGAGTCGCATCCTCCTTGGCGCCTGCTTGACTGGCTTGATATCTGGGGATATTGCTAATCTATGCACGGCAATCTCCGGATCCAATCCTGGCATCTCGGAGTAGTTCCACGCGAAGCAGTCTTTATGCCGTAGAAGCACGTTCTTTAACGCCGCCACCCTCTCTTCGGATAACAGCTCGCTGACAAATGTCGGTCGCGGGTCGTCTGCCGATCCCAACTCAATCTTCTTGAGGTTATTTGCAGTAGTATGTATACCATCTTCCAGTTCTTTCGGAGCGGGCGGAAATTCCGAGATCACCTCATCATCGCTGTTCTCAAAGCACCGGTAAAGGTTATCTACGTTCTCGGGCTCTTCTCCTAATATCGTAATCGTATAACAAGTGCGAACCCGCTCCCTGGACTGAGGTGGACCCGGTTTTGCTCTTGCGGCCTTGGGCTCATGCTTTTGCGGTGGCGTCACATTCCAGCCGTCGGATAAAGCGAATCTGCCCCGTCGGTACTGGTCCTCGACCCAGTTCTTGAAGGTGAAGCAGTCTTCGGTAGGATGTCCTATGGCTCGGTGATAAGAGCAATAACTCGGATGAGAAGCCTTGCTAGCTTGCTCAGGATGTCTAGACTCTAGAAGCGTGATCATTTGATGTTTTATAGCGAGGTTGAGTAACCTCTCCGTCTTGTCTCGGGGGAAGGAGTACGCTCGACTCATCTTCTTCATGAGGGACGAACCCGAGCCGCTTCTTGATTTATTTCCGTCTTTGCGTCGGGCCTTTCGTACAACGGATTGATGAGGACAAGCGTCTTTGTCTTTTGCAGCACGTTGAGATAAACGTTGCGTCCTGGCCTTCTCGTAGATGGCCATTTCGCGGTTGTGGTCTTCCCGAGCTTCCTGACCCATTTTCCTGATAGGCTTGCCCATTCGTTCTTCAAACGACGGACTCGGCGCTTTAATTGCGGGGTCTAGTTTTGATGGGTGGTTGGCATCTCCTGACAGGGCGTCCTCCTCTTCATTAAAGGTATATATAGCGTAGCTACTGTGAGCCCGTTCCCGTTTTCCGGCTCTTGCGTATCCAAGCCCGAGTGTTTCCATCTTCCCGTTGGGCAATTTGCGTTGAGTCCCGGGGACATCCCAAATCCTGTTGTAGAACCGCGCCTGCCGAACGGTCTGTTCTAAAGATACTCCTTGGCGCTTCAATAGCTTCTTTAATCCATTTGTATAGTATCTGGGCAGACGGATGGGTTGGAGCCTGTCAAGCGTAGCATCCGTGCCATGCCAGATCTCTTTCTCTATTTTCGACTCTGAGGATCGGTAGAATAGGATCACCTTCTCGCCCCTTCGCCTGGGAGGGACGTAAAATGTTTGTAGGTCCTGTACATTGTGAGCCTGAAGCGCGTCGAGATCCTTGTAGTGTTCTCGCGGTACCATGGTGATTTGCAAACTATGGTCATCGCCAGGGGGTGCTTGTATTGACAACCGATTGGAGAACACAGCATTAACTTCATCTTCTGAATCACTTCCGAAGACCAACACGGGGGCGGGCGTCCCCAGGTTGTTGCGTTGAGATGGCCCTGCATAAACTATCTCTTCCTCTTCTTCGGTATCGCTCCCGAAAATCGGGATGGTGGCGGCGGTTTTGTTCCCCAGATTGCGACTCCTTTCTGTATCCTCGAAATCTGGCAAAAAGTACTTCGCATCTTCGTATTTGCGAACTTCGTTCACGGAAAATGGGTTTAACTCACCTGTTACGGTATACTCGAAACCATCCTTAAAGTACTTCATACACTGATGTTGTGTAGAAGGGATGATATTGTACTCGTGTAGCCAAGGACGGCCGAGTAAGGCGTTGTAGCAGGTCTTGGCGTCAATGACATGGAATTTGATGTCTGTGACAAGAAGTCCAAAGCGTAATGTTAATATCACAGATCCGAGAGTCCGTGACGATTGTGAATCGAAACCGGAGATAGTGATTTTGTCACGAGCGAGGTGTTGCACGCTCATGCAGATTTCCTTCAACACCCGAACATTAAGGAGGTTGACGGAGGATCCATTATCGACCAGGATCTTGCCTATCTTGATATCATGGCAGTATCCGGAGACATATAGGGGACGGTTATGGTCGCATGTCCCGAGAAGGAGGTCTTCATCACCGAAAGTGATGTCGGCTGTATGCACTTCCTCCAGTTCATCCTTCATCTTTTCAGTGGCGAGGAAGGCTTGGAATTGCTCAGGTTCTTGTAACGCCTTAATCAGTGAGTCTCGCGCTTCTTTTGATAATAGGAGGGCATCGAGAATGCTAAGCTGAGAAGGTAGCTTCCTTAGGTGCGCGAGGATGTTATAGTCCACTTTACTCTTCCTAGGAGGGTCTTTGGCAGCCAGCTCTCTCATGACTTGGTCATCTAAAGTGATATCTTCAGTGACCTTTTCCTTTCCCTTATCCCTTCTATTCCCGGGCCCGAGATTCTTCTCTGGGAGTGTGCGATTGCGCAGCTGAATGTTCTCGCAGGCCTCCGATTCCTCCTCTTTCCCCAAAACGGATTCTTTAAAGAGAGGGCCCAAAGCCATTTCTTCATCAGAGTCGCTCCCAAAGGTGAGAACTTGTGACCCCCTGGCGTTAACCATGTAACAGTTGCCAGTCGTTCTGTTGTGCCCATCGACAGTACTTCTTCGCTCCCGACGGATCTTGCGTTTCATGCACTTAACATGTTGCCGACGAGCGACATATCCTTGCCACCATATCTTAAAGGCGTCGCACTCCTCCGTGAGGTGTGAGATTTTCCGGTGATATGCGCAATAATCAGGGTGCCTCTCCACCCCATCGTGTGTGTTTCCTTCCGAGGGCGGTAGCTTCATCCCCAGTGACATGGCTTTGGCAAACCTTTTTCTCGTCTTGAATATCTTCCTGTTTACTTCGGATGCCTTTCGCTCTGGTAGTTCAACTCTTTCGTTCAGCTGCCCGCATTTGGCTCCTTCAGATGTGGCCATTTCACGCTCCTGGTCCGCTTTACATTTTAGACGAATCTCGTCTAGAAAAGCGTCGATCATTTCATCTGTTGGCCATGCACGCTCTGGTACAGGCTCTGTCTCCAGCTTTTCAATGCCAGGAGTTTTTCCATCATTGGTAAACGAGTGGGAGATTACGTTACAACTCGCCACATATCTTTCGGATTCATCCGACGAGCTTTCTCCATCATCTTCTTCTTGAAAGATGTGGTTGAGGAACTCTTGCAGTGTGACAGGGGTTCGCGCCTTTTGATTGTACTCTTCCAACGCGTTGATTTGCTTCTGCAAGTTCGTGTGTTCGTTTTCAAGCTTCACGGGCTTCTTGGATTTCCTCTTCTTTTTCTTCGAGGATTTCGACGGTTGGGCGTGAGTATTTGGGCCATTATCGCGAGTCTTCGTAGTTGGGCGGGGCTTCAACATCCCTTTGATAATTTGAGGTTCAAGAGGGTCCTTCCATTCGATCGCAGGGCACGCATGAAGGTCTCTCAGCATTCTTCTGGTTTTAGTTGATAGCACGACCTCCCATGGAGCTTCTTCAATAAAAGAACATGTTGCCCCCGGTGTATCCGCTTTCCTAGGAGCATGCGGCTGTGGTGGGTTTACCTTCCACTTTTCGGACAGTACAAACTTCCCCTGGAGGTACTGGTCCTCAATCCATCCTTTGAAGACGAAGCAATCTTCAATCGGATGGCCTACCGTTTGATGGTAAGGGCAATAGTTAGGGTTATTCACCTTGGCGGGTTGCGACGGTCGCCTTGGATTTGGCAGGTTTATAAGTCTGTTGCGTATTGCCAGCTCGAATAGCCGTTTCGTCTTGTCCCGTGGGAAGGAGTAGGGACGCTTCATCTTCTCATTATAATACCGACGCCTTTCCTCCAGTTGATCTGCCGGTTTCGGGGCGTTAGGTTGCTGTTGGGCATTCGCAACAAAGGTTGCTCTTCCTTTACCTTTGTCATTCCGAGGTTCCGACTTCGGGGGAGGTGGTCTATGACCCATCTGGTCCATCTGAGCCAACTTGTCGATTAAAGCTTGGAATGTGGTTGGCTTAAAGAACATCATAAACTGGGAGATAGTTGCGTGAGGGTCTAGGGTTCCCACGAACATGCCCACTGCAGGTGCTTCCTCAATGCGTTGCTCACATCTCGACCACAAATTCCGCCAGCGTATAGCATATTGGACCCAGGTTTCGCCTGGTTTTACCCTGGCGTTAATCAGTGCAGTTATTGGAGCGCGTTCGCTGGCACTTGCGAATCGCTGAGTGAACAACAACTCCATTTCAGCGAACGTTTTGATAGAATCGTTCGGGAGTTCCGAATACCATTCGAACGCTGTTTCTGATAAGTTGCCCACGAACTGGCGGAGCAACAGTTTATCATCACCGCCGGTGTTACCGCAGAGGGCCCGGAACTGGGCGACATGTTGATGGGGATTGCCGGTCCCCTTATACACGTGGAATTTTGGTATCGTGTAGCCTTGCGGGTATTTGATTTGGTCGTACCAGCTCGGATACGGCCGCCCCGTTTTCACGACTTGACCAGCTGCCTCAGTCGCGTGATGAACCCGGATTTGCTGGGCTATGTAGTCAGCCAAGTCAGCCTTAGAGATTGCCTCCTCCTTGGCCGTTGAGAGGGCTGGTGGTGGATTTGACGTTTCTCCTCGGTCGTCTTCAAGAACGATTGGGGGATCCTCGGCGGGTAAGTCCTGCTGGATCATCATTCCTATCATATCTTGGAAGAGAAGGCCCATCCGTTGTATGTTGGCCTCTTGTTCAGCAGCCTCTTTGTCCCTTTTCTCCAGTGTCCGGCGAAGGAATTCAGCATCGGTTTCTTCCTCCCGGCGTGCGTCTGAGGACGTTTCTGGGTTTTCTTTTGGCCCGGTGAGCGCGGCCATAGCATTCATCATTTCTTGAAGCTTTTGTTGCTGCTCTTGAGCCTTCGTCACAGATCGGGTTAGCGGTCGGTGGCCCGTAGAAGTGCGGCTTTCCTCTTTTCCAGAGGCCATGTAAATGGTGTGCACCACCATGCCCCCAGACTTAGGGCGTCTGGGCTCAGTGCTTTTAGCCGTCGTTGCATGCTGTGGGGTTTTCTATGGCCTCCTCCTTTTATGAGCCATGGAGGTTGAGGGGGCCGTTGAGGTGGGCGTCCAGACAGCCTTTTGGGGTTTAGCCTGGTGACCAGCTTCCGGTTGGATTTTCAGCTTCTTGTGTTGGCGGGAGAAGTTTGGATCGATGATCGAGTCCCGTGCCTGCCGCCAAACCTTATAGATTTTGGAAGACAGCCGTTGAGGAGATCGGGGTTGTTCGGGTTTTATTTCGACAACCTTTTTTAATGAGGGAGGAGACCTCTTCAGCACTGCCGTAGGAGAATTCCTTCGCACCTTATTTAGCATTTCAAAGCTGTTCCCAGTTGGAACAGCAGCATTAACCTCTGCCACCGGGGCCGATGGAGTCAACCCGGAGGGGGAGTTGCCCCCAGCCTTCCTTACTCGGCGCCAATGGCGACGTCGAGCGTGCCGAGCGGACGGTGTAGGGTCAGCGGTAAGAATGGTTTCGTCTTGCCCCCTGTCTGGGTGGGGGGTCGCAGTTGGTATTAGCCTGTCAAAGACCGACGTCCTTTGGGCAGCAGGAGCGGGAGCGGGAGCCGTCAATCTTGTAAAGACCGACCTTTTGGCCGGAGAAGCCGCCTTGACGATTTCGGGAGCAGGAGCAGCCACTTTCTTAGAAGCAGCCTTCTCTGAGATTGTAGGCCCCATGATGGGTTTGCAGGATTTCTGGCCCAATCTAGAGAAGGCCGAGGCGTTGACGTTGGGCGACTCGTTGAGAGGAGCCGCGACAAGAGTAAGACGATCAAAGACCGACTTCTTAAGAGCTTCTGTTGTCAGTACTGGCGCGGTGAAGTTTGTCGGCGGGAGCATGGTCCCGAAGAACAATCCTGTGGCGGCGCGAGTGACCTGTTCCACGGGCATTGTGAATAGCGAAGCAGCTTGGGGTCCGTAGGCTATACCTCCTGGCGAGGCAGAGCATTGGTTGCAATTGCAGTCTGAGCAGTTGGTGAATTTCATGGAAGTAGAAGCCATCGATCCTTTGCTTTCTGCAATAAGCAAGACGCCAATTCTTAGTATCTTGAAACCCAAGGGCAACCATTGGCGAACCGCGATTGGTTCGCGAGTCACGACACACGAAGTGTGGAGTGGAAAGAGGAAAAGGTCCCACCGGGCGTGCCAGAATCTGTTCCCCTCCGAAAGACGGCGCACAAGACTGCGGTGTCTTGGCACTGAGATTCGGGGCAGATGCTAATTGGTGCTATCCGTTCACCTCTCCGAAGATGCCAAGTTGATTTATGGCACCATGTATCGAAGGTTTAAACGGATGCGTCCGATGTAGCAGACTTCGTCAGATTCCCCCTCGCTTGAGGGTTTTTTGATTGTGGGGACGCTCTTCCCTGCAGGCGCAAGCCCCTGCAGTTAATTACGCTACCGCATTGCGGTAACAACTTTCTCCTTCTCCAGCTGGTCACTTCGTGTCGTGGGTGTTTGTTTTGTGTTTTGTTGCCCGTGGATTGTTTACGGAGACTGAGTTATGTCGTCGCCCGTAGGGCGTGGACTAGTCCAAATCCGTATTATCTTAGATTTGGGTTTGGGGGTTTGGTTTGAGGATACGTCAGCCATACTTGAGGCTAAGATCAACTCAAACGTTTGTTAAGGATACGTTAGTCTAACTTTGTGACTAAGATCAACTTAACGGGATCGCTTAGATCCGATAAAGGAGTGTTTGGACTCCATTGTTCCAGTTTAGGGACCTAGAGGTCCAACGTATGTATGGCCGTCAGGACCCGTCACCTCTCTGACGACGTTGAAGAATTACAACGACGGATGTCAGAGGAGTTCAGAGATGTACCCTTGAGCCAGAGTTAATTGGGGGGATTTATAGTCCACTCTGTTTGAAGGTTTAAGGATACGTTAGCCATCTTCGAGGCTAAGATCAACTTAAACGGGATCGTTTAGATCCGACAAAAGAGCATGCAGGGGGAGCTCTATTGTTCTAGTTTAAGGACATTGCGGTCCATGGGTAGTTTAAGGACATCGCGGTCCATGGGTAGTTTAAGGACATTGCGGTCCATTGTTAGTTTTAAGACATCTCGGTCAAGGTTAAGGACGTCGTAGTCCATGGGTTTAAGGACCCCACAGTCCGTTGTTAGTTTTAAGACATCTCGGTCAAGGTTAAGGACGTCGTAGTCCATGGGTTTAAGGACCCCACAGTCCATTATGTGCTCTGGATGCTTCACACGGGTTCGCTGCCGTGCTCTGCGAGGACCAGGCTCCGCTCTGGACGTTTCCCACGGGGTCAAAGAGTGACATTATCCGCGTTCCACGTAACCAGGAATTTTGCATTAAACACGGGTTTAAGGACCCCGCAGTCCGTATCAATGTGTGGTCGTCGGGACCCGTCACCTCTTTGAAGACATTGAGGGATTACAATGCCAAGTATCAAAGGAGTGAAGAGATGTACCCTAGAACCGGAGTGGATTAAATAGTCCTTGGCCCAATTTGGGATCAAGACGAATTAATTATGTTATGAATCCATTGGCCCAGTTAATCACAAATTGAGGACTTATGGCCATCTTGGGCTAAGTCCAATCAGGAGAGGCTTTGCCTCCATCCATTTAGTCAATTGGGCCAAAGCCTAGTGTTAAACACTACAGAGCAATCAGTGTTGAACACTGGGAATGAGGTTGACAAGTTAGTGTTTAACACTAAGAGATAATTGGTGTTAAACACCAGCAACAAGGCTTTTCAAATTAGTGTTAATCACTAAACAGATCAGTGTTGAACACTGCAGATAAAGCTTTTTAATTAGTGTTGAACACTAAGGCCCAACAGTGTTTTAACACTGGGTTCGAGAGTTTCAATTTAGTGTTAAACACTAAGGCAAGAGGGGTCACGTGGCAGCACGTGAGAGCGCCCTCCCTTCATTTATTCTGCTGAGATTATCGCATCTTTCAGAGCATCACGTGCCATCACGTGATGGGCATTCAAATGCCTATGTATTAGAGCTTCTGCCAAGGGTCACGTGGATCACGTGGGGTGCTGCCTCAAAGGGGCTTTCTGTAGATCTCTTGGGGGGTCACGTGATGACACGTGACCCTGCCTCTATGTATTTTGTTTAGAGGCTTTGTTAATCTTTTTTCAGGAATTAAATTCCTCGAGCTGTAAATTTCAGAGGAATTAAATTCCTACTTCCTTTTGAAGGTTTATATTCTGAATAGAGTTGAACTCTAAATCTTCCGTAGGAATTAAATTCCTCGTATATGTGAAGAACTGAATAGGGTTAAACCCTAATAAAAGCTTTTAAGGAATTGAATTCCCATTCCCTGTTAAATGATGATTAAGGGAATTAAATTCCCGTTGTTTCGACAGAACTAAGTTCTTAATTAGGGTTAAACCCTGTTTCTTTTGTTCTGAAGGAATTAAATTCCCATGATACAGGGTCAAGCCCTAATTTTATTTTAAAGGAATTAAATTCCTATAGTTCTGTGAGAATTAAATTCTCATGCTTGCATTCCCTCTCTATGTTTTGGATCTGCATGGCAGGATCTCGACCCATTGAGAATTAAATTCTCAACCTTAAGGGGAGATGTGCACTTTGCAGATCCTCTATCAAAGAGAGAAGAAATATATTCTTCTGTTTTTATGTATCAGAGTTAAACTCTGTTGAGAATTAAATTCTCTTCTTCTTTCAAGGAGCTTTTCCCTTTCTTACCTAGGGTTTTTGCAGAAGATCCAAGTTTCTCCAAGTATCGAAGCTCTTTTCTTTTTCTTTTTCTCTCCCTGCGTATGTGTATATATATCTCTGTCTCTTGGCTCCTATTTATAGGAGAAGCAGCCGAATCAATCAGTTTTTGACGAATCTTCGTGAAAGATTTGATTTGCATCCATCATTCATTTTGGACCTTTAGATTGTTGGGTGAATTTTATTCACCATTGGATTTCAAATCCAGGGGTTTTTCCTTTGTTGTTTCGGTTAGATTTAAAGGGGAAATCTTTCCAAACCCGAGATTTTCCCATAGATAGATGATATTTCATCACCTCTGAATCTTTAATTCGATCGTTTCCAGATAGCCGCTTTTCTTTGGAAAGATTTGATTCTCCTTCAGAATTTAATTCTGTTTGACAAAATGGGCTTTGAAAGCCGGTCACGTGTGACCACGTGACTCATGGTCACGTGTGGGCACGTGACCCCCTTTGGAATGAGCCTTTTCCTTTCTTTTGCGCTCTGTCTTCTTATTGCTGCTTAAACGTCACGTGCTGCCACGTGACCCCTGGTCACGTGTGAGCACGTGACCCTTGTTTGAACTCTCTCTTTCCTTGGTTCAACTGGAGAACGAGTCTGCTGTCTTGAACGTCACGTGGCAACACGTGACCCTGGTCACGTGGGAGCACGTGACCTCTTCTGAACCCTTTTCCTTGACTTGATCAGGGAACCGGTTTGCCTTTTGACGCTTGCATTTAAATGTCACGTGTCGCCACGTGACCCGGGTCACGTGGGAGCACGTGACTCTTTCTGAAGCCTCCTTTTCTTCAACGTAGTCAGGAAACTGAACTTGCCTTGATGATGTTTTTAGGTGTCACGTGCCAACACGTGACCGCTAGTCACGTGTAAGCACGTGACCCTCTTTTGAAGCTTTTCCCAGAAGCTTTCCTGATTTTAAATCAGGAAACAATCATGATACAGTTAACCTAAACCGTATTTTGCCACTGTAACCCTAATAACAAAATTACCAGTTAATCATTTTGCTATTTAAAGGACAATAGCCATACACATATAGCTTCATTACTTTCTGTTATTGATATTGCACTACCTTGTGATTATTGCACCCCAAGGGTGCTCGAACCTGTTAATATGATAATACAACTGCACCATATTAATGCACCATTGTGATTAAATGAACTGTTATTATTGTTTACTTTATTTCCTGCTGTTATTCCTTATTCGATTATATACTTGTTATGAGCACACCCTCGATTGCGTTACATATTGACCCGACCTTGATACACATGACATATATACATACCGATGCACCGGACATGGTACCCTTTACTACCAACTCAACCTGTTGTACCATGACCTGACCTGTTACCTGATCTCATGCCTAATGCCAACAAACCTGACTTGGGGTCCTCATGGACCATTCCTGTTGTCTATCCAGACAAACCTGCTTTTACCTGATCCTGTGTTGGCATTAGTTCTTGATTACTGAATACCTGACCTGACATACATAACTTGGGGGTATGGCGAAATCAAAGGTGAAACCGACTTGTAACTCAACAGTTCGATACATGTTCTGATCAGTCTTACGGGCTCGGCCAGCCCCGGAGTGATGATGCTGACATCACTCGCCCATCCTGCTACCTATTACTGCCTAGCGGCACGTCTCGGATTCAGCCCCGAGGGTCTTGACCGTGGTCCCGGGCATGCACGGGATACTATTGAGTTACATCGACGAGTCATCAATTGATTTCAAAGACTTTAGAATAGAAACCTGATAGAACAGTTTAGTTACCCACTGCACGCTACCCTGCACTGTTGTTTCATATTACTGCTTATTCATGTTTACTTTCTGCATTGCTTATTACCATGTTCATATTATATTATTGGTTGACATGACGCGCTGATGTCTGGGTTTTGCATGGCCCAGATTCTTTACCACTGTCGCCGACCGAGCAGGAGTACTTCAGCCAGCAGGCTGATTTGTGAGTTCTGTAGTGATTAGTTCATTTATTTCATTTTATTTCCAGATGTGAGCCCGCATTATGGGACGTACTTATCTATTTATTGTATTGGATCATTTGCTTCCGCACTTATTTATTTTGACTCTTGTTATTCTGGTTTTGGACATGTGTTAGATAGTTTATTTATCTTGTTCTTGATATCTCTACAGCCGTAATGTGACTGTGGATGGATACTTCCTACCCACAGGTAGCATGGTTGGCTATGTCACGTGCCCAATCTTGCGTACTCTAGGAAGCGGGGCGTGACATTGACAGAGTAGTCCTTCTCCTGCCGAACCTTCATCTTTTTCTGTTGGCGGAGATAGTCTTGATCCATTACGGAGTCTTGGACTTGACGCCAGACCTTGTAAATTTCAGAGGACAGCCGTTGAGGGGGCTGCTCCAGCTTCACCTTTGGGGCATTATTCACAGGTATAGGAGATCTTTTCAATACGGAAGTTGGCGAGTTTTTGCGCACCCTTCTTAGCAGTTCAATGCTATTCCCGGTCGGAACAGCAGCATTGATTTCCACCATCGGAGCTGGCGGAGTTATCCCAGAGGGGGAGTTGCCTCCAGCTTTTCTTACTCGGCGCCAGTGGCGACGTCGAGCGTGTCGAGCTGTTGGAGTTGGTTCGGGGACGGGGATGGCTTTGTCTTGCCCCCTGTATTGATCAGAATTTGCTGGTATCAGCCTTTTAAAGACTGACGTCGGTTGAATGGGGACGGCCAACCTATCAAAAGCAGACTTCCGAGTAGAGGAAGCGACCTTGGTGGTTTCGCCTGGAACGGGAGCAGGGATGGCTATCTGCTTCGGGATAACGTCTTCTGGTATTGCAGGCTTCTTCATGGGCCCTTTGGAGCTCTGGCCTAGTCTGTTAAAAACTGAGGCAGTGGAGTTGGGCGACCCGTTGAGAGGGGACGCAGTAGTAGCAAGCCGATCAAAGACCGACTTCTTTGAAACTTCTTGCGACGTCATTGGGGCATTGAAGCTCATCTGTAGGAGCATGGTCCCGAAGAATAGTCCAGTGGTGTCTTGAGTTACCTGTTCCACTGGCATCTTAAAAAGAGAGGCCACTTGGGGCCCGTAAGTCACTCCTCCAGCAGGGACGGAGCGAGAGTTGCAATTGCAGGTAGTACAGTTTGAAGCCATTGATCTTCTGTTTTCTGCACGGAGCAAGACACCAAATCTAAGTACCTCGAATCCACAGGCAACCACAGCAAACCGCGATTTGTTCGCGAACACGACACACGAAGTGTGGAGTGGAAAGAGGAAATGGTCCCACCGGGTGTGCCAGAATCTGTTCCCCTCCGAATGGCGGCCAAGACAGGGACGTCTCGCCTGAGATTCGGGGCAGATGCTATTTGGTTTTATCCGTCCACCTCTCCGAAGATGCCAAGTTGATTTATGGCACCATGTATCGGAGGTTTAGACGGATGCGGCCGATGTAGCAGACTTCGTCAGATTCCCCCTCGTCTGAGGGGTTTTTGATTGTGGAGACGCTCTTCCCTGCAGGCGCAAGCCCCTGCAGTTAATTACGCTACCGCATCGCGGTAACAAATTTCTCCTTCTCCGGAATTTCACTTCGTGTCGTGGGTGTTTGTTTGGTTTGTGGTTGCCCGTGGATTGTATACGGAGACTAATTTATGTTGTCGCCCGTAGGACGTGGATTAGTCCAAATCCGTATTTTCTTAGATTTGAGTTTGGGGTTTTGGTTTAAGGATACGTTAGCTATATTTGAGGCTAAGATCAACTTAAACGTTTGTTAAGGTTACGTTAGTCCAATTTGAGACTAAGATCAACTTAACAGGATCGTTTCGATCCGACAAAAGAGCATTTGGGCTCTATTGTTCTAGTTTAGGGACATAGTGGTCCATTGCCAGTTTAGGGACATGGTGGTCCAGCATTCCCATTTTGGGGACGAATATTGGTTTAAGGACGCATTAGTCCATGAGTTTAAGGACCCCACAGTCCGTATTACCAGTTTAGGGACATGGTGGTCCAACATTCCCATTTTGGGGACGAATATTGGTTTAAGGACGCATTAGTCCATGAGTTTAAGGACCCCACAGTCAGTATTACCAGTTTAGGGACATGGTGGTCCAACATTCCCATTTTGGGGACGAATATTGGTTTAAGGACGCATTAGTCCATGAGTTTAAGGACCCCACAGTCCGTAGCAATGTGTGGTTGTCGGGACCCGTCACTTCTCTGACGACGTTGAAGGATTACAACGACAAATATCAGAGAAGTTCAGAGATGTACCCTTGAACCGGGTGTAAATTGATTTGAGAGAGCAGTTGTGCTCAGTTCAATTTAATTTAAGGACTTACGGCCAGAATTGGGTTAAGTCCATTTGAAAATGTTTAACATTTTGTTCATGATTGTCTTGTTTAGGCCTTTGCTTGGGCTCCGCCCCCCCTTTTTTTTAAAAATAATGCACAGCATTAGGCTTTTTAATTAAATGCATAGCATTTATTTTGGCATGTTAGGCCTTTTTAATTGGGCTCTGTCCTTTTTCTTTAATAGTGCAGAGCATTCAATGGTCTGACAGCGCGCCACGTGGCTTGTCAGACGCTCTGCGCCAATTAAGGAGCGCAAGGCGCTAGCCGATGTGGAGGTGACACGTGTCACGCTCAGGTGAGTGCAAGTCTGTTAGCGCAGTGCGCTGCTAACACGTGGCGCGCTCTAGTGACTTGCGCCAAACCAAGAGAGCAGTGCTCTGTTTTTAGAAGCGCAAGGCGCAGTTGTTCTGTGATTGACACGTGGCGCTCCCTGGTGGCTTGCGCCAATCCAAGGAGCGCAACAGTGCAAATTTCAAAAGTGCAAGGCACTGTTTAATATCTTGATCAAATTTAGATCAAAGAAAACAAGTTTTTCTTTTTCCAGAGAGGTTCTACCTCAATTTCAAGAACCAGTGGTTCATCAAAAGGCAATGCCTTTATATAGATCAAAAGATCTAGTAAAGAAGTAAATTACTTCTTTATTATTATTATTTTTTTTATTGAAGATCTTTGATCTTGTTCTTAGATCATTGATCTTTTTAGAAGAAATTCTTCTTTTATTCAAAAGGTTTTACCTTTTTTCCTTCTCTTTGAATTCTTCTCAAAGTTTTAGAGGAGTTCTCTATCTCTATCTCTATGTCTTTGTATATTTTAGACTTGGCGTCTAGGGGCCTTTATATAGTGCCAATGAGTTTGTTAGGTTGGTTACAGAGATCTTTCTCTGATTGATCTAGGGATATTTCCCCACCGTTGGACTTTTGATCCTAGGGCTCTGTTTTACAGAAGATAATCTTTTTGTTTTAACAAGATTGGAAAGATCTTTCTAGAATTTTAATTCTGTTTTAGTGCTGGCACAGTTGGCACAAGCGCACCAGGGCGTCATCTGAAGCGTTGCTTCCTTTATTTTTATTTGAATTTCTTTTAAAACAGAGTCTTGCTCTGATTGGCGGAAACAGAAGCGTTGCTTCATTTCCCGCCTTGGAATTTGAACAGAGCTTTGCTCTGATTGGGGGAAACAACAGGCTCCAGCCCATCCGTTTGCCCAGATATTACACGAACGGACTAAAGAGACTCTTGAGACGCCAAGGTGTACCCCTTAAGCGAACTGCGCGACAAGCACGGTTCTATATCAGGATCTGGAACATTCCCGGAACTCAACGAAAGTTGCTCAACGGAAAAATGGAAACGACCGGGCTTGGGTATGTTCAATCCAAGAAACGGGAGCTACTCAGCGACTGCTACGTCATACATGACTTTGATGAAGAAGGAAATGCTCTGTGGAAAGATGCTAACCCTGAACCAAAAAGAGCTCCCGCCGTGAAAATGCACAGTCCGTTGTTTGAAGAACAAATGGACAGGCTTATAAGGGAAGCAGGTCAAAAGGTTCGAGACGACCATAATCGCGAAATGGCCATCTACGAGAAAGCCAGGACGCAACGCCTCCTTCAACAGGCTGTGAGAAATGAAAATACTCCTTCTTGCCAACCCGTTGTACAAAAGGCCCAACGCAGAGGCAGAAACAAACCAAAGAACGGGAAAGGCGTTCGACAGCGACAAAGCGGGTCCAAGAAACCACGCGATCAGGAATCAAGCAGTCCGGATTCGTCTCCTATGAAAAAGATGAGTCGAGCATATTCTTTCCCCAAGACAAGACAAAGAAGATATTCAATCTTGTCATAAAATATCAGATGATGACACTCCCGGAGTCCAAGCACCCCGAGCAAGCAGACAAGGTCTCTCACCCAGACTATTGCTCCTATCACCGAGCAATAGGACATCTTCTCGAAGACTGCTTCACTTTCAAGAACTGGGTCGAAGACCAATATCAACAAGGCAGGTTCGCTCTATCCAGCAGCTGGAGGGTAACCCCGCCGCAGAAGCATGAATCAAAAACCACTTATGCGATGAGAGTAGAACCAGATCGACATCGGTCTTGGAAGCGATCTCGTACCTGTCACGTGATAACGCTGTTAGAAGAAGAACCCGAGAATATGGATGACCTCCCGTGGTGCTTCGAAAACAATGAAGATGAGTTGATTTCAGAATTTCCACCGGCGCCAAAAGAGCTGGAAGATGGGATACATACTACTGCAGATAACCTCAGAAAAATTGACTTGGGGACGGCAAACGACCCGCGGCCGACGCTCGTCAGTGAACTGTTGTCTGAAGAAAAGGAGGCCACGCTTAAAGACGTGCTCATGCAGTATAAAGACTGTTTCACATGGAACTATTCCGAGATGCCCGGATTGGATCCAGAAATATCCGTGCACAAATTGGCGATATCTCCGAACGTTAAGCCGATCAAACAAGCACCGAGAAAAATGCGGCTCGAGCTTGAGATGAGCATCAACGCCGAGGTCAAGAAGCTAATCGACTCCGGCTTCATCCAAGAGGTTCAATACCCTGACTGGATTGCCAACATCGTCCCAGTGATGAAGAAAAATGGGACGGTGCGCATATGTGTGGACTTTCGAGATCTCAATAAAGCCTGCCTAAAGGACGAATTTCCAGTACCAGTCACTGAGCTGATGATAGATAACACATCCACTCATGAAGTCTTCTCCTTCATGGACGGATCATCAGGATATAATCAGATAAAAATGCATCCCGAGGACCAGAAGCACACCGCTTTCCGGACCCCTTTGGGCATATTTTGCTACAAGGTGATGCCTTTCGGTCTAAAGAACGCCGGCGCCACCTATCAGAGAGCTATGACGAAAATTTTCGACGACCTCATGCATGAAATTGTCGAATGCTATATCGACGGCCTCATGGTTAAAAGCAAATCATACGAGGAACATTTAGAGCATCTGAAGATCATGTTTCAGCACCTTCGGCAATACAACTTGAAGATGAACCCTCTCAAATGCACGTTCGGAGTTTCATCGGGTAAATTCCTAGGATTCATCATCCGACACCGAGGCATCGAAATAGATCCGTCAAAGATCAAGGCGATTATGGAAATGCCTCCGCCAAGGACTCTCAAGCAATTGCGGTCTCTCCAAGGAAAGCTCGCGTATATCCGGCGATTTATAACCAATCTCTCAGGCAAGTGTCGTCCCTACAATCACCTAATGAAGAAGGGAACCCCGTTCTTCTGGGATCACAAATGCCAAAGCGCACTAGACGAAATCAAGCAATACCTGCAGAATCCACCAGTACTGGCCGCTCCCGTTAAAGGAAAACCTCTCGTCCTGTACACAACAACCCTCAAAGGTTCTTTAGGTGCGCTATAGGCACAAGAAAACGACCAAGGGAAGGAGAGAGCCCTCTACTATCTGAGTCGAGTTCTCCTGGGGGCAGAAAGCAATTACTCTCCCATTGAAAAGCACTGCCTGGCGTTGATCTTCGCAATAACGAAGCTCAGACACTATGCATTGGCACATGAAGTCCATCTCATATCAAAAGTGGATCCTCTCAAATACTTGATGTCGAAGGCCATATTAACAGGACGACTTGCTAAATGGGCCCTGCTCTTGATGGAATTCTCGATAACTTATCGGCCTCTTAAAGCAGTGAAAGGCCAGGCCATCGCCGACTTCCTCGCTGAGCATCCGATACCTGTCGATTCTCCTTTAAATTGCGAACTACCAGACGAACATGCGTTTGACACGATCGACGGTGGTGATACCCGGTGGGAACTCTATTTTGATGGGGCGTCTTCCATGAAGAAGCGCAAACAAAACACCCCTATAATCAAATCGGGGGTAGGCCTCATCTTCGTAACTCCACAAGGAAAGATAATGCGCTTTGCTTTCTCCTTAACAGAGCCGAGGACGAATAACGAAGCCGAGTATGAAACTTTGATAACAGGTCTCGAGATCGGCATCGACATGGGAATTGAAAACCTCCTCATATACGGAGACTCCCAACTGATCGTCAGTCAAGTAAACGGCGACTATCAGACGTGCAAGCCTGAGTTGGTGAAATACGGCGAGAGAGTATAGCGACTGTTGACTCAAATTCCTTCCTACACTTTGGAAAGCATACCGCGTGCAGAAAATAGCAAGGCGGATGCATTAGCCAAGCTCGTTAAAGAACTAGCCGACGAGAACCTCGATGACATGAGGATCGTTGTGCAAAGGCGTCGGGTTCTTGCTCCGGCAAAAATATCTCCGGAGTCATCCGAAGAAAAGGGAGCGACCGAGCAAATGACTCTACAAATAAAAGACCAGGAAAAGGCTGCAGATTGGAGAGAAGTCTTTATAGACTACTTCAAATCCCGTCGAACACCTGAAGATGCGTCCTCAAGACATCAGCTTATGAAATGAGCTCTGTCTTTTGCTTTTGTCAATAATACTTTATATAAGAGATCATTTGATTCTCTGTGGATAAGATGCCTGGGACCAAACGAGGCAAAGAGAGTCATCTAAGAAACTCACGACGGACTCTACGGTTCTCACCAAGCGGGGCCGAAGATGAAGCTGAAGATCAAACGGATGGGTTATTATTGGCCCACGATGATCCAAGATTGCCTCGAATACGCGAAGCAGTGCCATTCGTGCCAGATTCACGGGGACTTTATCCATCAGCATCCAAATCCACTGCATCCAATGGTGGCTAGCTGGCCTTTCGAAATGTGGGGGACTGACATAATCGGCCATCGGCCCCATCGAACCAGCATCGTCCAGAGGACATCGATTCATTTTGGCGACAACTGATTACTTCTCCAAATGGTCAGAAGCAGTACCGCTGAGGGAAGTGAAGACGGAGAATATCCTCCATTTCTTTAAGACACACGTCATTTATCGGTTTGGAACTCCACGACGGATTATCTCCGATAACGGGCCAGCCTATAGAAGCCACAAGATCAGCCGCTTCGCACAACAGCATAACATAGACTGGAGATACTCTTTAGTCTATAATCCTCGAGCTAACGGTCTAGCTGAGGCTTTCAACAAGACTTTGACAAAGATCGTGAAAAAGACGGTGTCCCGAAATAAGAAGGACTGACACGAGAGACTGCATGAAGCTATCTGGGCGTATCGAACTACGTTCAAAACGGCCACGAACACAACTCCGTACGCATTGGTATTCGGTACAGAGGCGGTACTTCCCCTCGAGATAGAGCTACCCTCTCTACGAGTGGCAGTTCACTACGAGCTGACGGACGAAGAGAATGCTCACCTTCGACTTAAGGAGCTCGATGCCCTTGATGAAATCCGGCTCATAGCGCAACAAAATCTGGAGGCTTATAAAGCAAAAATGACGCGCTCATACGAAAGATTGACTAGGCTGAGGACATTCCGCCAAGGCGAACTCGTGCTAGTGGTCAAAAGACCTATGATCCCCAATCATGCCAAACGGGGGAAATTCGAGCCGAACTATGAAGGCCCGTATATCATAGACAAGGTCTACCAGGGTGGGGCCTATCTACTCATGGATATGCATGGTGAAAGACCCTTCAGGCCAATAAATGGTCGCTTCCTGAAAAAGTACTACGCCTGACGAGTTACGGCCTAGGTCAATGATAGATGACGACGACTATGTCCGCTCGCTATCTTCCCAAGCTCAAACTCTATAAGTAGTAGCCGAACAACGGACCGAAACGTCCTTAAACTAACAACGGACCGAAACGTCCTTAAACTAACAACGGACCGAAACGTTTTAAACTAACGATGGACCACTATGTCCTAAAACTCACTGTTGACCGAGATGTCGATAAACTACGGTGGATTGCAGCGTCCCAAAGATGATACAAAAAAGAATAAAAAAAAAGAGAAAAAAGAAAACGGTATGTCCACAAGCAAAATGGGCACGGATGAAAATCCGAAAGGGCTCCGTGAGTAAAAACAGCAGGGCTACCGGCGAGTTTTGTGAAAACCCGAAAGGGCGCAATCTCGTTAGAATAAAAAAAAAGAAAAAAAAAGAAAAAGGTATGTCCACAAACAAAAAGGGCACGGATGAAAACCCGAAAAGGCTCCGTGAGTAAAAACAGCAGGGCCACCGGCGAGTTTTTTGAAAACCCGAAAGGGCGCAATCTCGTTAAAAGACACTTGCTAGGTCCTCTCGACCTTGTGAGGAGAAACCATCTGCGTGAGATCCTTACGACTCACAAGAGAGCAACACACTTAGGGATCCTCACGATTCCTAAGGAGAAATTACACTTGCGAGATCCTCACGACTCGTAAGGAGAACCCTCTTATGAGACCCTCACGGCTCATAAGATTCAAAAGTCTTAAACTATAGGGATCTGAACCTGTTCTTAAGCGGCCATCACAACCTCCGATTTTGCCCTACAAGCGGTTCAGTATTGACCCTTGTATACAATCCACGGGTGCGAATAAACATTTCCCTAACAAAGTCTTATCCGTGACTAGGGATATGTCTATACGGTGAACAACCCTTGTAAGTCCTCTCGACTTATAAGGAGAAAACACTCTTGTAAGATCCTTACGACTTATAAGAGAACATGCACTTAGGAGTCCTCACGATTCTTAAGGAGAAAACGCACCTACGAGATTCTCACGACTCGCAGGGAGAAATACCTTTATGAGACCCTTACGGCTCATGAAGTCAAAAGCCTTAGTCGACAGGATCCTAAGCCTGTCTACTAAGCCACCTTTGTTCGACATCGACGAAAGCAAATGATGATTCGCTCCTGGCAATATTCCAGTTGTAGCGGTGCTGATGCCGAAATCGGTGTCTAATTCCAGGCCTGCAGCGAAAAGCCAGCAAGCCACACATGCATACAAAATAGCCGAAATGATGGGGCAACTTGCAACAAAATCAGCAAGTAAAAATGTATGCGTGCAAAATAGCCGAAATGATTGGGCAACTCGCAATAAAAAGCAGCGAGTAAAAATAAAATAAATAACCGAAATGATTGGGCACCGTGAAAAATAACCGAAATGATTGGGGCAACTCGCAATAAAAAGCAGCGAGTAAAAATAAAATAAATAGCCGAAATGATTGGGCACCGCGAAAAATAGCCGAAATGATTGGGCAATCGCGACCTTCGCGATATAAAAGCTGGAATGATAGAGCATCGCGGAAAGAAATAAAGAAAAATGAAATTTATGCCCTACAGGTGATATCACATCAATCCCTGTATACAATCCAGGGGCACAAACAAAGAAGGAATCACACCTTCCCTCTTCAGGCTCCATCAGAAAGCGAAGCCAAATCTCGACGGTTTAGGGATAGCCTAGAGATCATCGACAGCGTTCCTCCCCATTCCAGCAGATTTCAGACGCTGCAATCAACCCTGGAGCTACGGCAAAACCCCTACTCCAAATCTCGATGGTTCCCAGACAACCTGGAGACCACTTCGATATTCGTTTCATTACAACAGACAATACGTCATCCACATGACCCCGTCTCGGAAATACGTCATCCACATGACCCCGTCTCGGAAATACATCATCCATATGACCCCATCTCGGAAATACGTCATCCACATGACCCCGTCTCGGAAATACGTCATCCACATGACCCTGTCTCGAAAATACGTCATCTATATGACCCTGTCTCGGAAATACGTCATCAACATGACCCCGTCTCGGAAATACGTCATCCACATGACCCCGTCTCGGAAATACGTCATCCACATGACCCCGTCTCGGAAATACGTCATCCACATGACCCCGTCACGGAAATACGTCATCCACATGACCCCGTCATGGAAATATGTCATCCATATGACCCCGTCGCGGAAATACGTCATCCACATGACCCCGTCTCGGAAATACGTCATCAACATGACCCCGTCTCAGAAATACGTCATCCACATGACCCCGTCACGGAAAAACGTCATCCACATGACCCCGTCTCGGAAATATGTCATCCACATGACCCCGTCTCGGAAATACGTCATCCATATGACCCCGTCTCGGAAATACGTCATCAACATGACCCCGTCTCGGAAATACGTTATCAACATGACCCCGTCTCGGAAATACGTCATCAACATGACCCCGTCTCGGAAATACGTCATCCATATGACCCCGTCGCGGAAATACGTCATCAACATGACCCCGTCTCGGAAATCCCGTCTCGGAAATACGTCATCAACATGACCCTGTCTCGGAAATACGTCATCCACATGACCCCGTTCGGAAATACGTCATCCACATGACCCCGTCTCGGAAATACGTCATCCACATGACTCCGTCTCGACAATACGTCATCCACATGACCCCATCGCGGAAATACGTCATCCACATGACCCCGTCTCGGAAATACGTCATCCACATGACCCCGTCTCGGAAATACGTCATCTACATGACCCCGTCTCGAAAATACGTCATCCATATGACCCCGTCGCGGAAATACGTCATCCATATGACCCCGTCTCGGAAATACATCATCCACATGACCCCGTCTCGGAAATACATCATCCACATGACCCCATCTTGGAAATACGTCATCCATATGACCCCGTTACGGAAATACGTCATCCACATGAACCCGTCTCGGAAATACGTCATCAACATGACCCCGTCTCGGAAATACGTCATCCACATGACCCCGTCTCGGAAATACGTCATCCACATGACCCCGTCACGGAAATACGTCATCCACATGACCCCGTCACGGAAATACGTCATCCACATGACTCCGTCTCGGAAATACGTCATCCACATGACCCCATCTCGGAAATACGTCATCAACATGACCCCGTCTCGGAAACACGTTATCCACATGATCCCGTCTCGGAAATACGTCATCCATATGACCCCGTCGTGGAAATACGTCATCAACATGACCCCGTCTCGGAAATACGTCATCAACATGACCCCGTCTCGGAAATACGTCATCCATATGACCCCGTCGCGGAAATGCATCATCAACATGACCCCGTCTCGGAAATACGTCATCAACATGACCCCGTCTCGGAAATACGTCATCAACATGACCCCGTTCGGAAATACGTCATCCACATGACCCCGTCTCGGAAATACGTCATCCACATGACCCCGTCTCGGAAATACGTCATCCACATGACCCCGATCGGAAATACGTCTTCCACATGACCCCGTTCGGAAATACGTCGTCCACATCACCCCGTTCGGAAATACGTCGTCCACATGATCCCGCTCGGAAATACGTCATCCACATGACCCCGTTCGGAAATACATCATCCACATGACCCCGTCTCAGACAATACGTCATCCACATGACCCCGTCTAGGAAATACGTCATCCATATGACCCCGTCACGGAAATATGTCATCCACATGACCCTGTCTCGAAAATACGGCATCCACATGACCCCGTCTCGGAAATACGTCTTCTACATGACCCTATCTCGGAAATACGTCATCCACATGACCCTGTCTCGGAAATACGTCATCCACATGACCCCGTCTCAGAAATACGTCATCTACATGACCCCGTATCGGAAATATGTTATCCACATGACCCCGTCTCGGAAATACGTCATCAACATGACCCCGTCTCGGAAATACGTCATCAACAAGACCCCGTCTCGGAAATACGTCATCCACATGACCCCGTCGCGGAAATACATCATCTACATGACCCCGCCTCGAGAATACATCACCCAATGATGCCATGAAATGTGGATAACGTCAATCCCATTAAACACTTACGGGTCCTCTCGATTCAAAAGGAAGAAAACTCTCTTATAAGATCCTTACAACTTATAAGGGAAAACACACTTAGGAATCCTCATAATTCCTAAAGAGAAATTATACTTACGAGATTCTCACGACTCGTAGGGAGAAAAGTCTTCATGAGATCCTTATGGCTCATGAAGTTGAAAAGTCTTAGGTAGCAGATCTGAACCTGCTTCCTAAGCCGTCACTACCTCTCGGAGAGTTCAAGATGAAACGTTCTTTATTATCTACATGCCACACTTGCCAGAGTAACATACCAACAACACAACAAAGAGAAGAAAACGACAGTGGGAGATAAGAAAAATGTGTCTTTATTCATGAAATCAATTGAATACAAGATACATCATATAAAAGAATAAAAAATGGATACATGCTATTCAAAAGATTACAAGTGTTTAATTGATGCAAAGGCGGCTACTGAGAAGGAGGCGTTTTCAATAAGTCAGCCAGTTGCTCGCGCACTCCTCTCAACTCCTTTTCAAGGTCAGCCGCCGCAGCCAGCTCCGCTTCAACTCGGGCCCGTTGCTGCAGACAGGATGAAAGTTTCTCATCAATTTCTTGCTGAACAGCTTCCTGACTCTGCGTGACCTGTTCAGTAAAGTTAAGCTTCTCTCTCAGCACCAGCCCGTCGGAAATACATCGTTGAAGGCTTCAAAGATGGAGTTCAGCTGCGCAGCATTCGCTTCGACCTGGGCACACAGTTAGACAGATTCAGCGGAAGTCGCCTCACGTTCCTTTCGCTTGAGGATCGCCTCTTGTTCGAACTGATGAAGGAACATGGCACTTTGCTCAACCCACGCAGCCCGCTGGGAGTTCCCGGCCAGAATTTCAGGAGCAGGACGCCTAAGCTCAAGCTCATGCAGGCAGGCCTCAATATTCTTGCAATGATTAACCCAATACTCGACGACGCCTTCATTATGGAAGTTCACAAGCGTCGCCAGCATTGAATTGACCTCGGCAGCGAAATCTGCGGCAGATGTAGGAGCCTCCGCGTCAAGCTCCTCGACGTACTCGCTCAGTATACGCAGACTGGTCACAGCACCTTTTGAGGATGGACGTCTGGAAAAGGGCCCTACCGGCATTATAATGCGAGATTCGAACGGGGCTGGAGTCGATGTGATTGCTGCAAAATAGATCATAGTCAGATGTCGGCTCAGCAAATAAAGAAAATGCATGAAAAATAGAGTCTACTATACCGGCTGCAACAGGAGGCAGAGCTGGGAGTACTGGTGGCGCAACGATAGCCGCTTCCCCGCCTTCGATTTGTAAGGTTGCAAGCAATACAAAGGGGGATTAGCAATAATGTGACTGCCCGTTAAAGACAGGACATCATTTAGAAAAGATACTTACCGACACCACCAGGCGAACTAATCTCTGACAGGAAGGAGAAGTGTGGGTGCAACACCTGGTACAGGTGGTCAAAAAGGACTCCTGCAAGGACGCTGTAATGCAACGTCAGTACATAAATTATACAGCCTAGAAGTAAAACTGATGGGTCACAAGTCTATACCTTCTAACATCTGAGAAGGTACGAGAGAAGGTAGAGGAGTGCTAACCGTCAAGGCGGTAATTGATGGCGCTGCCTCGGGTAGCGCAACCCCAACACTTGCCGCACCTGCATTAGAAACAAGATAAATACTGTCAGGAAAGATTGAAAAGGATTGCAGAATAAAAAGAAAAGCAACGACCCAAGATCTACCTGGTGAGTCGCCGGTCGAAACTGCGACAAGAGCGTCACTTGATATAGCGACGGCTTCTCCCTCCTCAATCGGGATGGTCTCACCTCCCGTCGCCTCATCCCCTGACTCTACGAAAGCCGTCGTAACGCTTGCGACGCCAGGAGATGGCAAAGAGCCGCAGGCGGAAAGAGCGATGATTGGGGCGGTGCCTGACTCTTGACAGGGAGCGGCCACCTCGGGCTCAGCAATTGTACCCGTCTCACCCATCGCCACCTCGGGTTCGGCAATGGCAGCTATCTCAGGCACAGCAATCGTGACTGTCTCACCAGCCGCTGCCTCGAGCTCGGCAATTGGAGCCACCTCGCCTACCGCCGCCTCAGGTTCGGCAATCACAGCTACCTCCACTACCGCGGCCCCAGGCTCAGCGGTCGCCGCCATTTCTTCGGTAAGACTCGGCCCTGCAAGATAAGATATGTGAGAACTGGTAATTAAAACTTTGACAACGGAACCCCATGTCACATTACCTTGAGTTGATCTTCCGTTCGCTTCCCGAGCCGCACGTGCTGCCCGTATGTAGGCAGTAGACAAGGCAGCCGGAGATTTCTCAGAGGGAGTAGGGGCATGGATAGCGGTGCTCGAACCCGCACCCGTGGCTAAGGCAGCACTACGCTCCCTTGCTGCACGCATTCTGCGCTTTCTTTTCGCCCGGGCCGTGAGAGCCGATCTTCTCAAAACCTCCGTCAATGGGACGTCATCATCCACGCCAGGAGCTACCTCTGGAGTCGTTACGGCGTCCATCATCGGTTGCTTGAGTAAAGCCTCTTTTGGCAATCCTTAGGAGGCCGGGACTTCGGTGACTGGCCCGGGAAGAATCTCCTCATCACCTTGCGGGATTGGTATTGTGGTCCCTGCAATAAGATAGAGAAAGCGTTAGATTATCCATAAGAAAGGAGGATGAGGATGCAATGAGCCGAGACATACCGATGCCCAACAAAGCACGATTCCTCTCTTCCTCCTCGAAGGTCTTGAGGGAAGCCGCCAGAGCCTCTTCAGTGGTAAAGCCTGTTACAAAAAGAAAAATGTCAGTCAAGACATGATAATAAAAATAAAGATATAATGCAATAACAAGGTGCGACTGATGTTTACTTGATTGCACGAGGGTGGCCATCTCCGCTTGGTGGCTTGCGGATCGCACAGAAGCTGCAGTAGCGGCCTCGAGATCGGTATCTTCCGGCGCTATGAAGAGACCTTCATTGGTCCTATATTCGCTCAGGCCCTCGTTATAAGGAGCCTGAGGCTACAGGCCGAGTACAGCATCTAGGGAGAGGACCGACTTCTTCTTCCTCTTCTGCGCGCGAGCTCCAGTCGCAGCGAGCACAAGCTTATGCTTGGTGGGTACCTTGGGGCGACGAGTCCCGATATCTGAGCCCACGCCAGATTCGGGGGAAGCTACATTTATCGTCTTCGCGGGACCACGGGGCACCGATGGTACATCCACCGTTTCCACAGGAGCACGGGGCAACCCGCGCGTAGGGCTTAGCACACGTGGAGGCTCAACTGCAGCGACCTCTCTTAGCGGAGGGGGGACAGTAGCCCGTCGCTTCAAAGGGACGTTGCGATCGCCGGCAGGGGCGCACTCTTGCGATCGAGCAGCAGCCGCCTCTCTTCCCTGATAACAGCACCCATTGCGTGTTGATACCAGGCCACGTGTACGTTGAGGGCCCTCGAGACACAACTCGGCTCACTGATAAAGAAGTGAGAGCCCGTATTCAAGCGCATGAAGTGATGCAGCGCACCCAGCATTCCCTCTCTGGTGGCAGCGGGTTCTACCAAGAAAGCCTCCAGCGGGACCCCCTGATTATAACTCAGCTGCTGGGCAAAATGATGGGGGTTGTATCTCATGAATAGCGCAGCATCATTTTGCCTGAATACAAGAATGCCCGGCCTGATGGAGTATAAATGGAGAACCTCCCGGGCTTTCAACACGGAGGCCCCATCCTTAAAAACGTCGCGCAATGCCAGCACCGTCTTGGAAGTTTCCTGGCCGATCGTCAGGACTTTGTCCGTGAAAGACATACCATCTCCGACCGTGCGCGGACGAAGGAGCAAGCCCCTAGCTTCCCGCTATGACGGACTCACGATGGAGGCGTCAACCAGCCGCATAATTCGCGGGAACTTGCATCTCTCGTAAAACGAAGGTCTCTTGTGAATGCCAAAGACCACGAGCATGTGCATCTCCATCCACGAAGTGAAGTAATGTATCGGGAAGTTGGCAGGATGCACCCCCGGCTCAGTGGTATCCGCCGCTACGCTAAGACCAGGGTATAAATGGGCTAACCCGGCGATCCCGATGGCCATTTGTATTCCGGCAACCATGCGAAGCGCGGGGTAGAAGACGGAAGGCCTCATGTAACGAGGATGCATAGGGAGCGCGAACTAGCTCAACCATAGCCCAAGAAATCCAAGAAAGAAAGCCTCCTCGTCAATGCCCGGAGCGGCGATTTCTGACAGATGGATGATCGCAGCATCAGGAAGAAAAAAGCCTTTCTGATCAGTTTCCAGTACCGGCTGACGGTCCAAGCCAAAGACGAAGGGATCATCGAGCTTAGCAAACTTTTCGCCTCGTCGCGAAAAAATCTCCGGGCGAAGAAAACGGGCAATGAAGTCCGCAAAACTGACCCCTCGGCCTCCGGATTCCAGGAAGAGGCTCTCGTACATGTTCAGCACCTTTATCAGACTAGGGAACTGGTGCTGAATGGCGTTCTCTGGTGTGAGGCCCATCACCACTGGCTTGGTGGCAAATACGTATTCATCCGGAGGAAGCAACTCCTCGTAGTGCTCCCCCCTGATCGGTAAACCAGAAATCTCGGCAAATTCTTCCAAGAAAATGGAGACCTCTCTGTCCTGTAGAAGGAAGGTATGAGTAGGGATGTTCCACTGCTCCAAGAACGCCTTAATCCACCATGTAGGAGGTGCAGAATACTGGAACAGCGAAGCGTAGACCGCAGGGTATAAGCCGAGCTTTAACAGCTGCGATTTCTTCGCCGACAAGATGTACCGGGCCCACTTCAAGTACCCGGCCGGATGACGGGGAGTTAGCCCGATATTGTAGGGCTATCCCCAAGGGCGCGACTCACCCTGGCATATGCGCCGCCCCAGGGTATCCAAAGCCGCCGCCGGCTGCATGGGTACTGCGGCGATCGAAGGTTGAAGAAGACCCTCTGAAGTCTAATTGACAACCTCTACGGCATAGTTCACCGGGGGTGCATCCGCATACGGGATCGCCGAGATAGGTTCTGACGGCGTCGCACAAGAGAAGCTTCAACGACTTCTGATAATCTGGTCGTACCATCTACCCCACAAGTGAAGTTTTTGTGCTCCGGGTCATGGTCTCGGATAAGCGCAAGAACCTCCCGGTCCACAGGTGTCTCAGGGAATCCTCTCTCTGAACGAATGAACGGAAACGAGGCATCGAAAGACATGTCGCCTGCAAAAAAAAAGGGGACATAAGTCAACTGTCAGTACTATAATTTAATTTTAAATTTTAACGGTACTTTAAAATTTGTACCACATTGCAATGAGTAGAAAGGGGACCAAAGGGGGACCCACAAAATCTAGATGACAATTCATCAATTAATAATTACTAAAAGAGCCTCATCATTGGATGAGACTGTTAATTAATGAGGAAATCCTCAAGAAAATTCTTATTGAATGAGAGATCCCTCGGGAAAAGGAGAAAATCTCCCTTTGAGAGCAAAGCTCTATGATAGAGTGACACTTGTCAAACTCTGATCATGAAGGAAAAAAATTCCTTAAAGAGCCTGGCTCTGTAATGATGATGGAAAAACCCATCAGAAAAGAAAATTAAAATCAATTAATTTTTATGAATAAAAAATCCTGAGATCTTCAAGATCCATGAGAAAAATCTTAAGAGTTCTTCATCAAAGATTAAGAAATCTACACATGATTCAAAAGAGCAAGGCTCTGTTTATGGGCTAAGAAACCCCAAAAGATCTCTTTAGATCTATGAGTTTATGAGAGCAAAGCTCTGCTAATGAAACCCTAAATGGGTTTTCTGTAGATCAAAGATCTATAAAGAGCAAGGCTCTGTTAATGGGTAAAACCCTAATTTATTAAAATTTATTAAAATTTTTAAAAAAAAATTTTACCTAAGTTTGGAAAGAGTTTTTATTCTTGAGAAGTTCTTAAACAGAAGAGCTGTGCTCTGAACAAAAATTCTCAAAGAAAGAAGATGATAATCATCTAAGGGACCAAAGGTCCTATTTATAGGCATTGAACCGCCTCTTCAACTTCTGGGTTGATCCAAGCGCTCAGATGCTGCCACCGCTGCACTCACGTGTGCGCCACGTGAGCGCAACGGTGGGGGGGCATTTGTTTCCCCCAATCAGAGCAAAACTCTGTTTTAAAATTCAAAATTCAAAAGTTGAAGCAACGCTTCAGATTCAGCGCTAGGCGCGCTGCGCACCACGTGTCAAACACAGATGCGCTAGCACCAGGTGCACTGCGCCCTAGACAGTGCACCATGTGTGCGCTAGCACTAGGCGCGCTGCGCGCCAAGTATCAAACACGGGTGCGCTAGCGCAGGCTGCGCTGCGCGCTACGTGTCAAACGTAGGTGCGCTAGCGCAAAGTGCGCTACGCTCTGAGCAGCGCACCACGTGCAAAGCACGGGTGCGCTAGCGCTGGAATTAAAAAATTCCCAACCATTAGATCAAAAGATCTAATAACAAATTGTTAATTGATCAGAATTAAAATTCTATTGTGGAAAAATCTTTCCAATATTGTTAAAAATAAGAAGATTGCCTTCTGTAAAACAGAAACCCTAGGATCAAAGATCCAACGGTGGAGAAGTATCCCCAAATCAATCAGAGAAAGATCTCTTTAACTGATTTAACAAATCAATTTGCCCTATATAAAGGCCCTAAGACTTCAAGTCTGATATAGAGAGACCCCCCTAAAAACTTTGAGAAAACTCAAAGAAAGAAAAGCAAGTTTTTAGCAAAAGAAGATCATTTCTTCAAGGTAAAGAACATGAGCAATGAACACAGAGATGAAATCATCTCATGAAAAGAAGAACTATCTTCTAAAAAATATCATAGATCTAAAAAAAAAGATCAAGGTCTTTCATAAAAGAGATCAAAAGATCTCACCAAATAATAAAGAAGAACATATTCTTCATATAGATCATTGATCTACAAAGGCAACCCTTTTCAAAAATAAGAACTATTGTTCTTGAATCTTGAGGCAAAGCCTCCTTTAAAAAGAATATAAACTTGTTCACAGATCATAAATTTGATCAAATGCGCTTTGAGCTATTGAAAAGTGCCTTGCACTCTTGAACTGCGTTTCTGCGCTCCTTGGACCGGCGCTCAGCGCCAAAACACGCCACGTGTCAAACCACAGATACAACTTGCGCTTTGCGCTTCTGAAATAGCGCACTGCGCTCTTGGGCTGGAGCTCAGCGCCAAGCGCGCCACGTTTCACTCACTGGTGCGCCACTAAACTAGCGCAACGCGCTCACAAAGTGAAAACTCAATGCGCTCATAAACTGGCGCTTAGCGCTAAGCGCGGCGCGTGTCCTTTTCGTTTGCGCTACTTGACAGAAGCGCAATGCGCTCTTTAATTGACGCAAAGCGCCTGACGCGCCACGTGACATTGTTCTGATAAATACTATGCATTCAATACAAGACAAAAATTGTCAGGATCTAATACTCAGCATTATTAAAAGGGCCAAGCCCAAGTAAAGGCTCAACAACCCAGAATAATAAAATATTAAACATTTTAATCTTATTGGACTTAGCCCAATTCTGGTCATAAGTCCTCAACTTATATTTAATTGAGCCCATCTACTCACGAATATTCAACAGATCTTAGTCCCAAACTGAGCTACAGATCTTCCAATCAATTCACACCGGTTCAAGGGTACATCTCTTTACTCCTCTAATTTTTGTCGTTGTAATCCTTCAACGTCTTCAGAGAGGTGACGGGTCTCGACAACCACACATTTCTACGAACTGTGGGGTCCTTAAACTCATGGACTACGATGTCCTTAAAATTCATAGACTACGATGTATTTAAACTACGGACTGTGGGGTCCTTACACTCATGGACTACAATGTCTTTAAACTTCATAGACTACGATATCTTTAAACTACGGACTGTGGGGTCCTTAAACTCATGGACTACGATGTTCTTAACCTGGACCGAGATGTCCTTAAACTAACAATGGACTGTAATTTTCTTAAACTAACAATCGACCGCAATGTCCCTAAACTAAACAACAGAGGCCAAATGCTCTCTTGTTAAATCTAAATGATCCTGTTAAGTTGATCTTAGTCTAGAAATTAGACTAACGTATCCTTAACAAACATTTAAGTTGATCTTAGTCCCAAATGAGGCTAACGTATCCTTAAACCCAACCCCCAAACCCAAATCTAAGAAGATACGGATTTGGACTAATCCACGCCCTACGGGCGATAACATAAATTAGTCTCCGTATACAATCTACGAGCAACCAAAAACAAAACACACACACGACACGAAGTGACCATCTGGAGAAGGAGAAAGTTGTTACCGCGATACGGTAGAGTAATTAACTGCAGGGGCTTGCGCCTGCAGGGAAGAGCGTCCCCACAATAAAAAAACCCTCAAACGAGGGGGAATCTGACGAAGTCTGCTACGTCGGCCGCATCCGTTTAAACCTTTGATATATGGTGCCATAAATCAACTTGGCATCTTCGGAGAGGTGGACGGATAGCACCAATTAGCATCTGCCCCCAAATTGCGGCAAGACGTTTGTCTTCCCGGTTTTTGGCGGTAAACAAGGATCAAGCAGGAACAGGTTTGTCTATACAGACAACAGGATATATCCATCGGGACAACATGTCAGGATTGTCAGATTAGAAACAGAATCAGGTAACATGTCAAGTAGGGATATATCAGGTCATATCAGGTAGTGTACATGTATCAAGTCATGTCAAGTAGTGGTGTATCAGGTCATGTCAAGTAGTGCACATGTGTCAAACGGGTGCTCATAATCAAACTGTAGCAAGTATTGAATCAAGGTGAAAGTACGGATGTACAATAAAAGTATGGATGTACAAATATCGATCAGGGGTCACATCATGACTAAGTAGGATGCACAATTATCAAGCATGGTGTACTAATACAATAGTAACATGAAATAATATGGTCTCGGCGTGCAACTAGATATGTAATAAACGTACGGATACAGACGGATACTATAAAACTGTAAATCGGTAAAATTTGCTGAATATTAAAACACAAGCACTATTATTTATTAAATAGATATTGTTATAATAATATTAACATGGATAATATATTCAAACCAATTAATAACTATAAAAGTGGTATTGATTAACCATGCACAAGAAAGTTCCGTTCAAAAATTCATCGTCACCCTGATTTGTAAAATAGCTTAAAAATAACAAACGTTCTCCAAAAGGGACATGTCTTATACCAAAACAAAGATAATTCAATATGATTTTCATTTTTATAAGTTGAAGTATCTCAGATTGTTCCTACAAAAAGATATGAACATTCAAAGTTGAAAGTTTGCTGCTGGAATTTCCCTGGACAGCAGTTTAGAGATATTTTCATTTGCATTTTACGTTATTTAAACAATTTATTTTGTAAGTAAATATTTCATAGAGTTATAGTATTCTGATTTAGCTTTGTAACGAACTAAAGAACGTATACTAATAATTTTTCTATGATTTATAATGAATTTTATAAGGTAAGGTGTACAGTAAATTTCAGATTTGTCGTATCCACTTTGTAACGACGTTTCATGTGTAAATTATAATATTTTCAAATTATATTTTGTATAACATTATAAAATGCAGATTATAAACTAATTAAAGATAATAATAATAAATATTACGACGATATATATTTTAAATGATATAGATGCAAACGGGTATCCGAAAACGGTAAAACTTTAATATGGATGTACAGTGCAATCAACATGTGATATTTTTATTCATATGGATACAAAATAAGATATATAGCATGTAGCAAGATGAATTAGCATGCGACTAGATATGTAAATAGTGATATGGATGCATATGGATGTCGTAAAACTGTAAAACTAAACATGGGATGCATGATTTGAAATACAAGTGTTATATTTATTCAAATAGATGTAAATACAGTAATGTAGCATGTAGTAAGGTAAACTTGGCTCGATCGAATCACGCGACGAATACGCACGGCACGTCCGACGTCGGTAAATCGTCGCAACGCACACGTAGCACGCGGGATGGGCCTAGGCAAGGCAAGAGAGTGATCACACAGGCAAGGTACGTTCACTGGATCACTCGGATCATCAGTGACGAGCACGACTCCGAAGATGATCACCGAAATCAAGAAACAAGATCAAGAAAAAGAAGGAAGAAAAAAGAAGAAGAAGTAAGAAGAAAAGCCTGTGTATTAAAAAAGGAAGAAAAAAATTAAAATATATATAAATATATATATGCATAGGAGAGAGAGAGAAAGGGGTTGTTAGTTTGTTAGGAAATTAGTTTAGATTTAAATTTAAAAAATCTTTTATTAGTTAACTAAATTTTAATTTGTATCAGTTTATAAAATTAATATTATATAAATAAAATTTGATATTCTGGTAAATACAAATATAGTCCAAAACATGCCCGGGTCGGGTCTAAAATTCAGTTTTAAAATACGAAAAATATACATGTCGACCAAAATTAAAGTTGGATATCCGGATAACGAAAATGCATACCCCCAAGAACGGATGCACGTATGTGCGCGTAGCCATCCAAACAAGTCCGTTTCACTGAATGGGACGAGAACAAGATGTTACCGCGGGGTTAGGGGTATCATGCAGGCCATGCAATGCATTTTAAAAATATTTTATATGACTTTAAATTTTATACAAAAATACGCAGATGCCAGATAAATACCAATATGCAGTATGTATAATCTGAAAATGCACAGATCCACGTAACAAGCCAGGATAAATCATAAACATGAATCAAGACAGGTTTCAAGCATGCGGGTCGGGTCGGATGCAAATACAAATGTCAAATACACTATTCGCACTCAAACACAATAAATCAGAAAAATACCATAAATAAAGAAATACTTGAATTGGTATAAATGAACTAGGGTGTTACAGGAGTTTTTAACTAAATCCAAAAGAATATACATATATAAAAAGCGGTTACGATCCAACATGTAACCCACATATCAAAGCAATCATCGATGTAAGAAGTGTGCTGATAAGCCACTACTGATCTGAGCGGTCAATCCTGCAAGAAATTGGGGTACAACGGGGGTGAGTTGCCAACTGAGTGAATAAAAATATACCGCAAGGCAGAATTCAAAATGCATAACGATTTACCTGGGTCATAAAGTTTAGTACCATCATATCACATACTAATATATGTATAATGCACAAGTAATATAAGCGCATCAATATCGATCGCGTAAAAATATATCATTATATCATATATATAGCATGTATCCATTTATAAGCCTATAAAATAGCCGAAAGATGTATGTAAAATCCTTTCAAATAGCCGTATGATACGTATATCATGGCACAAGTAGCAGATGTGGGTTTAAGAAGCATTATATGCGTTTTGTTAAAGTATACGTCTCGCCTTTTAGAAATGAAGTTTAAGAGAGTTTCCGTTTAAAAAATTCTTGTGTCATCCAAGACATATCAAAATAGTGAGACTGTAGCTCATTTGGAATCTCCTTATGTGCATCGATATGTGAAAATAGTATTCAGATACTGTCCTATGGATCAGTCATGTTTGGCTACTGTAGAGCATAATGTATAACAGCGCATCTCGACGGATCGCGCAAACATTAACATATGAGTGTAAAGTATCGACACTCCAAATCTTAGGAGTGTCCATCATCGACACTCCAACTCATCATCCACCGAGTGTCCATCATCGACACTCAAAATCATTATAAATCTCGTGTCTATGATCGACATGTAAAATCTTGATATCGTAGGCACTGTCTCACCGATCGGCCCTCTCCAGATATCAACTTAGCCACGGTCGGAATCCTCCGGATATCCGCCGCGCTCCAATATCACCTCCGGTATCGATCATCCTCATCAGGCTCCCCGTACCTCCCTATGGTCTTCCTGCCCCTTGGAATCATACCGGGTCCACCATGTACCCGTAATCGGTTAACCTCTATCTCGATTCGGATATCTCATCATGAAATCCAAAATCCATGGTGGACGTCAAATCATTATATCATGAGAAAACCGCACTTTTGAAAACATAATCGGTTTGTAAAAAGATACCCGCGGTTTCTCAAATCCATGGAAAACAATAAGTTCCGAAAAACACATATATGATTTGTCTCGAGTTCATAAAAACATAACGCATATATCATCTTTGCCACATTGGCAACAGTCATATACGAATATCCATAACGATGGTATTCGTATATCCAAACCATTTTAGCTATCATCACATCTATCGTGGATATCTAGAACACAAGTAAATATAGCAGTCTTACTGTGTCATGTCAATACTAATAATGTGTAGTGTAGTATATGCGTCTATACTTGTGTCACATGACAATTATTAGTATTTGTGCAAGTGTTCTATCAAAAGTGTTCATACATCGCTATCACAATCATCAACAATATTTCATGCATCTACTTTAGTTGATGATTAATCACATGGATATGTTAATCATCACATTCATATAACAACATCAACGCTATCGAACATAACAATCCTATAGTGTCATGGCAGTACCAATAAGATGTAGTGTAATATGCGCGTCTGTGATATGTGCAACATAGCAATTATTGATAATTGTGCAGTGTTCTATTAATGTTTCTATACGAGAATAGCAACACAACTAACCTATATAATAGGTAATCGAATCGCGAGCGTATATAAAAAGTAACTTAATCATAACGTGAATAATTGTTAAATATAGTTAACTATTATGAGCTATACCGTTATACTTTAAAATAGAATGAAACGTTATTTTACAAATAAGAAAGCTGCAGTATATTTAAAATGAATAACCATTTAAAATTTGCAACACATTCTTGCCATTTGTCATTTAAAAGTGGAAAACAAATCGTTGGTTTTTTTTAAAAGAGTATAGCTCAAGCAATCGAAATGTTTCAATCGGGATAAACGCATGACTTCATGAGTCTAAATGAATATCGACCGTATTCGGCAAACTATCCTTATTATAACAAATACGGAATGATCTCTCGTACAATATCCATCAAATATCCAATCAATATCGCACGGATCTATAGTCGCATACGCATATCACAATAATCATATATAATATATATCCATGCATACATATAGCCTACTAGATACAAACCATATACTAATTTAGTTATAAACTAAGTTATCTAACATAACATTATAGCTTAGGTATATAGTATAAGTATCCTAATTAATTGGTTGCAGGAGTGTTATACGCCATCCATCCGATTTCCCCTGTAAATATAAATCTGCTCATCAACGTTTCGAGTTAGTCGAAACATACGACCACCTCGCCCGTCCTTGCCATCTCGGAAGTCCCTACGATCGTACTTACAATCGAAACTATAACGAAACCGCATAAATATCCAAATTGAAAACGACACAACGAGCGAATCGCACATAGGTTAGAATCTATGGTCAGCGTACGCTAAATACGACAATATACCCCCGATGTTGACATACAAACGTCGAACGATCAAGTCAAGATATATAAATCCCAAAAACCAAGTTTAAAAACTGGAAAATATTGCCAAAACCACACTAAAACACTCCCAAATTTCTTTACAAGCAACCTGGAACAAAAAGAAGTAAACCCGAGTCTAATTAGGATGTCTAGAAGCTACAGAAGAAATCCCATACTCTAAATAAAAAACTTGGCCGCAAATTGCGGTAGAAATGATTAAATTTGCGGCCACACAATGGAGTTAGGGGCTCGGGCTTCTAGGGTGGTGTCAGGGGGTCTTCAGGAGTTCACAATAATGTTCTTTTAATTTTCAAAGAACCCTACTTGCTCCAGATCCAAATTGAACGTCAAAACTTCATGAAATCCTAGTTTTAAATCTCAAAACACATTCAAAACTTAATTTCCAAGTATCCTAACACCTCTACCTCCCTCAAATAAGTAATGATTATCAACTAAACCCAACCACCAGGCAAAACACAACAATATGAATGAAAAAAAAGGATTTTTATCTCTTGTGATAAAGGAAAGAGGGATCCAAGCTTAAGAGATGGCTTGGTGAAGATCCTTGAAGTGATATAGGTCTAACTTGATGTCTTGATCAATTTATGTGAAGAAAATATCATGATCCATAGTGATTTTGATGGGGGATTGGGAGAGTTAGGATATTTGTGATGAAGGAGATATTTGTGATGAAGAAGATTGACACGAGAGTTATGAGAGAATGAACCATACTAGATATTTGTTAGGATTTTATGTGAGGTGTGATGTACATGAGGTATAATACAACTTAACATATATCCTCACTCTCTCTTTTACAAATAAAACATTAACTTACACCAAAATCCCATATCATTCTCAAAATAAAATACTTATCATTTTTAGAATATCTCATATTTAAATTATAAATTAATATTTATAATTTTTCAAAATGTTACAAAAATACCCCAATCAATCTATATTTATAGGCATGCTTAAAGATAACATTGATTTAATTAGGATTTATCTCTAAATAACTAACTAAATCTTATCTCTAAACAAATCTTCATAATTAATCCCATTCAACTAACAATTTAAATTTAGATCTAATATAAATCTAAATCCATAACATACTCTCCTAAAATATTTGAATATATGAAAAATATTAATAATCTCCACCTTGACATGCATTCAACGAGCTATCTTCTATCCACTCTTCACAGCTTCCACCCACGATATTTTCTGAGTTCTGTATAAAGCTCCATCTTGACTCAGATTTTCTCCACCCTGTTCCAAGGTTGTTCTTCCACACACAGGCTTCTCTACAACTTGCTATATATCTTTTGAGGTTTTGACTCATTTTATCACGTCACGGTTCTTCTGGCACACCTACATTACTCCACCTTGAGCAATAATTGTGAAAACTCTTGTATCCAATCTCCTAAGCAAAATTAAATTTCTCTTCAGTTTTAGGACATATTTGACTTCTCCAAGAACTCTCTGCTTTCCATCGAACATTTTCATCTTTACGGTACCCACGCCCTCTACTTCTACTTCAGAATTATCCGCTAACATCAGCTTCCCATTTTTCTCCTCAATCTCATCGAACCATTTCTTATTTGAACATACGTGGAAGGATGCTCCCGAATCCATGTACCACATATCTTTCTTTTTGATTTTTTCATCACTAGACATAAGCAAATCACACTTTGGTTCGGCATGGTATGCCACACTCGCATGATCTTCTTCTCTACATCTCTTTCGATCATTTAAGCCCTCCTTCTTCTTGGGGTAATCAGACATATAGTGACCCATCTCGTTGCATTAATGACACCTTATCTTCGATATAGCTCCTGCAGGCCACGATTTCTTATTTCTTCTATGGTTGCTTTGTTCCTTCCTCCACTTTGGACCCTCTTTTGCAACAAGTGCAGATGATCTACTTGATGATTTCCTTCTTAATTCTTCATTTAGGAGACAGTTTGTTACCGCGCTCATAGAAATAACCCCGTCAGAAGACGAATTGCTTAAAGAAACTACCAGAGTTTCCTAACTGCTCAGAAGGGAACTCAATACTATAAGCGCTTGCATCACGTCTTCAATCGGTGTTTTCATGACTGCAAGCTGATTCGCAATATTTTGAATTTCGTCCAAGTGCTCTGCTATTGAGGAATCTTCCCAGAACTTCAAATTCATCAATTCACCCATTAGAAAGACCTTGTTCGTAATCGTCTTTCTCTCGTAGAGATCTGCCAATTTCTTCCATCAAGTTTCTGATTTTCTATCCATCCGCGAATAAGAGTTCTCGCCTTTCGATCTATTTTTGTCCAATCTTCATCAGTCATCTTCTCTGGCTTGGCGCTAATCCCATAAAGTGGCGTATCTAAATCTTTGAGGCACGACAAGTCCTCCATCATCAATTTCCATATCGACCAATTTGTGCTATTCAAACACACCATCTTTGTTGCGATTTGAGTTGTCTCCATCTTCGTCGTTTTCTCTCAACCAAGCTCTGATACCAATTATTAGGAATTTTAGGTCCCAAAAAATTCAGAAAACAAAAACAAGATCTTTGAGAAGAAAGAATAAATTAAAAATACAATCAAACACATGAAAATCTTCCAACTTATTTTCTTTATTCAACTTCAATACGAATTACAAAATCTCTTTTCCTATAAAAAAAATCTTCTCTTCAACTCTTTATTAAATCTAAATCCGTAACTTTCTCTTCTAAAAGATTTAAATCCAGTACAAATCTTAACATGCTGATGCTATTATTTTCTTCATATCCTAACATCAAAACTTAGAGCATGAGTTTTGACCAAGTGCTCTAGATAATCGACAGGAATTGTAGATTCCAAGAAATTAATCATGGAAGCAACAGCTTAGCTCTTGTGTTGAATTTTCAGAAGAAAACATAAGCATTAATTGTTTTTCCTGTACACTAATTAATTAAGTTTTGCATGGAAAGAACAGCCATGCAACATAGCACGCCACATGGCATGACATGATTGGTTGCCAAGTCTTATGCTTTCAAATCTTTACTTAAGGAATTTCACTATTTTTCATTTTGTGCATCTGAGGTTTGTTTTCTCTACCATTTCAGAAAAGAACCTGATGTCAATTCTGGCGAGGTTATGGTTGAAACAATGCGTGCTCTTGTTGGCTATGTTATCCATTTTACAAGAAAGCTCTTCATCAATGGAGTTAGAAATGCAAGTGGAGAGGAAGCTGAAGCTCCTTAACAAGCCTGCACTCAAAAGCATTCAGGTCATTTCTCCTTATATATTTTTCAGTCCCTGAAAATAGAATTTTGAAGAGGCATTTATAAAAATGTAAAGTTTTATTCCTTTATATTTTTTTAATATTTAATTGCAATCATTTATAAAATGAATTATCACTTACATATCCTGTTATGTTACAGAGCGAAGACGGTGATATCATAGATTGTGTTGATATCCACAAGCAGCCGGCTTTTGATCATCCATTGTTAAAGAATCATACCATACAGGTTTCGCTTTTAACTTCCTTAAAGTGTTAAATTGTACTGGTTTCAACTGTACTGATTATGATTAATCGGTAAAGCTATAAGACTATAAATATAATCTCTCATTACGTAATGCCAAATTTGTTATATCTTTCTACAAATTATACTTTCTATTGTTCCTATTGCCAGACTTTTGTAGACGTGTAACATGCAGGATAGCTCTAAGAGCAGAGCTGTAAGGGAAATCTATTTTACTAAATATTGTTACTTATTTCATTATCAACTTTTTAGTGGACAGGATTGACATAAATTAATTACTATTGGATAGAGTAGTTAACTATCAATGGTGTTTGTAGCTGCTTCTTATATTTCAATACTTTAATCAGTCTTCTAAAAAGCGGTCTACGTAACCGCCTAGGCAAGTGGCACAAGACTGCTTCACTTTTCACTTGACTGGCTGGATTAAGCATTTTTGACGCCTTGGGCTGTACAATAGCTTTATCATTTGTCTTTTTTATTAAGGCTAAATTGCACAAATGTACCCATCGACTTTCATGTTTTTTGCGATCGATAACATGAACTAATTTAATTGTAAACTAGTATCATGCCCCCATATTGCAATTAAATATCATCAACTTGTTTTCCGTTTGCAAACGTTATATCTGACTGCCACGTCATTAATATTTGACTTTTCCTCCCCATTTTACCTCTAACATTTCGAGGGGTATAATGGTCCATTAAGACACAAAAGTTAACGTCATATGGTAGTTATGTCAAAAAAAAAATAGTTCATGGTATTTATCTATAATTATTAAAGTTTATGGTATCAATCGCAAAAAACGTGAAAGTTGATGGATATATTTGTGTAATTTAGACTTTTATTAATTGTCGGAATTGGTATATATGCTTTTGTCTCCTTTCAACAAAGTTGCATTTCTGGCCCAGCCCAAAGCCTATCTTTTCCTCATTAGAAAACCCTATTTCCTCCCCCCCCCCCCCCCCCCCCGAACATTTTTACTAAATATATTGAAATCGGCGGCGTCATAGTACCCCCAACCGCCTAGCACCGTCTATCGCAATTTACAATAACATTGACTTTACTAACAAAGTTGTAGATAGCCCCTGGATATGGTGCGAGTCGGATTTGCCAATTCACAAATTGTAAAAGAAATAAATCAGGATACAATATGTTGGATGCCTTCATCTTTTATTCTCTAAATATGTTTACATAATAACAAGAAATTATCGTTTTTGCAATTGTAATCTAAGAATACAAATAATTTAACGAGACTAAAAGTTTAAATTCTAGATTTATTACCTTATTTTCTAGACTCCCCCGATTTGGAACTATATATTGGAAGTTAACCTGCCATTTTATTTATATATAACAATAGATAATTGACATTCTCTGTCTATTTTATTTTCAATTCAAGAAATGGAAAAATTACATGAATGCATGTTTGGATTAGATTTTAATTAAGTTATGATGCAACATTTTAGTGTTTATAGGATCATCGATGCATCTAGAATACAATATTAGTCTCCCATAAGTACCTGTAAGAATCCAAGCTAGGATTCATGTAATCTGAAACAATTCTGATATGGCATCTCTCTCATTGAAGAATCTAAGCATCTTTCTGTAATGAATTTTTTTTACCTCTGGGTTGATGCTCGTTCCATTGATAACTAATATTTTAAAGATGTGCTGAGGCTGAAACCAGGGTTGTAATTACTTGGATTTTTCTTGCAGATGATGCCTACTAAAATGCCATTCGACATTGAAGAAGAGACTAATTCTTCTAGCAATGCTCAATCACTACTTATGTCCTCTCAGTTGTGGCAAAAGAGCGGGAGCTGCCCTCAAGGAACTATACCTATTCGAAGAGTTCAAAGGCATCACTTGATCAAAGCTCCATCTGTCAAAAGTTACGGGAAGAAAAATGCTGGCAAGATCGAGAAATATGAGCTTCGTTTGGCAAATAGAACATTCGGCCTTGGAATTGAAGCTCTGCACACGGTGAGCCTTTATCGTTGGGTTTTACTACGATTTTATGCTATCGTCGAGTTTTATTTTTACGCACGCTGTACATGCTTATATTTACGAGTGGTTGCAGACTGCTGTGTTAATTGCTGCCGGCTACAGCTACACGGGAGCCAGAGCAAACTTCAACGTGTGGAATCCCAGTGTCGAGGCGGATGATGAATCTAGCTCCAGCCACATTTCACTTAGGAACGGCCCTTATGATAACTCGGACGCCATCGAATTCGGATGGACCGTGAGTTCTCCATCCATAATTCTTCTTAGTAAATTCTTGTCACTCCATCTTTATTAACTGTTTCGCATTTAATTTACAGGTACATCCTTCTGTTTACGGCGACAGGAGAACAAGACTGTTTATATACTGGACTGTAAGACCTTCAATTATTATTTTTTAATTTCCGTATAACTTGGTTAACAAACGGACCATGAAAATGTGTTCTTAATTGGTTCATGATTTTTCTATAAATTTAGAAAGACTCAGGGAGAAGTACGGGCTGCTTCGACCTTCTTTGTTCAGGTTTTGTTCAGATCAACCATGAGATAGCTCTCGGAGCGGTTATAGAACCCATATCTCGGCGAGATGGAAAACAATATTACATAGATCTCTATGTGTGGAAGGTAAACTAAACTAAGCTGAACAAACCACATACTTCTTTTTCGTGTAATTGCACAAGACACCCGTATAGTTTACGCCTTTTAGTAATTATACCCAGTAAATTTATTCGCACAAAACGCCCTCACTTCTCACTATTTGTGACCAAAACCCTAAAAATACGGTCAAATTCTATAATAAACAACACAGAAGGTTCTATAGTTAAACTAGACGTTTTGTGACCAAAACACCAAAACCCTCACTTTTCATTTGAGTTGTTTAGATCTGAATTTGAATGTCATGAAGGGTTTTGAGCTAATAAATGGGTGACGAGGTATAAGTGCAACAAGGGGTAAACTATTTGGACGTTTCGTGCAATTCTCTAGCTAGTTTTAATTTGTTTGTTTGTTTATTTCTGGGTCATATATGTAGGATTTTGAAACAGACACCGGGAACTGGTGGCTAGTATTTAGAAACACGACTACTATCGGTTATTGGCCATCCTCGATCTTCAAATTTATGTATGTTTCCACCATGGTTCTGTTCGGGGGCGATGTGTATAGCCCGAGAATGTATGATAAGCCTCACACTACAACTCAAATGGGCAGCGGTCGTTGGGCGACCGCTCACTGGAGAAATGCTGCGTTTATTCAACGGCCCAGGATTAGAGACTACTCCCTCACTCTCAAGTATCCTGATCCTCCGAATATCGTCAGCTTGCAAAGAGATTGTTACAGCGCGCAGAACTATGCCGAAGAATTGTTTACAGAGCCCTTGTTTTATTTCGGTGGACCGGGAAGAAACACCTACTGCCCGTGATTTTGGTCTAGCTGTTTGATTTAAATTGGAACGATCTAATTTGAAGTACGAAAACGTCTATTTAATAAGTACCTTAGGGAACGATTGAAAGAGTCCCGAAATAAATACATCAGCCATGTTATGCATATTACAGGTGCATTATAACTTAATTATATGACTTTTTTTCTTCTGGTAATCGAACTAGCAACCTCTCGCTTTGATAAGCGCATAAGTTCTTCTTTGGGGATTTTGTGTTTCTTACCAAAATTTCAGTTCCTAGTATATAAGGTTCAAATTCTAGATATGAGTCGCGTATTTACCAAAAATCACATCGTGGTTTGACTCTTTTACGAGAAACCACCATGTGTTTTTTCTCGACCGAAAAACCATCCTTGGATATGCAATGTTTGCAAAAAACCATCTTGCAAGGTGATTTCTTATTAAAACTATTAAACTATGTGGTTGTTTCTTATTAATATCAAACCATGATGAATATCTCAATTTGGCGTAGTTAAAAATAAAGGATTAAAATATCATTTTCTGATATACTTAACGACATTGCGATTTTTCGCTAATAGTGCATATTTTAGGATGGATTTTCGTTAGAGAAAAAACCATTGGGTGGTTTCTCATAAAAAGGGTTAAATCACATACTGGTTTCTGGTAAACACCCTTTCTAGAAAATTCACCGTTTTGGTATCGATATCTGGTGCTACGGTTTTAGATGAGAATATTAGACCGACGGTAACGACAGCCTATGACATCTTAGAAATTGTTTTAAGATTACAAAAATAGATTTACAATGTCTGGGACTTTTCTCATAAAAATAAAATAAAATGATGAAGACTAGATGAGATCTTGTATAACCTATTGGTTGATGCAATAATAACTTCTACAAAGATATATATGGTATTCAACTAATATTCTAATTAGATGAATAATTTGAGTTATCAAATTTTGGACAAAATCAATGTTCAGTACTATTTTTCTTTTTAAGGGTTATTACGTGAATAATGTAGACACTAGCTAGGAGTCTAGCTGCACACATATTTGGGCAAGCATATTGATATCTATATATAAAAGACATAATTAAGAAAGAAGACTGTGCATACACAGAGAAAGCTTCTGCATGCACTGAAAATGACCCAACTGTTGAATGCAACATGCAGACTAAGGATTAAATGCTCTCTAATGCTTCAAGTCTATGTTTTTGACTCTCTGAACAAAGCTACAAGTTTGTCTTTCTCCTCCGATGCCGAAAAGGGTAAACCTTTTCATCATATATTCTATGCTTGTTTACTTGTTTGGTCTTAATTAATGTGTGTTGATTTTGTTTTAGTAATTATGCATTTAAGTATTAAGACTTTGGTTAGTTTTCTTAGCTAAAATCTTTGCAACAATTAAAGTCGCAGCATTCATTTCTTGCTTGTTGACATTGAAACATTTTCCTCAAACTGTCACAGCTGACATGCACCACACAATAATTCAATGAAACATCTTTGTGGATGCAAATAATGGGGCCCCTTTCTGCATCTATATATAATGGCATATTTGTCGTTAATGAATGAATGAAAATATATATAGAAATAGAATGGTGTAAGATTGCTGTACCTATGCTATAATTTAGCAGGCATCATTTGTACTCTTGGTTGGGTTGCTTTCTCAATGCTATATTTTAGCGGGCATCGCTTACTAGGGAATAGGCACATTCATATATTCTTGCCTGTGTTGAATTTTATGTTTACTTGACTGTATATCTATGACCGCTTGAAAATTTTGCGGTACTTGACATAATATCCTGGCTGCATTTCTTGATATTACTAATTAGAGGGCATTCGGTGAGCGGCACTTGCCGCTGTGGCGAGCGTTGAGCGGTGGGCGCTGCTCGACGCTCGACCGTTCCCCATTCGGAGGAGCGGCGAGACGGTTCCCGCCGCTCGTTGAGCGGCGGGAATGAAAAAGTGGGTTCTTGATGATGCTCATAAGTGGGAATTTCTCAGATCACGACACGTGGTAAATGATGTGTCATCCGCGACAGCCCACTAGACATCAGGAGGCTATCGAGGTAAAATCAGTGTGGACATTTCACTTCTTGCCCACGAGCAATCTAGCAGCCGAACTTGCACCCCTCCTCTTTTGCTCGCCTCCGAGCTATTGCAGAGTTGAGCTTTCTCGGCCTCCCGGCTCGTTTCCGAGTCATCCGCCGAGCTGAGCCTCCCCAGCTCTTCCGATCAAACGAGAACATAGATCTCTAGCGCTTCCGCAACGGCTCCGCGTATTTCGCCAAAGCGAGATAACCGCCGCCCTACGTCCCGCGTCCGACGCTGGCATATCTCCCATTAATGAGTGTATCCCGTCATTAATGGAGAGATCTCATCATTCACGCAGACGTAACGTCAGGGGCGTAACTGACAGCGAAAATCATGCATCTGCTCGCTCCATACGATCACTATAAAAACTGTAACACCCTAGTTCATTTATACCAATTCCAGTTCAAGTATTTACTTATTTATGGTAATTTCTTGGTTTACTGTGTTTTGGGTGCGAATAGTATTTTGACATTTATATTTGCATTTTACCCGACCCGCTTGCTTGAAATTTGTCTTGATTCATATTTATGATTTATCCTACATTTTCATTTTTTACTGCATACTGGCATTTTATCTGGCATCTGCATTTTTTTAATATAACATTTAAACTCAAGTAAAATATTTTAAAAATATCTAGCATGGCCTGCATGATACCCCTAGCCCCGTGGTAGCATCCGCGCATCTTGTTCTCGTCCTATTCAGTGAAACGGATTTGTTTAGATAGCTACGCGCACGTGCGTGCATCCGTTCTTGGGGGTATGCATTTTTCGTTATCCGGATATTCATTTTTTTATTTTGGTCGACATGTATATTTTTCGTATTTTAAAACTGAAATTTAGACCCGACCCGGGCATGTTTTGGACTAAATTTGTATTTACCAGAAAATCCAATTTTATTTCATCTAATATCTTTATTAAAATTTAACAGTTTAAAATATTTATAATTTATAAAATCATTTTAAATTAAAATCTAAACCTTAATAACAACCCCTTTCTTTCTCTCTCTCCTCTGCATATATATATATATATTCTTTCCTTATTTAATACACAGCCTCTTCATCTTCTTTCTTTTTCTTGATCTTGTTTCTTAATTCCGGTGATCACCGCCGTTGCTGTGCTCGTCGCTGACGATCCGAGTGATCCAGTGAACGTACCTGACTTGCGTGATCAACCTCGTGCGTTGTTTGGAACCGTTCCGTGTACCGTGCATGCGTCGCGACATTTCGCCGACGAAGGACGTTCCATACACATCCGTTCTTGTTCCGTCTAGGCAAGTTAATCTTGCTACATGCTATATAATTCATTTTATACCTATTTAAATAAATACCATACCTATAGTTTAAATCTAGTACCCCATATTTAATTTTATAACGTTTCGATATTCCGTTTGCATCCGTTTATATCATTTTAAATCTAGATCATGAAAACTTATCTTGTGACATACTAGTTTACATTATACTGCATCCATATCATTTAAAATATATATCGTCGTAACATTTCTTATTATTATCTTTAATTAGTTTATAATCTGCATTTTATAATATTATACATTTGAAAATATTATAGTTCACGCATGAAACGTCATCCCAAAGCGGATATGACAAATCTGAAATTTACTGTACACCTTATCTTATAAAATTCATTATAAATCATAGAAAAATCATTAGTATACGTTCTTTAGTTCGTTGCGAAGCTAACTCAAAATACTATAACTTTATAAAATATTTACTTGCAAAATAAATTGTTTAAATAACGTAAATGCAAATGAATATGTCTCTAAACTGCTGTCCAGGGAAATTCCAGCAGCAAACTTTCAATTTCGAATGTTCATACCTTTTTGTAGGGACAACCTGAGATATTTATACTTATAAAAATGAAAATCATATTGAATTATCTTTGTTTTGGTATAAAACACGTCCCTTTTGGAGAACGTTTGTTATTTTAAAACTATTTTACAAATCAGGGTGACGCTGGATTTCTGAACGGAACTTTCTTGTGCATGGTTAATCAATACCACTTTTATAGTTATTAATCGCTTTGAATATGCTATCCATGTTAATATTATTATATCAATATTTATATCACATATTGCTTAGTTGTACATCCCACATTACCATTTTATAGTTTTATAACTTTTCGGATACCCGTTTGCATCCATCGCATTTAAGATACATATAATTGCATCCATATATCACATTACTACATAATACTGTGATATTAGCACTCCATGTTTAATAAATTGCATCCTAATTAATATTGGAACTATAAATGTAACCCTAATCGATAACTGTGCATCCATATTCTTGAAATTATATCTATTTGCATACCATATCACATTATTCCATTTTGTTGTTATATTAGTACCCCATACTGGTTTTGTGTGCCCATCATTATGCTAGTTTGATTATGAGCACCCACATGATATCTTGTACACCCTGACATGACTTGCTACACCTATTACTTGACCCGACATGGTACCGTACAACTCTTGACATGACATGACACCTATATATATTATTTGACTTGACCTGATATACCATGGCTTTACCTGTTACCCGATTTTGTGTCTAATGCCAACAAATCTGACCAATTGTCCTTACGGACCGTTCCTGTTGTCTATCCAGACAAATATATACTTGCCTGATCCTGAGTTAGCACTAGCTTTAGATCACTTAATACCTGACTTGAACACTTTTGACTTGGGGGTATGGGGAAATCAATGATGAAACCTGACTTGTAACTCGACAGTTCGATACCTGTTCTGATCAGTCTTACGGGCTTGGCCAGCCCCGGGGTGATGATGCTGACATCACTCATCTATACATGCTACCTTTTACTGCCTAGCGGCACATCTCGGATTCAGCCCGAGAATCTTGACCGTGGTCCCGGGCACGCACGGGATACTATTGAGTTATATCGACGATTCATCAAATTGATTTCAAAGACTTGAGAGTAGTTAACCCAATAGACCGGTTTAGACTATTCACTACATATTACCCTCACTATCCTCACTTATATCACTGTTATACCTGTTTTACCATTTATACTCATACCTGCATATCTTGTTACCCCTGTTTATAGTATTGCTTGATATTATGACGCACTGACATCTGGGTTTTGCATGGCCCAGATCCTCTACCTTTGTTGCAGACTGATCAGGAGTACTGCCGCTGTTAGACCGAGCGGTGAGGATTCTATTGGTATCCAGTTTTACTTTCCAGGTGTTTTATTTATTGGATATTTTGCTTCCGCATATTATATTATTTCTTGACTCATTTATTCTGGCTCATGGACATATACTAGATAGTTTAGTTTACTTTCCTGTTCTTGATATCTCTACAGCTGTAATGTGACCGTGGAGGGATTTTTTCTATCCACAGGTAGCATGGTTGGCTATGTCACGTGCCTATCTTAGCGTACTTTGGGAAGCGAGGCGTGACATGGTTTGTTTGGTATCAGAGCCATAGGATATAGATTAATCGAGTTTGATTCTTTTGTAGGTTGGTATTGGACCCAATACACGAATCAGAATACTCGTGATTAGGAACATGTCCTGCCACATTGCTATCATGATTCTTGAATCATATCTTTCTCTTATCCTTTTCCTTGACGATATACAAACCATTTTGCATCTCGACTTGAAACCTTTTTGGTTCCCTATTGTTTCTCTCTGTTCCTTAATTCTGATACTAGGATTTGGAGGACTTGAGTGGAGTTATGTGATTGTAACTATGAACTGCAGCATGGTTACAATGCGGTACTCTATTTAAGTAACTTGGAGTCCTAGTCTTGATTCACTTCCTTATTTCATGGTCGTTATATTACCTTGCTTCTCTTGCTTTCCAGTTCATGTTTTATCGCAAGCTTGAATTCTGTTTACCGTGCTTATCTTCTTCAGTGTTTGGCTTCAGGTGAAATCGTTTCAGGTATCCTACTTGATCATGTCTTCCCCGCATTAGAATTATTCAATTCTGGTGCATTCCTTTGTTTGTTGTTGTCTTGGGAATGGATTTTCTCAGCACTTTCCATGCTCACATTGATTGTAGGGCAAAGAAAGTGATTTTCCAGATTCCCGGACATCCGGAGTTTGTTTTGCTGGAGAAGCAGTTCTGTCGGGCCAGTCGAGGTTATGGCTAGGCCGACAAATAATATTCTTTCGTCGATGGAAGTTGATAAGGATGAAGCGCCAGTTGTTGTTCGAGATTTCATGGACGTGTTCGAGGACATCTCGGGTTTACCGCCAAAACGAGATGTGGAGTTCGCGATCGATCTTGTTCCTGGTGCAGCGCCAATCTCAAAGGCGTACTATCCGACGGCACCAGCGGAGTTAGAAGAAGTAAAGAAGCAGGTTACCGAATTGCTAGAGAAGGGTTAAATTCGCAGCAGCAATTCACCTTGGGGAGCTCCAGTTCTTCTAGTCAAGAAGAAAGATGGTACAAGGAGGATGTGCATCGATTATCGAGAATTAAACCGAGTGACTATTAAGAACAAGTACCCGATCCCTCGCTTTGGCGAATTGTTCGAGCAGCTTAGTGGCGCGAGGGTATTCTTGAAGCTGGATTTGCGGTCCGGATATCATCAGGTCCGAGTTAAATCAGAAGATATTTGCAAGACTGCGTTCTGAACTTGGTATGGACATTACAAGTATTTAGTGATGCCATCCGGAGTCACGAATGCACCGGCGATATTTATGGACTTGATGAACCGAATCTCTTCACCATTCTTGGACCAGTTTATAGTGGTGTTCGTCGATGATATCCTGGTCTACTCAAAGGAGTATTGAAGAGCGTGCATAACACTTGAAGATCGCACTGCAGACATTGAGGCAAGAAAGATTGTATGCTAAGATGAGCAAGTGCGAGTTTTGGCTTGAAGAAGCGAAGTTTTTGGGCATGTCGTATCCGGAGATGGAATCGCTGTTGACCCCGAAAAGATTGCAGCAGTTCGAGATTGGCCGATTCCGAAGAACGTTGCTGAGATCAGAAGCTTTCTTAGACTTGCCGAGTATTACAGAAGGTTCGTGGAGAATTCTGCTCGTTTGGCTGATCCTCTGACCAAGCTTACGCGCAAGGAAGTACCATTTGTGTGGACGGATAGGTGTGCGTCAGCTTTTGAGGCGTTGAAATACAGATTGATAACCGCTCCTATTCTGACCGTGCCAGACAGTTCCGGAAGATTGGTGATTCACAGCGACGCATCTGAGAAAGGATTGGGATGTGTTTTGTTGCAGCATGCGAAAATTATAGCTTATACATCAAGTTAGTTGAAGACCTATGAGAAGAATTACTCAACTCATGACTTGGAGCTAGCAGCTGTGATTTTCGCTTTGAAGATTTGGTGACACTACTTGTTGGGCGAAAGGGTCGAAGTATTTATTGATCACAAAAGCCTGGAGTATGTGTTCACACAAAAGGAGCTTAATATGAGGCAGCGTAGATGGTTGGAGCTGATGGCTGACTACGATCTTGATCTTGAGTACCATCCGGAGAAAGTTAATGTTGTGCCGGATGCGCTTAATCGGTTGCCAGCAATTCAGATGTTGACTGCACAAAGGGAACTTATTGAAGACTTTTGGAGATTCGAGTTGGAGATCGTGCTACCGCATTCTTCAGGATAGATGATGCAGCTGCAAGTACAGTTGTCGTCGATCGAGAATATTGAAGCAGCGCAGTCACAGGACCCAAGATTGCAAAAGTTTCGAGAACTGGTTGAAGCTAGACTTCGAATGGACTTGTTGATGAAGATTGTTCGTTGCGATATGGTAGCCGTTTGTGTGTGCCAAAAGGAGACATTCGTGAAGAAGTTATGAAGGAGGCACACAGTTCCGCGTATTCCGTACATCTAGGAGGCATGAAGATGTACCGTGATCTACGATAGCACTTCTGGTGGGAAGGCATGATAAGGGGAGATTGTCGCTTTGTAGCAAAGTGTTTGGTGTATCAGCAAGTTAAGGCTGAACATCAAAGGGTTGCTGGTTTATTGCAATCACTTCCGATTCCTCAATGAAAGTGGGAATACATTCATGACAGCTTTACCGCGAAGTCCAAAAGGCAACATGCAGTTTGGGTGATTGTTGATCGATTGACCAAGGAAGCTCATTTCATCCCTTTTCGAGTTGGTTAATCAACAGAAACTTTGGCAGAACGGTGCATGCAGGAGATTGTAAGATTGCATGGAGTACCGGTGAGAATCGTGTCCGATCGTGACACCCGATTCTTATCGCACTTCTGGAGGAGCTTACAGAAAAGTTTGGGGACTCGATTGAAGTTTAGCACAGCTTATCATCCTCAGACAGATGGCCATTCGAAGAGAACGATCCAAACTTTTGAAGACATGTTGAGAGATTGCATGTTAGACTTCAAGGGTTCATGGGAGGATCATCTACATTTGGTGGAGTTTTCTTACAATAACAGTTTCCAGGCGACTATTCAGATGGCTCCATTCGAAGCTTTATATGGTCGCAGGTGTCGTTCACCTGTTTGTTGGGACGATGTTGGAGAAGGAAGATTGTTGGGACCGGATTTGGTCGTGCAAACAGTTGAGAAGGTTAACACTATCCGGAATCATATGAAGGCAGCACAAGATCGGCAGAAGAGTTGGGCTGATACATCGAGAAGACTTCTAGAGTTCGCTGTTGGTGATCTGGTATTCTTGAAGATATCACCGACTAGAGGAGTGATTCGTTTTGGGAGTCGAGGTAAGCTTAGTCTTCGATTCGTAGGGCCTTTCGAGATTTTGGAGCGTGTTGAAGAAGTGGCTTATTGATTGGCTTAACCGCAATCTTTGGCGAACGTTCATGACGTGTTTCATGTATCTCAACTCCGTAAGTATGTTCGAGATGAAACACACGTGCTGGATCATTCATAGCTGACTGTAAGAGAGGATTTGACCTTTGAGGAGCGACCGATGTCGATTGTTGATTGAAAAGAAAAGGTCCTTAAGAACAAGGTTATCCCTCTCGTACTTGTTTTTTGGGGAAATCGCTCGCACGGAGAATCGACTTGGGAACGTGAAGATGAAATTCGACGGAGGTTTCCATACTTATTCTTGTAGTTTCTTGGTTGTTATCTTCTCTTGTCTTGGGAATTTCGAAGACGAAATTATTTTTGTACTTGGGTATAATGTAACACGCTAATTCATTTATACCAATTCCAGTTCAAGTATTTACTTATTTATGGTAGTTTCTTGGTTTACTGTGTTTTGGGTGCGAATAGTATTTTAACATTTGTATTTGCATTTTACCCGACCCGCTTGCTTGAAATCTGTCTTGATTCATGTTTATGATTTATCCTGATCTGTTACATGGATTCGTGCATTTTCATTTTTTACTGTATACTGGCATTTTATCTGGCATCTGCATTTTTTTAATATAACATTTAAAGTCAAGTAAAATATTTTAAAAATATCTAGCATGGCTTGCATGATACCCCTAGCCCCGTGGTAGCATCCGCGCATCTTGTTCTCGTCCCGTTCAGTGAAACGGACTTATTTGGATAGCTACGTGCACGTGCATGCATCCGTTCTTGGGGGTATGCATTTTTCGTTATCCGGACATTCATTTTTTTATTTTGGTCGACATGTATATTTTTCGTATTTTAAAACTGAATTTTAGACCCGACCCGGGCATGTTTTGGACTAAATTTGTATTTACCAGAAAATCCAATTTTATTTCATCTAATATCTTTATTAAAATTTAACAGTTTAAAATATTTATAACTTACAAAATCATTTTAAATTAAAATCTAAACCTTAATAACAACCCCTTTCTCTCTCTCTCCCTCCTCTGCATATATATATTTATATATATTTTATTTATTTATTTTTCTTTTCTTATTTAATACACAACCTCTTCATCTTCTTCTTTCTTCTTTCTTTTTCTTGATCTTGTTTCTTAATTCCGGTGATCACCGCCGTAGCCGTGCACGTCGCTGACGATCCGAGTGATCCAGTGAACGTACCTAACTTACATGATCACCCTCGTGCGTTGTTTGGAACCGTTCCGTGTACCTTGCGCGCGTCGCGACATTTCGCCGACGAAGGACGTTCCGTACACATCCGTTCTTGTTCCGTCTAGGCAAGTTAATCTTACTACATGCTATATAATTCATTTTATACCTATTTAAATAAATACCATACCTATAGTTTAAATCTAGTACCCCATGTTTAATTTTATAACGTTTCGATGTTCCGTTTGCATCCGTTTATATCATTTTAAATCTAGATCATGAAAACTTATCTTGTGACATACTAGTTTACATTATACTGCATCCATATCATTTAAAATATATATCATCATAATATTTCTTATTATTATCTTTAATTAGTTTATAATCTGTATTTTATAATATTATACATTTGAAAATATTATAGTTTACGCATGAAACGTCATCGCAAAGCGGATATGACAAATCTGAAATTTACTGTACACCTTACCTTATAAAATTCATTATAAATCATAGAAAATCATTAGTATACGTTATTTAGTTCGTTGCGAAGCTAACTCAGAATACTATAACTTTATAAAATATTTACTTGCAAAATAAATTGTTTAAATAATGTAAAATGCAAATGAATATGCCTCTAAACTGCTGTCCAGGAAAATTCCAGCAGCAAACTTTCAATTTCGAATGTTCATAGTTTTTTGTAAGGACAACCTGAGATACTTAAACTTATAAAAATGAAAACTATATTGAATTATCTTTGTTTTGGTATAAGACACGTCCTTTTTGAAGAACGTTTGTTATTTTTAAGCTATTTTACAAATCAGGGTGACGCTGAATTTCTGAACGGAACTTTCTTGTGCATGGTTAATCAATACCACTTTTATAGTTATTAATCGCTTTGAATATGCTATCCATATTAATATTATTATATCAATATTTATATCACATATTGCTTAGTTGTACATCCCAAATTACCATTTTATAGTTTTATAACTTTTCGGATACCCGTTTGCATCCATCGCATTTAAGATACAGATAATTGCATCCATAGATCACATTACTACATAATACTGTGATATTAACACTCCATGTTTAATAAATTGCATCCTAGTTAATATTGGAACTATAAATGTAACCCTAATCGATAACTGTGCATCCATATCTTTGAAATTATATCTATTTGCATACCATATCACATTATTCCATTTTGTTGTTATATTAGTACCCCATACTTGTTTTGTGTGCCCATCATTATGCTAGTTTGATTATGAGCACCCACATGATATCTTGTACACCCTGACATGACTTGCTACACCTATTACTTGATCCGACATGGTACCGTACAACTCTTGACATGACATGACACCTATATACATTATTTGACTTGACCTGATATACCATGGCTTTACCTGTTACCCGATCTTGTGTCTAATACCAACAAATCTGACCTATTGTCCTTACGGACCGTTCCTATTGTCTATCCAGACAAATATATACTTGCCTGATCCTGAGTTAGCACTAGGTTTAGATCACTTAATACCTGACTTGAACACTTTTGACTTGGGGGTATGGGGAAATCAATGATGAAACCTGACTTGTAACTCGACAGTTCGATACCTGTTCTGATCAGTCTTACAGGCTAGGCCAGCCCCGGGGTGATGATGCTGACATCACTCATCTGTACATGCTACCTTTTACTGCCTAGCGGCACGTCTCGGATTCAGCCCGAGAATCTTGACCGTGGTCCCGGGCACGCACGGGATACTATTGAGTTACATCGACAATTCATCAAATTGATTTCAAAGACTTGAGAGTAGTTAACCCAATAGACCAGTTTAGACTATTCAGTACATATTACCCTCACTATCCTCACTTATATCACTCTTATACCTGTTTTACCATTTATACTCATACCTGCATATCTTGTTACCCCTGTTTATAGTATTGCTTGATATTATGACGCACTGACGTCTGGGTTTTGCATGGCTCAGATCCTCTACCTTTGTTGCAGACTGATCAGGAGTACTGCCGCTGTTAGACCGAGCGGTGAGGATCCTATTGGTATCCAGTTTTACTTTCCAGGTGTTTTATTTATTGGATCTTTTGCTTCCGCATATTATATTATTTCTTGACTCATTTATTCTGGCTCATGGACATGTACTAGATAATTTAGTTTACTTTCCTGTTCTTGGTATCTCTACAGCCGTAATGTGACCGTGGAGGGATTTTTCCTATCCACAGGTAGCATGGTTGGCTATGTCACGTGCCTATCTTAGCGTACTCTGGGAAGCGGGGCGTGACAAAAACCCCTCTCTCAGACGACTCAGGTAAGGCAATTTTGATTCCAATAAGCCACTACTCTGCCAATATTCCTCGGCTCTAACTTGATCGTCGGAGAGTCCTACGGTGGTCACCCACTCCGAGACTTACTTGCAGGTTGCTCGGCTTCCACCTCAAACTCAACCCATTGAGATCCACACACTCTAGAAGACAACCTTCAACTCAAATCTCAACCGTTCAACAACGCTCGCTACAGATCGACGGAAGACAGCATCTGAAAGAGATCATACCCTCCATCAGTTGGCGCCGTCTGTAGGAACGAATCAAAAATTTCTTCCACTCATCGAAGTTGATCTTCCGCCCTCGACCTAATGGCGAGCGAAAGCCGCGATGATCCCAACACGAGCCTCCATGCCCCCCACAATGGAGGTGTTAGCGGTTCCTCCCCTCTCTAAACCTCATCAACGTCTTTTCGGCTCGAATCGACAGGCTCACGTCGATTGTGGACGCCCTCGTCAGCGTTCAGGCGGCGGGCCCTGCTCACCAGGTTACGGTTTCCCCCCAAGACAACGACGCACGCAGAAGGGTCGATACCCACTCTCCCCTCAGCCGATCAGATCAGCCGTTAACATTTTGCATCACCGAGCACCGGCGTGCTACCTCCGGCAACCACGGCCCACGCGCGGGTCATGATTCCATGACCAGCTGGGCTCCGGAAGGCTCCACACCCCGGTCTCGGGGAAGACTGGACCATTGCCCGAAGTCCGACGCTTGCCTACACCCTCTGAGGAGGTGTCAGCCAGCTCGCCTGTTTCCAGGCATGACTGATGCCCCCACTCGCGTCAAGACCGTGGAGGTGGACGTCGGGACTACTCGAGAAGAACCTCGCCTGAGGATCTGAGAAATATGATAGAGCGAAATCGAACCCGCACCGCCGCTCAGACCAGGAGTGGGGACAGTCGCCACTCCGACTGTGCTGAATCCTCGGGTTACCACCACCGACTCGAGGCCCTCGAAAAGAAGACTGAGGGCATACGGCGAGACGACCATCCGTCTAGCGAAGGGGCTAGGTATTCCGTGGATTCTCTCACGAAGCCCTTCACTGAGGAATTGCTGGCCAAACGTGTCTCATCCAAGAAAAAGCCGTCCAAGGTGGAGCTCTTTGATGGGAAGTCCGACCCAAAATATCACTTGGACGCATTTACAGCGGGCATGAGCTTCCAAGATAATTCGGACGCGGCTCAATGCCGAGCTTTTCCCACTACGCTAATCCGGGCTTGCCGGGACTGGTTCCGGGGGTTTGCGCCACGCTCCATCTCCACCTTTGATGAGCTGGCTACCCAATTCATCGGCCATTTCATCGGCAACTGACGACAGAAGAAGACAGTCGACTATTTATTCACCGTTAAGAGCCCAGAAAGGGAATCCTTTCAAGGGTATGTCACCCGTTTCTACAATGCCCTCCTTGAGGTACCCGAGCACCGTGACGAAACGGTCATCACCGCGCTGAGATTGGGTCTTAGGCACAAAGAGTGGCTCCGCTCTTTTGTATTGATGCAACTTAAGACCATGACCGAAGTGAAAGCGTGGACCGAACGAGAGATCCAACTCGAGTTCGAGGTGAACTCCAACATGCCCTGAGGCGACCAAGAAGATTGTAAGAAGAGGGACAGGGAACAGGAAAGGAAAGACGATTTTCCGAAACCTTACTCCCCAAGATTCCAGGAGTACACTCCTTTAAACATTTCCCAAACCGAGCTGCTGGAGGAAGCTAAGGGCGAAGAATTCTTCAGGCTCCCGCCAGCTACCCGACGGACGGGCAAACGGCTCCGAGGCCCGTATTGCGCTTATCATCGGGCGCAAGGACATCCGACCGAGGATTGTAAACAGCTGTGCGATTACATCGAGGAGCTGATCCGCTCCGGTCACTTGGTAAAGTACCTGCGAGATAAACGTCAAGCAGATAGAGGGCAAGCCGGTCAAATTAAAGACGTAGAGCTGACGATCGGACAGATCATGGTCGTCACCGACTGACCCAAGTCCGAGCAACAAGGACACCTGCCGAATCCAGTCACTCAATACAGGAGAATCTAAACTGAATCACATAATCTGTTTTTTTTAATAATAAAAATTCTTGCTTCCCTACGATCTGAACTGCTTCTCTTTGTTTCTATGCTAAAACTCCATGCAGGGCCGACGAATGTCTTCTTGCTCATCCACAGAGGGTAGATTCCTGCCCGATAAACGATGTGGATCAAAAGCCCTCATCATGAGGCGACCGAATAGCTTCCTGCTCGGTTCATCCACAGCGGGTAGATTCCTGCCCAACAACGCTGTGGATCAAAAGCCATCATCACGTGGTGACCAGGTAGCTTCCTGCTCGGTTCATCCATAGCGGGCAGATTCCTGCCCAACAACGCTGTGGATCAAAAGCCCACATCGCGAGTGTTAGTTATATGTATGCCCTAGAGGCCATTACTGTACATGTGATGTATATTGTAGTGGATGCTTGGACATATATAGGGAGGACTTTCTTACTCGACATGATAATATGCTATCTGGTTGCACTTTATCTTAACATGTACACTTTTTGTCTCTCTATTACATGTTGATAAAGCCCTTAGGATGGGTACTTGACTACCGGGATTATGATGCGGATCATACTAGTGGGGCATGGGTAGTCGGTAAGTACATCCTTCAAATGTTCCTAGTTGTGGGAGTATCGAGACATGGCATCGATATTTCAGAGTAGACTAGCGTATACGCTTCTCGACCCATATGATGGGCAATGGATGATCCCATATCCATTGGTGTTTGACATCAGAGAAGTTATATGGGTGCTCAGTGAAGACTGGATACACTGAACGGATTCGCCGAGAACTCCTAGATGGTATTATACCTATCGTCATATAGCAGTTCTCTGGTGACACTGGTATAGGTTGGTCTGTCGACCCGATATCATCATAGAGTCTTGTGTGATTCCCACTATGCTTTGATTTCCACCTTACCACGGTCAAGAGATCGTGCAAAATGGTGGTTTTTGGGTATAATCCCGAGTCACATGGAGGCAATGAGCGATAGGAGGGGATTCATTTCTCCCGGTATTGGGAGTTGATGTTGCGCTATGCTCAATTGGCAATAACATGAAATCCCTGGCCAGGATTGCTGAGATCTACTGATAAGTGTTATCAGTAGTTTCTCGAACCGTTATAGACCTTATATCGGCATGATTTATCAGGCCATTAGGGTCTGACGTTATACCACCCCCAGGCTATAATATGCGACATATCTGACGAAGAGACCGGACTGTACGGCAGTGTTACTGATTGGATTCGCGGGAGTATGAGCAGGTTTGCTTGTTGATCTTTTGATCGCTCATTATCTGGGTGGCCGTTATATTTAGCAGACCGCTTGCGGCTTGTGGGTGTTTGATATGATCATCACCTATTGCTGGCGTATTGACGAGTCTTTAGAGTCCTACACAGAGCTTTCCTGGTTCATGCGAAATGGAGTAGGAGCATATATGTGACATGTGCGGGACCGAGATTAATACGATATGTGATACCGTATTCTATTCTCGCAATATGCGATATCGATCGGTTATATGTGATATAGCCGGGTTATCGGATCAAGTGTTGATTCGATAAGTTGATCCATACGATATTAGTTGGTTGTAGTTGATATAGCCGGATTATTAAATCAAGTGTTGATTTGATAATTTAATGTATAATTATATATTTGATATATTAACTTACATTAACTAATATTAGCTCACTAAGTATTCTTTTTCTCACTTGTTTGCATATAGTATATATGTGATATATATTAATGTACATTTTATTGTGTCATGTTTGATGATACATGAAATATGGGTGTATGAGACTTACACTATAGTTAAGATAATTCTAGGGTTTTTATTTATCAAAGTAATTCAAAATGATGGATATTTGGCATGGCTACAAGCTTGTAGAAACTTGTGGATAACCATTGACCAAGTCCACTCCTTTTGTTTTCCTTGAGATATTTATAAACCTAACCATTATCCTCAACCCAAGTTAAGTCTCTACATGGGTTAGTGTATGACACTAACTCACCCATGGTTTATATTCTCACCTCATGAGTTCCTCTCTTGAGTTCATACTTCATCTCATCACTTCATTTTCTTTTTCATGAGAGAAAAAGCTTGCTTTTTCTAATGTGAGAAAATATTGTGAGAAAAAGAAAACTAAAGAGAGCCCATTTCCTACTTCATCATCCTCTACTATTAGCCATTTAGTTTAGGGTGTTTGCTTCACTAAACCCTAATTTAGTGAAGAGGTAGAATAAGGTTGAGTCTCTTCGACGTAGATCATCTTCGGCCTCAAACATTTCGAGCAAGTTTGCATCTTTCACCTTGTCGAGCCTCTCAAGAGTTCGGGAGATTCTTACTCGCACCGAAGGGACTTCTACACGGAGCATTTGAAGTGAAGGACCAGTCTACAAAGGTTGTATTCCGCATTCACTTAGTTGTTAAGATGTTAACATTGCTAGTTTGTTTAAATCTCTATTTAAGATTCTAGGGTTAGGCTTCTTTAGAACGGTAAATTTTTAAAAACGGCATGGACGATACCTCCCGAAACCATGCTGCTGCACTAAGTAACCCTACAGTGGTATCAGAGCCATGCTAGAGATTTAAACGATATTTGTTAGATTACGAAATCGAAATTACTCCGAAACTTGAAACATGAAGATCTAGTTTCTGTCGATTTTTTAAAGGGCTCTAAAATTTTTTTTAGCAACTGCAGAATATTGTATGAGATATAACATGAACACCATAGAAATTTGGAGCAATTTTGGCAAAAAGTGGCCGGCCACATAGGGTAAAATTCTGAGCTCGCCAGTTCAAGTATGGAGTTTTGGCTTTAAATTTTCATGGTGTTCCAGTCTCTAGGTTTTGGTGTTTCAGGTGTTGTTTGTTTTTACTAAATTTACATGTGGTGTTAACTTTCTGCAAAGGCAACTCGGAGTGTTTCGCAGTCATAATTCTAATATGTATTCGGGTTATTTAGACGATGTTAAAAAGTTCGAACGGATATCAATAACCCAATTTTTCCCCCGCTGGAAATTTTCCAAGAGTTGGATTTTTTTCAAGTTTAAAAATTTCAGAAAATCATGCAAGCGATTCTGTGGACCCTCTAGAAGAACGATACCCAAACTTGACTTTTTGAATCGTGGAACAGCAGTAAGACCCTAGTGTTTGCTGCAGTTCCGTTGCGACATGAGTGAGGCATGGATCGACCCTTCTACGGATGGTTCATAGGAGCTGTGGCATGTTCTGGGTACTTTTTGAACTCCGCTCAAGTGTTGAGCTCTTTGGGAAAGGTTGGGTGTTTGATTTTTCGATCGAAAAGTTTAACATCGTCTAACTATTTGTGATTGTGATACAATATTTGGAATCCACATAATTAGTTATGAGATAACTAGTTTGAATTTTATAAATCTAGCAGTTTAGTCTCATTTGATCGGTTGCCACGTAATTTTGATGTGGATCAAAAGTCCGTCACAATTACGTAGTTTACGCGGATACTCGCCGGTTAACCTTACTAGATAGCCACGCCCCATAGCCCCGACCAAGTGACAGTAGGAGAACCCCGTCGCCAAAAGCATCCGTTCGGGTGCTTGCGGCAGCGGTGTTCCGCCTTAGTGCACTTCGTCGACGGAATCGAGGGTGCGGCCGTCTACTAAAGTTTCCGACGAGCATTCGATCAGATTATCGGGAATCTTGTTGAATTACCCGACATGTTATTTGAAAGTGTTTTCAATATCGAGACTAAAATGCGGGGTTTATAATTGTTAGGCATGTGATATCTAAGGAATTTATTTGGTTGGGTATGAAATCCAAAGTATGTGATACATTAGGTTTATGATATCTAAGGTGGTTGCGGATTCCAATTGTTGTAGTTTTTCATTTTCTTTAATGCGACCATAAGTGTAATATGTGGTGTATCGCTGGTTTCGTTGCTATACATCAACGAAAATTGGGATACGCATATTTACTTACGTTGATGACATATGATGTTATGTGTTGTTGTGATATGTTATATTGGATCGTCGTGTTTTGAATAGCTGGGGATTTTATGTGAGATGAGAGTTTTTCATTTCATTCATGTAAAAGTTTGTATGTAATATTCTTTTATTGGGGCACTTCCGGGTTAAGGATGATGTCACCATTGATATATATTATTTACTTTTCCGCATTAGGATAGACCCAAGGCGGGGAGCACAAGTAACTGGGTTCTAGGGTCCAGTGGGAGACTATCTCGAGGAGTCGAGACCTGGTCTCCTAACTCTAGAATTGGTAGGATTGCTTGCCGCTCTCGTAGGGGTCTAGGGATGTGGGTTTGGCTATTCATCGCGACCGTGGAATCCGTGTTTTATACTGGCTTAATTTAAAACACGGAATTCCTAATATATCCAATATTTCATATATGTTCTTCTGCTGCTGATATTCTGTGATGTGATCACTTTTATGAGGAGTGTTCACATCATAATATTGCAATTCATACGCCCCACTTTTATGCATTTTATAAGTAAACAGGTACTTTTGACGCTCGTTTGTTGCATGATACAGGATACAGGCTCTTGGAACAAATACAGTGAAAAAGACGAAAGATGCTACAGAAAAGAGACTTTTGACCAACAAGCAGACAGATCTTACTCAAGCCGAGATGAAGAACAGTGCAAGATCTAAAAGACGAAAGTGAACGGTCAAAAAGCTCCTTACAAGTTTTCATTGAAGATCTGGAAAAGACCAAGAAGTCAAACAGAGAAAACTAGTGAAGAACAAATAAGCCCAAGAACCCAGAATGAAGACCACAGAAGATGGTGGCATGAAGCCACCAAAGGGCCGCGGAACCGCGGCCAAAGGCCTATCATTGCCGCGGTTCCGCGGCCGTATGGTGCCCGTGTCGGCACCGACTTCTTGTGTCGGTGCGACGGTGCGGGTGTTGGGATTTTTAGGGGGCAAATCTGTAATTGCATGTCTACGAGAGTCTGTAACCCTAGCTTCACTGGTTGCTTACAAATTGTACTCAAAATCTGTAAAATGTATGCCTCTTTTCAATCAATAAAAGTTCAGACTTGTTGGGAGATTTAGAGCATCAACTTTTCTTGTAAGTTTTTAATTTATTTAATTCCTGCCTTAGTTTAATATCATTACTTGTCCTAGTTATCCATTTGTTTGCTGTAGTTCACTAGTTCAGCTAATTTTAATCTGTCGTAAGAGTAACACTCTAAAACATAAACAACAAAAATGCACTTTTTAATAATTCCCTAATGAGCGAGTAATATCCTCGCTCGTTAGGGTTAGGAACAAGGGAGGGAGTGAGAGATGGATATCTCTCACCTCCTTCAATGCCAACATATTTTCAAAACGAAACCTTCATGCACGCATGTATGATCCGCCCCCTACGGCACCCTACCTATGAGGTAACGGTGAACCGTAGTCTAAAAGGCCGGACATACATGACGTCCATGAAGATTGCAGCAATTAATAGGAAAGGACGGACAAGGATCTAGAGGAAGAAACTTTGTTTCTTCCCGATCATCCTAATCCCCTTTGCTAATAATTGTTGTGATTTTCTAAAAAAAAGCTTTAATCAAACGGCATTGAAAGGGGTGAAAATATTGATCTCATCAACCCTACCTTTGACCTAACCCTAACGAGTTCTTTCATATCACATAAATTAGTTTTTAAATCAATCGACAAAAACCAAACAACAATCTGAATCAACTCGTTATAACACAAAAACAAGAAATTACACATCTCTCCGGCTAGCTGCAAAGCGACGCCGTTTCTGATTACGGTAAACACAAATTTTGGATAAATCAAATGGCGCCGTTGCCGGGGATGGCGTAATTTTTTTGATTTGTAGGATTTCGGGTTGATATAAATTTTAAAAAATCATGAAAATCAGAAAATACAAAAATACAAAAACACTTTAGCGATTTTTATCTGTTTGAAGGTTTTCTCGTTTGAATCTTGCAGGAACAACAAAGCATCGCGGATCTGGAGTTTTACAGAAGGTCAAAACAGAAAAAGGAGCATAAGAACAGAGAGGAATTTTAAGCACAGAACAGTACAAAAAGTTTCAGAGCCTGATTCCCTTGAAGCACCGCGTTTCCGCCGCACTCTGGTACCCTAGACCGCCGAACCGCCGCACAACTGCCACGTCAGCACATAATTTTTACAGGGTTTGCTCTCTTTTCTTCCCCTCTGCAACCTCCATATCTCCATTGTAAAAATTTTCTGCAGGAATTCTTTGCGCTAAAAAAAATTCTCTCCCCCTTCTAAATAACAGATTTTCTGCAGGGTTCTTTGCGCCGCGCTAAAATTGATTGCAAGTGAATTTTACTGTTTTGCATAATTTAATTGGACTTTAAGGGGCTAATTGACCAAACTCAGATTGGGTGGGGATTTCATCACCCTTCCCAGGACCCCAGAAAACACCTAAAGCATGTGCATTGACCACAATTAATAAAAAAAGATTAGACTCAGACCTAAGGACATCGAGCTCAATAGGAAAAGGACTAGTATAGGCATCGGCCGTTTATCCTAACCGACATTACGGTGTCTAGGCTAGTGGTTATTAATTAGGCCCACTGTAGTGGTGGTTCCTTCCCACTTACCTGGCCGTACTTGTCCGTGAAGAGGCGGTTTGAGGTCCTATTTCTAGCCCTAATTAGGAGCTGTCTAGCAGACCTAGGCAACCCTAGATTTAGGCCTGATTGTGCATGTGTGGTTGATTTGTGTCACGAGTCCCTTTTGAAAAACCTTTTTGCAAAACTGTCACATAAAAAAAAAGAGAAAAATCTTTTCAAAAACTTGCAACTTGCCGCTAAGAAAACTTGCAAACCACTTCCACCACTGACGTTATTTTATCCCCACATTCTGTTTTTCTTTTTTTTTCTGACTGCACTAACCCTTTTAGTGTATGTCACTTTGGACTAGGGATTCAAACGCTCGATTAGTCCGCGTTTCGTTGGTACCGACCAACGAACCTTTCGACACCGAAGTCGAAAATCCATCCACTTTCTTACCCTCACCCTCAACTTCTTTCGCCGAAGGTATGTCAGGATTCAACCCCAACAATACCTTACCGACGGGAAGGATTCCACCTCCGTTAGGTGCGAATGACCCGAACCAGCCGCCTGTTGAAGCGCCCGCACGAGTTGCGCTCCAGGACCTCTTTTACCCCATCCGCACTTCTTTACCAACCTGTCTTTCACCCCCACCGGCAAATGGGGACAATTTTGAGATTAAACCACATTTCATCAATATGCTGCCGAAATTTCATGGTTTGGAAACTGAAGACGCATATATCTTTATTAATAAATTCCAAAATGTGTGCGCTATGATGAAAACGACCCAATTGAGTGATGACGCTATAAGGCTAAGGGTCATTCCTTTCACCTTATGTGACCTAGCCGAGAAGTGGCTATATAGCACCGCATCACATTCTATTAGAAATTAGGATGAGTTTGTGAAAGCTTTTCTAAAAAAGTTCTATCCTCACCATAAAACTACCAGAATCCGCAATGAAATAATTCAATTCTCACAACTTCCGTCCGAACCATTTTGGAAGTGCTTCGAGAGATTCAAGGACCTACTAGTTCAATGCCCTCATCATGGGATAGAAAATTGGCAACTTTGCCAAACATTATACGAGGGATTGAACTCGGCAACGAAGCAGTTGCTAGAAACCATCTGTCAAGGTCATTTTCTCTCTAAGTCTAGTGATGAAGCATGGCAGTTTCTCGAGAATCTTAGTGAGCAGACAATACAGTAGGAGAGTACCAAGACCACATCATCTTCTAGTGGTCAATCTAGGGCAGGCATACATCAAGTAGAGATGTCGATTGCTATGAAGGCCGAGATGGCCGCTCTTACGAAAAAGCTAGAAGCGATCGAGACCAAAATCTCATCGTCTTCTCCTGCCCCTGCTATGCCCCCACGAACTGTCTGTGCTTGTTGTGCGGATCCATCGCACCTGACCGAAGAGTGTCCTTATAATGCATCTACACAAGGACAGGATCAAGTCAATACTGCATTTCAGCAACGACAAAGAAACGATCCGTACTCTTCGACGTATAATCCGGGGGTGGAGGAGTCACCCAAATTTCGTTTGGAACCAAAATCAACAATTCCAAGGAAATAATAATTTTCAAAGACCTCCTCCCCCACAACAACAACAACAAGCACCCTCGCAAACTCAATATCAACCGCAACAATTTCAACAACAACCTTACCCTAATCAGGTGAACAATTTTGTGCCTAACAATGCTTATCAGCCAAATAATTATGTTCAACCTAATGATGATAAGGTTAGCTCGCTCGAAAGAAGTCTAGATGCGTTCCTTAAGCAATCTACACAGTCTACAGCAAGACTTGAGACTTCTATTCAATCTTTAGTGCAAAATAGTGCCTCACACGATCAAAGCATCAAATCTATTGAGGCACAAATTGCACAACTCAATGCAGCTTTGAGCGAGCGCGAAAAAGGAAAACTCCCGTCTCAACCACTGCCCAACCCCGGTCACGCACATGTTGCATTTCAACAGCAAAATCATAACGTAAATGCCATGACCACGTTGAGATCGGGAAAAGTGTTGCAGAAAAATATGGGCATGAACAATGACACCCCTGCCGGTGGGGCTTCTTCATCTTCTTCACCTTCATCTTCTTCTTCCTTAGAGCCTATTCTCCACCCTTCACATGGCTTTACCCCTTCTAGCTCGAACGGACCCATTTCTCACAACACGAACACATCTACACGGGGCGCCGTTCCAACTCGACAGTCTGATCTGCAAAAAATTGGACTCAACCACCTTTCAAAATGTTCCTTTTCCTAATCGGTTGAGATCCAATAAACCAACTCCGCAGATGAAAAAGATTGTTGAGTTGTTCAAACAGGTTAGCATAAATATCCCTCTTTTGGATGCCATCTAGCAAGTTCCTTCATATGCAAAAATTTTAAAGGACTTATGCACCAAAAAGAGGAAGTCGCAAGTGCCAAAGAAAGTTTTTGTGGCTGGTGCTATTAGTGATGCTCTTGTAAATTCCCTTCCCCCAAAGCAAAAGGACCCCGGGTGTCCTACCATTTCGATAACAATTGTGGACAAGAACATCAATAGAGCACTATTAGATCTTGGCGCGAGCGTCAATTTGCTACCCTATTCTGTGTACGAGCAATTGGGCGTTGGAGAGCTTAAGCTCACTCACTGTACTCTCCAAATGGCCGACCGGTCAATAACCCATCCTAGGGCAGAGCTGGAGGATGTGTTAATAAGAGTAGGGGATTTTATTTTCCCCGTTGACTTTATTGTGATGGATACACAACCTGTTGCTAACCCCCGGAACCAAATTCCGGTAATACTTGGTCGACCATTTCTGGCTACTTGCAACGCAGTGATCAATTGTCGTAATGGTTCAATGAACCTATCTTTCGGCAATATGATAATTGAGCTCAATATTTTCAAGTTGGGAAGTCAGCCGGCTGAGCCTAATGCTAGCGTACTCGATATTTGCTCGATCAATGAGATCGCGGAGGAGGACTGTGAATTCGAGAATTTTTTGTTCGATCACAGCAATGTTAACGCCACTAGTGCGTTCCTCCTAGAATCCGACACAGCTTTCACAGCTGATAATGATTTTGAGTGCTTTACCTTCGTTGATGACTTTGAAGACTCATCACCTGAATTGGAGTCTTTTGCTTTTTCGGATGAGTTAGTTGAACCATCCGACACTGTTGCGTACACTCGGTTCGAACCTTTGATGGAATCATTCGAGTTTGAAACAACGACCCCATTGTTACCATCTATTGTTTCACCTCCTAAACTCGAATTAAAGCTTTTGCCGACACACCTAAAATATGCTTATCTAGGTGATAATGAGACCTTACCTGTCATTGTATCAGCTTCTCTAGCTCTTGAGCAAGAGAAGGCACTTTTGATGGTCTTACATAATAATCGGCAAGCTTTCGGCTGGTCTATGGCGGACATTAAGGGGATTAGTCCCCTCATAGTCGAACATCATATACATTTAATGGATGATGCCAAGCCAGCACGGGATCCACAAAGGCGCCTCAACCCCATCATGAAAGAGGCTGTTAAGAAGGAAATTGTCAAGTGTCTGGATAGCGGTATCATTTACCCTATCTCGGATAGCTAATGGGTTAGCCCAATCCACATCGTGCCAAAGAAATCAGGCATTACGGTCATTACAAATGAGGCAAATGAGTTGATTCCCACTCGCACCCAAACTGGGTGGCGAGTCTGCATAGACTATAGAAAACTCAATGCCGTAACAAGGAAAGACCACTTTCCTTTACATTTCATTGACCAAATGCTCGAGCGATTGGCAGGGCACGAGTTCTATTGCTTTCTCGATGGCTATTCCGGTTATAATCAAGTCCCCATCGCCAAAGAGGACCAAGACAAGACAACATTCACTTGTCCCTTTGGCACGTTTGCTTATCGTCGCATGCCCTTTGGGTTATGCAATGCGCCCGCGACATTTTAGCGGTGTATGATGGGGATCTTTTCAGACATGGTTGAAAAGTTCTTGGAGATTTTTATAGATGATTTCTCCATCTTTGGCGACTCCTTCGACGAGTGTTTACGCCATCTTGACGCTGTTCTTACCCGCTGCAGGGATAAGAACCTAACATTGAATTGGGAGAAGTGCCATTTCATGGTGCGAGAGGGCATCGTCTTAGGACATGTCATCTCGCAAAACGGCATCGAGGTTGACAGGGCTAAAATCGAAGTGATTTCTAACCTACCTCCCCCAAAATGCGTCAAAGATATTAGAGCCTTCCTTGGCCACGCCGGTTTCTACAGACGGTTTATCAAGGACTTTAGCAAGATTGCTAGACCCTTGACTCTATTACTGGCCAAGGACACAACTTTCGCTTTCGACTCCACATGCACTGAAGCATTCGAGTCTTTAAAACATTCACTCATCACTGCGCCCATCCTCTCATCTCCCGACTGGACGCACCCTTTTGAAATCATGTGCGACGCATCAGACTTTTCTATTGGCGCTGTTCTTGGACAGCACATTAATAAGATGCCGCACGTGATTTATTATACTAGCCGAACACTAAATGAGGCCCAACTTAACTACACAACAACAGAGAAAGAATTTTTAGCTGTTGTGTTTGCACTCGAAAAATTTCGGCCTTATTTAATCGGCTCTCCAGTCGTTGTTTATACTGATCATTCGGCTCTTCGCCACCTTTTTACGAAGAAGGATGCTAAGTCAAGGCTAATACGTTGGATCCTTTTATTGCAAGAGTTTGACCTTGTCATTAAGGACAAAAAGGGATGTGAAAACGTAGTAGCTGATCACTTATCACGACTTCCTTCTTCGCCCACGCTCGATCTTCCGATCACTGACGTTTTTCCCGACGAGCAACTCTTGACCGTTTCGTGCGAACCATGGTTCGCCGATATCGTGAACTACTTAGCCGCCGGCCTGATACCTAATGATTGGTCGAAACAGGATAAGCTTCGATTTTTGTCCCAAGTAAAGCATTTTTACTGGGATGAGCCCTATCTTTTTAAATACTGTTCCGACCAAATCATTCGTCGGTGTGTGCCCGAGAGTGAGGTCAAGAGCATGCTGTCTTTTTGCCACGATCAAGCATGTGGCGGGCACTTTGGCCCAAAGAAGACAGCCGAAAAAGTTTTGCAGTGTGGTTTCTATTGGCCACGACTCTTCAAGGATGCATTTGAATACTGCAAAACTTGCTCCCGGTGCCAACACTTTGGGCCGGATTTCGCGGAGAAACGAAATGCCACTCCAACCTATTTTGGTTGTGGACATTTTTGTTGTTTGGGGTATAGACTTCATGGGTCCATTTCCTAACTCTTTTGGAAATGTGTATATTCTGTTGGCGGTTGACTATGTTTCTAAGTGGGTCGAGGCAGTGCCCAGCCGAACGAACGATAATAAAGTTGTCGTTCGGTTTCTTAAAGAACACATATTTTCTCGATTTGGGCACCCTCGGGCGATAATAAGTGATAATGGTTCTCACTTCTGCAATAAGACTTTCGAGTCCTTAATGCGCAAATACTCTATCACCCACAAATTGTCAACGCCGTATCACCCCCAAACAAGTGGGCAAGCCGAGGTTTCAAATCGGCAAATAAAGCAAATCTTGGAGAAAACGGTTTCCGAAAACCGTAAGGATTGGTCACTTAAACTGATAGATGCACTATGGGCTTTCCGTACTGCATATAAGACCGATCTTGGTATGTCTCCATACCGGCTTGTGTACGGGAAGGCTTGCCACTTCCCAGTGGAGATCGAGCATAAAGCTGTCACGCCCCGCTTCCCAAAATACGGAATACGAGGGGTAGACAAGGCCAGCCATGCTCCTACGGTCAAGAAAATGTCCTGCCGTAGTCACACTTCGGCTTCTAGTTTATCATGGTAAACAGTAAACGATGCGCAGGTAATGAGAAATGCAGTAACTGAAGGAAACAATATAAAGACTGACCTGAAGTGGAACAAATGAATGTAAATCGGGAAGGCAAGTCAAGAAGTCTGTGATGCACGTCTAGATCTGGTCCAAGCTAAATCTTCTCCTCACACTGAGCATGCATACTCAGGTCGTCAGAGCGACACAATAGCAATATAATGTATATAATCAAGTAACAGTTCTAACAGTGGTAATAGATATGAATAACAGTAAATCAATGACAGCATGAATATGAATGAGCAGAGATCAATGCGGCGGAAAAATAAAGCAGTATAACAATATGTCACGAATGTCAAGACAATATAGAATGAATGTAAATGACAGTAACCCTATCAGTCTCTAAGTCTCACTGCACAGGTCAATAAGCCTATCGTCAGTCCAAGTGTGAGAGTCAACCACTCGCGAGTGTCCTCCACCCAAGGGTAGAACCCAAGGGCAAGGGACCACGGGCCCAACATGTAACGAATGTATCACGGTGTATATAGCACATACCCTGTAAATCTCCATATAACTCCCTAAATATATAAGCCGGCATGGGACTCCCGAGATTTTGTTGAATTCACACTTGAACTACCCCACACCCCGTGGTCTACATCAAACGCTAACCATAACCCTAAATACTAATCGATCCGTGACAAGTCTGCGCGAGAACTGGAGGCAGGACCTCCATCAAGCACGTCCCGACTAATACCTAAGATAAATGGCAGTGTCGGATGCCTTATCTGTGACATCCGTGCAAGCGCTTCCATAAGTGTCCCATACCACTTATAGTCACACGTACACGCATCCCACAGACGTCGACAATGCAATAGAATAAAAGGGACACTGATTGTGCACAAGTACGTATCACTTTCACTTAATCACGAATACACGAACACTGACGTACTTGCCACAATCAACACTAAAATCTAACACTGGGTAATTGCACGACATCACTGGATAATCACTACAATGATATAAATATGATATGATGCATGAACAGTATAAGAAGCACAACTAAGGTATCATAAAAACAACAGTCTATCACTTGCACGATTTATCATGAAACATATGTATATAATTTAGCGAAATGATAAACAGGTAGTAATTAATATGTTCAGTTAGCTATCCATCTAATTTGGTTTCGAGCCAAACGGGTTTCTGGATCATTAGTTATAACTGTTTCATTTTAAGCGCACGCGGCTGGAAATCCAGTTTCAGAATCAGGAATCCATTTCGCAACGCATTTTAACCCTGGTTGGGATCATAATTTAGTGACGCTACAGTTGGATGAATTCTAGGGTTTTCAGTAAAGGTTTCAACGCAACAAACGGATCTTCAATCGCGTCTGTACGTTAGGAGTTATAGTCTGTTTAATATCAACATGTCAATTCTGATTCTGCTGGGACTGTTATGTGTCCCGATCTTCTAAATTACAGATTAAATATCAAACGGTAACGAAACAGGATGAAATCAAATGTGTTGTCTAGCTAACAGATTTACCTACAATAAGCAATGGAGTTCCACAACCTACAAGTTAAGGAAATTCTATGGTATCCAGTACGGAACAGCAAGCAATGATTGGAGTAGCTCTGGACTGCAGTCCAGAGTCGCACTCCAATCCGAATATCATCACAGTTTAATTACAGAAATGTCCGGGAACTAGCATAGGGTTAAGGTTCGTCGTGTTGGCTTCGATTTGAGCCTTCGAACGCACCATTCTAATACGTATATGATTTATGATGAATTTAACTATTTTCAGGTACGGTAAAATTTCAGTTTTACGGTTAAACTTGGGGGCAGATGTTTTAGTCGTTAACAGTCAAATTATCCAACGAAATTCACACATTATGTTCATAACCCTACGGGCCAACCTACACCATTTAGTTCCGTCAATTTTGATAAAGATTTCCTAAGGGAACCAGTATCGAACAGTTGTGTTGCAATATTAACATAGGGAAAACATGGTATATATATACGATGTTGATTTGTAACATACATAAAATAGCATGTGGGCAAGTAAAGAACTTACCTGGAGGCGTCTAGGCGATGTACGGTGGCTGTGACGTCACGAACGCGCGACACACGCGCGGCACGGCAACTTGATTTGGCTCGGACTCGTGTCTCGGCAGCGGTGGCTTGGTTACTGGGGTCGGCTGTTCGAGCTCCAGAGGTGGTGAGCGTAGCGACGGGTGGCCGAAGCTTGGAGACTTGGGTTGAAATAAGGAGAGAGAGAAATTGTTTAGAGAGAGAGAGAGTTCAGAGAGAGAGAGTGTGTGTGAGAAAGAGAGAAAAGAACATGGGGAAAGAGAGAGAGGGTTAGAGAGGGCAGTGAGTGAGGGGGTGAGATGAGGGAGATGCAGGGTGAGAGAGAGAGGGACAGAGTGAGAGAGAGAGGGAGAGAGAGAGAAAGACAGAGAGAGTGTAGTAGAGGCAGAGATTGGGAGAGAGAGAGGGCTCAGGGAGAGCGGGGGAGAAAGAACTGAGAGAGCAGAGGGAGATGTGAGAGGCACAGATGCAGAGAGAGGAAGAGATCGGGATGCAAGGAGAAGGAGAGAGAGAGGAGTTGCAGGCGAGGGGGAAAAAGTGGTGAGCTCGGGTGATGAGGAGACGGCGAGGGAGGAGCTCGAGTTGGGGGTTGGGTCAATGGCGAGGGGTGAGCATGGGTTGCCGGCGATGGCTCCTTGGGTTGTTGGGTGCAGCGAGAGAGGCTCGGTGGTGTTGGGAGTTGGTTGCGTCGTGGTCGATAGAGTTAGCTCCGGCAGTGAGCTCAAACAATGGAGTCGGCCGATGTGGGTTTTCTGGAGGAGTGGGGAGCTAGGTGGGGGAGAGAGGAGGAGAAGGGAAGTGAGTAGGAATAATGGAGAACGAGGTGAGGGAGCGGTCGCAGGGGAAACGTGCGCGTCGTGGGCGCAGGCGGAGGCGAAGGAGGTGGATCGCGAGGGTAACGCGCGCGAGGAATGGGGAGATAGCCGTTGGAAGATGAACAGTGGGGTGAGGGAAAGAGTGGGCCGGGCCGCGCCGCTGAATTAAAGGAAATTTATTAAAAGAATTTGGAGTGGGCTTAGTAAAGGAACGGCCGGCCTGTTTAAGAAAAGAAATAACAAAAATAAAATATAAGAGGGGGCCGGGCTTCACAACAAAGATTTTCCTAAGGGAATTTTTCTTTGTGGGCTGAGAAGGATTGGGCCGGGAAATATTTAAGGAATTCATTTTTAAAAAAAACAAAGGTGGGCTGAGAAAGATTGTTTAGGGTTTTAGTTTATTTGGAATCTTAGGTTTTAATTAAATAAAAGAGATGGGATTTTAAAATAAATAAATAAGTATATAAAAATTAAATAAAATTATAAATAAATTAAATAAGGTTCTAGATTAACAAGATACAGATTTTGGTATAAAAGGGCTGGGTATTACATCATACCACCCTTACAAAAATTTCGTCCTCGAAATTTAAAATAAACGATAAGTTATATAAATATAAGTGAAAGCTATTTAGATTGCACACTAACACCAAAGATTTATTATCAGTACGGGGACGAAGAAGTTTTAAAATAGGTGAATGTAAGAACAATGTACGGAAAGCTAGATCTAAAAAGCTATAATGTAGGAATAACTACAAGGGTGACTTCATATACGGAAATATAAATAACAACAATAACGAACAATATTATTCGAGGCGTACTCGATAAAAATCGAAATTTAACTATGTGCACGTATATTCATAATCAAGTAGCAAAGCAGAAATAATAAGTATCAAGTATAACCACTTATAATAGTAACAACACAACACTCGAAGATAAAGTAACCATAATGAGGTAGTGAAAGCTTATTCGGTAGGTTAAAATACTTTTAGGACGGAGTATCGATCAAATAGCGTAGAAAACTCTTATAGTGAAAATAAAGAGCATGGAATAAAATATGTGCGGTGTAAGGTGGTGCTACTGAAATGAAAATAACAATAATGTACTTCAAACCTAAAAACGGAGTAATCAATGACACGTACTCTTTGATAAATACAAAATACTGAAAACTAAATTTTTGAATAACAGTGTCCCTAAATGTCATTAGGGTAAAAGGGAGAACATAAATAGGTATAGAGCTAGATAGGGTGATGATTATGAGGAAGTGCGGCTCAATCAGAAGGTTGAAGCGTGCCGGCTATAGGCTGAAGATCAAGGAGACTGGGATCGGGTTAGCACAGAAGGTGATGGTGAGCAACAAAAGAACTACCAGGTAAAAGTATAGGGGAGATTAACGATTGGTAAATCTTATGAATCAAGAATTTGAAAGGTTAAAGAACTCGGTAATTCATAAGGAAGGTCCTCCTCCCAGAAAGATCTCAAACAGGGTACATACGAAGGGTGAATGGCGGCTCACTCCAAGGATTAGGGTGTAGTACTTTCGAGGGTAACAACTATACAAGGAGTAGGGGTGGACAGCCAGGGAATTCAGCGGAAAAATGGATATGGGAAATAAACAAGTATCAAGCGAACCAATAATCAAAGAGTTTACGAATTCAGAAGATTTATTTCATTCAAGAAAATTTGAAACAAGACATTCTCAAAGACGAAAAGTGGCCCTAAACTATACACAGATTATTCGGCCAAAAGACAATATCAAAAGAAATCCCATCAGTCGCGGTGGTGGAGATTCAGCAGGTTGCGGTAGGCTCGTGCGCTCAGGTAGGGGCGTCCATTTCCAAAGCGCCTCGTAGGTATCGCTAAAGGAAGTTCTTCCGTGGCAGGGTCTTGAGCTTCTGGTCCTTCATCCTCGGATAGAACTTCTTCATCGAGATCCGATTCCATGTGATCCTCAACTTCTGGGTTTTCTTCCATGGGGTTTTCCTCCACTAGATTTTCTTCTATTGGATCTCCCTCGGGATCTTCCTCTATCGGGTCTTCTTCTATAGGGTTCTCTTCAGGATCTCCTTCTTCTTCGTCAGAATCGGCTATCATGTCAAATTCTGGGGCGGCTGCTGCTTCGTCCTCTGGATCATTGTTTTCGAAGTTGACCTGGGGACCATTGACTTCATCGTCGGAACTCGTCAGTGTGTGATCTAAAGAAACGCATGACTGCGCATCCTCGTCTAGATGCGGCGCTGCTCCAGGGTGGGCCATGGTCTGAAGGAAAGAGAGTCATGATTAGGCAGTGGAATATATCAAGGAAAACTCGGGGTACGCAATGTAGGAAAAATATGCGGCTGCAGGAACTGAAAGATCAGAATGAAAATACTGTGATAATGAATAGAATTTGACATAAAGGAAGCATGAGAATGATACATATATATGATTCAAATTTCATTGCATTCAACTAAAAGTTCAAGGGATACAAGATTTCAAATAGAAAGAAATATTCATAAAGGATGACACATTATTATTACTGAAAGTAGATAACATGAAAATTATTCTTCGACTACTACAACATTGCATTCTCGTCGCGTGAGTTGAATCCTGCGTCTGATCCGCCTTATCGTCGAAGTCCGAATTACGCGGCAATCCTCACTTGGCAGAAGTGGGGAGAGTGGACAAGTTTCTTCCTTGCAGTTCTTTCCTTTCTGGGCAACCGTTGATGATGTGTTCGCTGGATCCACAAATTAGACATTTTCCTTGGGCGCGGCGACAATCCCTCTGAAGATGTCCTGGCCTCTTACAATATCCACAGCAAAGGTTCTTCTGATGCTTCTGTTGACGCTTCATCTTCTTCTCCTTCCTTCGTCCAATAGGGATCCCTTTATGATAGGAGACTCCCGCTGGGGCCTGATTCACCTGTCTTCTCAATCCTTCAGCTAATAAATCGTTTGTCCGCTCCTGGGCTTCCCTTAAACCTTGCAGTACATCCAGAATCTCAACAGTCTGATTCTGGGGAGCGGATAAAGATGAAGAGTCGTTGGAAGACATGATCCTGAAACAACAATTTCGAGAATAATATGAGTCACACGCTAAATGAATCAAAATATGATATGGATAGAACAAGGATTCAAGAATATCTGAGATGATGAATATCATTACAAGTGGAGAATCAACTGTATCGCTTTAAGTCACTTGATTAGAGTACGGTAGTGCAATGGCAACCACGTATCCTCGTCAAGTCACCCGAAACCATAGCGAATGGATAGCTGAACACACTACGTGAATATGAATCAAGAATGACAAGTTTACAACCTAGACCAAGGAGTGTCTTAGATTGCCAAACTATACACGGAAACTGCAATCCCAAACAATGCAAAACCTGGGCTCTGATACCAACTAAACCATGTCACGCCCCGCTTCCCAAAATACGGAATACGAGGGGTAGACAAGGCCAGCCATGCTCCTACGGTCAAGAAAATGTCCTGCCGTAGTCACACTTCGGCTTCTAGTTTATCATGGTAAACAGTAAACGATGCGCAGGTAATGAGAAATGCAGTAACTGAAGGAAACAATATAAAGACTGACCTGAAGTGGAACAAATGAATGTAAATCGGGAAGGCAAGTCAAGAAGTCTGTGATGCACGTCTAGATCTGGTCCAAGCTAAATCTTCTCCTCACACTGAGCATGCATACTCAGGTCGTCAGAGCGACACAATAGCAATATAATGTATATAATCAAGTAACAGTTCTAACAGTGGTAATAGATATGAATAACAGTAAATCAATGACAGCATGAATATGAATGAGCAGAGATCAATGCGGCGGAAAAATAAAGCAGTATAACAATATGTCACGAATGTCAAGACAATATAGAATGAATGTAAATGACAGTAACCCTATCAGTCTCTAAGTCTCACTGCACAGGTCAATAAGCCTATCGTCAGTCCAAGTGTGAGAGTCAACCACTCGCGAGTGTCCTCCACCCAAGGGTAGAACCCAAGGGCAAGGGACCACGGGCCCAACATGTAACGAATGTATCACGGTGTATATAGCACATACCCTGTAAATCTCCATATAACTCCCTAAATATATAAGCCGGCATGGGACTCCCGAGATTTTGTTGAATTCACACTTGAACTACCCCACACCCCGTGGTCTACATCAAACGCTAACCATAACCCTAAATACTAATCGATCCGTGACAAGTCTGCGCGAGAACTGGAGGCAGGACCTCCATCAAGCACGTCCCGACTAATACCTAAGATAAATGGCAGTGTCGGATGCCTTATCTGTGACATCCGTGCAAGCGCTTCCATAAGTGTCCCATACCACTTATAGTCACACGTACACGCATCCCACAGACGTCGACAATGCAATAGAATAAAAGGGACACTGATTGTGCACAAGTACGTATCACTTTCACTTAATCACGAATACACGAACACTGACGTACTTGCCACAATCAACACTAAAATCTAACACTGGGTAATTGCACGACATCACTGGATAATCACTACAATGATATAAATATGATATGATGCATGAACAGTATAAGAAGCACAACTAAGGTATCATAAAAACAACAGTCTATCACTTGCACGATTTATCATGAAACATATGTATATAATTTAGCGAAATGATAAACAGGTAGTAATTAATATGTTCAGTTAGCTATCCATCTAATTTGGTTTCGAGCCAAACGGGTTTCTGGATCATTAGTTATAACTGTTTCATTTTAAGCGCACGCGGCTGGAAATCCAGTTTCAGAATCAGGAATCCATTTCGCAACGCATTTTAACCCTGGTTGGGATCATAATTTAGTGACGCTACAGTTGGATGAATTCTAGGGTTTTCAGTAAAGGTTTCAACGCAACAAACGGATCTTCAATCGCGTCTGTACGTTAGGAGTTATAGTCTGTTTAATATCAACATGTCAATTCTGATTCTGCTGGGACTGTTATGTGTCCCGATCTTCTAAATTACAGATTAAATATCAAACGGTAACGAAACAGGATGAAATCAAATGTGTTGTCTAGCTAACAGATTTACCTACAATAAGCAATGGAGTTCCGCAACCTACAAGTTAAGGAAATTCTATGGTATCCAGTACGGAACAGCAAGCAATGATTGGAGTAGCTCTGGACTGCAGTCCAGAGTCGCACTCCAATCCGAATATCATCACAGTTTAATTACAGAAATGTCCGGGAACTAGCATAGGGTTAAGGTTCGTCGTGTTGGCTTCGATTTGAGCCTTCGAACGCACCATTCTAATACGTATATGATTTATGATGAATTTAACTATTTTCAGGTACGGTAAAATTTCAGTTTTACGGTTAAACTTGGGGGCAGATGTTTTAGTCGTTAACAGTCAAATTATCCAACGAAATTCACACATTATGTTCATAACCCTACGGGCCAACCTACACCATTTAGTTCCGTCAATTTTGATAAAGATTTCCTAAGGGAACCAGTATCGAACAGTTGTGTTGCAATATTAACATAGGGAAAACATGGTATATATATACGATGTTGATTTGTAACATACATAAAATAGCATGTGGGCAAGTAAAGAACTTGCCTGGAGGCGTCTAGGCGATGTACGGTGGCTGTGACGTCACGAACGCGCGACACACGCGCGGCACGGCAACTTGATTTGGCTCGGACTCGTGTCTCGGCAGCGGTGGCTTGGTTACTGGGGTCGGCTGTTCGAGCTCCAGAGGTGGTGAGCGTAGCGACGGGTGGCCGAAGCTTGGAGACTTGGGTTGAAATAAGGAGAGAGAGAAATTGTTTAGAGAGAGAGAGAGTTCAGAGAGAGAGAGTGTGTGTGAGAAAGAGAGAAAAGAACATGGGGAAAGAGAGAGAGGGTTAGAGAGGGCAGTGAGTGAGGGGGTGAGATGAGGGAGATGCAGGGTGAGAGAGAGAGGGACAGAGTGAGAGAGAGAGGGAGAGAGAGAGAAAGACAGAGAGAGTGTAGTAGAGGCAGAGATTGGGAGAGAGAGAGGGCTCAGGGAGAGCGGGGGAGAAAGAACTGAGAGAGCAGAGGGAGATGTGAGAGGCACAGATGCAGAGAGAGGAAGAGATCGGGATGCAAGGAGAAGGAGAGAGAGAGGAGTTGCAGGCGAGGGGGAAAAAGTGGTGAGCTCGGGTGATGAGGAGACGGCGAGGGAGGAGCTCGAGTTGGGGGTTGGGTCAATGGCGAGGGGTGAGCATGGGTTGCCGGCGATGGCTCCTTGGGTTGTTGGGTGCAGCGAGAGAGGCTCGGTGGTGTTGGGAGTTGGTTGCGTCGTGGTCGATGGAGTTAGCTCCGGCAGTGAGCTCAAACAATGGAGTCGGCCGATGTGGGTTTTCTGGAGGAGTGGGGAGCTAGGTGGGGGAGAGAGGAGGAGAAGGGAAGTGAGTAGGGATAATGGAGAACGAGGTGAGGGAGCGGTCGCAGGGGAAACGTGCGCGTCGTGGGCGCAGGCGGAGGCGAAGGAGGTGGATCGCGAGGGTAACGCGCGCGAGGAATGGGGAGATAGCCGTTGGAAGATGAACAGTGGGGTGAGGGAAAGAGTGGGCCGGGCCGCGCCGCTGAATTAAAGGAAATTTATTAAAAGAATTTGGAGTGGGCTTAGTAAAGGAACGGCCGGCCTGTTTAAGAAAAGAAATAACAAAAATAAAATATAAGAGGGGGCCGGGCTTCACAACAAAGATTTTCCTAAGGGAATTTTTCTTTGTGGGCTGAGAAGGATTGGGCCGGGAAATATTTAAGGAATTCATTTTTAAAAAAAACAAAGGTGGGCTGAGAAAGATTGTTTAGGGTTTTAGTTTATTTGGAATCTTAGGTTTTAATTAAATAAAAGAGATGGGATTTTAAAATAAATAAATAAGTATATAAAAATTAAATAAAATTATAAATAAATTAAATAAGGTTCTAGATTAACAAGATACAGATTTTGGTATAAAAGGGCTGGGTATTACAAAAGCATTTTGAGCTATCAAAAAGCTGAATTTGTCTTTAGGAGATGCGGGCAGCAACAGAAAGCTGCAATTGAATGAGTTGGAGGAGCTGAGGGATGAGGCATATGATAATGCCATAACTGCTAAAAACCGAGCCAAGGTGTTCCACGATAAACACCTTTTGCGAAAAAATTTCGAACCTGGTCAACAGGTTCTACTTTATGACACTAGGTTACATTTTCATCCCGGCAAGCTCCGGTCCAGATGGAGAGGACCCTTTGTAGTCCGCACCGTTTATCCGCACGGTGCGGTTGATCTTGAGAACCCTGAAGACGGTACCTTATTCAAGGTAAATGGGCATCGACTGAAACCGTTCTTCACAGCGGATCCTTCGGAGGAGCTCCTGCTTTTGCAGGAGCCGATCTACACTGAGTGATATTCCTCCACTTTCACCCCCAAACTTCGTTTCCCGAAGATACTATTTCAAATAAGTTTGGGGGTGTGTTTATTATTTGTAAAATACTATAAAAAAAATAAAAAAAATAAAAAAATAAAAAAATAAAAAAAAAATAAAATAATTATTAATTTTTTTTGGACCTAATTGCAAATTTGCAGATTAAGAGCTGTTTTTTTTCAAATAAAACCCTCTTTTTAGAGGGTGTTTTAAGCAAATCACCCTCCCATCCCCTATTTAAAGGAACCCGACCCCCTGTGTTCATAACCCTAAAAATTTTCCTCTCATCAAACCCTAGCCGCCGTCCCCTACCCTCTGCAGAAAAATTTCACCGCAACTTCACCAGAGCGCCGCGCTTCCGCCGCCGCTGCCGCCTCCCGCCGCGCAACCGCCGCCGCTTTGTGTCTTCACCCCCTGAATTTTTCAGGGGAGGTAAATCTGAGCCTTTAGTCTCTGTTACTGCATATACTTTTACTGTAAGCATCTAAATGGCACATAAAATGCAGTATGAAAGGGATTTTTCCCCTGTTTTCGCACACGAGATTTACGGTAGATATTTCCCACACGAAATTGCACAAAGGGGCTGGAATTTCCTCCTCTATAATCATGCATCTGCGTTTGCTCTACCTAACCTAGTTGCCCTATTTTACGAATCCATGGAAGATAATAGCCTTGACAACTTAGGTTACATTAAACTGAATTGGGGAAATCGTGAAATTCAAATCGATAGGGACATGATACACGAGGTTACACTCATACCACGTGTACCTGCACATGAACACCCACTGCGCTTTGAAGATTATATGCCATTAATGGGTAATGACTGTGCACGAGAACCGCGTAAAAGCATCCAAGCACGGACCCTTTTCGCAAACGTTTTAACTGTGTGCCGGTGGGCACAAAACAATATTTTTGGAAGTTCTCACAACACGACCTTTTTCACCCCTTCGTTACATGTCGTCCACACTCTGATGACGAAAAATCCTAGGTTCGACATGTGAACGGTTTTGCTCCAATCCATAGGTACGGGGAAACGAGGTACCGTATACCCATGTCCCATGCTTGTTACACAAATTTGCCGTTATTTCCTCCCAGCCGAGGAATTTGACTCATATATGATAGACGGTGTCCCAATTCGACCACTTTTAGAGGGCATCTCGTCGTCCTACTCTAGACTCACGGATATTTGGACACGAACTGAACCGGCAGAAAATGTACCTGCACACACCCCTAGCTCGAGCTCGACTTCGAGCGGGGAAGAACTAACTCCCCAGGAGCATGCGCGATTGATGCGAAGAACAGTGAGGAGAATAGACTCTTTGAGGGATGAGTTTCGGGTAACTGCACGAGAGCACGACCGTCGGTTGACGGAAATTGAGAGGGGGATCCAAACACTTTTGGCTAGAGGGGAAAGATCACGTTCACGCTCACGAGCGCGACGTGGGGCCGGGCAGTGAGGGCACTGCTTTGCTCAAGTTTGGGGGTATTAGAGGGTGATGTATATAGTTATCCTTCGCATTGCATATTGTATATATCTTTGTTTTCCTTTTGCATATTTAATTTCTGCATTGCATTTTTATATAAAAATCATAAAAATTTAAAAATTTGAAAAATAAAAAAATTAGAAAACTGAAAAAACCATAAAAATTGAGAAAATTTCAAAAATTATAAAAATTATTGTATTCAATTTTGGTTAATTGACTTGAGTTGATAAAAAGGTTAACTAGCTAGGAAAAACTAGATCTTAGACTTAGTAAATTAAAAACCCTAAAAATAACCTTACTTAAAGTTTAACGGTAGAAAGTGTATGTTTTTGTAGGTTATTTAGGAATAGGCAAATTTTGGGTTCACTTCGTGGGTTAAGCCAAAACGAGGGAAGAGTATTAATGTTCTTATTAAAGTATAAGTTCGAAAGATAGTTCCTAGCTTGAGTTTAGATTATGAAAACATGTACCCTACAAAATGCACAATCACGCACCTTGAAACTTGGATTAGTAGAAGAGACCTTGAATTACTCTTGTCTAAAGTCCTTAGCACAAAGAAAATAAAAAGAAAAAAAAGGGGTGAATAAAAAAAAATGGACACTGGTTTTTGTGATTACTTAGGGCTAGAAAATTAATTAGCGAGGGTGCTTCATCACCTAGTGCCTTAGACCAACTGGTTTGGGAGTCACTGCTAAAAGCCTTGGGTGTTGCAAAACTAGGAAATATGCTTTAAAGGGCTAACGCATCTTGTAATCGGCTGTTGGTACCTCAAGAAGTATTAACGGTCGCATGAAGGATGTGTAAGCGAAAGTTAAGTGCTTTGGACAATGGACGAGAGTACGATTGCTTGATTTGAATTTCCAAGTGTAGGGGTGAAAATTACACACACGTGGGGATATGTGATTAAAGTTTAGATAAGAGAAAGGAATGAAAAATAAAACTTGTATCTTTAATAGAGTTGATAGAAATTCCTAAGTGGAGATGAAACTTTAGAAGAAAAACTTAAGAAATGCTGAATTCTAAGTAATTCTATAGAACATGTACAATCTTAAGTTACATAATAAGGAAGTGTGAAGAATATGGGTGGATAATTTGCGGGGCGACGATAATAGAATTCCTTGTTAGAAAACCTAATTGGAAAACAAAAGTCGAAAAACCAAGTTGATAGGATTTTGTGGGTGTAATCCGCTGAAAACCCTCAGGAGACAACACTCCTCCTACTAGGGACACCTAGAGGTTTAACAGTTTGTTGCACGTGCTCAGTGCAATCGCGTTTCCCTGTGAAAGTGCGGCTAGGTTAGAATAAATTAATAAGATTGCTCGAGTACGAGCAAAAGATAAGTTTGGGGGTATTTGTTCACATCATAATATTGCAATTCATACGCCCCACTTTTATGCATTTTATAAGTAAACAGGTACTTTTGACGCTCGTTTGTTGCATGATACAGGATACAGGCTCTTGGAACAAATACAGTGAAAAAGACGAAAGATGCTACAGAAAAGAGACTTTTGACCAACACGCAGACAGATCTTACTCAAGCCGAGATGAAGAACAGTGCAAGATCCAAAAGACGAAAGTGAACGGTCAAAAAGCTCCTTACAAGTTTTCATTGAAGATCTGGAAAAGACCAAGAAGTCAAACAGAGAAAACTAGTGAAGAACAAATAAGCCCAAGAACCCAGAATGAAGACCACAGAAGATGGTGGCATGAAGCTACCAAAGGGCCGCGGAACCGCGGCCAAAGGCCTATCATTGCCGCGGTTCCACGGCCGTATGGTGCCCGTGTCGGCACCGACTTCTTGTGTCGGTGCGACGGTGCGGGTGTTGGGATTTTTAGGGGGCAAATCTGTAATTGCATGTCTACGAGAGTCTGTAACCCTAGCTTCACTGGTTGCTTATAAATTGTACTCAAAATCTGTAAAATGTATGCCTCTTTTCAATCAATAAAAGTTCAGACTTGTTGGGAGATTTAGAGCATCAACTTTTCTTGTAAGTTTTTAATTTATTTAATTCCTGCCTTAGTTTAATATCATTACTTGACCTAGTTATCCATTTGTTTGCTGTAGTTCACTAGTTCAGCTAATTTTAATCTGTCGTAAGAGTAACACTCTAAAACATAAACAACAAAAATGTCACTTTTTAATAATTCCCTAATGAGCGAGTAAAATCCTCGCTCGTTAGGGTTAGGAACAAGGGAGGGAGTGAGAGATGGATATCTCTCACCTCCTTCAATGCCAACATATTTTCAAAACGAAACCTTCATGCACGCATGTATGATCCGCCCCCTACGGCACCCTACCTATGAGGTAACGGTGAACCGTAGTCTAAAAGGCCGGACATACATGACGTCTATGAAGATTGCAGCAATTAATAGGAAAGGACGGACAAGGATCTAAAGGAAGAAACTTTGTTTCTTCCCGATCATCCTAATCCCCTTTGCTAATAATTGTTGTGATTTTCTAAAAAAAAGCTTTAATCAAACGGCATTGAAAGGGGTGAAAATATTGATCTCATCAACCCTATCTTTGACCTAACCCTAACGAGTTCTTTCATATCACATAAATTAGTTTTTAAATCAATCGACAAAAACCAAACAACAATCTGAATCAACTCGTTATAACACAAAAACAAGAAATTACACATCTCTGCGGATCGACCCGTACTCACCGGCTAGCTGCAAAGCGACGCCGTTTCTGATTACGGTAAACACAATTTTTGGATAAATCAAGGAGCAAAAGGTGTTTTTGTTTCTCAGCATGCCACCTTTTTAGAAAAGGAATTTTTTGTGAAGAAATTTGTGGTCATGAGGTAGAACTGGAAGAGGTTCCAGCTAAACAAACTAACAGCTGATAATTTAGTAAAACCAAAGGATTCAATAGTCTCTAACGAACCTCAGCCTCTCTGCGAATCTGGTAGGGTTCCTCATCCACTTAAGAGATACTACGGTCTTCTCGGTGACAGTGGGAGCGAGAATTGCATCATGCTAGATGATGGCCCAACTAGGTTCAGGCAGGCCATCATGAGTGGCGACTCTGTGAAAAGGCTGGATACTATGTGATCAAAGATGGAATCCACGTACACCAACAAAATATGACTTTGCATATTGCACCTGAAGGGGTAAAATCCATTACGAGCAAATAGATCTTGAGAAAATTCTTGGTGTAAATGGAAAAGTTAAGACTTTCAAAGCCATGCTTAAGTCCACCAGGATCAATGCGCGCATCACAGAGTTAGAACATCTGTTTTGATGTTACAGTCAAAGAGTTTGACTTCATCAAAAAAGTAGATGAACCTTGTATATACAAGAAGGTTGTAGAGAGTGAGGTTGTCTTACACGTATTGTACGTAGATGACATACTCTTGATAGGAAATGGTTTCCTATGCTACACTCAGTCAAGCTCCTCTTATCACGAAGATTCTCAATAGAAGATCTGGATGATACCTACTATATCTTATGGATTATGATCTATGGTGATAGATCTATGTGGATATTGGGAGTGTCCCAAATCCAGGTACATTAACACCATATTAAAGGCGTTTAGTAGGGAGGATTCTAAGCGTGGTGGTTCGCCCACCTACTCAGGGATCACTCTCTCCAATACTGATTTGGAGAGAGCTCGCGTACAAGGGATAACCTATGCTTCGGCAGTAGGCTCTATTATATATGCGATGTTATGTACCAGACCAGATGTAGCTAAATCACTAAATATAGTGATCAGGAATCAATCGGATCTTGGGAGAATCACTGGAAAGCTGTGGAGGACATTCTTAAGTACTTGAGAAGCACTATAAGAGAGTTCTTGGTTCGAGCTTCCAGGGTGATAAGGACGACTGAAAGTCAGTCACAGGCATTGTCTTTTCCTTCAGTGGAGGGACGGTATGTTGGAAGAGTTTCAAGCTAGATACCGTGACATACTAGACGATAAAGACTGAATACATTGCTACCAATGATGCTGCCAAAGTGGCTGTCTGGGCATTTCTGGTTCATGAGATGAACAAGGTTCCTACCACTGAGTGTCCAATAACTGTTATTGTGACAACAATGGAGTTGTGGTTTTGGCATAGGAACGTAGGTCCCATCAGCGTTCCAGACATATTCTGAGGCAAGTATCACCTGATCAGGGAGATGGCTGATCTCCAAGGGATCAAGCTAAGGAGAGTAGACACAGAGGTTAACACGGCGGATCCACTCACCAAGGCCTGCTTCCCCAAATACTATTTGAGAGATTTTGGGATGGTTGAGTATGGGATACTACAACCACTGCTAAATTGTTGGGTATTGGATACTATAACAGATGGCCTTAGTACAAGTAGGAGATTGTTAGTTATATGTATGACCTAGAGGCCATTACTGTACATGTGATGTATATTGTAGTGGATGCTTGGACATATATAGGGAGGACTTTCTTGCTCGACATGATAGTATGCTATCTGGTTGCACTTTATCTTAACATGTACACTTATTGTCTCTCTATTACATGTTGATAAAGCCTTTAGGATGAGTACTTGACTACCAGGATTATGATGCGGATCATACTAGTGGGGCATGGGTAGTCGGCAAGTACATCCTTCAAATGTTTCTAGTCGTGGGAGTATCGAGACAGGGCATCGATATTCCAGAGTAGACTAGCGTATACGCTTTTCGACCTATATGATGGGCGATGGATGATCTATATCCATTGGTGTTTGACATCAGAGAAGGTATACGGGTGCTCAGTGGAGACTGGGTATACTGAACGGACTCGCCGAGAACTCCTAGATGGTATTATACCTATCGTCAGATAGTAGTTCTGTGGTGACAATGGTACAGGCTGGTCTGTCGACCCGAGATCGTCATAGATTCTTATGTGATTCCCACAGTGCTTTGATTTTCACCTTACCATGGTCAAGAGATCGTGCAAAACGGTGGTTTTTGGGTACAGTCCTGAGTCACATGGAGGTAATGAGCGATAGGAGGGGATTCGTCTCTCCCGGTATTGGGAGTTGATGTTGCGCTATGCTCGATTGGCCATAACATGAAATCCCTGGCCAGGATTGCTGAGATCTACTGGTAAGTGTTATCAGTAGTTTCTTGAACCGTTATGGACCTTGTATCGGCATGACTTATTAGGATATTGGGGTCTGACGTTATACCACCCCAGGCTATGATATGCGACATATCTGACGAAGAGACCGGACTGTACGGTAGTGTTACTGATTGGATTCACAGGAGTATGAACAGGCTTTCTTATTGATCTTCTGATCGCTCAATACCTGGGTGGCCGTTACGTTTAGCAGACCTCTTGCGGCTTGTGGATGTTTGATATGATCATCACCTACTGCCGGCGTATTGACGAGTCTTTAGAGTCCTACACAGAGCTTTCCTGGTTCATGCGAAACGGAGTAGGAGCACATATGTAATATGTGCGGGACCGAGATTAATACGATATGTGATACCGTATTCTATTCTCGCGATATGTGATATCGGTCGGTTATATGTGATATAGCCAGGTTATCGGATCAAGTGTTGATTCGATAAGTTGATCCATATGATATTAGTCAGTTGTAGTTGATATAGCCGGATTATTAAATCAAGTGTTGATTTGATAATTTAATATATAATTATATATTTGATATATTAACTTACATTAACTAATATTAGCTCACTAAGTATTCTTTTTCTCACTTGTGTGCATATAGTATATATGTGATAAATATTAATGTACATTTTATTATGTCATGTTTGATGATACATGAAATATGGGTGTATGAGACTTACACTATAGTTAGGATAATCTTAGAGTTTTAATTTATCAAAGTAATTCAAAATGATGGATATTTTGCATGGCTACAAGCTTGTAGAAACTTGTGGATAACCATTGACCAAGTCCACTCTTTTTGTTTTCCTTGAGTATTTATAAACCTAACCATTATCCTCAACCCAAGTTAAGTCTCTACATGGGTTAGTGTATGACACTAACTCACCCATGGTTTATATTCTCACCTTATGAGTTCATTCTCTCTTGAGTTCATTCTTCATCTCATCACTTCATCTTCTTCTTCATGAGAGAAAAAGCTTGCTAGATTTTTCTAAGCTGAGAAAATATTGTGAGAAAAAGAAAACTAAAGAGAGCCCATTTCCTACTTTATCATCCTTGTTTACCCCAATCAGAGCAAAGTTTTGTTCAAATTCCAAGGCGGGAGATGAAGCAACGCTTCTGATTCCCCCCAATCAGAGCGAAGCACTACTTTGAAAATTTAAACTTTAATAAATGAAGCAACGCTTCAAATTCCTTGCGCTGCGCGAAACGCGCCACGTGTCAAAAGCTGATACGTCAGCGCAGCGCCCAAGGCAGCGCGCCCAATCAGAGCAAGGCTCTATTTAAAACAAAAATTAAAGGAAGCAACGCTTCAGTTGCGTAAGCGCTGCGCTGCGCGACACGTGTCAGCGCAGTTGCGCAAGCGCTGCGCTGCGCTGCTCGACACCTGTCAGCGCAAACGCAGTTGCGCTGCGCTATGCAATGAGCGATACGTCTCAGCGCAGTTGTCACGCCCCGCTTCCCAGTGTACGGCGAAGTGGACGCGACGAGGCCCGCTACGTATGTACTCAGAAGTACATACGCTAAGCGTAGCTAAGCAATATAAAATAAATACACAAGAGACAAGAGTATAAAAAGAACATCAACTTTTATTTATTAACATTCTTTGTACAATACATGAAAGGAAATACAACTGAAATAAAAGATGCCTAAACAGTGGCATAACAGGAAATGAGAAGTACAGAAAGGAAAAGTGTACAATGAAACTACAGTGCAGGGTCTTCAGTAAACTGCTCCAAGTCTTCTTGCGATGGCTCAATCTCGGCCGGGTCTAAATCACCTGACGACATTCAAAGAAGAGAGAAACAGAATGTCGTCAGCGAACAGGTCGCTCGGTAAGTCCCAAAGATAAGAGAGGAATAGACAGAGAGTAAGAGAGGGAGAGTGTAGCTTATAATGTTGTATTATAATATTGTAATGTTGTATTAACGCTGTTGTTTGTAGCCTGGTACAGAAGATGCCAGTGTATACGAGGGGAGTCCCACTTACACCGGGGACTTTGGTAACTGTAGTACAAGGCTCCGTCGATAATACCACGGAACAACGGCATGGATGTAATTACGTCTTAAGTGACCACCTCGTGCCACCTTTAACATATTCCGTACCAGTCTACCCCTTAAACCCCGCGATGTCTTGTTTGTATTGTTATCTTGTAAAATTGTGTTGATTGTATGAGTGATTAACTGACTGACCGAAACCATGATATCTGGGAACGGTTATAACCGTAGAGTCATGTAAATGGAATACTGGAATCATGTAGAAGGAATATCCATGGTTCGGTTCGGTCAAGTTATATAGATTGTTAACTGGATTCAGGGATTCATGTATTCATCTTGAGTTGGAATATGAAAGAATATAGATTGACTTGAATCATTTTCAAGTCAGAAATAGTCAGACTCTAACCCGAGTCAGACTAAAAGAAAGTGGGTTGAAGTTCAATAATTGTTAGGGGCCTTGTTGTAATTTATAAAACTTGAGGGGGTTTTATGTAAAAATATTTTTGTATATTTTTCAAAATACAACTTAAGTATTTAATTATCGTCTTTAAGTACATACAACAATTTAATGATCAAGCTAAATATGTATACATGTTCGAATAGCATGAAATGAGTCAAGTATATTATTCGAGTAACTACCATAAACAATGCTGTAAAGAAATATTATGTACGACTAATTAATCAAGTTGAACGAATGCGAAATATAAACAGAAATATGGCTCTAAATGTTTTGCATGCGTGAGTTCCAGTTTTACCTAAATATGACTACCGGTTTGAGAGATATATATGTTTTCGTATCGTCGCACAAAACAGATCAGAATCTATTCGGCACCGTCACATATTTTTAAAACGCAGTTTGAGTTAATTTGTATCAGGTTTCAGGTTACGAAAATTATTAGAAAATTGTAGGTATTTCGATGTACTTATCGAAAACACCAAGATTCACATGATTTGGATTTCTGAAGCTCTAGTTATGATTATTTTAATATCAGCATTTAAAACAAAAATTCAGATTTCTGGACAGCAACTATATATTCTATTGCAAAGCCTATATCAGGTTGTTTCATGCATTCCTAAGTAATATAATATACATAAAATTATAGTTCTATCAATGGTGCATCTACACATCTAAATTTTGTCACAAACGGACATCGGGTGTTCGAGTTATGTCCAATTTAAAAACAGTGTGCGAATCGGAACAGATTCTGTCCAGATCCGTCACTTAATATTGTAACACAGTTTTCTTTATCTTAGATGGGTTTTCAGTAAAACTATAAAACTAAGAAAATCTAGATCATTCGATGTAGATATGAAAAACACCTGAGTTTGCTCAATTTGGATACCGGTATACCAAGTTATATGTCCTAGAAATTGACCGATAACTGCAGTTTTCTGTTTTACGATCAGTGAATAAATACGATGTAATTCACAAACCGTTATGCGGATCAATCTAAAATTTTTACAGCATGTATAAAATAATATAATCTATCATATGTAAATTCCATGAAATTTTCAGAAGTAAAAATCAATGTCTAAAAATTATTTTAAACCTAAAGGTATTGATGTGTATACTAAAATCGGCAAAAAGATTAACTAGTATTTTTATGCAAGCTTTATCCTTTCTTTTAATAACCAAACCGATTCCATGAGATATCGTAGATATATTATGGATTGAAATCTATGTTCTCACAACTTGTAATAAACATTCATAATCATGAAGAAAGAATTAAAAATACTTTAATTTGAACAAGAGATAATAAGATATTATTAAACCATATAGAATCATATATATCTAAACTTATGTATATGTATATGTATATGTTTATGTGTATCTTCTCTTATGGATTATGATATGAAAAGAATAAGGGGTTCACGATGCATGACAAGAGGAAAAAAAAGAGATGGGGGGAAAGGAGAGAGAAGGGACTTACATGCACAAGCCGGTATTGTCACCGGGCTTGTCTATCCGCCGATAGCCTCGCGTTACTAGCGAGACCTTCTTGAAGACTTCTTCATGTTCTTCTTCTTGAACTTTAGGTGAAGAGGGAGAAGTGAGAGATAGAAAAATGTGAGGAATGAAAAGATAGAGGAGGACAATAAAGATGGTGTAATGGTGAATTATAATATATGCATTTAACATGAGAATTAAAAGAGAAATGAAAGGTCACCATTCATTTTGGAAATGAAAGGTCTCATTTGTAGGTTATGAGAAGAATAAAAAAATTGATAAAAATAATTGCAAGAATGAAGATTTGAACATGTGACTTATGGAATAACAATGCAATGACTTAACCAATGAGCTACAAGCTTGTTCATGCACATATTTAATTAGAATTAAATATATTATATTGCTTAAAAAGAAAATGGGCTTTTTAGATGGGCTGTAGAGAATGTGAATGAAAAGAAAGGAATTGGGCTTAAAGAATAAGTTTGGGTAAAAAGAAATGAGTTTTAGAAAATACTTAGATGAGAAAAATAGATGAAGGGATTAAATATAACTAATAACATTGAAATAAAAATATACCAAATGTACAAATACAGAATTTTATTAATACGAAGATATAGGAATTTTAGAGTCGTTACAGCAGTTGCGCAAGCGCAGTTGCGCTGCGCTGTAAGCTGCGTGACACGTGTCAAGCGCTGGGGCGTTTGCGCCAAACAGAATTAAAATTCTAGTAAGATCCTTCTGTTCTTCTTAAAACAAGAAGATTGTCTTCTGTAAAACAGAAGTCCTCGGATCAAAAATCCAACGGTGGGGAAAATTCCCCAAATCACTCAGAGAATGATCTCTTTAACAAACTTAACAAATCTATGGGCACTATATAAAGACCCCTAGACCCCAACTCAAAAAAGGATCGACATCAAGAGACATCAAAAACTTCAAAACAGAGAGAACTCTGAAGAATTTTGAAAAGAACTCAAGAAAAAGGTAAAAACCTTTATAAAATAGAAGAATTTCTTCTGAACAGATCATTGATCTAAGAACAAGATCAATGATCTTCAATAAAAATAAATAAATAAATAATAACAATGCCTTGCACTTTTTATGAACCATTGGTTCTGGAATTTCAGAAAAAATTCTTTTCTTGAATCCAAAATTGGATCAAGTTATTGGAGCAGTGTCTTGCACTTGCAAAACTGCATCGTTGCGCTCCTGGATTGGCGCAAGCCACCTGAGAGCGCCACGTGTCAGCAGCGCAACAACACAGCGCACTGATGCAGCGCACTGCGCTGTTGCGCTCGCGCTCACCAGAGCATGACACGTGTCACCTCCGCATGCGCTTGCGCTCAATAATTGGCACAAAGCGCCTGACAGGCCACATGATCACTGTCAGTGTGATTAATGCACTGCATTACTTACAAAAGGGCCAAGCCCAATTAAAAAAGGCCTAACAGGACAAATAAAATGCAATGCATTAAAAGGCAGAGCCCAAACAAAGCAGATGCTCTGCATCATTTATAAAAGGGCAGAACCCAAACAGAAAAAATGCAGTGCATTATCAAACATGAGCAAAGCCCTAGCACGGGCCTAATAGGCCAAAGATAAAAACGTTGAATATTCAACCGGATTTAGCCCAATCATGGCCGTAAGTCCTCAAATTAAATTGACTGAGCACGGCTGCTCTCCTAAATCAATTTACATCCGGTTTGAGGGTACATCTCCGAACTCCTCTGACTCCTATCGTTGTAATCCTTCAACGACGTCAAAGAGGCGAAGGGTCCCGACAACCACACATCAACACGGACTGTAGGGTCCTTAAACTCATAGACTTATGCGTCCTTAAACCAAGATATGGACTGTGGGGTCCTTAAACCCGGGACTTATGCGTCCTTAAACTAACGGACTAATGCGTCCTTAAACACACCCATATAGACTATGGGGTCCTTAAACCCATGGACTTATGCGTCCTTAAACTACCTATGGACCACCATGTCCCTAAACTGGGGATGGACTACCATGTCCCTAAACTGGAGATGGACCGCTATGTCCCTAAACTGGCAATGGACCGCAATGTCCCTAAACTACCTATGGACCACTACGTCCCTAAACTGGAATAATAGAGCCCCTAAACGCTCTTTTGCCGGATCTAAACAATCCTGTTTAAGTTGATCTTAGCCTCAAACCTGGCTAACGTATCCTTAAACAATCAAATGGACTATAAAATTCAAAATCAACTTTGGTTCAAGGGTACATCTCCGAACTCCTCTGACACCTGTCGTTGTAATCCTTCAACGTCGTCAGAGAGACGACGGGTCCCGATGGCCACACACATTAAACGGACCACTACGTCCCTAAACTAGAACAATAGAGCCCCCAAATGCTCTTTCCGTTAAGTCGATCTTAGTCTCAAACAGGACTAACGTATCCTTAACGAACGTTTAAGTTGATCTTAGCCTCAATACGGCTAACGTATCCTTAAACAAAAACACCAAACCCAAATTTAAGTAAATACGGATTTGGACTAATCTACGTCCTACGGGCGACGGCATAACTTAGTCTCCGTATACAATCCACGGGCAACCACAAACAAAACAAACACCCATGACACGAAGTGAAATTCTGGAGAAGGAGAAAGTTGTTACCGCGATGCGGTAGCGTAATTAACTGCAGGGGCTTGCGCCTGCAGGGAAGAGCGTCCCTACAATCAAAAACCCCTCGAACGAAGGGGAATCTGACGAAGTCTGCTACATCGGCCGCATCCGTCTAAACCCCCGATACACGGTGCCATAAATCAACTTGACATCTTCGGAGAGGTGGACGGATAAAACCAAATAGTATCTGCCCCGAATCTCAGGCAAGACGTCCATGTCTTGGCCGCCGTTCGGAGGGGAACAGATTCTGGCACGCCCGGTGGGACCTTTTCCTCTTTCCACTCCACACTTCATGTGTCGTCTTCGCGAACGAATCGCGGTTTGTTAATGGTTGCCTTTGGGTTGCAAGTTACTAAGATTTGGTCTTTTGTCTGGCGCAGAAATCAAGCATCAATGGCCTCCAATTGCTCGAACTGCTCGAAGTGCCAATGCAACCGACGCTCCACCTCACCTTGAGGTATAGCATATAGGCCTCAAGCGGCCTCCGTCCTTACTATGCCTGTGGAGAAAGTGACTCAGGCCACCACCGGCCTGTTTTTCGGGACCATGATCCCTCCTGCACGCTTCACCCTGCCAATACCCGTACCGGAAGCTTCAAAGAAGTCGGTCTTCGATCGACTTGCTACTCCCACGGCCCCTCTCAACGGGTCGTCCAACTCCTCGGTCTTCACCAGACTGAGTCTGAACTCCAAAGGGCCCGCCAAAAAGCCCATGATGCCCGAGAAGGCCATCCCAAAGAAGACGGCTGCTCCCGAAGTCGCCAAAGCGGCTTCTCCTGTCAAAGAGTCAGTCTTTTCAAGGCTGACTATTCCAGCTCCTGCCCCTGGATTGAATATTGCCACTCAAAGGACGACCTCAGTCTTTAAGAGGCTGTCACCAGCAGCGCCTCATTCGGACAGGGGGCAAGATGAAGCTGTCCCTATCGCCGAGCCAGTCCCAACGGCTCGTCATGCTCGACGTCGCCACTGGCGCCGAGTAAGGAAGGCTGGGGGCAACTCCCCCTCAGGGCTAACTCCACCTGCTCCAGTGTTGGAAGTTAATGCTGCTGTTCCAACTGGGAACAGCTTCGAACCGTTAAGGAGGGTGTGTAAGAACTCTCCAACTGCTATGCTGAAAAGATCTCTTCCACCTGCGGAGAGGGTTTCAGAAACGAAGCTGGAGCAGCCCCCTCAACGGCTGTCCTCCAGGATTTATAAGGTCTGGCGGAGAGTTCAGGACTCGGTAATCGACCAGAATCACTTTCGCCAACAGAAAAGGCCAAAAGTGCAAGAAGAGAAGAACCGTCCGGGCAAACAGCAAAGGACGACCACCACCAGGGTGCCTGCTGCAACGGCCCCCTCAACTTCAACGGCCCATAAGAGAAAGAGGCCGGAGAAAATCCCCACACCCGCGGCAAATGCCAAAGACGGCGAGCCCGAACGCCCTAGGTCTGGGGGCATGGTGGTTCATACCGTCTATATGGCGTCTGGTAAAGAGGACAGCCGTGCATCTATAGGTCATCGACCGCTTACACGGTCAGTGACCAAAGCTCAGGAGCAGCAGCAAAAGCTCCAGGAGATGATGAACGCGATGGCCGCACTCACTGGGCCAAAAGAAAGCCCTGAAGCGTCCTCTGATGAACACCAGGAGCAAGAAACTGACGCTGAATTCCTTCGTCGGATATTGGAGAAGAAGGATAAAGAGGCTGCTGAACAAGCAGCCAACATAAAGCGTATGGCCCTCCTATTCCAAGACATGGTGGGGATGATGATCCAACAAGATCCTCCAGCTGAAAATTCCCCGATCGTCCTTGAAGACGATAGGGGAGAAACGTCAAACCCTCCACCGGCTCTGTCAACAGCCAAGGAGGAGACAATCTCCAAAGCTGACTTGGACGAATATATAGCCCAACAGATACGGGTTCATCAGGTGACTGAAGCAGCCGGTCAGGTCGTAAAAACAGGATGACCATATCCGAGCTGGTACGATCAGATAAAATACCCGCCGGGCTATACAATACCAAAATTTTATGTCTGCAAGGGGACGAGCAATCCCCACCAGCATGTTGCCCAGTTCAGGGCGCTTTGCAACAACACTGGCGGTGATGATAAATTGTTACTTCGCCAGTTCGTTGGTAGCTTATCGGATACAGCATTCGAGTGGTACTCCGAGCTCCCAAATGACTCTATCAAGACCTTCGCGGAGATGGAGCTGCTGTTTACCCAGCGTTTTGCAAGCGCCAGCGAACGCACCCCGATGACGGCATTGATTAATGCTAGAGTGAATCCGGGTGAGACATGGGTCCAATATGCTATACGGTGGCGGAACTTATGGTCAAAATGCTAGCAACGCACTGAAGAAGCTCCTGCAGTGGGTATGTTTGTAGGAACCCTCGATCCGCAAGCAACCATCTCGCAATTTATGATGTTCTTCAAGCCGACTACCTTCCAGGCCCTGATCGACAAGCTAGCGCAAATGGATCAGATGGGCCATAGACCTTCTCTTCCGAAGCCGGACTCCCGAAATGAGAAAGGGAAGGGGGAAGCGATAGTTGTCGCTTATGCTTAACAACAGCCGAGCAACTCGAAGCCGGTTTTCTGTCAAAATAATATGCGTCCGCACATACCCCTTGAGGAGAGGCTAGGACGTTCTTACTCGTTTCCCCGAGATAAAACGGGAAGATTATTCGAGCTGGCGTTGCGCAACCGACTCATAAATCTGCCGGATCCAAAACGTCCGTCGCAACCAAATAATGTCAATGAGCCCAACTACTGTCCCTATCACCGAGTACTGGGTCATCCGATCGAAGATTGCTACGTCTTCAAAAATTGGATTGAAGACCAGTACCAACAGGGCAAGTTCGCGTTGTCCGACGGATGGAAGGTGAATCTGCCGCAACCTCACGCCTCTAAAAGGATGAATACGCCGGGGGCAACGTGCTCTCTCGTTGAAGAAACTCCTTGGGAGGTTGTACTATCGGCCAAGACAAAGAGGATGCTGAACGATCTTCAAACATGCCCAGCAATCAGGTGGAAGAACCCGTTGGAACCTCATATCATTGAAGGGATGCAGAAGCCGCGTCCAACTCCAAAGACCGATGGTGGTGGCCCAAGCACTCACAACCAGCCGTCAAAATCTTCAAAGAAGAAGAAAAAGAAATCCAAGAAGCCCGTGAAGCCTGGCGACAAGCGCACGGACTTACAAAAACAAATTGACGCGCTGGAGGAATACAACCAGAAAGCGCGAACTCCCATTACACTCTAAGAGTTCCTCAAACACGTCTTTCAAGAGGAAGTTGAGGGGGAGAGTTCATCGGATGAATCTGAGGAATACGTGGCGAGCTGCCGTATGATCTCCCATTCGTTTACAGACGATGAGAAAACTCCTTGCACTGAAAAGCTGGGGGTAGGTCCTAAACCGGAATTTCTGGGGCCATCGGATGAAACAATTGACGCATTCCTCAATAAAGCTCTGTTGAAAAGTAAAGCTGATTGGGAACGCAAGACGGCTATATTCGAAAGGGCCAAGCGCCAGCGACTTGACGAAAGAGTTGAGACACTCCCGCTGGAGCAAAATACATCCACTGCGGATAAAAGCAAATTCAAGATGAGGAAAAGGTTTGCTAAGGCCATATCAATGGGCATGAAGCTACTATCCTCTGAAGGAAGCATTACTAGTGAAGTGGAAATACACCCCTCCTACTGCTTATATCATCGGAAGATTTCGCACCCTACTGAAGAGTGCAAAGCTTTCAATAGATGGTGGCGAGGATATGTTGCTCATCGACAACATTTTAAGTGGGAAAAGCGCAAAACTCATCGGGAGCGGAAAAATACGACCGAAGGGCTTAACAGAACTACCGGCAATTTTCGCATGGTTAACGCCGGGGGATCACAAGTGCTTACATTCGGGAGCGATTCCGACGAGGAGCTGGCTCTTAGCCTCCTCTTTAAAGAGTCCACCTCGGGGAAAGAAGAAGAGGCGAAGGTCTGCGAAAATATCCGGCTGCGTAATCGGACGCTGCCCGAAAAGAATCTCGGACCCTCAAACAAAAAAGATAAAGGGAAAGAAAAGGTCTCTGGGGATATCGCCCTAGATGACCAAGTCATGGAAGAGATAACTGCCAAGGACCCGCCGAAGAGAAATAAGGTGGACTACAACGTTCTGGCACACTTGAGGAAGCTACCCTCGCAGCTTAGCATTCTTGACGCCTTTTTACTATCAAAAGAGGCGAGAGATTCGTTAATCAAGGCGCTGCAAGAGCCAGAACAATTCCAAGCTTTCCTGGCCGAAGAAAAGATGAAGGATGAATTGGAGGAAGTGCACACGGCCGATGTCACTTTTGGCAATGAAGACCTTCTCCTTGGGACGTGCGAACACAATCGCCCCCTTTATGTCTCAGGATACTGCCACGATATAAAGATAGGCAAAATCCTGGTCGACAATGGATCCTCCGTTAATCTCCTCAATGTGCGGGTGTTAAAAGAAATCTGCATGAGCGTCCAGCACCTTGCTCGGGACAAGATCACCATCTCCGGGTTTGACTCCCAATCATCAAGAACTCTTGGGTCTGTAATACTAACGCTACGCTTTGGGCTACTCGTCACAGACATTAAGTTCCACGTCATAGACGCCAAGACATGCTACAATGCTCTGCTCGGCCGACCATTGTTACACGAGTATAATATCATCCCTTCTACACAGCATCAGTGTATGAAATATTTTAAGGATGGTCTCGAGTATACCGTGACGGGAGAACTGAACCCGTTCTCTGTGAACGAAGTCCGCAAATATGAAGATGCCAAATACTTTTTACCGGATTTCGAAGACACAGAGAGGTGTCACAAGCCGGAGAACAAAGCTAATGCCACCATCCCTGTCTTCGGCAGTGATACCGAGGAGGAAGAGGAGATAGTTTATTCGAGTCTGCCCCAATATAACAAGCCGGGACCATCTGCTCCTACGTTGATCTTTGGTAGCGACTCGGAAGATGAGGTCCATGCGGTATTCTCTGCTCGACCTTCAATACAGACATCCGCGGATGAAGAGCAGAGTCTACAAGTCGCCATGGTGCCGCTTAAACATCATAAAGAATTGGACGCGCTCAATACCTACAGTGTAGAGGAGTTGCGGACGTTCTATGTCCCTCCTAGGCGAGAGGCGAAAAAGCAATTCTATTCTACCGCTCTGAGGAAACCAAAGTGGAGAAAGAAATCTGGCACGGCGCGGATCCTACGCTTGACAGGCTTCAGCCCATCCGTCTCCCCAGATATTATACAGAAGGCTTGAAAAGGCTATTGAAGTGCCAGGGGATATCCTTCAAACAGACCGCTCGAAAAGCCAAATTCTATGACAAGGTCTGGAACGTTCCCGGGACTCAGCACAAGTTGCCTAATGGGAGAATGGAAACAATCGGGCTTGGATACATTCGGTCCAAGAAATGAGAGCTACTCCACGGTTGCTACGTCGTGCATGACTTCGATGAAGAAGCGGATGCTCAATGGGAAGATGCTAATCCTGAACCAGTAAAAGTTCCTGATGCAAAAGTGCCCAGTCTGTCGTTCGAAGAAAAAATGGACAAGTTTATAAGGGAAGCTGGCCAAAAAGTCCGAGATGACCATAACCGCGAAATGGCCATCTATGAGGAAGCCAAAACGCAACGCCTCCTCCAACAGGCTGTGAAAGATGAAAATGCCGCTCCCTGTCAACCTGTTATAAAAAAGGCTCGACGCAGAGGCAGAAACAAGTCGAAACGCGAAAAAGGCGCTCAACAACAACAAAGCGGGACTAAGAAGCCACGCAAACGGGAATCGAGCGGTCCAGATCTGTCCCTAGTAAAGAAGATGAGTCGAGCGTACTCTTTTCCTCGGGACAAGACGAAGAAAATACTTGACCTCGCTCTAAAACATCAGATGCTTACACTGCCGGAGTCCAAGCATCCCGAACAAGCAGGCGTAGTTTCTCACCCAAACTATTGCTCTTATCACCGAGTAATAGGGCATCCTCTCGAAAACTGCTTCACCTTCAAGAATTGGGTCGAAGATCAGTATCAGCGTGGAAAGTTCGCTCTGTCTGACAACTGGAGGGTAACGCCGCCACAGAAGCATGAACCCAAAGCCACGAAAGCAGAACCAGTTCCACATTGGGCTTGGAAGCGAATTCGTACTTGTCACATGATAACAATATCAAAAGAATAGCCCGAGAACATGGATGACCTTCCCTGGTGCTTCGAAAACAACAACGATGAGGTGATCTCAGAATTTCCACCAGCACCGAAAGAGCTGGAGGATGGAATACATACCACTGCGGATAACCTCAAGAAAATTGAGTTGGGGACGGCGAATGACCCGCGACCGACATTCATTAGTGAGCTGCTGTCTGAAGAGAGGGTGGCTTCATTAAAAGACCTGCTTATGCAGCATAGAGATTGCTTCGCATGGAACTATTCCGAAATGCCGGGACTAGATCCAGAAATTGCTGTGCATAAATTGGCAATATCTCCGGACGTCAAGCCGGTCAAACAGGCACCGAGAAGAATGCGGCTCGAGCTTGAAATGAGTATCAACGCCGAAGTCAAGAAGTTAATCGACTCTGGCTTCATCCAAGAAGTTCAATATCCCGAATGGATCGCCAACATCGTCCCGGTGATGAAGAAAAATGGGACAGTGCGCATATGCGTGGACTTCCGGGATCTTAATAAAGCTTGCCCGAAGGACGATTTTCTAGTGCCAGTCACCGAGCTGATGATAGACAATACGTTCACTCATGAGGTTTTCTCCTTCATGGACGGCTCATCAGGGTATAATCAGATAAGATGCATCCCGAAGACCAGAAGCACACCGCCTTCAGGACTCCTTTGGGTATATTCTGCTACAAGGTGATGCCCTTCGGTCTAAAGAACGCCAGTGCCACCTATCAGAGGGCCATGACGAAAATCTTTGATGACCTTATACACGAAATCGTCGAATGCTATATCGACGATCTCGTGGTTAAAAGCAAATCATACGAGGAACATCTCGAGCATCTGAAGACCGTATTTCAACGCCTTCGACAATACAACTTGAAGATGAACTCTCTCAAGTGCGCATTCGGAGTCTCCTCAGGCAAATTCCTAGGATTCATCGTCCGACACCGAGGTATTGAGATAGATCCGTCAAAGATCAAGGCGATCATGGAAATGCCTCCGCCAAGGACTCTCAAACAGCTGCGGTCTCTCCAAGAGAAGCTCACGTATATACGGTGATTTATAGCCAACCTTTCAGGCAAGTGTCGTCCTTACAGCCACCTGATGAAGAAGGGAACCCCGTTCGTCTGGGACCAAAAATGCCAAAGCGCGCTAGACGAGATCAAGCAATACCTGCAGAACCCGCCAGTGTTGGCTGCTCCGGTTAAGGGAAAGCCCCTTATTCTTTACAGAACCGCCCTCGAAAGTTCCTTAGGCCCATTATGGGCGCAAGAGAACGACCAAGGGAAGGAAAGAGCACTCTACTACTTAAGTCGAGTTCTACTGGGGGCAGAAAGCAACTACTCCCCCATTGAAAAACACTGCCTGGCGTTGATCTTCGCGATAACAAAGCTCAGGCACTATGCGTTGGCGCATGAAGTCCGTCTCATTTCGAAGGTGGACCCTCTTAAATATTTGATATCGAAGGCCATATTGACAGGACGACTCGCTGAATGGGCCCTGCTCTTAATGGAGTTCTCGATAATGTATCAACCTCTCAAGGCAGTGAAAGGCCAGGCCATCGCCGATTTCCTCGCTGAACATCCGATACCTGCTGATTCTCCTCTGAATTGCGATCTGCCAGACGAACATGCATTTGATGCGATTGACGGTGGTGATACCCGTTGGGAGCTTTATTTCGATGGAGCATCTTCCGTGAAGAAGCGTAAACAAAGTACCCCTATAATCAAATCGGGGGTAGGACTCATCTTTGTAACTCTATAAGGAGGAATAATGCGCTTTGCTTTCAACCTAACAGAGCCGAGGACAAACAATGAAGCCGAATACGAAACTTTGATAGCAGGCCTCGAGATCGCCATCGACATGGGAATTGAAAACCTCCTCATATACGGAGATTTCCAACTGGTCGTTAGTCAAGTAAACGGCGACTACCAAACGTGCAAACCAGAGTTGGTGAAGTATGGCGAAAAGGTGCAGCAGCTGTTGACCCAAATCCCTTCCTATACTTTGGAAAACATACCGCGCGCGGAAAACAGCAAAGCGGACGCATTGGCCAAGCTCGCTAAGGAACTGGCTGATGAGAATCTCCATGACGTAAGAATCGTGGTACAAAGCCGTCGGGTACTTGCCCCAGCGGAAATATCTCCGGAATCGTCCGAAGAAAAGGAAGCGACTGAGCAAATGGCTCTGCAAATAACAGACCAGGAAAAGGCTGAGAATTGGAGAGAAGTCTTTACAGACTACTTCAAATACCGTCGAGCGCCCGAAGATGCGTCCTCAAGACATCAGCTTATGAAACGAGCTCTGTCTTTCGCCTTCGTCAACGATACTCTGTACAAGAGGTCATTTGATTCTCTGTGGTTGAGATGTCTGGGACCTGACGAAGCGAAAAGAGTCGTTCAGAAAGTTCACGACGGACTCTGCGGTTCTCACCAAGCAGGCCCAAAGATGAAGTTGAAGATTAAACGGATGGGCTACTACTGGCCCACGATGATTCAGGACTGCCTTGAGTATGCGAAGCAGTGCCACTCATGCCAAATTCATGGGGACTTCATCCACCAGCATCCAAATCCACTCCATCCAACGGTGGCTAGCTGGCCATTCGAAATGTGGGGAACTGACATAGTCGGCCCCATCGAACCAGCATCGTCCAGGGGACATCGTTTTATCCTGGCGATGACTGACTACTTCTCCAAATGGGCCGAAGCAGTACCGTTAAGAGAAGTGAAGACGGAGAATATCCTCCATTTCATCAAGACGCACGTCATATATCGGTTTGGAACTCCACGACGGATCATCTCCGATAACGGGCCAGCTTACCGAAGCCACAAGATCAGTCGCTTCGCGCAGCAGTATAATATAGACCGGAGATATTCCTCAGTTTATAATCCGCGAGCTAATAGTCTAGCCGAGGCCTTCAACAAGACCTTGACAAAGATCATGAAGAAGACGGTGTCCCGAAATAAGAAGGACTGGCACGAGAGACTGCAAGAAGCTCTCTGGGCGTATCGAACTACGTTCAAGACAGCCACGAACACAACGCCATATGCGTTGATATTCGGTACAGAAGCAGTACTCCCCCTCGAGATAGAGTTACCCTCTCTACGAGTGGCAGTCCACTACGAGCTGACGGACGAAGAAAATGCTCACCTTCAGCTTGAGGAGCTTGATGCCCTTGATGAAACCCGGCTCATAGCGCAACAAAGTCTGGAGGCCTATAAAGCAAAGATGATGCGCTCATATGAAAGATTGACCCGGCCGAGGACATTCCGCCAAGGCGAACTCGTGCTAGTGGTCAAAAAGCCTATGATCCCCAATCGCGCCAAGCAGGGAAAATTCGAGCCAAACTATGAAGGCCCGTACATCATAGACAAGGTCTACCAGGGTGGAGCCTATCTACTCATAGATATGCACGGTGAAAGGCCTTTCAGGCCAATAAATGGTCGCTTCCTAAAGAAATACTACGCTTAACGAGTTACCGCCTAAGTCAATGATAGATGACGACGACTATGTCCGCTCGCTATCTTCCTAAGCTCAAACTTTATAAGCAGTAGCCAGCCTTCTCCTGGACGGACCGAAACGTCCTTAAACTAATGGTGGACCGAAACGTCCTTAAATTAATGGCGGACCGAAACGTCCTTAAACTAATGAAGGACCGAAAAGTCTTTAAACTACTACCGCAGCATCCTTAGGCTGACGAAATAAATAAAATAAAATATATAAAAAAAAATATAATAAACGGTATGTCCATAAGCAAAATGGACACGGATGAAAACCCGAAAGGGCTCCGTGAGTAAAAACAGCAGGACTATCGGCGAGTGTTCGTGAAAACCTGAAAGGGCGCGACCTCGTAAAAAAAAAGAATAAAAGAATAAAAAAAAACGGTATGTCCATAAGCAAAATGGGCACGGATGAAAACCCGAAAGGGCTCCTTGAGTAAAAACAGAAGGACTACCGGCGAGTGTTTGTGAAAACCTGAAAGGGCGCAACCTCGTTAAAGGACACTTACAGGGTCCTCTCGACCTTATAAGGAGAAACCACCCGCGTGAGATCCTTACGACTCACAAGGGAGCAACACACTTAGGGATCCCCACGATTCCTAAGGAGAAAATACACTTGCGAGATCCTCACGACTCGTAAGGAGAACTCTCTTATGGGACCCTCACGGCTCGTAAGATTTGAAAGTCTTAAGTTACAGAGACCTAAACTTGTGCTTAAGCAACCTCCACAACCTTCGACATTGCCTTACAAGTGGTTCAATACTGACCCTTGTATACAATCCACGGACGCGAATAAACATTTCCCTAACCAAGTCTCATCCGTGACTGGGGATATGTTCGTATGGTGAACTACCCTTGTAAGTCCTCTCGATTTGTAAGGAGAAAACCTTCTTGTAGGATCCTTATGACTTACAGAGGAACATACACTTAGAAATCTTCACGATTCCTAAGGAGAAAATACACCTACAAGATCCTCACGACTTGTAGGGAGAAATACCTTTGTGGGACCCTTACGGCTCATGAAGTCAAAAGCCTTAGTCGACATGACCTTAACCCTGTTCGCTAAGCCACCTTTGTTCGACATTGACAGAGGCAAATGATGATTTGCTCCTGGCAATATCCCAGTTGTAGCGGTGCTGATACCGAAATCGGTGTCTAATTTTAGGTTTACGGCGAAAAGCCAGTAGGCCGCGCATGCATACGAAATAGCCGAAATGATGGGGCAACTTGCAATAAAAAAATAGCAGCAAGTAAAAACGTAGGCACACAAAATAGCCGAAATGATTGGGCAACTCGCAATAAAAAGCAGCGAGTAAAAATAAAATAAACAGCCGAAATGATTGGGCACCGCGGAAAATAGCTGAAATGATTGGGCAATCGCGACCTTCGCGATATAAAGCTGAAATGATAAAGCATCGCGAAAGTAGAGCAATAAAAAAAATGATGATGAAACTTTTGCCCTACAGGTGAGATCACATCGATCCCTGTATACAATCCAAGGGCACAAACAAAGAAGGAACCGTACCTTCCCAACAGGCTTCGCCAGAAAGCAAAGCCCAAATCTCGACGGTTCACCAACAGCCCAGAGACAACTGCGACATTCGTCTTGATGCAACAGACGCAGTGCCAGTGAACGAAGCGAAGATCAAATTCCTAGCTTCACGGTTTTGACGGTAACTCATATGGAACCTGAAAGACCACCAGAAATCAGTTCAATCCCCAGGGAAACCAGTGTCCTTGAAAAATGCCTCAACTCAGGGAAACTAGCGTCCTTGATAAGAGCCTCCTGATTCGCGTCGGCTCGCAGAGAAACCAGTGTCTCCGCGAGAAATTCCCGATTCGTTTCAACCCCGAAGAAACCAGTGTCTTCGGCAAAATCCTTCAACTCAGGGAAACCAGTGTCCTTGACGAGAAAATCCTGATTCGCGTCGACCCGCAGAGAAACCAGCGTCTCCGCAGGAATATATCGATTCGTTTCAACCCCAGGGAAACAAGTGTCCTTGGCAAATACCTCAACTCGGGGAAACTAGCGTCCTTGATAAGAGCCTCCTGATTCGCGTCGGCTCGCAGAGAAACCAGTGTCTCCGCGAGAAATTCCCGATTCGTTTCAACCCCGAAGAAACCAGTGTCTTCGGCAAAATCGTTCAACTCAGGGAAACTAGTGTCCTTGACGAGAAAATCCTGATTCGCGTCGACCCGCAGAGAAACTAGCGTCTCCGCAGGAATACATCGATTCGTTTCAACCCCAGGGAAACAAGTGTCCTTGGCAAATACCTCAACTCAGGGAAACCAGCATCCTTGATAAGAGCCTCCTGATTCGCGTTGGCTCGCAGAGAAACCAGTGTCTCCGCGAGAAATTCCCGATTCGTTTCAACCCCGAAGAAACCAGTGTCTTCGGCAAAATCCTTCAACTCAGGAAAACCAGTGTCCTTGACGAGAAAATCCTGATTCGCGTCGACCCGCAGAGAAAATAGCGTCTCCGCAGAAATACATCGATTCGTTTCAACCCCAGGGAAACAAGTGTCCTTGGCAAATACATCAACTCAGGGAAACTAGCGTCCTTGATAAGAGCTTCCTGATTTGCGTCGGCTCGCAGATAAACCAGTGTCTCCGCGAGAAATTCCCGATTCGTTTCAACCCCGAAGAAACCAGTGTCTTCGGCAAAATCCTTCAACTCAGGGAAACCAGTGTCCTTGACGAGAAAATCCTGATTCGCGTCGACCCGCAGAGAAACTAGCGTCTTCGCAGGAATACATCGATTCGTTTCAACCCCAGGGAAACAAGTGTCCTTGGCAAATACCTCAACTCAGGGAAACTAGCGTCCTTAATAAGAGTCTCCTGATTCGTGTCGGCTCGCAGAGAAACTAGTGTCTCCACGAGAAATTCCCGATTCGTTTCAACCCCGAAGAAACCAGTGTCTTCGGCAAAATCCTTCAACTCAGGGAAACCGGTGTCCTTGACGAGAAAATCCTAATTCGCGTCGACCCGCAGAGAAACTAGCGTCTCCGCAGGAATACATCGATTCATTTCAACCCCAGGGAAACAAATGTCCTTGGCAAATACCTCGACTCAGGGAAACTAGCGTCCTTGATAAGAGACTCCTGATTCGCATCGGCTCGCAGAGAAACCAGTGTCTCCACGAGAAATTCCCGCTCAACCCCGAAGAAACCCGTGTCTTCGGCAAAATACTTCAGCTCAGGGAAACCAGTGTCCTTGACGAGAAAATCCTGATTCGCGTCGACCCGCAGAGAAACTAGCGTCTCCGCAGGAATACATCGATTCGTTTCAACCCCGGGGAAACAAGTGTCCTTGGCAAATACCTCAACTCAGGGAAACTAGCGTCCTTGATAAGAGCCTCCTGATTTGCATCGGCTCGCAGAGAAACCAGTGTCTCCGCGAGAAATTCCCGATTCGTTTCAACCCCGAAGAAACCAGTGTCTTCGGCAAAATCCTTCAACTCAGGGAAACCAGTGTCCTTGACGAGAAAATCCTGATTCGCGTCGACCCGCAGAGAAACTAGCGTCTCCGCAGGAATACATCGATTCATTTCAACCCCAGGGAAACAAGTGTCCTTGGCAAATACCTCAACTCAGGGAAACTAGCGTCCTTGATAAGAGCCTCCAGATTCGTGTCGGCTCGCAGAGAAACCAGTGTCTCCGCGAGAAATTCCCGATTCGTTTCAACCCCGAAGAAACCAGTGTCTTCGGCAAAATCCTTCAACTCAGGGAAACCAGTGTCCTTGACGAGAAAATCCTGATTCGCGTCGACCCGCAGAGAAACTAGCGTCTTTGCAGGAATACACCGACTCGTTTCAACCCCAAGGAAACCAGTGTCCTTGGCAAAGTCCTCAACTCAGGGAAACTAGCGTCCTTGATGAGAGCCTCCTGATTCGCGTCGGCCCGCAGAGAAACCAGTGTCTCCACGAGAAATTCCCGATTCATCTCAACTTGCAAGATAAAGCCTTAGGCAGCAGGGATTAAAAAACTTGTTTCCTGAGCACTGGGACCCTGCAAGTCGGTCTAAAACGGTCTCTTGCATACTATTCACGGGTCTCACTCTCCAAAGTCGAATCTCGACAAGGAGAGAAACAACCGCTTACGGGTCCTCTCGACTCGTAAGAGGGAAAATTCTCTTATAGGATCCTTACGACTTATAAGAGAAAACGCACTTAGGAATCCTCACGATTTCTAAGGAGAAAATACACCTACGAGATTCTCTCGATCCGTAGGGAGAAAAGTCTCTATGAGACCCTCACAGCTCATAGAGTTGAAAAGTCTTAGGCGGCAGATCTGAACCTGCGACCTAAGCCATCGCTATTTCTTGGAAGAAACTAAGATGCTTACTCTATTATCTGTCGACCCTGTTTATTAAGACAGCATGCTGACAATAAAAGAAAGAAGAAAGTGACAGAAAGAATATCCGATTTACATTTGATCAAGCATTCGAGACACACTCATTCATGCATAGGCAAAAGACTCAGACACACTCATTCATATTCCCAAAAATTCTTACAATCATGAAAGCAATAAACGAGAAACATTATTCAAATTATTACAACGGTATAACCTTAGATCCAGGGCATGGATTGAGAAATTCAAAAGTAAGGCCATCCAAAGTTCTTCTGGCCTTTCTGATTATTCTCGTGCGCAGCCTCTCGTGCTCCTATGTGTCAAGATCTTCGGCGAGGCCTCCCAGCCTTCGATAAGCAGCGATTATCGTCGTCTGCTGGAAAATTTGATGCAGAATGTCGATGAGGCTATCCCGCCGTTTTTTCGAGATCAGCCCCGACAGGTACACTGAATGCACCTTGTCTTCGGCATCATCCAGCGCATTGAGCGGTAGGGCCTCATGAAACCCCGGAAGTGCTCTCCATATTGCTCCCAGCACGACTTTCAAGAGAGCTGAACGACGAGGAAGCAGCCAACCAACGCTTGCATTAAGGCGACCCATGACCTCCGCATATTGGTCGTCTGTAAACTCTTGGTTTTGTTGACGGCCCTGTACACGGATATCCTCGTAGGTGATGAATTCGTGCAGACTGTATAGATGAACAACCATAATGCCTGAAGGAAACATCAATGGAAGATTAGCGATAAAAAAAAGGGAGGGACACAGGAAGTTAAAACTCCTCGAGAGCAATGCTCTGCAGACAGGAGTGATACCTGTCAAAATCAGTTATGAGGAGAATTTGAGGAAAATCCCCTAAGAACATTGAGAGCGTTGCTGTGAAAAGATGATATAATAATAATAATAATAATAATAATAATACAAAATGCCATCTTTAACTTCCAAGATCCATGAAGAATTCTTAAGAGTTCTTCTATATGATTTGGAAGGAGCAAAGCTCTATTAATGAATTAAGAAAATACAGGGAAAATCTTTTAGAGAGCAAAGCTCTATTAATGGAACCCTAATAGGGTTCTCCTTAGTCCTCTTTAGACCCCTTTAGAGCAAAGCTCTGCTAAGTGAAACCCTAAATGGGTCTTCTTTAGATCAGGGATCTATTGAGAGCAAAGCTCTTAAAATTGATTCAATTTAATCCAAATTAATTTTTTACCTAAAATTCTCTAAAGTTTGAACTTTTAAAAGTGCTTAAACAAAAGAGCAGGGCTCTGAGATTCTGAAAGTAAAATTGTTGAAGATGATAATCATCTGTTGAGGACCAAAGGTCCTATTTATAGGCATCAAATGCCCTTTCAACTTCCAAAAGTTGCCGCAACGGTTGAAATACTGCCACCGTTGCGCTCGCGTTTGGAGCCATGTAAGCGCAACGGTGGGGGGGCATTTGTTTACCCCAATCAGAGCAAAACTCTGTTCAAATTCCAAGGCGGGAGATGAAGCAACGCTTCTGATTCCCCCAATCAGAGCGAAGCTCTACTTTGAAAATTTAAACTTTAATAAATGAACCAACGCTTCAAATTCCTTGCGCTGCGCGCAACGCGCCACGTGTCAAAAGCTGATACGTCAGCGCAGCGCCTAAGGCAGCGCGCCCAATCAGAGCAAGGCTCTATTTAAAACAAAAATTAAAGGAAGCAACGCTTCAGTTGCGCAAGCGCTGCGCTGCGTGACACGTGTCAGCGCAGTTGTGCAAGCGCAGGTGCGCAAGCGCTGCACTGCGCGATACGTGTCAGCGCAAACGCAGTTGCGCTGGGCTATGCGCTGAGCGACACGTGTCAGCGCAGTTGCGCTGCGCTGTAAGCTGCGTGACACGTGTCAAGCGCTGGGGCGTTTGCGCCAAACAGAATTAAAATTCTAGTAAGATCCTTCTGTTCTTGTTAAAACAAGAAGATTGTCTTCTGTAAAACAAAAGCCCTCGGATCAAAGATCCAACGGTGGGGAAAATTTCCCAAATCACTCAGAGAATGATCTCTTTAACAAACTTAATAAATCTATGGGCACTATATAAAGACCCCTAGACCCCAACTCAAAAAAGGATCGACATCAAGAGACATCAAAAACTTCAAAACAGAGAGAACTCTGAAGAATTTTGAAAAGAACTCAAGAAAAAGGTAAAAACCTTTATAAAATAGAAGAATTTCTTCTGAACAGATCATTGATCTAAGAACAAGATCAATGATCTTCAATAAAAAAAAAATAATAATAATAACAGTGCCTTGCACTTTTTATAAACCATTGGTTCTGGAATTTCAGAAAAAATTCTTTTCTTGAATCCAAAATTGGATCAAGTTATTGGAACAGTGCCTTGCACTTGCAAAACTGCACCGTTGCGCTCCTGGGTTGGCGCAAGCCACCTGAGAGCACCACGTGTCAGCAGCGCAACAACACAGCGCACTGATGCAGCGCACTGTGCTGTTGCGCTCGCGCTCACCAGAGCGTGACACGTATCACCTCCGCATGCACTTGCGCTCAATAATTGGCGCAAAGCGCCTGTCAGGCCACATGATCACTGTCAGTGTGATTAATGCACTGCATTACTTACAGAAGGGCCAAGCCCAATTAAAAAAGGCTTAACAGGCCAAATAAAATGCAATGCATTAAAAGGGCAGAGCTAAACAAAGCAGATGCTCTGCATCATTTATAAAAGGGCAGAGCCCAAACAGAAAAAATACAGTGCATTATCAAACATGGGCAAAGCCCTAGCACGGGCCTAATAGGCTAAAGATAAAAACATTGAATATTCAACTGGACTTAGCCCAATTATGGCCGTAAGTCCTCAAATTAAATTGACTGAGCACGGCTGCTCTCCTAAATCAATTTACATCCGGTTCGAGGGTACATCTCCGAACTCCTCTGACTCCTATCGTTGTAATCCTTCAACGACGTCAGAGAGGCGACGGGTCCCGACAACCACACATCAACATAGACTGTGGGGTCCTTAAACTCATGGACTTATGCGTCCTTAAACCAAGATATGGACTGTGGGGTCCTTAAACCCACGAACTTATGCGTCCTTAAACTAACGGACTAATGCATCCTTAAACACACCCATATGGACTATGGGGTCCTTAAACCCATGGACTTATGTGTCCTTAAACTACCTATGGACCACCATATCCCTAAACTGGGGATGGACCACCATATCCCTAAACTGGAGATGGACCGCTATGTCCCTAATCTGGCAATGGACCGCAATGTCCCTAAACTACCTATGGACCACTACGTCCCTAAACTGGAATAATAGAGCCCCTAAACGCTCTTTTGCCGGATCTAAACGATCCCGTTTAAGTTGATCTTAGCCTCAAACCTGGCTAACGTATCCTTAAACATTCAAATGGACTATAAAATTCCAAATCAACTCTGGTTCAAGGGTACATCTCCGAACTCCTCTGACACCTATCGTTGTAATCCTTCAACGTCGTCAGAGAGGCGACGGGTCCCGATGGCCACACACATTAAGCGGACCACTACGTCCCTATACTAGATCAATAGAGCTCCCAAATGCTCTTTCCGTTAAGTCGATCTTAGTCTCAAGCAGGACTAACGTATCCTTAACGAACGTTTAAGTTGATCTTAGCCTTAATACGGCTAACGTATCCTTAAACATAAACACCAAACCCAAATCTAAGTAAATACGGATTTGGACTAATCCACGTCCTACGGGCGACGGCATAACTTTGTCTCCGTATACAATCCACGGGCAACCACAAACAAAACAAACACCCACGACACAAAGTGAAATTCTGGAGAAGGAGAAAGTTGTTACCGCGATGCGGTAGCGTAATTAACTGCAGGGGCTTGCGCCTGCAGGGAAGAGCGTCCCCACAATCAAAAACCCCTCGAACGAGGGGGAATCTGACGAAGTCTGCTACATCGGCCGCATCCGTCTAAACCTCCGATACACGGTGCCATAAATCAACTTGACATCTTCGGAGAGGTGGACGGATAAAACCAAATAGCATCTGCCCCGAATCTCAGGCAAGACGTACATGTCTTGGCCGCCGTTCGGAGGGGAACAATCCTCTACTATTAACCATTTAGTTTAGGGTGTTTGCTTCACTAAACCCTAATTTAGTGAAGAGGTAGAATGAGGTTGAGTCTCTTCGACGTAGATCATCTTCGGCCTCAAACATTTCGAGCAAGTTTGCATCTTTCACCTTGTGGAGCCTCTCAAGAGTTCGGGAGATTCTTACTCGCAGCGAAGGGACTTCTACACGGAGCATTTGAAGTGAAGGACCGGTCTACAAAGGTTGTATTCTGCATTCACTTAGTTGTTAAGATGTTAACATTGTTAATTTGTTTAAATCTCTAGTTAAGATTCTAGGGTTAGGGTTCTTTAGAACGGCAAATTTTTGAAAACGGCATGGATGATGCCTCCCGAAACCTTGTTGTCGCGCTAAGTAACCCTACAGCAAGGCCGCTGAGCAATTTCCTGCTGGCCAATCCCTACTGGGTAGCTTCCTATCCAACTATGCTAAGGATCGAAAGCCCTCATCACGAAGCCACCGAGCAATTTTCTGCTGGCCGATCTGCAGCGGGTAGATACCTGCCCAACAACGCTGTGGATTGAAAGCCCTCCTCATAAGGCGACCGAGTAGTTTCCTGCTCGGTTCATCCCTAGCAGGTAGTTTCTTACCCAACTACGCTAAGGATCGAAAGCCCTCATCACGAGGCCGTTGAGCAATTTCCTGCTGGCCCATCTACAGCGGGTAGATTCCTGCCCAATAACGCTGTGGATCGAAATCCCTCCTCACGAGGCGACCGAGTAGCGTTCTGCTCGGTTCAACCGCAGTGGGTAGCTTCCTGCCCAACAAACGCTGTGGATCAAAATCCCTCATCTCGAGGCCACCGAGCAATTTCCTGCTGGCCAATCCCTAGCGGGTAGCTTCCTACCAAACTACGCTAAGGATCGAAAGCCCTCATCATGAGGCCGCTGATCAATTTCCTGCTGGTCCATCTGCAGCGGGTAAATTCCTGCCCAACAACACTGTGGATTGAAAGCCCTCCTCACGAGGCGACCGAGTAGCTTTCTGCTCGGTTCATCCGCAATGGGTAGCTTCCTGCCCAAAAAAATGCTGTAGATTAAAAGCCCTCATCGCGAGGCGACCGGGCAATATCCCAATTGTAGCGATGCTGATGCCTAAAACGGTATCAAATCCCGAGTCCTTTCATGGCAAATGATGATTCGCTCATGGCAATATTCCAGTTGTAACGATGCTGATGCTGAGATTGGCACCAGATTCCAAGTTCTACACTCGCGATAAAAATCAGCGAGCTAAAATGCATATCAAATAGCCGAAATGATGGGGCAACTTGCAATAAAAAGCAGCAAGTAAAAATGTATGCATAAAAAATAGCCGAAATGATGGGGCAACTTGCAATAAAAAAGCAGCAAGTAAAAATGTATGCATGAAAAATAGCCGAAATGATTGGGCAACTCGCAATAAAAAGCAGCGAGTAAAAATAAAAAAAATATAGCCGAAATGATTAGGCACCGCGAAAAATAGCCGAAATGATGGGGCAATCGCGACCTTCGCGATATAAAAGCTAAAATGATAGAGCATCGCAGGAAAAGAAATAAAATAAAAATGAAATTTATGCCCTACAGGTGATGTTATATCAACCCCTGTATACAATCTAGGGGCGCAAACGAAAAAGGGATCATACTCTTCCCCCCAGGTCTCATCAGAAGAAAAGGCCAAGTCTCGACGGGCCATAAATAACCTAGAGATCGTCTCAACATTCGTCTCATTACAGCAGACACAATATCAAGCAAAGCAGAACAGCGGCAACTCTCAGTTCCATGACTCGGCGGCATACAGCTGACCGAGAGTCAAATTCCGACTTCGTGAAATACAGACAAAGTCAAAATTCCTGGTCACGTCGAACGCGGATAACGTCACTCTTTGACCCCGTGGAAAACGTCCAGAGCGGATCCTGGTCCTCGCAGAGCACGGCAGTAAACCCGTGTAAAGCATTCAGAGTGGAGCCTAGTCCTCGCCGAATACGGCAGTGAACCCGTGCGAAGCATCTAATGCAAAATTCCTGGTCACGTGGAACGCAGATAACGTCACTCTTTGACCCCGTGGAAAACGTCCAGAGCGAAGCCTGGTCCTCGCCGAACACGGCAGTGAACCCGTGGGAAGCATCCAGAGCAAAATTCCTGGTCACATGGAACGCGGATAACGTCACTCTTTGACCCCGTGGAAAACGTCCAGAGCGGAGCCTGGTCCTCGCCGAACACGGCAGTGAACTCGTGGGTAGCATCCAGAGCAAAGTTCCTGGTCATGTGGAACGCGGATAACGTCACTCTTTGACCCCGCGGAAAACGTCCAGAACGGAGCCTGGTCGTCGCCGAACACGGCAGTGAACCCGTGGGAAGCATCCAGAGCAAAATTCCTGGTCATGTGGAACGCGGATAACGTCACTCTTTGACCCCGTGGAAAACGTCCAGAGTGGAGCCTGGTCCTCGCCGAACACGGCAGTGAACCCGTGGGAAGCATCCAGAGCAAAATTCCTGGTCACGTGGAACGCGGATAACGTCACTCTTTGACCCCGTGGAAAACGTCCAGAGCGGAGCCTGGTCCTCGCCGAACACGGCAGTGAACCCGTGGGAAGCATCCAGAGCAAAATTCCTGGTCACGTGGAACGCGGATAACGTCACTCTTTGACCCCGTGGAAAACGTCCAGAGCGGAGCCTGGTCTTCGCCGAACACGGCAGTGAACCCGTGGGAAGCATCCAGAGCAAAATTTCTGGTCACGTGGAACGCGGATAACGTCACTCTTTGACCCCGTGGAAAACGTCCAGAGCGGAGCCTGGTCCTCGCCGAACACGGCAGTGAACCCGTGGGAAGCATCCAGAGCAAAATTCCTGGTCGCGTGGAACGAGGATAACGTCACTCTTTGACCCCTGGAAAACGTCCAGAGCGGATCCTGGTCCTTGCAGAGCACGGCAGTGAACTCGTGTGAAGCATCCAGAGCGGAACCTGATCCTTGCCGAACACGGCAGTGAACCCGTGGGAAGCATCCAGAGCAAAATTCCTGGTCACGTGGAACGCGGATAACGTCACTCTTTGACCCCGCGGAAAATGTCCAGAGCAGAGCCTGGTCCTCGCAGAGCACGGCAGTGAACCCGTGTGAAGCATCCAGAGCAAACATTGGACTGTGGAGTCCTTAAAATCCACGGACTATGATGTCCTTAACCTCGACCGTAATGTCTTAAAACTAACGATCAACCATGATGATTCTAGACTGGTTTTACCTTGGTTAAAGGGTACATCTCTTCATTCCTTTGATATTGGTCGTTGTAATTCCTCAACGTCTTCAAAGAGGTGGCGGGTCCCAGTAACCACACATCGGAATGTGGAGTCCTTAAATCCGAGGACTATGATGTCCTTAACCTTGACCGTGATGTCTTAAAACTAACATCGGACTGTGGAATCCTTAAATCCACGGACTATGATGTCCTTAACCTTGACCGTGATGTCTTAAAACTAACATTAGACTGTGGAGTCCTTAAATCCACGGACTACGATGTTCTTAACCTCGAGCGCGATGTCTTTAAACTACGGTATCCTGGAAAACATCCCAAAGCAACCCCTGACCCCGTGAAATACGGATAAGGGCGACCGCACCCAGCACTTACGGGTCCTCATGACCTGCAGGGAAGAAAACTCTCTTGTGAGATCCTTACGACTCCCAAGGGAAAACCCGCTTAAGAATCCTCACGATTCTTAAGGAGAAATTACACCTATGGGCTCCTCTCGACCTGTAGGGAGAAAAACTCTTTATAAGACTCTCACGGCTCATAAAGCTCAAAAATCTTAGGAGGCAGATCGTAACCCTGAATCCTAAGCCATCGCTGCCCTGCAAAGAAATCAAGATAGACCATCCACAGAATACATTCAATAAAAAGGGACACGTCATGGAAAAAAATATGTCTTTTATTCATAAACCAAAATGGATACAAAGTACAATTCAAAAAAAAACATAAAAAAGAATATACTCTCATTCAGGAGTATGTACAAAAAGAAAGAAAGTTATACAAGTCTTCAGGCTGGCGGGCGATTTAGCAATTTCACTGGCTCATCCTTCTTTTGCTGGGTCACGGCTTCGTGATTCAGTATCGCCAGAAGATGGGCCTCCGCCTGAGCCTGCTGGGCCTGATACGAGGCAAGTCGGCCTTCGAGCTCTTTTTCGGTAACCTTGTGAGCCTCAACCCTTTCGTGAGTGAACACGGCAGCTTTATCGAGGGCCACCACCTCTTTGATAGACTCTTGAAGTACTCGCCAGAGTTCATACGCTTTGTTGGCTTTGGCTGTAAGATTGGCCTGGAGCTCGTGCAGCGCCTTAGAGGCCAGCTCCCTCTCCGAGAATTTACGGCCGAGCCTCTTCTCGCATGATACCATATTTGCCGCGCACCGCTCTATCAGCCCCCGCAAGTCCGCCTTTGCAGCCACGGCCTCCGAAGAAAGGCGGGAACACTCAAGTGCGTGCAAGCATGCCTCTACCTGCCGACAGAACTCCACCCAGACTCGCACCACTTCTTCGTTATGGTATGTAGCAAGAAAAGGAAGAGAACCGTTAGCTTCGGCAGCGAATGCTTCAGCTGTGATTGCGCTGCCAGCACGAAGCTCCTCGATCAAAGACGACAGGGAGACAAGGCTTAACTTGGCCAGGCGCTCTGAGGCTCGCAAAGCGTAGGGACCGGGTGGCATGGCGATGTGCGACTCCAGCGCTGTGGGAGCTGGCAAGACTGTTCAGATTTGAAAAATATCAGTGAAACTCTTAAGCAAAGGAACAAGTAGGACCATATTGAAACGTCACTTACCTACGGTCATGCAAGTAGGAGCTGAAGGTTCCCCTGGCCCTTCAACGACCTCGACCTCGTCATCGGCCTCCAAAACTATAAAAGACATCAATGTCATTCCGCAAAATAACAACGATGCTATAATTAAAAAAAATGGAGAACGACGCTAACCTTGCCCAGATGAGAGGACAATGCGTTGAGGAGATATCGCCTGCGGAGCGGCCATCTCCAGCAGACGCTGAAAGGATTGCCGGGGAGACAGATCGGCAATAGAGGCCGCTAGTCCGCGCAATTCTGAAAAAACAAAAGAGTTCAGATAACAGAAAGATTGCTAATTTAAAATGTAGAAGGTTACCTTCGACACTCCTCCCATTCTGAGCCGGGGGGATAGCAGCTTCAACGGCCTCCGCCGTGACCTCGGGTTCCAACGAAGGGAGGATGGTCCCGACTACCTCCATCCCAGCCTCTGGGCCGCCCTCAGGAAGAGCCGGTAGGACGGCGACCACCAAAGGTGCCTCCCCCAAAGGAGCGAGTGCTCCAGGATCAACAACCGCCATAGGAGGCTCTATCGTGAGAAGCGCAGCGCCGTCAACCCCCTCCACATCGAGCAATGCTTCATTGGGGGCGTCAACAGGCTTTATCCTCAACAAGCCCATAGGAACCTCACCCATCGCCGAAGTCTCTGGACAATTCACGCAAGAATAAGGATACATACATGCAGGTGTAAGCAATACGAAGTGCTGCAAAGAAGTATAAAGACATACCAATGCATAAGGAAGCCTTCAATATGGCTTCTTCCATCCGGTGTTCCTTCTCAAGGAGATGTGCCCGTCGGGGTTCGAGGGTGGACTCGTGGCCGCCAGTCCACAGTGAAAGTGCGTCCGCAGCATCCTCCGAAGCAGCCTGCTTTAGGGCCCTTTCTCCCCATTCCTACAAAGGGCCAATGAATCGCCGCCGGATCCACGAAGGGTCTTCATAAAAGATTACTGCAGGATAGGGCTTCTTCGGAACCCTGACGTTCTGAGTTTCATCTTTGGAACTTCTTATAGCCTCAGCCAACTGTGCGGCTTCCTCGGCGGCCGAACCCGGAAAAAATAGGCCGGCGTCTGATTCCTGCAGGGCCAACGGTTCATCCTCAAGAATGGGCTCAGACTCTACTAAAGAGTCGAGCAAGTTAGTAGCCACCTTCTTTCGACGCTTGGACCCAGAGCCGGTCGCCGAAGATGACCGCTTTCTTCCCCGTGGAGCCTTAGCGCGACGCCGGCCTACCTCGCCTTCAACACCTTCATCCCTGTCACCCTCGTCCGCTGCCACAACCGAGGATGACACCGCCATTGTCGATGCTACAGGGGGCGGTGCTGCCGCGGGTGGTAGTGCTGCTACCGGAGCCCGTTTACCCCACGACCGGGTGCCCAATGGCATACCAGCTGTTGAGGTAAGATCCACCCCCGACTCTCCCGGAATGAGCGCAACACCAGTATCCCTCAAAGGAAAATGGACTGGTGCGCGCAGTCGCAGCGTAGATCTCGTAGCCGGGGCCGGAGCGGGAGCACCATGACCAAGAAGTACCCTTCTTTCCTCAATAACAATCGGGTTGACCCGATGGAGATACCAGCCCGTAAACGACCCCACTCTTCGGGGCATGTAATCAGCATCAGGGACCATGAACTGGGAGCCGGTGTTCAGCCTCACAAAATGATGGGCGGCATCTCGAACGGCTTCGGGCGAAGGAACCAGCGCGACTATGAAAGCCTCAAAAGGGACGCCCTGATCGTAGCCAAGCTGCCGGGCAAAGCGATGCAGATTGTACCGCATGTAAAGGGCTGCACTATCCTGACGAAATACCGGGTAGCTCGGTCTGATTGCGTATAAGTGCGCGGCCTCCCGGGGCCTCAAAGAAGGCATGTTATCTTTTGACCGGTCCCAAAGTTGCTGAGCTAGACCCGAGGGAGAAGATAAGACCCGATCAGTGAATACCAACCCGCCAGCAGTAGCATAAGGAGAAATCAACGCCCGGATAGCCCCGAATTGAGTCGGGTCAGAGGCAGAAGCATCCACCAATCGCATAAGTCGCGGAAAGGTGTAAGCATCATAAAATGCGGGCCTCTGATGTATGGCAAAAGCCCCTAACACATGCATCTCGATCCAAGACGTGAAATAATGGAAAGAAAAGTTTACTACATTCACGCTAGGAGTCGAGGTATTAGCCGCAACGCCTAACCCGCGATATAGATGCGCCAGCGCCGGGATGCCGATGGCCAACCGCGCCCCCTCAGCGATACAATGAGCCGGGTAGATAACCGGGGCTCTCATGAAGCGGCGATGCATGGGGACAACAAACCAGCTGAGCCAGACACTGACAAAGCCCACGAAGAATGTCTCCTCATCCATGCCGGGAGCTGCGATAGATTCGAAAGATACCGGGGACATAATGGGGATGTAGTATTGCGGTAAATCCGATTCCTTGGTCGGCAGCTTCTTCGGGCCAAACCCAAAGGGGTCTTTGATGTTTGCGAACTTCGGAGCTGTCTTCGACAAGACGCCCTAGCGAAGGAAGCAGGCAATGAAGCTCTTAAAAGTAACGCCCTGCTCCTCAGATTCGGTGAACAATCGGTCAAAGATACCTAGCGCCTTGATCAAGCTGGGACGCTTGTGGCGGACGACGTTCTCAGCAGACAAGTCGTCAAGCGGTGCAGGCTCGGGTTCAAAAACATACTCGTCAGGAGGCAGCAACTCCTCATACAGTGTACCCCTGATTGGCAATCCCGAGATTTCATAAAATTCTTCCAGAGAGATCGAGACCTCGCGGTCCCCTAGGATAAAAGTGTTGGTAGGGAGATTCCACTGGTTCAAGAACGCCTTAACCCACCAGACATGCGGAGATTGGTAGTGAAAGTGCGACGCATATATCGCCTGGTAAAGCCCGACCTTCTGCAGCCGCGCACGATGGGCAGAAAAGATGTAGCGAGCCCAGAGAAGGTAGCTCGTGGGGTGTCGAGGGGTGAGCCTTATCCTATAGATTTGTCCCCATGGTTGGGCCTCACCCTGGCAAATACGTCGTCCCAGGATATCTATAGCTGGGATCGGATGGTTCGGGATACCGGTTGTCGAAGGCTCGAGCCGCCCCGTTGGAATCCAATTTGGCATCTCCACAGCGAAGACCGTCCTCGGAGGATCCATCGGCAAGAACGGGAAGGTGGGCTCTGTCGACACTTCGCAGAGGAAACTCCGGCGCCCCCGGATGATATGGCCGTACCAAGTTCTCCATAGAAGTAAGCTAGTGCGGTTCGGGTCATGCACCCTGATCATTGCCATCACTTCCTCATCAGACGACGACTGGGGAAAAGCGGCTTCCGAGCGAGTAAAAGGGAAATACGGAACGGAAGTCATCGCACCTGAAATAAAATAAGGGGAAACTGTTAAAGCGAAGCCGACAATGTGTGTGTGTGTGTGTGTGTATATATATATATGGTTATGAATGCATATATATAAAAAGACAGTGGAAGAAAGCGACAGAGGACTTGCTTGATGGGACCATTAGTTACAAAACATGTGGGTCCCACGAAATCAAGATGGCGGCTGGCTAATGAGGAGGCACAACAATTATAATGAGACAAAGGGAATATTCTCTTTAAATAGGCAGTGGGTTTCAAGTGACCCTACACATTCCCCTAAAAGACAGATCCATCTTGGACTCTATGATAAATCAAACAGAATCAAGGGAATTAAATTCCCAAAGACCAACAGTGCAAACTTCTTCTGGATTGTGAAGAAGATGACTCAGGGCAAGAAAACCCATGAAGTTCTCTGAGAAGAACTTAGTTCTTCATAGGAATTAAATTCCTTTTTTGAAAAAGGGAATTAAATTCCCAGAAAATTTTGTTCCAGAGCCAGAGCTCCTTGGGGATGGAATTAAATTCCATGGAGAAAACAACCGACATCATCATCTCCCTAAAAGATCAGATGAACCCTAAGAGATCTACTGTTTGAAGATTAAATGGTTTTATATTTCTGTTGAAGAACTTGAAGAAAAATGGATTCATGTTAAAAAGGTGAAACCCTTGATGTGGATTTAAAAACCCAGAGAGTTTTTTAAAAAATGGAGGTTTTGCGATCGTTCAACATCATTACCTGAAAGAAAAAGTCTTTCTTGAACAGAGTTAAACTCTGAAAATTTTTTAAGGCGGAGAACTAAGCTCTGAGGAACAAGAATTAAATTCTCAAGAGAAAAGTTATCAAAGGAAGAAGATGAAGAGTGGAGGCGCTTCTGAAGAGACCCTTCCATTTATAGGATGGGATGGAAAACGTTTCATCTACCCTACTCCCAAGGCAGATCTAACGGTCACAAAAGTGACAGCGTTACACCCACGTGCAGACACGTGAGAGCAACGCTGTGGGGGCATTTGTTCCCTGATTAAAAATCAGAAAAAAAGCTTCAGAGGAAGCATCACGTGCTCACACGTGACCAGTGGTCACGTGTTGGCACGTGATGGTTAAAGTAGCGGCAAAAGACAGAGCAAAGAAGAGGAGCCCATTCAGGGGTCACGTGCTCGCGCGTGACCGGGGGTCGCGTGCTCACACGGGACCAAAGGTCACGTGGCAACACGTGACTGGCTTTAAAAGCCTTACTGCTCAACATAATTAAATTCTAAAAAAGATTATTTAAATCTTTCCAAAATGGAGAAGAACTTATGGAGAACCACTGGATTGAGAATCCCAGGGTGATTAAATATCACCAATTTATGGAAAAATCTTGGACAAGGAAAGATTTCCCTTAAATCTCACCGAAATAACAAAAGGAATATCTTTGGATTTAAAATCCAACGGTGAATAAAATTCACCTGATAATCTAAAGGCCCGGATTAATGTTGAAAACAAATCAAATCTTTCAATGAAAGATTTACTAAATAGATTGATTCTTTTCCTTCTCCTATAAATAGGAGCCAAAGAGGAGAGTTTTGGAGGATATATAGAGCTTTGGAATCTTGAAAATTCAGAAAAAAAAAGAAAGGAGAATTTGACTCTCTACAGAGAAAAACCCTAGGTAAGAAAAGAAAGGGGATCAAAGCTTCAAAAAGAGAATTTAATTCTCAATCTAAGAGTTTAACTCTTCTATAAAAAGAACTTAGTTCTTTCTCTGTGTGAAGATCTGCAAAGTGCACATGTCCCCATAAGTTAGAATTTAATTCTTATCGGGTCGAGATCCTGCCATGCAGATCTAAAACATAGAGGAGGAATTGAGTTTTGAGAATTTAATTCTCGCAAAGTTATAAGAATTTAATTCCTCCAAGATAAAATTAGGGTTTAACCCTATGTGAGAATTCAATTCTCCAAAAATTATAGGAATTTAATTCCTTCAAGATGGACAGAACTAGGGTTTAACCCTAATTGAGATATTAATTCTCACAGGAATTTAATTCCCCTTAAAATAAAATTAGGGTTTCACCCTATGCCAGAACTTGATTCTTTACATATATGGGGATTTAATTCCTTCAAAAGAAAATTAGGGTTTAACCCTACCTAAGAATATAATTCTTCGAAAATAGGAATTTAATTCCTCCAAAGTTATAGCTAGGGTTTAACCCTATGAAGAATTTAATTCTTAAAAAGACAAACAGATCTTTAAACAGGCGAGAACCAGGGCCACGTGTCCCCATGTGACCCCTGTAAAGATCCGCAGAACAGAAGCTCTGGGCGCCCTCACGTGTCACCACGTGATCCCTAATGAATATTCTAATAAATCAGGGCATGAGCACCCATCACGTGCCCACACGTGACGGCTGTGAGAATTAAAGGTGTTAAACACTTATCTACAGAGCAAAATGAAGGGGATCTGGCCCCACTTTCTGATGCCATCACGTGCTCCCACGTGATCCCCCCTCTTTTAGTATTTAACACTAATCTGATAATTTTAGTGCCAGTGTTTAACACTGTTATCTGTTAGTGTTTAACACTAATTTGAGAATCACCATTTTTAGTGTTTAATACTAATTTGATAATCTTATTTCCAGTGTTCAACACTGTTGGTCTTTAGTGTTTAACACTACCTTTAGCCCAATCGGCTAATTTTCTAGAGGCAAAACCTCCCCTTCAATTGAATATGTCTAATGGACCAATAGAGGGCCAATATTCCAAACTTGATTGGACTTAGCCCGAGAAGGCCATAAGTCCTTAATTCAGACCTAACTGAGCCAATGGGCTCATAATATAATTAATTGGTCTTGGTTCCAAATTGGGCTACAGATCGCTTAATCTACCTTGGTTCAAGGGTACATCTCTTCACTCCTTTGATATTTGCCGTTGTAATTCCTCAACGTCTTCAAAGAGGTGACGGGTCCCAACAACCATACATCTCACGGATTGTGGGGTCCTTAAACTCATGGACTATGATGTCCTTAACCTTAACCGGGATGTCTTAGAACTAACAACGGACTATGACGTCCTTAACCTTGACCGTGATGTCTTAAAACTAACGCCGGACTGTGGAGTCCTTAAATCCTCGGACTATGATGTCCTTAACCTTGACCGCAATGTCTTAAAACTAATATTGGACCGCAATGTCCTTAAACTACCTATCGACCGCAATGTCATTAAACTAAACAACAGGGCCCCCAATTGCTCTCTTGTTGGATCTAAACGATCCCGTTAAGTTGATCTTTGTCTAAAACTAGACTAACGTATCCTTAACTAACGTTTAAGTCGATCTTAGTCTCAAATGAGGCTAACACATCCTTAAACACAACCCCCCCAAACCCAAATCTAAAAAAGATACGGATTTGGACTAGTCCATGCCCTACGGGCAACATAACTTAGTCTCCGTATACAATCCACGGGCAACCAAAAACAAAACAAACACCCACGACACGAAGTGACCATCTGAAGAAGAAGAAAGTTGTTACCGCGATGCGGTAGCGTAATTAACTGCAGGGGCTTGCGCCTGCAGAGAAGAGCGTCCCCATAATCAAAAACCCCTCAAGTGAGGGGGAATCTGACGAAGTCTGCTATATCGGCCGCATCCGTCTAAACCTCCGATACACGGTGCCATAAATCAACTTGGCATCTTCGGAGAGGTGGACGGATAAAACCAAATAGCATCTGCCCCGAATCTCAGGCAAGACGTCCCTGTCTTGGCCGCCGTTCAGAGGGTAACACCTATGTTTTTCAAAAATGAAAAGACTAACAAATGTCAATAAAATACCATTAAGATACCAAAAAGAACAAGTTTTTCAATAAAATACCATGAACTTTCCAAACTAAGTAATTATCACTAAAATACCCAAATACTTAAAATCCGTACTCATGAAAACCCTAAGTAATATTAATCACCCTCGAGATTTACTTTTTAATTATATTAAAAATATTTTTCATAAAACCCCCTCGAGATATATAAAACAATATTGTAAGGACTTTAGTAAATATAAGTTTAACCGGGATCAATTCTCTTGAGCCCTAGGGAGCTGGAGAAAGTGAGTGATTGCCTATTTAAGGTAGACAACCTAACGGAGTTATCAATGGTAATTGTCTTGGAAAAAAACATAAATCCTGTCGTCCATGTGCAGCAGTTACCGATGACTCCCGAAGCTAATTCAAGAGCTAACTCTGTTTACAAGTGTTTGACTCAGTCTAAGTCCAATTCAAACCTGAATTCAAAATCAAATATGAATACTTGATCATGAACATGAATACTCGAATCCAAACATCAATATCAAACATGTATACTTGACTTGACCGAACTATGGTTATAACTTGACTTGACTACTTGAATACTTGATTACATCCTGAACATGACTACTTGAACACTTTGAATTCATGGTTTTGGCAAGACTTGTAAACATAATCTATACAATATATTAAGCCGGGATAAAGGGGTAGATTGATAAAGAACATACATCGTGGCACGAGAGGTCACTTAAAAGACGCCTACATGAATTCTCGTGTTATTGTCCTGTGGGTTATGATGGGACCTTGTACTACATATTATCATAGTCCACGAGATAAGATGGACTCCTCTCGTATACATGAACACCTTCTAATCAAGCTACAAACAACCACGTTATAATAACTATCATATACCAGTAAATCAATCATACACAACTTACCTGTTCATTTCACATTACTTGTTACATTCTCTTTCTTTCTTTTGGGACTTACCGAGCGTTAGTTCGCTGACGACATTCCTTTCTATTTTCTTTTTTTGGAATGTTCGTCAGGAGGACCGGACTCTCAGGAGATCGAGCCTAACCAGGAGGACTTGGACCAACTCACCACTCGGCCTGACTACTAGTTCACCTACACTTTCATTTTGTATGCCATTGTTTAGGCACTGCTTTACCCATTGTATCTTTCCTTTTCACACAATTGTATGTAAAGATGGATGTAAATAAAGTTTCTGTTTTATTTTATATCACTTGTCATTCTTATACATTTTTATATATTGCTTAATTACGCTTAACCTATTTATTTCTTAGTAAATACGTTGCAGCTTGCCATGCCACCATTTCCATCTACTGGGAAGTGGGGCGTGACAACAATTTTTTGTTCATTTAGAAAGATTAGGGGAATATTTTCCCTTAATAGAATTTTATTCTATTATTTGATGATTTATCATCACCATTGGATTTTTGATCCAACAGCTCTGTTTAACAGAAAGTATCCCAGTTTTAGAGAAATACCCCCTGTAGAATTTAATTCTACTTGATTTTGACTTGGACGCCGGCGCTCACATGTTGTGAACGTGGACGCCACTTAAGAATTTAATTCTAGGCGCTCCTGTGCTTTGCACATTGGCGTCCACGTGAGGTTCACATGCGGCGCCACTATAGGATTTAATCTTAAGGGGTTGGCGTTGGCGCCCTCATGGGGAGCACGTGAGGCGCTGCCTCATTTTAACAGAGCTTAGCTCTTTTATTATGTTTAAATATTGGGAAAACACCGAGCAATCCAAAGACAACAGGCGATAAATGAACAAAGGTGTTTTCTGGGGGCAAACCGTCCCTATTTATACCCTCAACGAAGGCTATCCTACGGCCCAGATTCTCTCCCGTCAAAACGAAGCATCGCACCCTAAGATCCATGTGGTACCACACGGCAGCCGACCATTGGACGTCTTCCCCTCACGCGGATCCGATCGGCTGAAGCAATGTCTCACCTCCACCATCTGGATGCAGCCACGTGGCATAAAATCAACGGCCAGTTTGGCGCCACGACGATCCGGGCAAGCGAAACGACGTCGCCTTAATGGAGCCGTCTCATCAGTGATCCGCTGACGACATCCGAAAATACGCTCGAAGATTAAAACGCTCGAGGATCGCCATGTGGCCACGAAGTTCCACGACGATCCACCGCGTAGATCCCTCGACGAAAGGCCGAAGATAGAAGGCCAAGCAATCCACCCTCTACCTGATCCATAAATAGGTCAGAATGAGTGTGGGGGGGCTAATGATGGTGCTTACGAGTAGGGATTCCCCAAATCAAGGCACGTGGCGAATAGCAACTCTCTCACGTGCATCAACTAGCTACTTGAAGTCTATGGAGCTGAGATAAGTACCGTACAAGGGGGACATTTCTCGACGACTTGCCTCCGAGGTAACATCCGACCTTTAAGGGGGAATCTCTTGAATATGTTCCTTCTTCTCCTAACCATCAACCAATAACTCGCCTCCGAGCAATACTATAGCTGAGCTTTCTCAGCTTCCTTACTCGTTTCCGAGCTATTCTATAGCAGAGATTCCTCAGCGTCCATAAAGCACAGGCATCCCCGTAACGGCTCCGTGTATCTCGCTACGAAGAGATCTCCACCGCTCCACGTCCCACATCCAATGCTAGCGTATCTCGTCATTAACGAGCGTATCTCGTCATCAATACGGACGTTACGCATGAGCAGAACGGACGGCGAGAATTTTGCATCGGCTCGCCCTCAGGTGACCCCTATATAAACCTCTCCTCCAGACGATTCAGGAAACTAAAACTGATTCCAATACGCCACTGCTCTGCCAAATTATTCCCCGATTCTAAGTTGAACGTCAGAGGGTCTTACGGTGGTCTCCCACTCCAGGACTTCTTTGCATGTAGCCTAGCGTTGACATTAATCAATCACCCATTGAGATCCACACTCTCTCTCCAACTCACAGCCCTTCAATTCCGCTGGTTATAAGATCGACGGAGGACAACATCTGAAATAGATCCCGACCTCCATCAATACGTAAGCAGCGACGTCCATAAATTCAACGAGAGTTAAACTTATCAAATATCAAAAGGGGACCTGTAGGTTTGCAAGTACAACATCGCATTTAACTACTTCTAACATGCACCGACACCCATATTTCGTCATAATTTTTCACATTTTACCGCAGAAATGAGTAAGAGAAGAGAAGACAATAGTTTCTAAGCATCTAGAACATATTACACCATATAAATCAAATCGAGCAGCAAAGTAGGCCATATAAATCAAATATAAATATAGAAAAAATGAACCGCAATCATTATCATGTTCTTGAGCGCATACTGAAGGACAGGTCTGTCCAACTTTAACCATGCAGGGCCCAGTAACTTCCGTGCCATAACGCACATATATTTCAATGCACATCGACAGACTATAAAGCTGGCATTCGAGATACGGATTGAGTTGAAATGAAAAAAAACTACTTTAGAAGGGCTTGTATGGTGCAAGCCTCTCTAGAGAGATGCAAGTCCCTTTAAAGCTCTTGAATGGACTCTACTTCCATATGTAGGGAGTCCATCCATGGGCTATGCAAGAGCTTACACCATGCAAGCCCTTTGTGTCATTTCTCCGCCCTTTTCTTTCTTTTGTTATCAGCACGCCACCTTAGTAAACATGGTTAACAGCACAGTAGTTCTTTTAAGAGAACGGTGGGAAGTACCTTCTGTACTGACAAAAAGCAAGTGGGCCCTTATCACACATTCAACAGATCCAAACACGAGTTCACACATAGGGACAGCATTCTGGCATAATCAAAGCTAGGAAACCCCTTTCGACCATGTACTCATTAAAAATCTATAAATGCTTATTGTGTTGGAATGGATGGCGGAGCGTAATGAATGCCTATTTGGCATTGAGTAAGCTTTTCCTTTTGGGTAAACTTTACAAAACACCCTTCCATCTTTTTGGGTTTTTTGATAATACAATCAATGTGCTGGACCCGGCGTGATCCTCATGTTGGTTCATATAGCCTACCCCATATACTTGGGATAAAAGGCTCAGTTGTTGTTGTTGTTGTTGTTGTTGTTGTTGTTGAGATAATACAATCAATGTTATCTGCAATCTTTAGTTTGATTAACTTGTGAAAGCCACAATTGAACTGAATAACCCCAAAATATCCTCAGAATAGATTAAATATACTCAAAATGAAAGGAATATGGCATTTTTTTGACCAAAATAGCTTTCACTTTTTTTACGAAAATACCCTTTAATGGGGTTTTATGGATGTCAAATGGGTCGGGTTGAGTCACATTTGAGCTAAAGTCGGGTTCGGGTCGACCCGACCTGTTTAATAATCGGGTTAGTTTTCTAAGACTTATACCCGACTCATTTAATATTCGTGCCGGGTCAACCCGGTCCGTTTAATGTTCGGGTCGGGTTATAATCGGGTCACCCGATCCAACATAAATTGATTCGTTGCATTTTTTTAATTTTATGTATGAACAATACAAATTAGGTATTACAAATTTGATGCTTATGAATAAATTTGCGGGTATCAAATATAGAATACAAAGATGCCAAAGAATAAGGAACAAGACAGGAAATGAACAGTTTAAGGATAATGTGTTCGGCTCAGAAACGGATCATGATATATGACTTATACTAGACCCATTTATTAAACAGGTCGTATCGGGTTAACCCGTTTAAAAACTTAGCAGGTTCTGATGGATTTGGGTCACTATTTTTGGGTTGGGTTATCGGGTTTGGGTATTTTTGACAGCCTTAGATTTTATAGCATTTTTTGAAGTTCTAAACTCCCAAAAGTCATGGGTTAAGTAAAGTTTACTCTTTCCTTTTATATCTTCTGCAATTGTTAGCAGTCCTTAATTAGGTAAGTTATGTCTTTTATTTGGAGTATGAGGGAATTCACATTTTGAAAAATGGGAACATTGATTATGCCTAATGGATGGTTAATGATAGGGATTGGATTTGGAAAAATATCATGGAGTCAGACTATTAACTGGAAATTTGATTTTAATTAAGTTGTTTAATAAAATATTTTTGTTTGGTGAAGGATTTGATCATGTGAGGCATGATGAACAAGGACATGCTCAAGACTCAGAATTTTTCCTTTTGTGAATCCATTGCGTAAGTTCATATAAATGGTGATTATAATAGCTTACCCACTTAATTGATCTAATAAGGTAATAAGAAGCCAAAAAATGTCAAGTTTAGTTGAAAAGGAAAAAGAAAATTTCGGAGTTTTGGATGGTGTGAAGGAAGGAAACGATATTTACTAAAAGATTAAAAAAAAGGTTCAACCTTGGAAAACAATGTTTGTTGTATTTGTCTCTCACCACTCTCTCTCATGACATAACAAATTTTTTTATAAGAATGATCTATAATTGAATTATTTCTCTCTCGTACGGTTTGAAAACTTGCTGTAGGGCTACAATATGAATAGAAAAGAATTAATTAAGAAGCTGAAGCCGTAGAGCAATTAATACATGTAAAACGACATTTTACCTAAAAGCTATTATATAGAAAAAGAAACAACTTTTACTTACAAGCTTAAGCCGTCAAGAAATTAAGAAATTGATACTCGTAAAGCGCTGCAAAAGTAGCGAGAAAGAAGAAGAGAGATGAAAAATACTCCGTAACAATTTGGAATAGACGAATTTGTCATTAGAGTGAAACAGATAACTATTATGAAAAGAGATACTTATCAAAGAAAGATTCTTATTTCTTTTTTGTCTGTATCAAAATCCCTCAAATTACAATGGTTCCCATATACTTTAAGGAGGAGGATGCTTATGCTCTAATCATAAAGAATCAACAGTTATAAACAAAAAATCATCACTAACTCAAATAAAAAAAACCTTGCCTTGTCCTGTTCTTGACAAAATCCTTTATCCTCCTCAATGCAACCTCTAATGTTTGCTGGCTCATATTAGCAAAACACACCCTAAACCAGCCAGCTTCAGAACAGTGGCATGAAGACCCTGGTGATATGTTGAGCTTAACCTCATGCAATATCAAATCCCAGAGCCTGAGCTCTCCTTCCCTTGTTGCAAGAAATGGACCAAGATTCATCCAACAAAACAAGCCGGCATTCCCTTGCAAACACTCGATTCCCGCACTCTTCAGCCCTTCAATTATAAACCCATGCCTCTTCCTCAACCTCTCTCTATTAGTCCTTATATACTTGTCGGTGAAATCCTCGTCGGAAAGCATCAAAGCCAGCACCTTTTGTGTTTGAGATGAGATTAGGGTAAAACTCGACATCCTTCTTGCAGTGGTCACAACTCTATCGTTGTAAGAATATATCGTGCCTACCCGAAAACCGGGAAGCCCGAGATCTTTGGAGAGGCTGTAAACAATGTGGACTCTTTCAGCATTTTCGTAGCCTCGGGCTTCAAGGATTTCTGCAACACTAACAAATTCTGAGGAAGAGAAGACCGAACCGGAGTATATTTCATCGGAGATAAGGTGAATGTTTTTTGAGTTTACGAAGTCGAGCGCGTCTTCAAGAATTGGTCTGGAGATTGATTTCCCTAACGGGTTGGACGGATTTGTCAGTAGAAGCCCTTTGATTCTAATATCTGCGGCTTCTGCTTCCATGAATGCATCTTCGAGAGCCTGTACGGTGATTTGGAAGCCATTAGAGCTGTTGCAATGGACTGGTATTATGTTCACACCGGTTCTCCATCGAAGGTCTCGATCAAATCTGAGAGGAGCAACATACACTAAATTTAGCTTCATCCATGAAGAAAAGTTTAGAATATGCCAGCTGCGATATTTCTGTTGTTTTTAACTAAAGTAATTCGTGTTCTGACGTAATTAGACTAATATACTAATGAGACGAGCTACAGCTCAAGTTTACTTGTAAGAGATGATGATCGCATTAAAAGAGATATTTTGAAAGAATGTATTGATATTTACCCTGGATAATAAGGAGTAGGGACAAGCAAAGCATCTCCAGGGTCAGCCAAGATAAAAGTGAGTAACTCATTAGCCGCAGTCGCTCCAGCTGTCAGAACGATGCGATCAGGGTCGAATTTCGCCCTTCCTCCTCTTATTTTCTCCATGAAACTCGCCATTGCCTGAATCGATTGGTTAAAAACACCATCAGACATCAATACTAATAACAGCCATTTCTTATTTTCATGAAAGAATCCTGTATCTTGCGCACGTGTACATACCTTCCTGAAATCTTGGAGGCCATGGTAGTCTTGAAACAAGGCGTTTTCTCTGAAGCTAGAGATCCCACCTCCCCAGCTTGATGCTTCTGGGTGCTGTTCCAAGTACTCCTCCAGCAAATCAAATGAGACCTTTACAAATCATCAAAAGACAAAAAAAAAAAAAGAGTTTGAAAATATGAAAGAAAGAAATGGTAAGCAGTATGAAAAGCCTCGTGGTTCTTTTTTCTTACTTGATTTTCTGCCAACCCCATTTGAATGACCCCTGAAGGGTTGTTGATAGCATCATAAGGGTTCTCATCATAGGCTTTCCAGCCAGCAAAGTAAGGGGAGTCCTCTCCATGAGCCTTAGAGACCCCAATCTTTGACAATGGAACACAACACCCAAGACCTTTGGCCATGATCTTTTCAAGCCTTCAACTCAACTGAATATGATGAAGAGAGTGAAGAAGAACTCTAATGCAGTGTAAGCCAATTGTGAGCTTGCCCAGTATTTATACAAACTCTCAGGCCATACCTTTTGCATGGAAATGATATAAAAAAAAAAACCAATTGAAGGAAGCCAATGATTGGCTATTGAAACTGAACAAGGATCAATTTGCTTCATCCATTTCTTTAATTTCCTACCAAAAAGAAGAAGAAAAAATCTTGCTACAGCTGTTTTCCTCTATTGCCACTTCAATAGAAGCTTCCCCTTCTACTTCGTCTTTTGAAACATATTATCCAAGTATGGTGGTTGATGGGTGATGAGACAAATAGGTAATCTCCAATTTCACTTTCCTAATCTGTTAATAATCCAGTAGTAAAAGCATAGTTTATAAAGGTAATCTTTCATTTTCCTTCAGTTTGGTTAATTAATTGGTGGCTATTAGGTCTTAAGAATAGATGCTTGCTTCTAAGCCTAGCTACAGGAGGTGGCCAGGGCTATTTCAACAGAGCTTTTTGGAATTTGGAACTCGAAAATCAAATCCATAAGAATAAGGGTAAGTTGTCAAAGAACCCCCAATAACTTTTTCCTGTTGTCAAAAAACCCCTGGTCTCAAAGAGTTTGTCGAAACCCCCTGAAAATTTTCCCTGCGGTATCTACATAGTAGCTTGTTTATATCTAACCAATTCATATAAATTATTCAGATATCACGGGAAACGATCTAAATATCAGGAACTGCTTAGATATAGCAGGCAACCACTAAATATCCTTGACAACTAAAAACGTTTTCAGGATGGTTTTGGCTGCCGTTTCGAGACCACAAAGGGAAAAAAGTGCTGGGGTTTTTGACAATTTACCCTAAGAATAATTAAGTGTAAGGAATATTTTGGATATGTGAAGATACCAGGTGGGGCTTTGTTTTCAACAACATGACAGATACACTAATATTCAAAATCTTCTTTGATCTTAATAGAGACTAAAAGCAAAAGGTCATGATCAGGATGTGATCTTGATATGGACCCATATATAAAAACATTCTGCCAAAAGAGATTGGTCTCTTCTAGCTTAAAAATGTCCATTAGGTAGTAACTTCACCAATTAGGTATAAACCTTCAACTAAAAATCCAAGGTTTATCAGCTAAACTACTAGTGTTCAAAGCACAAAGATCTTGACAAAGGGCTAATTACAACCAATAAAAAGAGCCCATTGCCCACATTGTCTGGATTTCGAGTCTCGGTTGTAATCAATATGCCTTTGAGTGTATTAGCACAATGAAGCAATTCGATTTAAATTTATTGATCGAGCATGTCGCAATCATGTAAACAGAGTTCAGTTCTCTCACGTATTCTGAGGCATCACTGAACATAAGTGTAATGAAATATTGTATCAAAATATGCACAAAAGAAAGCCAGATAAATATATGTGCTTAGATTTGGGATTAGGTACTGCATGTCTAATTCTGTGTATGTTTGATGATCCTTAGTGGTGCTGGTGCTTTTTGTTTCACCAAACAGATCAGGAGAATATATGGGCAGAAAACGAAAGGACAGAAAAGCTGAGATCAATAAGAGACAGTAGAAGATCCTCATGCCCCTATAGTTTATATGCTATCTAAAGATTATTGGATCCATGTTCAACAAAACCTGCAGCATTCAAAGTTTTTTTATACACTCTACAGAGATATCTCTTTGTTTAAGTTTTATTACCCAAAGTCTTTGGTTCTAATATGATTCTCATGATCCTCAATGTAACTATTAAAATGTTTCTGCTGGAAGAATAAAACTCAAGATTACTGTCAGTACAAATAAATATTTTTACAAGGGAGTCAATACCCCTTCACCAATAAGCTAAATGGTTTAGGCACTATAATTAGTTAATTGCTGTTAAATGGCTTTCTATGTGCTGCTTTGTCTGTTTCACGAATCAAAAGCAGTTTAAAAGCGCTTACAGGTTGAAGACTGTCATTGACATCGACTGCTTCATGCTATGATAGGCTTAGTGAAGATTTCCAATCCTCAATGTGGCAAATTAAGCTTTATATTAACTAAAAAAATTGACCATTTATGCTAATCCAAGGAAATGACAACCATAATCTCCAAGGGATGAGGTCATGGATTAATGTCGGCAAAATTTAATTACCCCAGATGATAATTAAGTCAGCGGATATTTCCATTCTCGGAAACATGTACCATATTCAACACCACTATGATAAAGAAAAAAATACAGCATAAAATTTGAAGGTATGATTAGGTGAAAACAATTTGCATGAAGCTAGAATAATTGTCAGAACATAGGTTAGTGGGAATAAACTAAGAGTTTTGAATTTGAGATGCTTTCAAATGTTTACTGTTGCATATGATTAGGGAAAGATCTAGTACTAATTAGTGAGCATTCAGATAGTTTGAGACTTTGATCAAAATCAAATTTATAGGAACATAGAAATGTTTCAAAGTTGCTGGATTCTATTTAAGATTGACGTTTTTTCAAATCGTTTTGAGTCCTGTAAGGTAATTTTGTTGCAGTTGGATGAGAATCAAATCAAAGAGGATATCAGATCTGATGTAGGTAATGGCAGACCACTTCATTAGATTTTGCATCACCCAGGGATTTTATTTTTTAGGACAACAATTATAAGCAATCTATTACAGTTGCTTAACCCAGGGATTTTATGCCATTATTTAATGAGAATTATGAGATATGGTGATTTGTTAGGTACAACATAAAAGGGAAGGCTCTTTAATTTGCCCCAGACTAGTTTATGTCATTCTTGGACCAAAAACTAGGCCAACTCTTAAACTGTTGCTTCAGGTATGCGTAACCTGGGTCAAGCCTGGTTAATTATATAGGCTGCTCGGTTTTGCAACTTCCGTTGTATACTCTACAACTCTACCGGAAATATCTGACCTCTTTTGTACTCAACATAAAAGAAGATTTCAGCTGCGACATGTAAATAGTTAGGCAGCAGTAGAGCTAGGGCTCATGCAGTCGAGCAAAACGTCTAAGGTTCTTCAAACCTTGCTAATGAAAAGCCTTAGTGATGATGCTCTATATTGGCGACCTTCCAGATCAGGACACGTGGCAGATGACGTGTCCCAGAATTCAGAAGAGAGGGCCCACAGGGGCCGATCAGGCCACCCCTGTACCCGACCTACAAGCACAAAGCTGGCTCACCTCAGGGCCCCTGCAAATTGGCCTCCTCGGCTTCTCAGCTCGCCTCCGAGCTACCGCAGGACCAAGATACCTCAGTCCTCTCGCTCGTTCCCGAGCTCTCCCGCCGAGACCATCTTCCTCGGTCCCTCCGACCGACCAACTCCACCACTTACTGGCGTAACCGCCGCTCCGCAAATCTCGTCATGCGCAGATTCTCCGCCAGCAACATCCCACATTCCACGCCATCACGATCCCCATTAATGGGCGATCCGCTCTTTACGCGGGCGTGACGTCGGGAGCATAACTGCCGGCGAGATTCTCGCGCCTGCTGCATGCCACCACCGCTATATAAACCCCCATCACAGAGGGGTCAAGTAAGCCCTTTTTTACACTTTGATGTCGTTACTCTGCTCGGATCTCATCACTAACTTGAGCGTCGGAGGGTTCTCGGTGGTACCAAACCATCCCGGGACTTCTTTGCAGGTACTCGGCAACAGCTTCCTCACCTCACCTCACCTCTTCCTCCAAAAACCCATTGAGACCCACACGCAACGAAGGATAAACAGCTAAGTTCACCGTGAGATCAACGGAAGGCAACATCTAACGGAGGCCCGAAAAGGAGCTCCATCAGTTGGCGCCGTCTGTAGGAAACGAAACTCCACAAAAAAATAAAGTTGGCCTTCCGATCTCCATCCCCATGGAAAGCGAACACCCTGAAGATCCAGATACCAGCCGCCGCCTCCCCCTTACCGGAGGCGCGGGTGAACCTCCTCCGGCGACCGTCATCAACGCCCTCGCCGGCCGAATAGACCGACACCCCCTCCCTTGACGGGGTCGCATAGAGGGGGCTCACCACAGCGGCTCGAGGGCCATCTCGCCCAAGGATCTAAGCCCTTACTAAGAGGCAGCCCAGCAGCTACCCTGCCCGGCTATCCCTGGCGGGTAGCTTCCCTACCGCAACGCCAGGGATCAGAAAGTCCTCCCGGAGGCAGTCGAGCCCGAGGATCCCTCGCTCGGCTATCCCTGGCGGGTAGCTTCCCTACCACAACGCCAGGGATCAGAAAGTCCTCCCAGAGGCAGTCGAGCCCGAGGATCCCTCGCTCGGCTATCCCTGACGGATAGCTTCCCTACCGCAACGCCAGGGATTAGAAAGTCCTCCCGGAGGCAGTCGAGCCCGAGGATCTCTCGCTCGGCTATCCTTGGCGGGTAGCTTCCCTACCACAACGCCAGGGATCAGAAAGTCCTCCCAAAGACTGTCGAGCCCGAGGATCCCTCGCTCGGCTATCCCTGGAGGGTAGCTTCCCTACCACAACGTTAGGGATCAGAAAGCCCTCCCAGAAGCAGTCGAGCCCGAGGATCCCTCGCTCGGCTATCCTTCAGGACAAAAGCCCTCGCCAAGAGGCACCGGATAGTAACCCTGCCTGGCCAAGGGTCCTTGGTAGGCTTCTTACAACCCTATAGCTCTTCCCGCGCCAAGAACCAAAGTCCTTCCAGAGGCAGTCGGGTCCTTGCTCGGCTATCCCCGGCTGGTAGCTTCCTACCATAACCGACAGGGATCAAAGTCCTCGCTAAGAGGCACTGGGCAGTAACCCTGCTCGGTCCCCGTCCTAAAGGATCAAAAGTCCTCCCAGAGGCAGTCGAGCCCGAGGATCCCTCGCTCGGCTATCCCTGGCGGGTAGCATCCCTACCGCAACGCCAGAGATCAGAAAGTCCTCCCAGAGGCAGTCGAGCTCGAGAATCCCTCGCTCGGCTATCCCCGGCGGGTAGCTTCCCTACCGCAACGCCGGGGATCAGAAAGCCCTCGCCAAGAGGCACCGAGCAGCTACCCTGCTCGGCCATCCTTCACAGGCCTCTCAGGGACCCTCCAGCGTCAAGGATCAAAGCCCTCGCCAAGAGGCACCGAGCAGCTACCCTGCTCGGCCATCCTTCGCAGGCCCCTCAGGGCCCATCCAGCGTCAAGGATCAATGCCCTCGCCAAGAGGCACCGAGCAGCTACTCTACTCGGCCATCCTTCGCAGGCCTCTCAGGGACCCTCCAGCGTCAAGGATCAAAGCTCTCGCCAAGAGGCACCGAGCAGCTACCCTGCTCGGCCATCCTTCGCAGGCCTCTCAGGAACCCTCCAGCGTCAAGGATCAAAGCCCTCGCCAAGAGGCACCGAGCAGCTACCCTGCTCACGGCCCCTCTAGCGTCAAGGACCAAAGCCCTCATCGTGAGGCCGTCGAGTTCCTTCCTGCTCGGCACATCCCCAGCGTGCATCCTCCTGCCCATCAGATGCTGAGGATCTCAAGCCCTCACCGCGAAGCCGCTGAGTTCCTTCTGCTCGGTGCATCCCCAGCGGGCATCCTCCTGCCCATCAGACACTGAGAATCTGAAGCCCTCATCGCGAGGCCGCCGAGTTCCTTCTGCTCGGCGCATCCCCAGCGGGCATCCTCCTGTCCATCAGACGCTGAGGATCTCAAGCCCTCACCGCGAGGCCGCCGAGTTTCTTCTGCTCGGTGCATCCCCAACAGGCATCCTCCTGCCCATCAGACGCTGATGGTCTGAAGCCCTCATCACGAGGCCGCCGAGTTCCTTCCTGCTCGGTGCATCCCCAGCAGGCATCCTCCTGCCCATCAGATGCTGAGGATCTCAAGCCCTCATCGTGAGGGTCCGAAGCCCTCTTCGCGAGGCCGCCGAGCTCCTTCCTACTCAGCGCATGCCGGCGGGTAGCTTCCTACCCAACAAAGACAAGGATAAAAGTCCTTCCAGACTCGACTACCCCTGATCGGTAGCTTCCCTACTCGCAACGCCAGGGGTCAAGACCCTCGCCAAGATCAACCGAGCAGCTTCCCTACTCGGTCATCCCCAGCAGGCATCCTCCTGCCCAACAGAAGCTGCGGGTTTGTAGCCCTCATAACGAGGCCACTGAGCCCATCACATGCAGCGGATCTGAATCCCCAACGAGAGACATCAGGTTTATCCAAGTCTGAGTAATCCCCCCTCAACTTCGGGGCCATGGAGATGCCTCCTTCTCAGCAGCGCTTGGCACACTCGGCAAGTGATCGAAATCAACTCGACGACCGATCGCTCCACATGTCACGCCCACACTAGGCTGCGCCCCATCAGTCCACAGGTCTGCACACGTCGCGTCGGCCAACCGACGCTTGACACGCAGACAGTCGCTTCAGTGACAGGATGCATAAACAGCGCACTTTCCTTAAATGCAGAGATTTCGTCCTGATTCGCTGGCAAAAAAGGCAGCTGACAGCCCGGGGACGCGTCCTGACGAAATCTTAGGAGGGAGCTCTCCCCGGGCGGCCCGGCAGTCCACTCTTAGCCCGACCCGCCAGCTGGTCGGGACAAGAGTGGGGGCTAATGATGATGCTCTATATTGGCGACCTTCCAGATCAGAACACGTGGTAGATGACGTGTCCCAGAACTCAGAAGAGAGGGCCCACAGAGGCCGATCAGGCCACCCCTGTACCCGACCTACAAGCACAAAGCTGGCTCACCTCAAGCCCCCCTGCAAATTGGCCTCCTCGGCTTCTCAGCTCGCCTCCGAGCTACCGCAGGACCAAGATACCTCGGCCCTCTCGCTCGTTCCCGAGCTCTCCCGCCGAGACCATCTTCTTCGGTCCCTCCGACCGACCAACTCCACCACTCACAGGCGTAACCGCCGCTCCGCAAATCTCGTCATGCGCAGATTCTTCGCCAGCAACATCCCACGTTCCACGCCATCACGATCCCCATTAATGGGCGATCCGCTCTTTACACGGGCGTGACGTCGGGAGCGTAACTGCCGGCGAGATTCTCGAGCCTGCTGCTGCATGCCACCACCGCTATATAAACCGCCATCACAGAGGGGCTTACCCCCATCACAGAGGAATCAAGTAAGCCCTTTTTTACACTTTGATGCCGTTACTCTGCTCGGATCTCATCACTAACTTGAGCGTCGAAGGGTCCTCGGTGGTACCAAACCACCCCGGGACTTCTTTGCATGTACTCAGCAACAGCTTTCTCACCTCACCTCTTCCTCCAAAAACCCATTGAGACCCACACGCAACGAAGGATAAACAACTAAGTTCACCGTGAGATCAACGGAAGACAACATCTAACGGAGGCCCGAAAAGGAGCTCCATCACTTAGGTCATTAGAAGTTTGATTGTGGATTTTGTCTTGAACAGTTTAAATCGTATACTTGCTACAATTTTTAAGGTAGCAAGTTACATTCCAGGTTCAAATGGCTTGAACTGAGCAAGGCCATCCAGTTTTGCTTCTCTAAGATTACTGTGATCGGGAGGGTTAAATCTATCATACATACTAGGCCTGGCAAATGAAGCGAGCCGGGCCGATTCGCTTCATGAATCGCCCGACTCGCTTTACAAATGAGGCGAGTTGATCTCGCCTCGTTTAGCCGGCGAGGCGAAGCGAGGCGTGTTCAACAGTAGCCGACCCCAGCCCTACTCGTCCCGCCGCGGCGAATTGCGAGGCAAGACGAGCCGACTCGGACGAGTCTAGCGAGTCGACTCAGGCGAGTTGACTCGCCTGACTCAACTGCTCCTTATTCTCTCCTCTCTCTCTCTCTCTCATCACTCACTCAAAAAGCAAAGCAAAATAAATCGAATCTACGGCCAATGGCCTTACGCTAAAATCCCATCCCCATCGTCAATTGTCGAATCCATGGTCAGCGTCGGCCCCGCGCCGCCGCCCGCCCCTCCTCACTCCTCCGCCACCTGATCCTCTCCTCCCTCCTCACTCTCCTATTCATCCCCACCTCCCTCTCCCTTCTCTTCCCCATCACCACACGACGCCAGCAGTAACCACACCCATAGTCGTCATCACCTCCGCCACGGCCGCAGCTTCCTCTCCCTCTCCCCCTCCGACAACCCCCTCCGACTCCGCCTCCTCCGCCTCCGCCTCCGCCACTCCCTCGACCACCTCTCCCTCATCCACGCCTACTCCTCCTCCTCCTGCCGCCTCAAGCTCTCCTCCCGCTCCCTCGCCTCCTTCCTCAACCTCTTCCGCTCCCTCTCCGACGTCGTCTGGCATCTCCTTCTCATCATCTCTAGACGAGGCCAAGAACAAGGACAAGGACTCACTTAGGCGAGTCAACTCGCGAGTCAGCAAGACGAGGGGAGGCGAGGCAAACTGGAGCGAGGCAATATTGAGATTTTTTGGAACCGGCTCGCATCGCCTGACTCGGCCAAACGAGGCGAGTCGACTCGCCGACTCGCCTAAGTTGACAACGAAAATTCATCTCGTTGCCAGGCGAGGCGAAGGGAGGGGAGTCGGTCTTCACTCGCCTCATTTGCCAGGCCTAGTACATACTACTATCATACATGTTCTTAATAACTTACACTAGGTCAGATGTAAGGAAGAAATGGGGTTCTGGGAGCACGAGCGATCGAAGAAGGAAATACCTCTCTTTGGACTCTAATACAAACATGGAAACATCTTTCTTTAATAGAGCAGTTCGGGTCGTCGAAGCAGTATCCCAGGCATTACCAGTAACCCCGGATAAAAGGCGAATAAGTATTAATGAAATCCATCCCCTGAAACAAACAATAGTTCATTCTTGGGGTGCTGTTAAGCGTAGACTCCTACTCTCGCTTGGAAAAGGTAAACCTGTGCATAGCTGCACGTATATGCAACCTTACACCTTCTCTGATACATGGTTCGACCGCCTTGTACACGTGCATCTGCACGTGCGACGCACGTGCACAGTGCTAGAAAGCTGTTCTGTAAACAGATCAGATGTCAGAAAAGGTACAATCATTATTTGCTGATGTCCCACAAATTAATTGCTTATGGGTTATGATAAACACAGAGGAAGGGGCCACTATCCTGATTATGCAAAGTCAATTAATGATAGTCAGAACATACAATAATAATGTATATTTGACATTGAGGCATCCATCAATAGAGAGCTCTGATTCCATCCCATTCTACAGTCAGCACTATTTGGTCACTGCTTCAGTTTCTCTTTCACAAAAAAGATCGGAATATAAAAGAATTATTAACTTCTCAGACTTGATATCGTGCGGTCTTTAAATTTTCTTTTCTTTTTTTGTCACAAAATCGACTTTCGTATCCTGGGATGCCCGTAAAAGATTTTTCAATATTTGTTTGGTATCCATTCAGACCTTTACAGGATCTTCCATTAATTTTTTTAAAACAAAATCTTTCCTTGCACATAAAATAAATACCAAGAAGTAAATAATTTAGGAAATAAGAAATTAAGCTTGAACCAACAAATTAGTGATGAATGAAAGTTCCACGTAATTAGCAGACATCCATACTCTGAGCCAATAAGATAGGATTAAACAAAAAACAGCATGCAATAGGAAAATATCTTATCTTAGACGTACAAAGTCCAAACATACATATATACTTGTATCATAAAATAAATTAAGTATAGGTTTGCCAATCTTGCACAATGTCCTTAACCTTGGAACTCATGAAACCAAGAGCCTTATTAAAATGGCATGGCCAAGGCCAAGTTGCATGAAAGTTCGAGCATCAACTTTTCATTGATTCGTTAGGAGAACCATCACTTCTCATTTATATATATATATATATATCATCAATCTCCTCAGATCTTTGCAAGCTGTCTCATGCAATGCCATCTCAACTGCTCCCTTGCATTGTCCAACGCTCTACTTTGATGTATTTGAGATTTCCATTCATTCTAGTTTTGTTGCTTCAAAGATTATTTAAGAATGGTCATTGCGTCGGATACGTGTCTAATACTTCTCGACTAAATATCACCAATCAATTTACTACTTTTCATTTTGAACAAAGACTGATCAATAAATCCAAAAACAAAGTTTTTTGAAAGCCTAATGGAAACTCTAGGAAATCATCAAAATTTAGCTGCTCTGGAGAGAGAGTGGGGTTCAAAAACAACTAAGGCTTCACCAATGAGCAATAGCTCTATTGGTATGGCACTTTCCTCTCTGGAGAGAGTGCAGGGGTTCGATCCCGGTGGGGAAAGCGGCCACAATTTAACGCTTTTGAGACAAACTCATAGGTCCCCTGAGTGCTTGTGTGTGATGTGTGCTTCTATGTGATGTGTGTGGGTGTGTTGTGTGTGTTGAATGCATAGGTTAGGGCTTATGGGCCAATGCCAAGGAGAAAAAATGTTTCATCCCAAATTTTTGGGATCATCTATATAAATCTTTATCTTCCATTCCGCACCGTATTCTTGGTCAAATTAACAATTAACATATAGTTTTTAATTACTTCTATTCGTATTCATTTAGGTCTACCTCTATCCCTAGTAGCGCCATGAACTAAAATTTTATCATATTGTTTGATCAGGGAATTAAACCAAACAACTCAATTGGTTCTCTCACATCTTATTTTTTATAGGAGCTACAGCTACCTTATTACGTTTACACTCGTTTCTTATCCTATCTTTTAGTATATTATCATTCATTCATCTTAACATTCTCATTTCAGTCATACTTATTTTTTAGACATGTTTCTTAATTGTCCAGCATTCTAATTCATAAAGAAGTGTGGGTCTTATCACTGTCTTATAAAAAAATTCCTTTCAATTTCAAAGGTAACCTACGATCACATAGCACTCCTTAAACACTTCTCCATTTCAGCCATCTTATTTTGATCTTATGAATTCCATCTTCCTCAATCTTGTCATCATTCATGAATTATAGAACATGAGTAACGAAATTGTTCTTTCAAAATATTTTATCGCTGTTAATTTGCATCGAACACTCATTTCTTGTTCTCATCATTCATGAATTATAGAACACTGATATTACATTCCATATATTCAGTTTTTGTTCTACTAATTCTAAATCCTTTAGATTCTAAAACATCATTCAATTTTTTAGTTTTCTAATTATTCCTTCTTTGGATTCATCAACAAACAACATACACCATGGCACGTCATTATGAATGTCTAGTAAGTAATCCATGGTAATAGGAAATGGTTGTCTTTACTTCAATCCTTCTCACTCTAGTAATTGCTCCAGCATACATATTTTTAATCATGTCAATATCCTTAAGCTCATCATAGTCTCTTTTTAGGGACGCTATCATAAGTCTTTTTAAGTCGATAAAAACCATATGTAAATCCCTCTTCTTCTCTTTATCTTTCTCTATTGATTTGCCTTAATAAATATAGGCTAAAATGTGCATGAAAAGCAGAAAACCCTACTAAACTCAGAAAACATGCATTTTACCCCAAAACCCTAACGGTGTTAAATTTTTCATCCATAAGACTTTTTAATACCAAAAATACACTTCTAATAAATTTCATTGACTAAAGTAACATTTTCTTTTCTTTTTCATCTTTTCCAAATCCATATTTTTTGAATCCTTGCTCGCTTTTTGAAGAAAAAAAGAGAAGATAAGTGATGATTTAAATTAGAGATTTTGAAAGAAATAAGAAATACAAGTTTTGAGGGAAAAATTTAGAGAAGAGAAAAAGTGAAATTGAAGAAGAAAAATTTGAGGGGCACTTTGGGAAACACATACAAAAAAATTAACGATGTTAAATTTTTAGGGTAAAGCGTATGTTTTTCTTTTTGAGTTTATAGGGGTTTTCTGATTTTCATGCAAAAATGGGGGATTTCCCGTATTTTAGCCATAAATATATAGCTTCCATAATAGACCTTCCTCATATAAAACCAAACTGATTTTCAGATATGGACGTTTATTTTCTTAATCTATGTTCGATCACCGTTTCTCATAGTTTTATGACTCATGAGCTTAATTCCACAATAGTTAGAACATTTTTGTATCTCTTTTTTATTCGTATATATAGGTAATTAAGATGCTTATTTTCCATTTGTCATGTATTTCCATAATTTTATTAAACTTAGTTAACAATATTAGATCTATAGTCCTAAATATTTCTAAATTTCGATAGGAGTGTCATCATGTCTTACTGCTTTTCTTATTTTTATTTTTTAAAGCGTCCTTTACTTCATTACGCCTAATCTTACCACAATACTAAATGTCCCTATTATATACCTAAAACCATATTGATCCAAATATGGAAGGAAAATGGTAAGGATATGTTAATGGTCTAAATTTAAATTCACGACATGCATGCAATGTTCTAAATTTCGGATGTCGGTGTCGTGTTGGCATGAAGGTTTTGATGTCAGATAACGGATATCATGAAACATCGGATGGTTTTATCAAATATCATGTTCTACATTTTTGTAATGTAAACATTATTTACATGACTTATTAACTTATTTAGATTTTTAGTTTTATTAAATTTTTATCATACTTAATGGCTCAGTGGTAGAGCGGTCGTCTATTAAGTGAGCGGTCGTAGGCGATGACGTTGTCTTTTATTCTTTATTTTTACAATGGACCGGGCTAATTACTTACGTACAAAGCCAAAAGCGCAAAATCCGAAAGAAAATTACATAAAAAAATTCCACATATCGGTAAATCTCGCGAAAAACACCGACGTCACGAAATGCCGGCCGACATTTACAAAATATCGGTAACCAAAATAATCTGCATATCTGTGTTGTTTTCTTCCGAAAACTGACATGTTACTGACATTTCGGCGATATCGGCCAACATTTAAAACACTGCCTGAGCATTCAATATTTGAATAATGTATGGACTATGCAAAATTGCAAACCATGCAGTACAGACACTTCTATTAGACCTAGTGGCTATAAACTATAAGTATAAGCTTAATGACTTTCCCAGTTAATTAATATATGAACCATGCAAGCTATGCGGTACATACGCTTCTGTTAGAATAGCATCCGATACCGTGTCAGATATGACAGGCCTTTCAGAGTTAATTAACTCTATTAAGTGGCTTATGTCCTACCCTCCGACACAAGATACAAAATATGGTTTAATTCATGCTAATTTAGCTGTCTGTTCTTCTTCTTGTTCCAACCGACAGTGGCATCTAATTGCCCTCTTTTAAGATGCAAATGGTCTTAATGTTTCAACCTAAGTACAAGTTGATGGGTTTTTTTAAATAGTTTTGTATTATATAATTATGATTTTTGGCAAGGACTGAACATGAAAGCAGGAGTATGCTCTCTAAGCAGCGTAAAGATTTGAAAAATTAAATTAAATTATATTTTCTTTGGTTGGGTTAAAATAGACAGCAGCATTTTGTATTTTAAATGTTGGCGTGCTTGTGTTTGTTAAAAGAAAAGTGATCATTTTTCTTCTAACTTTATTAATTGGTATAAGTAACAAATTGGAAAGTGATTTAACTAACCTACCATGTATTTTTCTTAAGTCGATGGAAAGCAGATATTTTATATATTTTTTTACTAAATCACACTAATTCTCTCTCCTTGAAAACAATCATCCAAATCAACTCTCTCTCTTTCTTATATCTAAACGAACATCTTTTTTTAATCGGAAAGTAAATAGAAAGTACTTTATCTAGCAAGTACTTTCTCCTGGTTTTCTCTCTAGCCATACTTCCCAGTAGTCTCCTTTTGCCAAACGGGGAAACTGAACAAATCGTCAAGGGGATACTGCAACAAATAATATGATTAATTTGACACCAGATTTTCACAATAAAATCAGTACGTGCTAACCCATCATATTGGCAACAGATTTTTACAATTTAAACAACCCATGCTCGCTCAACATATCAAGCATTACAATTCTTAGGCTACAAGTGAATAATTTTGATAGCCATAAGTACTATGATCATGCATGCAGGTACGCACCCGCCCGCCCACATGCGCAGGCACACTCCAATGAAACTGTATTTTATTTATTATTAGCCACATAGACCCATTCAAACAACCCATAACCACTGTATCCTTGAAACCCTACCGCAACAAGGACTCAATGGCATCTACAACACTTCTGACCAAGTTCTTCACAAAATCATGGCATCACGACTTATAAGCTAGAGTTAAATCAACTATTCTGCTAACTCCAGTAAAACAATTCAAATTTACTATAAACTTAGACAAGTGATGTATTCATAAACAAATAAGAATTTCATCATAAATGGGAAACTTCAATGTCACTGCATGCGTTAGATTTAGATTCTTGCACGACATAATCGACATTCATGTTGTGCAGGTATACAAATATTCTCACAAACAAATGTAATTAACTCAAACACACAGTTTACAATTATCTCTTCCAAAGGGTATATAATCTTGGGTTACCGCATTTTGTAGTGTCGGGTTCTAGAGACTTGAGAGCGCCTCCCATTTAATGAATATTTGAGCATTATCTCAATTCCCGAGGATTCTTCTTGTTGGGCTCCACGGCCATGCTCCCTACTACTGCTTCTCCTTCACAAACGGTAAGAACATCTTCGAGGTATAAAACTGTTTGCTTCCAATGAGTAGCTTTTGATCTAGGCCCTGCACAATTTACAGGGTTACTCTCAAACATAGAAAAATTACATATGTACATAAAATGTAATCACTATTTCGAACATTTTATTTTCTTTCAGTGTTTTGCTTGAGAGGATTAAGATGCATAGCAAAGCTGTCAAACCACAGTTATTCGTGTTCGTTATGTAGCATACGGTATTATGTAGCGAAAGATAATTGTCTCGTGTGCAGATAAATAGTTATGTAATTAAGTGTGCAGCTAATATAATTAGGTATACAACCATAAATCACATGAATATTAGCAAAAGAGGAAAGTGTTCCTTGCAACACTTCCTAGGCAATCCTAAGCAACAAGGAACAAGAAGAGGGGTGGATATAGATGTCCCACCCATATGAGTGAGCCCCACAATCGCTCTTTTGTTTCTTGTTGCTTACCGCTTCTTAGAAAAGTGTTGCTTAGGAACACTTTCCTCTATTAGCAAATTTAAAACATACAACTTTTGATAATCCAGGAAAATGCTGAAAGGTCTTGCAAGGAAACAACATAGACCTATAAATTAAATGAATTAATAATCGATATATATATATATATATATATATATATATATATGGATTTTTTTCTATTAGCCCCCTCATACTTCAATATTTTTCTCTGTCCCCCCTCCTATAGTTAGTATTTACCTGTAGCCCCCTTATACTTATAAGTTACTCATGTAGCCCCCTACTTCACTTTTGAAAATTATTCCTCCTTTCCGGCAGCCGCCGTCCCCGCCGCCGCCGCCGCTTTCTTCCTCCTCTTCTTCAACTCATCGCCTCCTTGTTCCTCCTCCTCAACACCACCGCCACCGCCATCATCATCTTCCTCCTTCTCTTCCCCCCATCGCCTCTTTCTTTCTTTTCCTTCTCAACACCACTGCCACCATCACCACCACCTTTTTCTTTCTCTTCTTCTTCAACCCACAACCGCCGCCGCCGCCATCCTTCTTCCTCCAAGAATGGCAGCGGCGGCGGTTGTGGATTGAAAAAGAAAAGGAAGAAGATGGTGGTGATGATGGTGGCGGTGGCGTTGAAGATGAGGAAAAAGTTGGTGTTGATGGGTTGAAGAAGAAGAGAATGAGGGGGAGAAAGATGGTGGTGTTGACGGTGACGGTGTTGAAGAGGAGGAGAAAGAAGATGGCGGTGGTAGAGACGGCGGCGATGGCGGAGAAGAAATAATTTTCAAAAGTGAAATAGGAGGCTGCAGAAGTAACTTATAAGTATAGAGGGGTTATAGATAAATACTAACTATAGGGGGGACAGAGAAAAATATTGAAGTATGAGGAAGGCTAACAGAAAAAAAAACTATATATATATAATTTGACGAATATAGAAGAGACTATTATACAAAGAAACCGAAAAAAAAAACATGACATAAAAAAACAAGGCATATAAACTTCACAACAACATAAGAGGAACACAAACTAAGTATATCCAATGATTGTATGATCATTAACAAAAATAAAGTCACAAAGTTAAATTGCATAAATTATAGCATGTGATAGTAGAAAAATAAAGCCAGTAAGCAATTTCTAGCATACTCATTGTTCTTTCAAACTAAAGAAAGGTGAAGTGATACAATATTAATCCATAAAATTAGAAAAATATTATCAATGAAAGGAAAATGAAAAGTCAACAAAAATAATGAAATCACGGCAAGACAAAAATATTTGTATTATCTACAAAGGGGAAAAAACACAAAAGCCAATATATAGATTAAATAGATGAATGCACCTGTGTGAGCGACTTTGATTATTTTTGGACAGATCTTCCCAATGAATATTGGTTTTGTTGAATTTGTACGTAATATCTATGCTAGTGGATCTTTTCAATTGTCGGGTAGGGACATTTTAAAACCTAAATTTGATTTCTACCGCCTAAAAGTTATTTTAGAATGGGTTAGAAACGTGTTTATAATTCGAGTCAACTTCCGACAGATAATTTATATCGCAAGCAAAGTTATCAGATCAAGATGCTTATTGTGCATCCCTTCGGCCTTTATCACGAGACATTTCTGCATGTGCAAATAGCCATAAATCTAAGCATACAACTATAAATTTAAGAATAAAATCATTAAATTTATAACCCATAAAAGTGCTAAAAGGTCATGCATATGAGCGATAAGCTTAATTCACTAACTCTAATCAATTGAAACATAAACATGAGATAAGTAAAATTGATATAAACAAAAAAAAGGCCATAAACATAAACATAAAAATAAATGGGACAATATTTGAGATAAAACATTTAGTATACCATCACTAGAACATGAGATACTAATTAAAGAAAGGCTTAATTCCAAAAAAACTACCAAATTCTTTGCCTCGGTCACGAGAAACTACCAAATTCTCTCAAAATTACAAGAAACTACCATGCTTTTAAAGTTTTGTGGTAGTTTCTTGCAATTATTGTTGACGTGGCATCTTAATTATGGTAGTTTTTCATAGTTTTGAAAGTTTTGCAGTAGCTTCATGTACTTTTTAAAAGTTTTGTGGTAGTTGTAATTTAAAAGGTATTTGGTAGTTTGTTGTAACGGAGGCAAAGAATTTGCAAGTTTTTTTTTTTGGAAATAAGCCTTAAAGAAATTCAATGATCTTAAGGCATAAATTAAAGTGAAGCCTTGAAGTTAAATCTATCAAAAGAATACTAAGAAATAAAGCAAAAATCTTTATAAAATTCAATGAACCGCTCTTAAGCAGTGTTTAGCATGCTCAAATAACATAAAGATAAGAATTATATTGTTCATCTATGGATGAGCAAGCATGCTATTCATCAATCTAAAGAAAGAAAGAAAAATACAACAGCATCATGATTTTTTTTCATACAAAAAATCTTTCATCCAAAGAAGGAAAAAAATACAGTTAATATAACATAAGAACATAACGAAGGAGAAAAATATAACATAAGAACATAACGATGCTATATCACTTGTAATGGATCTGCTTGTGATATTATATCAGTTTCATACAGACTGAATAAATTGTCGGTTTCGAACACCAGGTTGCTCCATCCAAAGTTCTTTTGCCCTAGACTCCCTAGAGTGATGACGTAAAAATAGGAATACCCTCTCAAGAGCCTCAGAGAGCAATCAAAACTTGGATCCTGTTTTCTAGAGCTAAAATTGTAAAAAGTTTCACTGCAGCGACAGGAAGAATAGAAATTTATATGAAGATGAATTTTACATAATTTGATAAATAGTTAAAGTGCGGCATGTTTCTTTCATTATAAATTGTAAATATTAATACTGCAGTTTCAAGTTACATATAGTTATTAAGGCTTAATATAGATTTTGATTTTGCTAGTCATTAATTAAATTATATTTTTCCACATAGAAGGATTGCTTGGTGGAAACTAGGTTTATACAAGGAAATAGATAAACACCTGTTGAAAAGCCCATCAATTTGTGGCATCTGGTAAATGAGACATCAAAATATGCAACGAGGGCATGTATATAATCATCACGTTCTGCTATAAGTTTGAAGGGTGCTGTGAAAGATGCATCCCCAGGAATCATTTTCGAGATATCCATCATCTGGACATAATGAATCGAAAATCAAGATAAAATTTTGAAAGACATGAAATAAAGAGCTGTGAGAGGGGAAAGAAACAGAACGAATATATCACCTTCAGTAACTGGCAGTTAGTGACTATTTGTTTCTGGTCTACAGTGTCAACAAGTGGTTCCATCATAGCTTGTTTTCTGATGCAACTCATATCAAAGCTGTACACACTATTCCAGACTGGAAAACAATTATATAGTTTCAGAAACAGAAGTACAAAGAAAAAGTTTGGTGAATTTCATGAACACTACTGAAAGAATTCTAAAACAATTTATCATGCGCTGGAGATTTCTAAAAGAATTTTTTAAACATAAGCACAGAGACAAATAAAGATTACAGAAGAAGCACTAACATTCAATTCTATCTTCTTTGTATTCAGCATCCTCAATTGCAGTCAAGTATAGAGAGGCTTTATCTGGGAAAATAATGCCACTATCCACCTGAATATAAGCAGGAATTAAATTTCACTTTTCCATTATAATCCTGGTTAAAATTAAAAATGTAGGTAGAGTGATCAATGATAATCACATAAAAAAGCACCGCCTCATGCAAGAATCAAGATTAATGTATACTATCATTGATACACATAAAGAGTTATGCAGTAGCAGTTTGATGCAAACATACTAAAAGCAAGTATCATTCAGTACACCTTTTGGGTATTATGGAGCAAGAAGGGCCACTTGAATATTTCTTGTTTATTGGAACTTGTTTTTCTCAAGGATTGAACCGGGAGGCTGTAATAACTGGATTCAGAAAAACTACTCCAGGAATCAGGGCTCCCATGTGGTTAATGTGCTTGATGCTAGATGAGTTGAGTTAGAAGTTGATTTGACTGGCACAGGAGTCATGGCTCCTATGTTCTTGATGCTAGAAGAGCATTTCATGCTCAAGGAGGCAAAATGCACAAGTACATCCTTGTCGCAGTAGACTATTTCTCGTCGCGGTAGACTATTTCACGAAGTGGATTGAGGCCGTCCCCATCAGAAAACCGGACGCCGCCACTACCATAAAGTTCCTGCAGAACAACGTAATCTCTCGATTCGGGATCCCGAGGTGCATCATTACTGACCACGGGGCGAATTTCGAAAACGAAAAAGTCAAAGAGTTCTGCAACGAATACCACAAACTAATGAAGTTTGCCGCGGTCGCGCGTCCTCAATACAACGGACAGGCCGAGGATGCTAACCGAGACGTCATCCGAGGCCTTCGAGCTCGTTTGGAAGAAAGACAAGGCAGCTGGATCGAGGAACTACCGCGGGTACTATGGGCCTTACGCACATCCAAGAAAACCTCCACGGGAGAGACCCCCTTCAGCCTCTGCTGCGGTACCGAGGCAATGGTCCCAACGGAGATCGGACTGTCCAGTTACAGAGTCGAACACTTCGATGACGAAACCAATACCTCGGCGCTCTGAACCAATTTGGACACCTTGCTAGAGAAGCGGGACCGAGCACGGATCAAAGCGGACACTTATCAATAACAAACTGCTAATTACTACAACGCACGAGTTAAGCACCGCGCCTTCAAGACAGGAGATTTGGTCTTAAGACAGAACGAATTCGTAGTTCAAAGCAAACTGCACAAGTTCTCTCCGAAGTGGGACGGTCATTTCCTCATCTCCGAAGTATTGCCCGGTGGAACCTATCGCTTACAAAAAGCCGAGAAACGCAAGTTTCTTCGGGCCTACAACGCTGAAAAACACAAACTATACAAATGAATGTATTTTCTTCTTTTCAAAGCTATGTAATTTTTCATAAGTCTCCTGAATTAAAAAGGACTTCTTCCGCAAATTTTGTTCTTTTTCTCGGTTTCGAGATCCCTAGATTCATTTCTGAACGAGTGTGTAAAAAGTACTAAGGGACAAAAAGAGACAAAACACATCAGAAAAGAACTTTATTCATTAAAAGGTACTATGGGCTCCTCAGCCTTATAAAAATTACAGCAAAGAAGGCAAGGGGTTGAGAAAGCGCTGCTGATGGTACTCCGAGGAGATCTCCGCCAACCAACCCCTAGCTTCTTCAGTCCACTTCCTCTGATGTTGCCCGCGGACCCGAGATGCCACGGAAGCACCGGAGCTTCCACCCGCCAGGCAAGAATCCGCGATCTGCCTCTTCTGGAAGCACTCCTGAAGAACAGCCACAGATCGGTCCCGCCGGCTTTCCGAAATCAGGCCGTGGTGGAGCGTGTGCAGCTTATCAAGCGCCTCGTCCAGCAGCTGCGGAGACAAGACGTTATGCGGTCTCGGGGACATCCTCCAAATCGCATACATGAGCAATTGGAGGAAGGGTGACCACCGAGGAAGTAGACGACCGAAGTGGTCCTCCACGCGCTCGATCACCGTTTGGTACGTCTCATCGGTGCATCCCTGATCGTACAAGTATACGTCGTCACGAGAGATGATCTCTTTGATGGAATAAGTAAACCCGACCATTTTCAGGAACGCATGGCTAAAAGAAACCAACATGCCTTTGCTATTTATAGCCCCAACAGAATCCCTAAAGGCCGAAATTTGCGCGCGCAGCAACGCGAATCACGGGATATTTTCAAATTTCCCAATACAGAGCGTCCACGTGGCGACCATGCCAATCCTCACGAGCCCTTGAGCGGTCAATGGAAGTTGGAACGACGTAAACCACGAAGCGTCGCGCCTTGCCTGTGTGTTTCTGCCACGTGTTGTCTGCGACGGTCACTTTTCCAGATTTTACGGGTCAAGAGAGATTGAACGATGCCCCGTGAAGACAAAAAGAAGTCTAAAAAGCCCTCATCGAGAGGCCACCGAGCAGCTTCCTTGCTCGGTCAATCCCTGGTGGCTAGTTCCCTACCCACCGACACCAAACTTCCTACCCACCTACGCTAAGGATCAAAGCCCTCACCAAGAGGCCACTAAGCAGCTTCCCTGCTCGGTCAATCCTTAGCGGGTAACTTCTTACCCATCTACGCTAAGAATCTAAAGCTCTCATCAAGAGGCCACCGAGCAGCTTCCCTGCTCGGTCAATCCTTAGCGGGTAACTTCCTACCCACCTACGCTAAGGATCAAAGCCCCCCTACCCATCGACGCCAAGGATCTAAAGCTCTCATCAAGAGGCCACCGAGCAGATCGAAGCCCCACCAAGAGGCAACCACACAGATCCCTGCTCGGCTAACCTCCGAGTGATAAATTCCTACCATTCCAAGACGAGGGTCTAGGAACTGCATCAAGGGGGAATCAGTCAACGCCGATCAATTCTAACTTGGCTATTGTTCAACTTACGCTAAGAGACGTGGTTGCCGGTCCGACTTTAAGGAATGGGCAGACACCGACCTTTCTACACTGAAGGATCTTCCGATGTATTCTAAGTGAACGATCGCCACCTCCACTCCGAGGGCGGGAGAGCACCGACCTTCCTGCACTTGGCGATTAATTGACTTACACTCGACGGGCGATCGTCATCTAAAAGACCGGTCACCAACCTACGGCCTAACACTTGAATCGAGGAAAAGACTGACAAGCTCAGGTACTCGCGCAAGAAATACATTGTCATGCAGAGGAAAATAAACCTAGTATTATTCATGTTCTAAAATTTTTACAAGGTATTTTGGGCTCCCAGCCTTACAAAAAGTGCCCGGAGACTTACAAAAAAGAAAAACAAAAAAGGCACAAGGCAAAAAAGCTCAGGCTACAGGCTCTGCCCGGATCTCACCTTGCTCGGCACCGCCCTCAGGGACCGGAGCTTCTACTTCCTTAACCCCCTGCGCCAGCCGCTTGCGGCGTGTCCACCGAAAGCGGGACCCGAGCGCAGAGCTTACCGTCGGCAAACTCCGGCATTAACGCCTTGACAGCATCAAGAGCTCCGTGCCAAATGATGGCAGAGGCTGAGCCGATGTCGGTTTAGAACTGGTCTGACGCCTTGTACATGTCCACCGACTTACGAGCTCAAAGCTCGGCGATCTCCGCCGCCTCAAGCGCAGCCTCGATCTCCCTCTTGCTGGCGTCCCTCGCCTTCTTCATTATGGCGTAGTGCTTGTCCAACTCCTCCAACTTGACCTCGACAGCTCGGTGGGACTCACTTAGAAGTCGGTGGGACTCCTGGCACTTGGAGATCGTCAGCTCCCCGGCGGCCAATCGGGTTTTGAGGGCGGTTGTCTTCTCCTTCTCCTGCCGCAGCTGAAGGTGCAGATCCTCCACCTCCAAAGACAATCCCCCGTCTTCCTCATGGCCGGGGCAATCTCCTCGGATTCCATGTTGATGATAAGGACGCAATATTGGAGGACCTAAGAAAAGCAGCAGATGGATTTGGAGGTGTTCAGACTAAGAAAGGACACTTAAGATAATACTAAAACGAATACCAATCTGAACTACCTCCTGAGCAATGACGGCCACTTGGGCCTTCAGGGTCCTCCGGGGAATCTTGCCCCCAGCCGACTGCTCCATGTCCGCGAGCAAACTGTCGGTGACGGAAAGCCCCGAGAGGACCACGAAGCACATCCCCCTCCTGCACGGGAATCCCCTCAGGAATCTCAATCGACGACGCGCACGAGACGGTCTTTTCCTTGAAGGGAACCTCGGTTCCCTCCCCTCCTCCCTCGCCCAGGGTTTCAGGTCCCGCGCACGCTTATGGCTACCCCCGCGGCGGTCATCGGGGGCTCGGGGCGATGCAGAAGGCCTCGCCAGTGGTGACGGTCTCGAGGCCGAGCTCGGGCCGGCTCGGGATATGGTCACGCCCCCGGCCTTCTTCTGGGACGTAACGGCTATGGCAGCTAGAATCCTGGATCGGTCCATTTGTCCTGCAAAAGGAAAATACACAAAAAAGTTAGTGATGCAAGAAGGGTAAAAGGAAATTATTCAAGTCAACGGATCGTCTAAGCTCCTAACTTACCCACGAAGCGTGCGGGGCTTAGCCCGGCCCAGATAAGAACCTGCTCAGAAAGCAAGACGTCGGCCCACTGGATTGGCTCGCACATAGACACCGCCCTCGCCTCAGGAGAGGACGACTGCTTCGCCCGCGGGCAGTAGGCCCTGTGCCACTGTACAGGCACAGGCCAATTCTCGCCCTTAGGTGGCCCGACGAACACAAACTTCTCTTTCCATTCGTGAATGGAAGAAGGAACGACTACGACTCCTAACCCGACCGTCCCTCCCTTGCGTTTTTTTTGAAAGAAATATACACCCAGCTCTGCTCATCCTTGCGGGTGCCAAGGTGATTTTTATAACAGAGGAAGAAAGTAAGAAGGGTCGGGCTGAAAGGGATGTCGTTAAGTTTCAACCGGACCAGGAACCCGAGTAGAATTCTCCACGAGTTCAGCACTAGCTGGCCCGGGACGAGTTGGAAGCGACAAAGTACCCCACATACTTCGGTTGGAAAGGACAGACGCATTCCAGCCCAGAATGCATCCAAGTACAGGGCAATCTCCTTGCCATGCACCTGATCCGCCCTTTCATCCTCCCTAGCTAAACAAAACGAGTAGCTAGGGAGAATGTGGAAGCGAGCCCGAATCTGGGTAAGCTCGTCCACGTTTCTTAAGATGGAAGGCGCATCGCGAGCGTCCCCGATGCGCGCTTTAGAGGCCCTTGTCGTCACCTGGCGACGAGCGGCGCGGGTAGCCCTACTCTATGGGGAGAACCCGACGCAGATAGGGCAGCCGAAGAGACGGAAGAAAACACCGTGGACTCGACTCCAACAACTAGAACCTTATCGCCCAACTCGACCCTAACAACTTCTACAAACTCCTCAGAGAAAGACATCTAACCTGATTTAAAGGGAAGGTTTCGCCAAGGAAAGGCGCAGGAGATCTGATCCAAAAAGAAGGAGGAACGCCGAGCAATCTCTCGCAACGAAGGAAAATAATGGCGGAAGTGTTAACCCTAGGGGGATCCCCCTCCTATTTATACAACTCGAAAGGAAGCATCCGATGGCCCTAATCAATTCCCGCCAAAACAAAGCGTCGCGTCTGCCAGCCGTCAAAGCCCCACGTGTCGAACGATCGTTGGAGGCGTCCCTTCGGCAGCAGGCGACAGCCTATCGCATCCACCATTCCGCATCGGACACGTGGCCTGCACCTCAACAGACGTGCGAACGAATCGGCGCCCCCTCTTTAATGCACGATCATTTCCCTGATCCGCTGATGTCGTCAAAGATGCGCCCGGGGACCCAAGCGTCCGGGATACGCCACGAAGGCTCATACGTCTGAACGACGCAACCGCCCTATACCGAGCCACCCCGGAAATCCGCGCCAAAAGATTCCTGGCAACGAACTGCGCCTAAGAAAACCGATCAGACCACTCTCGACTCGACCCATAAATAGACCGGAACGAGCGTGGGGGCTAATGATGATACTCATAAGTGGGAATTCCCCAAATCATGACATGTGGTAGATGACGTGTTCCGGAGCTTACGGAACAGGAACAAACACGGTACTTTGAAGACATTCCCCGGGCCTCCGTCCCGAGGATTGAACCGACCTTCGATGGCCTCCCAGAATACTCCTATGTTCGCCTTACAAATAATCATCGATTCACCTCCGGGCCCTCCTACACTGAGCTTCCTCAGCCTCCCAGCTCGCCCCCGAGCTATCACAGAACCAAGCTTTCTCGGGCCCCCACTCATCTCCGAGCCTCCCGCCGAGCTAAGCCTTCCCGATTCTACCGAACAACCAAGAACGCAGAGCCCAAGCGCCTCCGCCACGGCTCCATGTATCTCGCCAGAAGCGAGATATCCGACACCCAACAATCCCGCGTTCCACGCCATCGTATCCCCCATTAACAAGCGTATCTCGTTATTAATGAAGAGATCACGTCATTCACGTAGGCGTAACGTCATGGGCGTAACTAACGGCGAAGCTCCCGCGCCAGCTCGCTCTATATGACCACTATAAAAAAACCTCTCCCAGACGACTCAGGTAACGCAACTTTAATCCACTAAGCCGCTACTCTGCCCAAATTTCTCGGCTAACTTGATCGTCGGAGGGTCCACGGTAGTACAACCATCTCGGGACTACTTTTGCAGATAGATCGGCTTCACCTCAAAACAAGCCCACTGAGATCCACACGCTCAAGAAGACAACTCTCAACACCAATCTCAACTCTTCATCAACACTCGCGACAGATCAACGGAGGACAACATCTGAAGGAGATCTTAACCTCCATCAGAACATGATGGTGTGTTGTCCGTTGAAAATGATGTTTAATGTGAGAAATTCCGTTTTAAAAAATATTATTTTTACTATTCACTAGAGAATTTCGAGGTTTAATTTTACATAATTGAATCTGAGGTTACAACTACTAAAGATCAAAATTAAGTATTTGATTCTCTGTTTTGAATCTGCTCTCTATATATGATCAGAAACTTGTATTGGAAATAGGGGTAAATTTCACTAACGAACCCTGATATTTTAGTGTTTTTCAGTAAACTGCCCTAAACTTGTTTTATTATCCAAAACTATCTTGATTATTTGACAATCTTTCAGAAAACCCCCCATCATTTTCATTACTTCTCCATTAAAAAAAGTTTAATGTGCAAAACATTTTTTTTTTAAAACCAAAACACCCATGATAATTGAATTTAGCTAACCTCATATCAGTTTTTATTATTTTTCCTGAATTTCTGGAAACTTAATTTTGGAAATTTTATTATGATACTAGGATTTTGAGGGGTTAAAGGGTATAATTGAAAATGTACAATTATAGTAGACACATAGGTTAAGTGAAGTTTAATAAGTTGAGGATAATTACTGATAATAAAACAACGGTTGTTTAGGGGAAAACACCGAAAGTTTCGGGTTATCTAGTTTTCTTAATTCATGCTGAAAATAATGTAACTTGAAACACTAGTAAAATTTTGAAAACGAGACATAGAAGGCAGCCTAAAGGAACAGAAAAGACTCAAGAAATCTCAAAAATAAATAAATAACAGAGGCTACTACTATAATCAGTATTGGTGCTTTCGAATATTCCATCATATCTAATATATTCCACATAAATTTTGGAAAAAATAACATAAAAGAAAAAAAGGATTCCAAAGAAAGATTAATGTAGGTTGCACTGCAACCACATTGTTCCGCCACTTGATAATATTCCATTAGCATCTTGTTCCCTATATAAACCTCCCATTGTAGCCTCTAAACCTCACAAACACATTGCATTGCTATATATTACATTGTAGCAAAGCTTTTAGTCTCGATATAATGGTCGGCATTGTCGTGGTGTTCGACTTTGACAAGACAATTATTGATTGTGATAGTGACAATTGGGTCATTGACGATCTTGGCGCCACCAAAACCTTCAACGACCTCCTCCAAATTATGCCATGGAATTCTGCCATGGTTTGTGATTTACTCTTCAATCTATTTATAAATAAGCAATTCTAATTTCTAATCTTCATTATAGGAATGTGTTTCTATTTTGCTTTTCGTCTTAACGTGCAACATGCACAAACCAGTCATTTAAAATTATAACAAGCCTTTCAAATGTTCATATATGCTTGACCAGACATTTGACTGGCGGTCGGCTATAAAACTTTGTCAAATGTTCATAAGGCCTTGCGCTCCGTACTTTATTAGGCACTATGATGGGAAAAATTTATAATGATGACAAAAATGAATTTTAATTTATGTCTTTGGATGTGTTTTGTAGGATAGGATGATGAAAGAGCTCCATTCTCAATGTAAAACCATGGAGGATATCTCTAACAGCCTAAAAAAATGCTCCCATTTACGCAGACACCATTGCCGCGATTAAATCAGCTTACGCCCTTGGGTGTGTCTCATATTCATTCGTATCAATGAACGCAAATTTGTTAAATTCTACGGGTTAATGATCAAGGTAATGTATATGCATGTTGATCAGGTGTCAGCTGAGGCTAGCAAGTGATGCTAACCCTTCTTCATAGAGACCATCCTCAAACACCATGGGCTTATGGGATACTTCTCTGAGATTATCACCAATCCTAGCTATGTCAACGACAAAGGGAAGCTTAGGATTTCTCATTATCATGATTTCAACATCTCTTCTCATGGCTGCACCCTCTGCTCTCCAAACATGTGCAAGGTAATAATTTGGGTGACTCTATCATCTAGTCATCATAATCGAAGTATGAACACAGTGGGATTGGCCATCAAAGAAGTTACAAAGTGTACGATCGTTTATGTATCTAATATCGACTTTATCTAAATCTTTTGATAAATTTTTCTTTATGAATTTAAAAGGTTTTTTTTAATTCCAATTGATCATTAGATATGTTCAGTTGTAAGGCACATACTTAAAATAAGGTCGGTCGCCTGTGTTGCGCTCCGCAAAATTTAGAAGAATCGCATCAAACACGGTAGAAGTTATAACGACGTTTGTGAAGAAAAATATTTCCTAGAAGTTAAGAACAATAGGATTTCCATATAAAAGTATTTTTTTTTAAAAGAAAGTTGTAAGCCTAAGGTTGTTTACTGAATGTTTATGCACACCACACAGGGTATCATCATAGAGCAAATTAAAGCATCTGTGTTAGCCGAAGGAAACAAGAAATTCATTTACCTTGGTGACGGAAAAGGAGACAAGAGTCTCAAGCTAACCAAACAAGACTACATTATGCCAAGAAAGAACTTCCCCTTGTGGGATCTCATCACCACCAACACTACCGAGCTCCTCAAAGCCGAGGACCATGAATGGAGCAATGCTGAAGAGCTTGCAACAGTCCTTCTAAAGCTTATTCGTAAGGAGAATTCCGTAGATCATGACGACGTCGGCCAGTTGATTTCCATGGATTGCAAGTTGCAGACCATATTGCCGATGGCTGCAGCTCATGAACAGGCTCTTCCTCAAACCCTTCCAGTGCCTCACTAGATATAATGCTACTAGTTTGATGATCTCTTTGTTTCTCTCAAGTTAGAATACTGCAGTAATACATGGCAATGTAACTTATGCTCTACTCAATGTATTTCGAATAAGTGTTAATAAATATGTTTGACATATATTGGTGGTCCACAATCTATCAATCGCTTGGCCCATTTACTTTGTCATTCCAAATAGTTCATGTATGTGGTTCAGGATTTTTAAGTGAGTGCACGAGGCAAGATCGGATGAGTATTTGACATGATTTATAACTGATCAGGACTGCAATTCCCAAACCTATTTCTCACCCAAAAATGTGTTTCTGTTTACGTATTATAAATATTGATTGTAATGTCTGATAGTAATCCTCCCATTCATCTGTCTGTCTGTCAATCCATACAAAGATGGGTACAACAAAACAACTGAGCCTTTTATCCCAAGCATATGGGGTAGGCTACATGAACCAACATGAGAATCACGCCGGTTCAGCACATGAATCCTCCGCCTCCACTCACTCCTATCGAACAATATACTTTCATCGAGTCCTTTGGCAACCATATCGTTTCGTATCACATCCATCCATGTTTTTTCGGTCTCCCTTTTGCCTTTTTGCCATTGCCCATATCGAGAGTATCTATTCGTCGAACCGGTGCTTCCATAGGTCTGCATCGCACATGACCAAACCATCTTAGCCGGTTTTCCCGCATCTTCTCCCCCACAGGTGCTACACCAACTTTTGCATGAATATCCTCATTTCGCACCTTATCTTTTCTAGTGTTACCGCACATCCAACGAAGCATGCGCATCTCCGCTACGTGCATCTTATGTGTATGATACTTCTTAGGAGCCCACATTCTGTACAAAGATGGGTAACGTATGAAATATTCTCTCAAAAGAAAATATTCATCATAAAATGCATTTTTCCAAACTACCAACATGGCATTTGAATTGAATGGTAGAGGTATAGATGCCAAAAATTCAACTAATACTTAGCTTGCTATACAATAAATGAGCTTAATAATTTGTATAATATAGGCTGGACATAATATTTATCTATGCATATAATAAAAGCTATGCCTAATGAGAAAATGGATCACATTGTTGGCTGGGCATTACTCCCCATATGTAGAAAGCTAACAAAAGACACAATAAATGAATGCATTTTGCTATAAGCTTGCAACCCTGTGCAATGCACCATGACTAATGAGAAAATTGCTAGGTTCAAGTCCATTGTCACCGATCAGGTGCAGGACTTGCACCTCAAGCTTTAATTTTCTCCTTCCAACGCAATGCACCATGCTAACATTGTTATTATATTTGGTGCAGAGCCTTACACCTTAAGTCTTCGCTATCCAACCCGATGCAATGCATCCACAGATTACTGCTATGCATATTTCCAAAGTTCATCACACACGGTTAATTTCATGTGCCGGAGGCTCTGCATATTTTAGGGGGGGCCAAACAAATGCCAATGCATCCTCATGTTTCTTCTATTATAAATCGATCTAACCAGCTACCAATATATCTATAACCTTGAAGAGACAAGCCCATTGTACTCAGGTAATTTCTTCTCCTTCTTTTTCTTCTTCTTCTTCTTCTTCTTCTTTTCCTTGCTCTCTCCTCTTGAATTTTTTTCACTGGTTATAGTCAAAATCAAGTTGTATAAACTTAGCTACATTTAGAGAACATATTTCTTAAGCATATAGATTTATGTTGGTGCTTATCTTTTCATTGAGAATATATATATTTCTTGGTTAGCGCTTATACTTATTTATTTTTTTGGTTTGAAGTTTGTTAACTATTGCCAATGGCGGAAGTTAGTGCAATTGTTAAGCCAACTCCTGTTGAGATGCCAGTTCGTAAGTTGATACGCATCCTTTCGAAGTATGTGCCTTTGGATAGAGCAAAGAAAGTCAAGAGACACTATAGAGGTTACTTGGTAAGCTACATTGAATTCTTTAGCTCTTCATGTTGCATTCATTATATGTTTATATCGAAGGAATATTAAATGCAGAAAAATAAAATTCGGTCTCGGAAATTCATACGTAAACTTCGAAAACTGGTCGGGGATAAAATTCTGACCATCATCCGAAACTCTAAGAAAAAGGTATGTGTTCTATCGGCCATTCAATGTGACTTTTATTTATTTTGCCACATTTAATAAATCCAAGAATTACGTTTATTAGGGTATCGAATATTCATAACCAATATATATCGATATCAATGTTAAATCGGGTCTCATTGATAGGAATAAGTGAACATTTGAAAATATCAAAGTTAATCAAATAGATTAATCTCAAATTAAGAATTCTACTATTTCTTACATACGGCATATTTTTATATCTTTTCATAATGTTTAACTAGTATATAATGGGATGATAACAGTTTTTTTAAATTAAATTCAAAAAAAGTAATTTCTAAAAGATATAATTTTATCGTATAAGACTATAATAATTTAATCAATTCAATCTAGATTAAGCATCACATGTTCTTTCAAAATAGCATTAAATATTTGGGTAAATTGTCAAAAAGCCCCCGGCCCGCTCGGGAGTTGTCTAAAAACCTCTGTAATTTTCGAAATTGTTGGGAAGAGCCTACTGTTCAAAATCTTTGTGAAAAAACCTGGACGGCATTTCATTTAGGTGTTGTATTCTCTCAACCGTTTGGATATTGCAGGCAACTGCTTAAATATTACATGCAACTAGTATAAGGGGGTTTTGATTGGGCCCAAGGGTTTTTTAACAAGAGAAAAAAGCCTAAGGTTTTTACACAAGTTTGAAGCGGGCCGGGGGCTTTTTGACAATTTACCTTAAATATTTCATATACAGTACATTATTATATCTATTTCTTTAACCTTCAATTCATTCGCAATTAACGTCATTTACCACTAAATTGCAGGAAATTGATACACAAGTTGTATTTGCGTTTGGCAACCCTACACATGAAGATACATAGTGAGTAAGATAAGATTTTAATTGGAATAAATGCCGGCAATAACATATCAAGATTAGACAAGTTCTGAGTAGTTGATATTTTTGATACTATCGGTTTTCATCAGTGGAATTATGATTTCATATAATTAATTGGGATAAGTCTTGATCGTGTTAATTTGTTTAAAATCTAAACTAATATCCTTGTGTGTGTTGTACATGTCTCATCTCATTTTAATAATGAGAATGAGTTTCTATCTTCATCTCTTCCGTATTTTTATATTTCTACATTTAACATTGTACAAGAGCTTGATGTTTGATCCTTTTTTTATTAATTTAAATTTCGAGGTTTGGTCCTAAGATTTTTATTTTTATCTTGAGGTTTGATCCTAAGTTTTTTTTCTATTTATTAAAACTTGGTGTTTGATTCTCAGTCTTTTATCCATGTGACGCCATGCCTTCTCTCAATATGCTTCTCTTTTATCGATGTTTCAACCAAATTATGTCCAAGGTAATGACAATGTCTTCTCTCATATTATTATTATTTTAAGTCAATATTTTATGAAAAGTGTGAGAGAGGGATGAGAAATAGGGTGATTGAAATTATGGAATCCAAAGTTTTGGAAAGAGAGGGCGGGGAGATTTAAGATTTGAATAGCTAATAGTATAGATGGCTTAAAAACGATAGAATTCATTTAGGAATTGCCCTCATATCTATTATTCCTATTTTAAATAAGATAGACCATCAAATTGATGGCATGAGTTACACCCTTATTTGAGTTGTATCACGGGATATCTTAAGAGTAGTTGAGATGTGCTTTCTCAAATTGTGTCGTTGAGATTATTTTGCAGCATAAAATGATGAAAGGGTCCATTCTTAGGATGCGCTTGGTACTTAGAAAGGATAATTCCGGGGAATCTCAACAATTTTAAGAATGTGGTTCTCAGGCATCGATTCCCAGGATTCGCATATTACCATACTTGGCGTACTATTTATATTCCCGGGAATATTATATCAAGCGAGAGAGAAAAGAAGAGGCGCCCATATGGTAAAGAAAGAGAGGAAGTAGAGCAGAGGGGAGAGAGAGCGAGGACCAAAGGGTGGGGGCGGAAACACAGGCGAGAGAAAGAGCAGGGTAGAGAGAGGGGGTGCGAGAGAGATGCCCGACGAGACGAGGCGAAGATAAAGAGAAGAGAGAAAGAGAGACGGTATGATTTTAGGGCATAATATTTGGGGGGTAATATCATATAGACACCGATTTGGTAGGAATAGTCTAATGATTTTGTGTTATCTGATAACCATGGTAATCCTATATTACCAGGAACATTTTTACATCAAGATAAGCTTGGTAATTTTTCATGGAATCTACGATTACCACCTAGATTACCGCCCATTAAGCACACCCTCCTCAAGGTAAAACCATGGAGGAGATTTCGAACAGCCTAAAAATGCTCCTACTTATGTAACATAATTGCCGCGATTAAATCAAGTTTTGCTCTTGGGTGTGTTTCACATTCTAGTATATCATGCTTGATGAATATAAATGAGACATGTTTCTAGTAGTTAAAGATCAGTGTTTCATGTTAATCAGGTGTCAACTGAGGATACTAAGTGATGCTCACCTCTTCTTCATAGAGACCATTCTCAACCACCGTGTGATACCAAGTGACGCTAACCTCTTCTTCATAGAGACCATTCTCAACCACCATGGGATATTAAGTGATGCTAAGGATAGTAAGTGATGGTAACCTCTTCTTCATAGAGACCATCCTCAAACACCATGGGCTCATGGAATACTTCTCTGAGATTATCACAAATCCTAGCTATGTTGACCATGAAGGGAAGCTTAGGATATCTCCTTACCATGATTTCAACATCTCTCCACATGGTTGCACCCTCTGCCCTCCAAACATGTGCAAGGAAATTTAGGCAACTCTATTGTCTAGACATCATAATCGAAGTCTATTTGCATCGAAATAGTGTTGACCATGAAATATGTTACATTTGACTTTGTGCGTCTAATATCAACTCTAAGTAAATATTTTGATAAAAAAAACTTATCGATTTAAAAAGTTTTTTTAAAAAAAACTCTAATTGACGATTTGGCGTTCTTTAAATTACTTGACAGGAAGAGAGAGTCTAGAAGTAAAATTATAATCGATGGTCTATATGCAATAGTTACGTTTAGCTCTAAGGGGGAAAATCCCCTAAAAGTCATGGTTGACAGGCATTCCATATAAAAGTCTAGAAAGAAGTTGTAAACTCTGTGTTGCTTACTTAATGTTTATACACACTATGTAGGGTAAGGGGGGGGGGGGGGGGGGGGGGGGGTGTTCTAAAAAAGAAAGAAAGAAGTATTATCCAGCAAGTTGGAGTGTTTAACTCAGCTCAATCCCAACCCATTTGGGTTATATGGGCGGTGGGGGGTTCTATATAAACTCGCACCTCACCACACTTGCTCTCAGCTCAACATAGAAGATTTAGGTTTTAGGTTTCATCCAATTTAACATGCAAGTTAATTTTTAGGTTTTCTCATGAGATTGAGAACAGATCTTCAAGGCATTGCATGCAATAATAATTAAAATAACAATCATAGAAATCGACAAGAGACTTGCCTCTTGCCTCCGTAGCAGGAGATCGCCGGAGGAGGCCGGCCAAGCTATCGCCGCCGCCCGTGTGGCCGCCATGGCCGCTTCTTTCTCTAACCAATGGTGAGAGAAAGGGATTGGAATTATTGGGCTTTTTTATTTGGGTGAGGATTGGTTGCGGGCTAAACCAGCCGTTGCCAGTCCCAAATCCGATTATGAAAGGTAAGGGTTGTGTTAGGCTTGTGACAGCCAATGTAAAACTTTATCACATTCTATAACATAAATCATAATAACAATAGGCTATCCCATATGCTTGGGATAAAAGGCTTAGTTGTTGTATTGGTTGCGGGCTGGGTTTTTATCCATATCCGACCCGTCTTGTTAAATTAGGACTTTCTAATGAATGGAAATACCGGAAGTATCGGAATTAATCATGGAGTTATTTCAAAAGGAAGTTCATGGAAGTAGTAATTCTTTTTTTTTTTTTGATTATAAAAGTAATTCTATTGAAATAATAAATGTAATTATTTTATATTAAGTTTTATCTTGAAAAGCATGAGTGTTTTGAATAAAATATTGTTTTTGTTCCTCTTTACTTGGGCTCTACGCTCCTTCCAGCTCTAAGAGATCATGAAGAGAGATCTTGAAGTCGGGACTTCACATAAGATCCACGTCATCATATGAAAGTAATTTCAAATGTTACTTCTTGTCAAAACAAACACTTGAATTATCGGAAGTAGGCTTCCATGCCATTTATGGCAAACAAACATACCTTTGAGTTATGGATCGAAATAATTACATTCAGAACCCTGCAACTTATAAATATTTGCAGCGCACCCCAGCAGCCTCTTTAAAATTTGTAAAAATTACATTAGAAATTAGCCTTTTATATCTTTTAAATGTATTTGAGGTTGTTTAGAGGTAGCAAACCACTAATTGGGCTAGATATGGTGATTATAGTCTAGACCTCTATGCTTATGCGGTGGTTGTTAACAATACCATTCATTATATTTTCCGTTGAGGTCCAATTGTGAATTGAGCCGAGAACTTAGGGTCCTGTGGGTCTCTCGCTTTCATAATGTGCAAGTGGTGTTGCATGTTTAGCCAATCATATTGCTATGGTTGTTTTATTAAATGGCAGCTATTCATGACGGATAAATACTATGAATGTTGGCTGCTTATTTACATGATATATCTTGGTATCGATCTTAAGAATGCTCAATGCAAGTAAGTTTATTTATGTCATGCAAGTATTTGATGGCAAGTGTATGTGTTTATGATACTGATATGTATTAATATTGATTTAATGATTATATATTCCGTTGAAAAACATGTATTTTTCAGTTAAGAGGACATGCATGCACATGGCGCCATGATCGGACTTGTTGATGTATTGTCATGTCTTGGACATGTATTTTGAGTATCGCTCGAATGCAAATTGGTTTCGGCCCATGTGATGCATGGGTTACATAGGATAACGCTAGTATGATCAAGGAAAGTTAACGGATGACAAGTAAGGCTGGTAGTGACTTCTGATGGCACAGCATTTTGCACACGGGACATCCTACCATGTGATCGGAACATAATAGTTGTTTCCCGATCCGTACAGTGTATAATAGTGAAGTTTCACACATGTATCAACCGGAGTGGAGATGGTGACCATTCCGCGTGTGGTGACCCAGCCTAAGTGGTCCTTCTAGCATGAAAATAATTTGGAAACGTTGTATTTATATTGGATGGATAGTATCTCAGTTTAGGCAAGGCTAATTATCATTTTTTGTATATATTTTATTTTAAGCAATATTTTGTTAATCATGTACCTGTTTCCTTAATGGGGTGTAAATAATTCCGTGTTGACTCCGATACCGTATCGGTTCTTTTATCACATAACGAGACTGTTTGTATTGGTATATGCATCCGTCGGTAGACACCGGATACGGATATGGTAACAACTGTATCCATTCCGTATCTAATATAATCATAATAGTAATTTTTATTTTATCAAGTATATTTTTCTAATATTAATGTCATGTATGTATTCGTTCTTTTCCAAGAAAAAAAAGGATACAGGCTTCATTTCAGATGACTGTTTATAATTTGTTTGCGAATTAGCTTACGGCTATCAAATACCATATGGCAACACCTATATCCGTTCTTATCCGATTCGTCATACATCTGTAAGACTCCTTCAATTGTGGCTAAATTAACCTAGCATTTCTGGTCAATTAGTGGGAAAATATTATTTAAACGAAAAGACAATATTTTACCTTTAGTTTTAACGGCCATCAAATATTGTCTTTTCCATATATTTTCTTCTTTCAAAATATCTTGTCAAAGGAAAAGTTAGTTTTCCTAATCCTCACAACTCTTTATATCACTTTCATGGATTATGATATGTAGATCCAAACCTCTGTTTCTATGAACAACATGATAAACGGTAGAAGTTTCAGGCTAAAACAAAAGACACCCTCTCACATCAACCTGAAATCAAGAAAACCCCCTTAACTTGAAAACCTTGTTTTCACCGAGCAAATTTAACACCATTAGTGTTTTTTCAATGTATATTTTCCTAAAGTGCTTTTCTATGTTTTCTTCTCTAAATTCTTCACTCTGTTCTTCTCCAAATCTCAAATTCAATTCTATACGTCATCCCTCTTTTCTTCTCTCCTCAAACGAATGATGAGCGTAGTTAATTACAGAGTGGATTTTTGGGAAAGAAGAAGAAAAAGAAATAATGTAGATAAGTCAATTAAAATTGATAGGATAACATTTTTTTGTATAAAGAAAAGAGTTTGTACACCGGATATTGTTGTGCAATATCAGTGTGCCACAGGAACAAAGTGGGGAGGGGTCCTATCCATGTAAATGGGGGTCACCCCTATTTGACCATGTTCTCGTATGAGAAATTATTCGGTGTGCCGGGTGTAATACATCCGAGCAAGGGGTGAGAGAGGGAGGAGTTTCGAACAGCCTTGGGCAGCGTATAGGACTCACACTTCTATTTCTTTTCTCTCTTATCCGGATGTATACGACCGGCAAATGGGAAAAAAAAATTCCCCCTGCACAGGGTTGGAGGGAGGGGTGGAAGGGGAGAGGGGTCGAGGGGTTCATGCATTTTAGAGGAAGTTTTAATTTGATAATAGTACTTTCTTAACTTCTGTGCTATAAACCCTTTTATTATGGACCTCAAGTGTGCTCCTGTTTGTTTGTAAAAAATGTTTGGTGTGTGTGTGTACGTCTACGTCAAAAAATTTGTCTTGAAAATTACTGTTAATAATATATAGATAAATTCATTAAATAATAAGACACATCAAACATTGTTTTAACAAGGAGAATAATAAAAGGCTATGAGTAGGTTTTCATTAATATCGTTTGCTTTTAATAAAGTTTGCATGATAATTAGCTCCTATGATTAATATGTCATGACGTTTATAATGACTTATGGATTCGAGAAGGAACCAGCAACCAGAAGGTACCAAGTCAGCTGTGGCTTGAACCATTTAAAATTTGTTATATGATATATGAACAACTAACTCATTTAATAATGAATAAAAGGCGAGACTCCATTTCTCCACCCGCTCTTTGGATGAGAGTTAATTGGGGTTTTCTTTTTAGTTAACTTAAAAGGTTTGGAATATGCTTTTTTAAAATACCAAGCCGGGATGTCTTTTTTGAAAATATGAAAATTCGGGAGTCCAAAATAAAAAAAAACTTTTTTAAAAACGAACACTTTCCCCTCGACTTAATTGATTCCCAAAATACCCTTTATATAAATATTTAATTAAAAAATATTTATTTTTCTCGCTTTCTAATATACTCTTGTTATTTTTTGATGTTATCCATACCCAATGTTCAAAATAGTGATAGCGTGTTGCGTAGCGTTCTATTACTAAATAGCGAAAACGCAAAAAACGTTGCGCATAGCGTAAACTACATGAATTATTAATTATTACTATAGTCATCTCATTTACAATAAATTATATTATTATAAATATATAAAATTGGCTTAGGAACATAGAAAAATAAGTAATATAACAATATTTTTTACAGTAGCAGTTTCTCTGCTCCTCGAAATTCTAAAAAAAATTATTTTCAAAATTTTCAATACTTGAGTTCATATATATGATTCATACTAGATTAAACCTATCAAAAATCAATTAAATAATTTCTGTTTGAGAATCATGTCTGCTAAATATGATTTCAAATTAAGATGTTAGAACTTTAATGAAACTGTGTTCTTATAGTTTAGGATTAGATACTGAAATCTTAAGAAGTTCAATAGAAAATTTTATACGAAAATAGCGTACGCTTAGCGTAGCGTATACTATTTGTTAAAAAACGTAAGTTATTTGAAGAAAAAACGTAAGCTACTTTGTATTTGAGTTTTTTTCCAAAATTACGTAGCGAATATACTAAGGTATGCTACGCAGCGCAAAATAGCGAGCTACGTGGCGAGTTATTTTAAACATTGCCCATACCTTTCAAAAAAATTAAACTTTTTTTAAATACCCCCTAAATAATTAAATAGTTGTTAACTTTGTTTTTTCAATTAATTTATTTTTCAAATACAAGCTTTACTCTCATCATCGCCGTCATCTTCTTCATGACAACCCGATAAAACCCCATTTTCATCTTCTTCTTTTTCATCTCTCAGTTCCATTCATTCTAATTCTCTTGTTTTCCACTTTAATCTAATAAGCTTTTTGTTTCTTCTTGTTTTGTTTTCTCCTCTATTTACTTCCAAATTAAGAAACCCTAATATAAAAGAAACCGAATTTTAAAAAATTCAAATCCAAAAGAATTCAAGAATTATGCAAACCCTAACATTAAAAAAACCAAATCAATCAACACACACAAAATAGAACACCTAAATCAATCAAATCTTATAATAAAACCTACATGGATCAAGCATTTTTTGTTTTGAGAATTTGAAAGCGTGTAAAAAAATAAGAAGGGATTGTGGGGTTATTTATATTTTTTTTATCGATTTCTGTCAAAATTAATCATCATTTAATGATATTGTATATAAAAAAAAAACTTAACGAATTATGGAAGGTGTGGATAATATCGAAAAATAACGGGGTACATCAATTTGCAAAGAATTTTACATGGGGTATTTCAAAAAACCATTGATATAAATATTTTAATTAAATATTTAAATGAAGGGTATTTTAAGAATCAAGTGTTGGTTTTAGAAAGTCGGAAGTATTTACTGCTCTTGGGATAAATGTTACGGGTATTTCGTGTAATTTATACTTTTAATTATTATTTTTTTGGAATCCCTGTGCCTTAAATTGGGCCGACAGCAAGGGCTCTACAGGCAAAAGAGGTGGAGGGTGGATGAGTTTTGCTTTGATAATGACATTGCAAACACTTTTTCTTTTATTAACAATGTTTGTGAAGTGTACATAAATTTTCATTTTATTTTCTTTTCCTTGAAAACCAAGAGAAAAATTGTGATCAATGGCGAGATGTCGTGATCGATGGCGGTCAGCTCGTCATATCAGTCATATCGAGGTCTTTTAATGAAATAAAGTAAGATATAGAGTTAAATACTGCTCAAAGATCATTAAAGTCTTCAGACAACCAATTTTCTTTGTTTTTGCCTTCTTCAAAAGATAACTCCTTTACTAATTAACTATGTTCAATTTACTTCCAATTATTCTGAATGCAATTTTCCAACCGTTACCCAAGTAAAAAGTCATGTAAGATTAAAATACAAAAGGTTGATGATAATGTTTTTTTATGGGTGATTAATTGGAGGTCAACTAACAGTAGTTAACTAGTAACGAAGTAAACTTTAAAGTATTTATTTGCGGCCCAAAAAAACATTAAGCTCAGCAAGGATGAAACTTTGAGGATTATACAAAAATTTACCTAAAATTAAAATTATAAACGCTTAATTCCTAAAAACCACCAAAAGGGTAAGTGTTGAAGATCACACTACCTAAAAGTCTCAGAACCTCAAAAAAAAAATCTACAAGGACCAACAGTCCCATGTCTTTCTTTCCTTTTTTTTTCTCGTCATCCCCCTCCTCTCCCACCCCCACCCCCACCCCCCCCCCTCTTGAAATCAACAGTTTGGAGAATTGAAGTTGTAATCTTTAAATTTAAAGAGTAAATTGATGCCAACTGAGCTAAACCCAGTTGATACTGATAGTCTCATGTCACAGTCATGTCAACGAAGATCATTAAAATTGCCATTTCATCATGAGAAATAAAAAAGACCCAAAACTACTTCTTAATCCTCCAACTCTAACCTAGCCTCCATTGGTCACCTCCATTAAGCTGCTGACTTCAACCACCACCTCCCTCTACCCATTGCCTCCGACCACATCCTCCACCGTGGTCCAGAAGTCTTCAATCAATAATTTTTAGAATCTTAATAATTAGTTGATTTAATTAAATGGATTTATTAAGGATAGCATTATCGTTTAATATGCAAATACACATACCGTGTTAGTCATGATAGTTGTTTGTAATTTAAAAAAGTGTTGATCGTTTCTTGTCATAGAACTAAACCTTATAGTTTTCAGGAATTAGCGTGAAATAAAATAAGGGTCCGGTCCAGGTACAACTTCAGATATTTTAATTTATCCAACAAATATGGACCGTGCAAACTCAACTGCTATTTTAAAAAGCGGTTAAAATCCAACGAGTCTTATTTAACCGCCATGTAAGGTAGCGGTTAAAAATAAATATCAAACCGCTACCTAAATAAATTTTTTTCTAGCGGTTGAGAAATGTATATATCACCTGTCGAAGTTTTTCGAAGTGCTCTTTCGATTTTGGAACCCCAGCTTCCGCCAGAGCACTCTGCGTCTTTCTTAACGAAGTTTTTCGAAGTGCAATTTCGATTTTGGAACCTTAGCTTCCGCCAGAGCACGTCTACGTCTTCCTCAACGAAGTTATTCAAAGTGGTTGTGGTAAAATTTTTACTTCCATGTTTACATATGCTAGTATGTCGATTAATCTAGCGTATGAGTGGCGTATCTCTGAATTAGAAGAAGAAGGAATGGTAGTTGTCACGCCCCACTTCCCAAAATACGGAAAACGAGGAATGATTAGGCCAGCCATGCTCCTACGATCAAGAAATAATCCCGCCGTAGTCACACTTCGGCTTCTAGCATTACATGGTAATCAGTAAGCAAAGCACAGAAGTAAAGTAAATACATCACTAAAATATTACATCAACTTTCATTGTTCACAATTTACAATAAAATAAGAAAAAGAACTACTAACCAAGTTCGAATACAAGGTCTCTTTAGGGAAAACAGAAAAATGAAGGAGGTAATCCCGACTAAATCTCTGCAAGCTCAAAGGGCAAGTCCGACTACTGCGCTGGCTCTTCCTTGAGATCTGAGCATGCATACTCAGGTCGTCAGAGCGACGTAATAGCAATATTATAATAGTGACAAGTAACAAGCACAGAAGGTAATAACAGTGAAAGTAAAATGCAGATAATTAATATGTCACTAACTGATGCAAGTATGATCCGTATCCCTATCAGTCTCTAAGTCATCTTTGAAATCGAGTTGTGGAAAGGAGGATCATGTTTAACGAGGGTCTCGTACATACCCGAGACTACGGCCCGCTATCGTCCGGGATATAACCCTGTCAGCCGGACCGCTAGGCCCAACCTAATATATATAAGAGTCGCTGTTCGAATGATCATCCTCTAAATCACTGTCCCCGCTAAATACGATACTCTTTCCACTTCGATTTCCCCCTTTTCCCCAGATTTACACTATTTATGAGTATGGTCTAGTCGTGTATAAGTATGCACCAATAACACGATTTTTGTCACTGTTCACTGTATTATTCGCTGTCACGAATCATTCACTTTTCCATTGGCGTACTTGACACTCCTAAACCAATACTATTCACGCATGATAATACATTGTACACTGAATAAGAACGCGCACTATCACTAGGTGTATGACAATCGGGTAAGATATGTGCATTTATGCAGTTAACAAGTCATGTGTAATACGAACTATTATGCACCTTACGAACTTATAAAAATTGCATTAAATAATACGTTCAAAATTCAGTGAAACGATACAAATACGGTAACAAGTAAACTCAGTCGGAAGTTCAGAAAAATTTACTTCAGTGCAATCGGATTTCGGGTTTGCAAGTTACAGCCGTTTCATTTTAAGTGCTCGCTGCAGGAAATTTAGTTTCTGAACTGAACGTCCGTTTCGCGACACAATTTTCACCCTGTTGGGATCAGAATTGAGCGACACTATAGTTGAATGAAATTTATTTTTTTCAATAGGGTTTCCAACGCACCAGACGTATTCTCAATCGCGCCTCTACGTCAGAAGTTATGTACTGTACAACAATAGGGTATCAGTTCTGTTTCTGTTTGGGACTGCTATACGTCCTGTTCTTTTAAATTACAGTTTAAATAGTAAACGACGGTAAAAAGGGGTGAAATCACTTTCATTATTTAGATAACTGTTTCATCTTCACTAAAGTATAGGGTTCCGCAATATACAAGTTCAAGCAGCAAAGGGGTAAGCATTACGAGATAGAAATCAACAGCCAGAGCTGCTCTGGACTGCAGTACAGAGCCGCTCTCCGAACCAGTTTCGTCGTATTTTCAGCATAGAAACAATTTAAAAATTTTATGGGGTTCTAGGTCGTCGAGTAGGCTTCGATTTGAGCCATCAAACGCATCATTCCAATTTGTAAACAATTAATTATGATTTTTACAAGTTTCAGACACGGGAAATTTTCAGTTTTAACGGGTGTGATCGGGAATGATCGTTCAAGTCAGTAACGATTATATTTTTTCAGTAAAATTTTAACACAATGTTCTTTACTACACGGGCCAGCTTATATGATCAATTTCCATCAGTTTAATGGAAGGTTTTCGTTCGGGTTTCGCATCAAACACTTGCGTCATAAAATTTTACACGAATCATATACACGGGAATTAATAGGATTTTGAATTGTAACAGAATAATCTAGCATGTAGCAAGTAGGGTACTTGCCTGGAGACGCGTTGACGACGCACGGCAGTGGCAACGGCACGAACGCGCAACGAACGGCACGGTTTGGGTTCACGGCATCGGCTCGAGTTTGAGTTCGTCGTCGGAGTTGCCCGGGGGATGGTTCGTGATCACTGGAGGCGGAGTGGGGTGCTGTGAAGCTCCTGAGGATGTGCTGGGGTCGGCGGTGGTCGGCGGAGGTAGCTCCGGCGATGGATGCAGCGGGGGTTCGAGGCTCGAGGCTTGGCGGCTGAGGAGAGAGGGAGGAAACAGTGGGTGGTGCTCGGATTGGTAGGAGATGATACTGATGACGCAGAGGGTTGACGCGGTGGTTCAGGGGCAGTGGGGAGCGGGTGATCGTCGGCGAGATGGGGTGCAGGGGATCTGCGGTGGGTTGAAGATGGTGAGGAGCCGCGATGGTTTAAGGTGGTGGTCGGTGATTGTGATCATCGTCGTTGGGCTCAGCGGGGAGGTGTGGACGGTGGTCTGAGGAGTGGTCGGAGATGGGAGGAAGGAGGAAATGAGTGTAGTGAAGGAAAAAAATGCAGTGAAGGTGAGTGCTCGTCCTTGTATGGAGGCGAGGGAGACGAGGTCGCGGGCGCGCGCGCGATCGTGGGTCGAGATCGTGGGGTACGAAGACGGGGACGTTGGCGACGACGCGGGGGCGTGGGGCGACGTGGAGCGCGTAAAAGAAAAGGAGCGGGAAAAAACTGAACGAAGTGGAGAAGAAAGGGATGCTAACGGGTCGGGTCGGGTCGCGTCGCGGGTAAGGAAAGGCATGGGCCGGGCCGGGGGATTATAAATATAGGTATTTAGTTTTTTGTAGAGGAAAAGAGAGATAAGTGAGTTGGCCGGCTTTAACTTTAGGTTTTATTTTTTTAGCTTTTGGTTTTATTATTCTGTTGGGCTGGGTGATTGTTTATATATATTTAGTTTTGTTTTGGGCTGGGTTTTTTTTTTTGGGAATTTGTTTAATTAATTTTGTTTGTTTTGGGCTTTGATTTTAAAGGTTTAGAAAAATCAATTATTAAAACTTAAGCAACCAATTACCTACGAAATTACGAGGAAAAATAGGAAAACATTCGAAGACTTGGGAAATATAGAAAAATTTCATTGATGGAAACGGGAATTTACATCATACCCTCCTTACAAAAATTTCGTCCTCGAAATTTAAAAGAGACGCGAAACGACAGTACCAAACAAAGAGATGTGGAAAACGTGCACGGATATCTTCCTCCCGCTCCCAGGTAGATTCTCCTGGGGAACGACCGCCCCAAGACACTCGGACTAACGGAATGATCTTATTCTTCAGCAATTTCTCTCTGCGGTCGAGGATGGTGGTGGGCTACTCCTCGTAAGATAGGTCGGTAGAATAGTCCCGAACATGGCTCTCATCCCGAACATAACGCCGCAACTGAGACACGTGGAAGGTATTGTGCACACCAGCTAGCGATGGAGGCAAGGCAAGTCGATAGGCCACCTCTCCTACTCGCTCTAGCACCTCAAAAGGTCCGATGAAACGGGGACTGAGTTTCCCGCGACCTCCAAACCTCATAACTCCACGGGTAGGGAAAATCTTCAGGAATACGTGATCTCCGACTTCAAATTCTAATGCTCTTCTGCTGGTATCCGCCCAACTCTTCTGTCGATCCTGAGCCGTCTTAATGCGCCGCCTGATCATTTGGACCTTATCGACTGTCTGAACAATGAGCTCGGGACCCAGTAACCTTCGTTCTCCTACATCATCCCAACAAACTGGGGATCGACACTTCCGCCCGTAAAGTGCTTCGAAAGGAGCCATCTGGATGCTAGCCTGGTAACTGTTGTTATAAAAAAACTCGACTAGATGCAGTTGATTTCCCAGGAACCCTGGAAGTACAGCATGCAAGCTCTCAGCATATCCTCGAGCGTCTGAATCGTACGCTCGGATTGTCCGTCCGTCTACGGGTGATAAGCTGTGCTGAACTTGAGGCGGGTACCCAAACTCTCCTGTAAGCTCATCCAGAAGTGCGAAACAAATCTGGTGTCTCGATCTGACACAATGATGACCGGAACTCCGTGAAGTCATACTATCTCCTGCATGTATCTCTCTGCCAGTGACTCTGTTGACTGTCCCACTCGGAATGGTAAAAAGTGTGCAGCTTTCGTGAAGCATTCGACGATAACCCAAATGGCGTTGTTGCCCCTAGGACTCCGTGGTCAGGCCGTCACGAAATCCATAGTAATGTACTCCCACTTCCATTCTGGTATCGGAAGCGGTTGTAATAATCCTGCTGTCCTCTGATGTTCCGCCTTCACCTGTTGGCATACCAACCATCTGGATACGAACCGCGCAATTTCTCGCTTCATCTCGTTCCACCAAAAATACTGCTTTAGATCTCGATACATCTTCGTACCTCCCGGATGAACAGAATAAGCCGAACTATGAGCCTCGGCCAGTACCTCTTCTCGAACATCCCCCTTGGGTACGCAGAGTCTGCTACCGAATCTCAGAGAACCGTCTTCATGTATGAGTAAGTCCGTTCTCAGCCCGGCTTCTACTTGCGCTCTGAACTTTTGCAATCGAGGATCATCCGCTTGTGCAGCCTTGATGCGATCCACAAGAGAAGACTGCACCTGTAGTTGCCAAAACTGCCTGATTGTGCTCGGTGTAACGACTTCAAGCTCGAGTCTCTGAAAATCCTCAATGATGCTCCTTTGACTGGTCAACATCATGACCGCTGGCTTGCGACTGAGAGCATCTGGTACAACATTTACTTTTCCTGAATGATACTGAAGGTCCAATGTAAGTCCACGTTGCCCACCCCGGTGCTTACGGGGAGGCGGAAACGGTATAAAAAATCGATTTTTACAACTCAAGGCAACATGGACTATCTAAAGGAGGATCTTTGCTAAACATAAACTAACAACCAAGCTAAGAGATTTAGCTACTCGGTAAAAGGGTTATACCTAAGACTTGAAGTCCTTCTCTTCTTGCTCCTTGGAGTGGGATGAACGGGTCGTCCTCGTCGCCTTCTCTTGCTGAAGAAAGATCCACCCGAGGGCCTCTACCTTTGGCTCCTACCTCAAACTAGAAGTAACTAAGGTGCAAGGTGTGCTAAACCTAGAACCTTAGAAAGAGTAGAGAATGATTTTGGTGTTTTATCTCAAAAGTTTAATGGTTCTCAACTCATGAGAGGGAGAGCTTTGAGAGTGAGGAAGAGGATGAGAGAGAATGAGCATGAGAGAATGAGGATAATTACAACCATTCTCATATATATGTGAATTATGATAATTAAATAATTAATCAAAGATAATTGTGATGGTTAACTTGAAATGACCATTATCATTTCACATTAATAAATTTTGCAAGAATCAAAGAGCATCTTTCATGTGAAATGATGATGGTTAATATGTCAAGATAGGTCAACAAGTCAACCATAGTCAAATGGTCAACAACCCTAACCATAACACAATTATAATTAATTAATATTAATAATCACATTTCACATATACATTAGGGTTAAGAAAAAGACAACGGTCATCAACCCTAATGAAAGTCCTCTGCCTCTGTCTCAGTCAACTGTGCATACACACCCGTATCCGTGTTCCGAGGAACACGAATACAATGAGATAAAACCAATCCCAAAACATATACTAGGATCTGGCTTAAACCAAAGCCCACTAGTATAAGCTGTCCGGACACCAAACATGCACTAGTGCGCGGATGTGAACGAACCCCGTCGCAAAGCCATGCGACCTCTACTCTGTTTTGCCTAAAGGCGAATAACCCTCTGTATGGGACTCTAAAAACTCGACGCTACGCTAGCAGTGGGTTTAACCACAGACCGCAAGCGGCACTAGCTGTACGTAACGGTCCCCAGGTAGATGCCGATAAGAAGACTGACGAGGTGAACCCATCTGAACTCCTACTGAGCTTGAATGTGACAGTCTCCGTACAGTCCGGTCTGTTCGTCTAAGAGTATCGCATGGCGGGCCTAGAGGGCGGTAAACGTCAGTCCTCTAATAGCGGTACAAGTCGTGTCGGAGTGTAGCCCAGAACACCCTGAGATAACACTGGAAACCTACCAGTATATCTCGCTTGCCCTGGCCAGGGACTTCGTGTAATGGCTCTCCTAGACACAGCGCGATATCAACCCCCAATACCGGGAGAGACGAATCATGTCTAACCGTCACTGCCTCTAAGTGCTTCGGGACTGCACCCAACTGCTACCTGTTTGCACGACTCCTTTGAGCCGTGGTAGGGTAGCAATCTAAGAACAGTGGGAACACACTCGAGGCGAAGTGACAGTGTCAAGTCAACGGACTAAACTGTACTCATGTCACCTGGGAACTGATAACTGACGATAGGTATAATACCAACCAACAGTTCCAGATGAGTCATGTCCAGTGCACTCGTAACCTAACGAGCTCCCGCATACTATCTCAAGTACGACGTACTGACGGCTGTGGGACAGACTGTCTCCCAAGCTGGGATGAGAAGCGCATACGCTAGTCTACTCCGGAGTATCGATGCCCTATCTCGATAGTTCTACGACTAGGGACCTGCATAAGGATGTGCTTGTGGATTGCCCAGCCCCCACGAGTGTGACTGCCATTACAACGCTGGTAATCAAGCAAAGATCCTGAGGGCTCCACTAATGTGTAAAGGCGATATGCTATAAGAAACACATGCACACATTAAAGTAGAAACAAACCAAGTAGCATACTACTATTTTGAGCAAGATTGTCTATACAAGGTGAATATCCTGAGCTTCCATTAAGTAATATACAAACTAGTATGATACAGTAATGGCCTCTAGGGCATATACACTAACAATCTCCCACTTGCACTAAGGCCATGTACTGGCGTATCGAAGACCTATCATATCGATCAGCCGCTCGAACTGAGTCTGGGGTAACGCATTCGTGAATGGATCAGCAGTGTTATCTTCCGTAGCAACTCTCCGAACCTCGATCTCCTGGCGACCCACGATCTCCCTGATCAGGTGATACCGCCTCAAGATGTGTCTGGACCTCTGATGGGACCTGGGTTCCTTCGCTAAAGCTATAGCCCCGTTGTTGTCACAATACAGAGGTATTGGATCAACAATGGACGGAACCACCTGAAGTTCTATCAAGAACTTCCTTATCCATACGGCTTCTTTTGCGGCATCTGCAGCATCGATATATTCCGCTTCCATCGTCGAGTCAGCAACGGTTTCCTGTTTGGAACTCTTCCAACACACCGCCCCTCCATTGAGGGTAAAAACATAACCCGACATGGACTTGGAATCATCCTTGTCACTCTGGAACCTGGAGTCAGCAAAGGCCTCGATCTGGAGGTCTTTTCCGCCATACACCAAGAACATCTCCTTAGTCCTTCTCATGTACTTGAGAATGTTCTTTACCGCTATCCAGTGTTTCTCCCCAGGGTTTGACTGATACCGGCTTACCACACTCAGTGCATAAGCTACATCCGGTCTGGTACACAACATCGCATACATTATAGAGCCTACCGCAGAAGCGTAGGGTATAATAGACATGCGGTTCCTTTCCAAATCAGTCTTGGGAGACATCTTTTTGGAGAGGGTGATCCCGTGACAAGCCGGTAGATTACCGCGCTTGGAATCTTCCATACTGAATCTTTTCAGTTGGTGTTGACGTACCTGGACTGTGAAAGTCCTAATATCCTCTTGGATCTGTCACGATAGATCCGGATCCCCAGAATGTAAGAGGCATCACCCAGGTGTTTCATGGAGAACCTGTGTGACAAGAACCCTTTTACAGATTGTAGCATAGGAATGTCATTTCCTATCAAAAGAATATCATCCACGTACAAAACGAGGAATACGACAGTTCTTGCTAAAAATCTACTATAGATGCATGGTTCATCTGGATTTTTGATAAAGCCAAATTCTTTGACCGTCTCATCAAACGGATGTTCCAACTCCGCGATGCCTGTTCTAGTCCATAGATGGACTTAAGCAACTTGCACACCTTTCCGCTGCTCCCACTCTGAATGAAACCCTCTGGCTGGTCTATATAGACACACTCCTCTAAATTTCCATTTAGAAAAGCGGTCTTTACGTCCATCTGCCAAATCTCATAATCATGGAAGGCAGCAATGGCAAGAAGGATCCGAATGGATTTCAGCATAGCCACTGGAGAAAAGGTTTCGTCATAGTCCAAACCAGGTCTTTGACGAAAACCCTTTGCAACAAGTCTAGCCTTATAGGTCTCAACCTGTCCATCTACACCAATCTTCCTTTTGAAGATCCACTTGCATCCTACGGGTTTTACCCCATCTGGAGCAATGTCCAACGTCCATACTTTGTGGGTGTACATGGACTCCATTTCGGTCCGCATTGCATCCAGCCATTTTACCGAGTCAGCGCTCTGAATGGCCTGCTGGAAGCTGGTCGGCTCATCACTATCAATGATGCAATCCTCTCTATCCCCGTCTATGAGAAAACCGTAGTATCTCTCGGGCGGATGAGACTGCCTACTACTCCTGCGGAGCGGCGCAGGAATGTCCTGATCTTTCGAACCCTCTGGTTCTACTAAGCTTTCGGTAATAGCTCGTGGTTCTGGAATTTCTTCCAGTTCTATTGCGCTCCCACTTATCTGATTTTCCAAAAACCCAGTTTCCAAGAAGTGGGTATGACGAGAAACAAAAACCTTTTGTTCCTCTTCGCAATAGAAGAAATATCCCTTGGAGTTCTTTGGATATCCCACAAACTTGCACTGTACTGAGCGTGCCTCGAGTTTGTCCGCATGCTGCTTTTTGACAAAAGCTGGACATCCCCATGTCTTAATGTGCTTAAGATAGGGTTTCTTCCCACACCACATCTGATATGGTGTAGTAGGCACAGTCTTAGTTGGAACTCGGTTCAAAAGGTATGCAGCTGATTCTAGTGCATATCCCCAGAATGATCGCGGTAACTCAGCGTTACTCATCATGGAACGTACCATATCCAATAGGGTTCGGTTCCGTCTCTCCGATACACCGTTATGTTTCGGGGTGTATGGAGAAGTAAGCTGAGAGAGAATTCCATTCTCTTTTAAGTAATCCAGGAACTCGGCACTTAAGTATTCACCACCTCGATCAGATCTTAGTGTCTTGATACTTTTGCCTGTTTGTTTTTCTACTTCATTCTTATATTCCTGGAATTTTCCAAAGGCATCGGATTTATGTTTCATTAAGAAGACATATCCGTACCTTGAAAAGTCATCCGTAAAAGTAATGAAGTAAGAATAACCGCTTCACGCATGCGTAGACATTGGACCGCACACGTCGCTGTGTACGAGTCCCAAGAGCTCACTCGCTCTTACTCCGTGTCCAGTGAACGGAGTCTTTGTCATCTTTCCTTTAAGACAGGATTGACAAGTTGCATATGATTGATATTCGAACGGATCCAAATATCCTTCTGTATGTAACTTCGTCAACCTTCTCTCATTGATGTGACCCAATCTACAATACCATAAGAAAGCCTGATTTGTTTCCGGAGACTTTCTTTTGTGTGTATTCTGGACATTGAAAATGTGTGGTTGGTTTAATACATATATACCTGATTCGTCCAAAAATTTGTATTTACCGTAATCAGAAACGGCGTCGCTTTGCAGCTAGTCGGTGAATACGGGTCGATCCACAGAGATGTGTAATTTTCTTAATGTATTTTTACGAGTTGATTCCAAATGTTGTTTGGATTGATTTATTAAATCTAAAACCTAGATCTATCAATAAACTAAATTAATCTAAATTAAAGTCTTGCTAGGGTTAGGCTTAGGGGAAATTTGGAGATTAAAGGTTTCCTCACCGCTTTCAATGCCTTATTTTTAATCTGTTAGATGTTACGGTAATTATCAATAAAGTGGATTAGAATCTTTTCGGAAGATGTTTCTTCCTCTAGATTCTTGTCCTTCCTTGATCGATAATTACCCTAACCTCTATGGAAAACGCGCGCAACCGGCCCTTTATACTACGGTTCACCGTTACCTCGAGGGGTAGGGTGCCGTAGGGAGCGGTTGTGCGCGTATGCATGGAGTTCTAATTCTTAGGTGTGAATGGCATGAAAGAGGTGAGAGATCTCATCTCTCAAACCTTTCCCTAGGGCTAACCCTAACAAGCGAGGAGATTACTCGCTCATTAGGGGATTAATAAACATTCTAAATTAAAAGAGAATTAAAACAAAGCTGTGAAAAATAACTTACTAATTGTATTGATGGCTCCCTCCAAGCAAGAATACAGAACAGATCTGAATTTTGTTTATTGAAAAGAGGCATAGGGTTTACAAATTTGTGATTACAATTTATAAGTAAACAGGGAAAATTAGGGTTACAGACTCTCGCGCATGCGATTTTACAGATATGCCCACGAAAAATCCCAACCCTCGCACCGATGCACCGACACGAGAAAATTGCACCGACACGTGCACTTAATGGCCGCGGAACCGCGGCATTGGTTGGCTTGGGCCGCGGTTCCGCGGCCCTTTGGTCAGATCACATGCTGAATTTTTAGGGTTTTGTTCTTGGTCCTTTTTTGCTTCTGTATCTTTGGTTCTTTTACAATTTGGGCTTCTATATTAGTTCCAGATCTTTCAGTGAAAAACTTGTAGCGATCTTTTAACCGTTTGCCTTGACATTTTGGACCTTGCACTGTTCTTCGTCTAGACTTGACTAGGATCCTTCTATTTGTTGGTCAAAAGTCCTTTTTTCTGTCGTTTTGTGTCTTTTTCACTGTATTTGCTCCAAGAACTTGTATCCTGTAATATGCAGCAGTCATGCGTCAAAAGCACCTGTTTAGTTATAAAACGAATAAGAATTGGGGAATATGAATTGCAATATTATGACATGAACAAATACCCCCAAACTTATCTTTTGCTCGTCCTCGAGCAAACTTATTTTTTTATTCACTAAAATCCTAACCACACTTTCGCAGGGAAACGCGATTGCACTGAGCACGTGCAACAAGCCGTTAAACCTCTAGGTGTCCCTAGTAGGAGGAGTGTTGTCTCCTGAGGGTTTTCAGCGGATTACACCCACAAAATCCTATCAATTCGGCCTTTCGACTTTTGTTCTCCAATTAGGTTTTCTAACAAGGAATTCTATTATCTTTTGACTCGCAAATTATCCACCCACATTCTTCACACTTCCTCATTATTTAACTTAAGATTATATATGTTATGTAGACCTACTTAGCTTTCGGCATCTCCTAAGTTTTCCTTCTAGGGTTACATCCCCACTCAGGAATTTCTATCAACCCTACTAAAGATACAAGTTCTATCTTTCATCCCTTTCTCTTATCTAAACTCTAATCATATATCCTTACGTGTGTGTAAATATCACCCCTACACTTGGAAATTCAAATCAAGCAATCGTACTCTCGTCCATTGTCCAAAGCACTTATTAATTTATGAATTTTGAATTTCGCTTACACATCCTTCATGCGACTGTTAATACTTCTTGAGGTACCAACAACCGATTACAAGATGCGTTAGCACTTTAAAGCGTACTTCCTAGTTTTGCAATACCCAAGGCTTTTAGCAGTGACTCCCAAACCAGTTGGTCTAAGGCACTAGGTGATGAAGCACCCTCGCTAAAGATTGTTCTATTTTTACAGCCTTAAGTAATCACAAAAACCAGTGTCCATTTTTTTTTCTTTATTCACTTTTTTTTTTACTTTCATTGTACTAAGGACTTTTAGACAAGAGCATTTCAAGGTCTCTTCTACTATTCCAAGTTTCAAGGTGCGTGATTGTGCAAGTTGTAGGGTATACATTTTCAGAATCTAGACTTAAGCTAGGAACTATTTTTCAAACTTATACTCTAATAAGAACATCAATACTCTTCCCTTATTTCGACTTAGTCCAAGAAGTGAACCCAAAATTTGCCTATTTCTAAATAAACTACAAGGCATATACTTTCTACCGTTAAACTTTAAGGAATCTTATTTTTAGGGTTTTTAATTCACTAAGTTTAAGATCTAGTTGCTCCTAGCTAGTTAACCTATATGTCAAACTCTAGTCAAATAAGGCCAAAGTTGAATACAATTATTTTTATAATTTTTCAATTTTTTTCAATTTTTATGTGTTTTTAAATAAGTATGCAAATGCAAAAAAATATGTACAAATGAATGCGAAGGAAGAAGACGTACCGAGCATACCCCCAAACTTGAACTTGACAGTGTCCTCACTGTCATGCTAAACCAAGAGGGTCAAAATACCGGCACTTCCCTGTTTATTTATTTATAATTTTTTTATTGTTAAGAAAAACAAAAATATATACAGAAATCCCCCTCCCAAACTTCATTTAGACTATGTTAGACATTACTGCCAAACTTTGCATAGACCAAACGTCAACACCAACCAGTTGAAAAATTTATCAGTAAAGAGTATCGGTTGGTGGAAGAATAAGTTGTAGTGATCCAAAAATAATTGGGGAAGATAGAAGTGGTGGTATGGAAGGTGTGGAGGTGAATATACAGGAGGTGGTGATGAATCAAAACGAGAATGTGAATGATCAGCAATCAGTGGAATATTGGCATTCTCGTAGCTTATTAAAAGAAATGGGGGTGGTTCAACTTCTAAAGGAGGAGGTTAACTAACCACAATACCCCCAAAATGTTCCTGTGGGTCCTCTATTGACTTGGCATCATCCATCAATTTCATATGATATTCAATTAGAAGGGAACTGATCTCCTCGATGTCCGCCATAGTCCAACCGAAAACTTGCCGTCTATCTTGTAAGACTTTTAAAATAGCGTTCTCTTGCTCGAAGGCTAGAGAGGCTAATATTATAATGGGAAAAGTCTCATTCTCACCTATGTAAGCATATTTAAGGTGAGGCGGTAAGGACATGAGTTCGAGTTTCGGAGGCGAAAGAATCATTGCGGAATCTACCTCGAACTCAAAGGACTCCAACACAGGTTCGAAATCACTGCAAACAACCGATTCGGATGGTTCAACTAACTCATCCACAAATTCAAAAGACTCATATTCGGGCTGTGAGTCGTCATCATCCGAAAAAGTGAAACATTCATAATCCATATCGGTTGTGTCAACGGTGGTAGGCTCAAGGAGGGACGCACTAGTGGCGTCAAAACTGTTTTCATCAAACAAGAATCTTTCAAGCTCGCAGTCCTCCTGCGTGATTTCATGAATAAAGAAAACTTCTCGTGTACTAGTTTTAGGCACGGGGGGCAGACTTCCCATCTTATAAATATTGAACTCACTAGACATCTTCCCAAAGGATAGAGTCATGGAGCCATTGCGACAGTTTATTACAGCATCGGAAGTGGCCAAAAATGGTCGACCGAGGATCACCGGAATTTGGTTCCGTGGGTTAGCAACAGGTTGTGTATCCATAACAATAAAATCGACGGGGAATATGAACTCCCCAACTTTGATCAACACATCCTCTAGCTCACCCCTTGGATGGGTGATTGATCGATTAGCCATTTGGAGAGTGCAACGAGTGGGTTTCGACTCTCCAACCCCTAATTGTTCGTACACAGAGTAGGGAAGCAGGTTAACACTGGACCCAAGATCTAAAAGTGCTCGATTAATTTTCTTATCCCCAATTGTGATTGAAATCGTAGGACAGTCGGGGTCCTTTCGTTTTTGGGGTAAGGTTTGAGGGTGGTTAATAGCATTGCTCACTGCACTAGCCACTAGCACTTTCTTGGATACTTGAGATGCCTTTCTCTTCGAGGTGCATAAGCCCTTTAAGATTTTCGCGTATGAAGGGACTTGTTGGATAGTATCCAAGAGAGGTATATTTATACTAACCTGCTTAAATAATTCCACAATCTTCTCCACTTGTGCAGTTGGTTTATTGGGACTCAACCTGTTTGGAAATGGAGCATTTTGAAAATTTGTTGAGTCAAATGTTTGTGGAGTAGAATGTGGAGTAGGAACGGATCCCAGTGTGGATGTGTTCGTGTTGTGAGAAATAGGTCCGTTAGAGTTAGAAGAAGTAGAGCCGTGTGAATGGTGGAGAATAGGCTCTAAAGAAAAAGGTGAAGAAGAAAGTGAAGAAAATGAAGAAGGGGAAGATGACGATGGAGAAGAAGAAGAAGAAGAAGAAGAAGAAGAAGAAGAACCACCGGCGGGGATATCATCACTAATACCCACATTATTTTGCAACTCTCTTCCGGATCTCAACGTGGTCACCGTATTTACATTGTGATTGTTATACGCGTTTTGTGTGTGACCGGGATTTGGCAATGGTTGAGATGGAAGCTTTCCCTTTTCTCTCTCGCTCAACGCAGCAGTTAATTGTGCAATTTGTGTCTCAATAGATTTGATACTTTGATCGTGTGAAGCATTGTTATGCATCAAAGATTGAACATAATTTTCAAATCTTGCTGCGGATTCTATAGATTGCTTGAGAAATGCATCTAGACTTTTTTCTAGCGAGATAACCTTATCATCATTTGGTTGAACCAAATTGTTCGTTTGATTTGTATAAGGTTGTTATTGGAAAGGTTGCTGGTTTTGAGTTTGTAAAGGTGCTTGTTGTTGTTGTGGAGGAGGAGGTCTTTGAAAATTGTTATTTCCTTAGAATTGTTGATTTTGGTTCCAAGTGAATGTTCCCCTCCGAACGGCGGCCTGCGACGTTGGGACGTCACGTGCCTGAGGTTCGGGGCAGATGCTATTTGGTTTTTATCCGTCCATCTCTTCGAAGATGCCAAGTTGATTTATGGCACCGTGTATCGAAGGTTTAGACGGATGCGGCCGATGTAGCAGACTTTGTCAGATTCCCCCTCGCTTGAGGGGTTTTTGATTGTGGGGACGCTCTTCCCTGCAGGCGCAAGCCCCTGCAGTTAATTACGCTACCGCTTTGCGGTAACAACTTTCTCCTTCTCCAGAATTTCACTTCGTGTCGTGTGTGTTTGTTTTATTTGTGGTTGCCCGTGGATTGTATACGGAGACTGAGTAATGCCGTCGCCCGTAGGACGTGGATTAATCCAAATCCTTATTTAGTTAGATTTGGGTTCGGTGTTTTTAGTTTAAGGATGCATTAGTCACGTTGCGACTAAGATCAACTTAAACGTTCGTCAAGGATACATTAGTCCTGTTTTGGGCTAAGATCGACTTGACGTAGTGATTGATTTAATTATCCGGCCGTCGGGACTCGTCACCTCTCTGACGTCATTGAGGGATTACAACGACGGATGTCAAAGGAGTTCGGAGATGTACCCTTGAACCAGAGTTGATTTGGGATTTTATTACTTATTTGAATATCTAAGGACACATTAACCATATTTGGGGCTAAGATCAACTTAGACGGGACCGTTTAGATCCGACAAAAGGGCGTTTGGGCTCTATTGTGTCAGTTTAGGGACGTGGCGGTCCATTGCCAGTTTTAGGGACGTGATGGTCCATTATTAGTTTAGGGACGTTTCGGTCCGTCGCCAGTTTAAGGACGTAGTGGTCCATATTCCAGTTTAGAGACGTGGTGGTCCAATATTAGTTTAAGGACGTTTCGGTCCGATTTTTAGTTTAGGGACATTTCGGTCCAATATTAGTTTAGGGACGTTTCGGTCCGATGTTAGTTTATGGACATTTCGGTCCGATGTTAGTTTATGGACATTTCGGTCCGATATTAGTTTATGGACATTTCGGTCCGATGTTAGTTTAAGAACGTTTCGGTCCAATATTAGTTTAAGGACGTCTCGGTCCAATATTAGTTTAGGGACATCTCGGTCCACGAGTTTAAGGACCCCGCGGTCCATATCGATGTGTGGTCGTTGGGACCCGTCACCTCTTTGACGTCGTTGAGGAATTACAACGACGGATGTCAAAGGAGTTCGGAGATGTACCCTCGAACCGGATGTAAATTGATTTAGGAAAGCCATTTTATTCAGTCAATTTAATTTAAGGACTTATGGCCGCGATTGGGCTAAGTCCAGTTCAACATCTTTGTTAAGTACTGCATTGCATTTGGGCTCTGCAGGGCATCAATTTATTCTGAGCTCTGCTCATTTATGAATGATGCCATGCATCCGTTTTGATTTGGGCTCTGCCCCTTGAAAAATGCATAGCATTCTGGAGATTCTGTTTGGACTCAACCCATTTATAAATGATGCAAAGCATCTGTTTTGATTTGGGCTCAGCCCCTTAAAATAATGCATTTGCGCTTTATTGAGCCTGTTAGGCCTTCTTTTAATTGGGCTTGGCCCTTTTTAATGCATCTGCGCTCTGCGCTAAGCAATGAGCGCAAGTCCATATGGTGATGACACGTGTCGTGCTCTTGATGAGTGCAAGCGCACTAGCGCAGCGCGTTGCGTTTTTGCGCTGCGCTGTTGCGCTGCTGACACGTGGCGCGCTCTCAGCGAGTTGCACTAATTCCAGAGAGCAAAGCTCTATCTTGAGAGCGCTTAGCGCAAGTGGTCTTATAGCTGACACGTGGCGCTCTGTTAAGGGCGCAACGGCGCAACTTTGAAGTGCAAAGCACTAAGAATCTTTTAGATTCAAGAAGGGAAGTGCAAAGCACTGTTTAATTTCTTCGTCTAAATTAGATCAAAGAAAAATAAATTTTTCTTTATTCGAAGAACCAGAGGTTCTTAAAAGTGCAAAGCACTATTCTTTTATTCTTTTATTATTTTTATTGTTTTTACAGAACCGAAGGTTCACAAGAAGTGCAAAGCACTGTTTTTTTTTATATAAAGATCATTGATCTTATTTTTAGATCAATGATCTATTAGAAGGCCTTTTTTCTACCTTATAAAGGTTCTTTACCTTTTTTCTTCTCGGAGTTTTCTCTGTTTAGACTTCTTGATTTTTCGAGAAAATTCTTCCTTCCCTTCTTTTTGAGGCTTAGGGTCCTATTTATAGCGACCACAAATCTGTCGAATTTGTTAACGGGATCTTTCCTGAATGATTTTTGGGAGTTTTCCCACCGTCGGATCTTTGATCCAAAGGCCGAAGAAAGTCTTATAGTTCTGGAAAGAACAGAAAAGATTTCATAAAAATCTTAATTCAGTTTGGCGCAGATGCCCCAGCGCATGACACGTGTCGCGCAGCGCAGAGCACAGCGCAAGTGCGCTAGCGCATCTGCGCTGACACGTGTCGCGCAGCGCAGAGCGCAGCGCAACTGCGCTAGCGCATCTGCGCTGACACGTGTCGCGCAGCGCAGAGCGCAGCGCAACTGCGCTAGCGCATCTGCGCTGACACGTGTCTGCAGCGCAGGTCGCAGCGCAGCTGAAGCTTTGCTTCCTTTAAACAGAGCTTTGCTCTGATTGGGTGCGCTTTCTTGGGCGCTGCGCGCGGGACTTGAAGCTTTGCTTCAAAAATTTGAATTTTGAATCCAAACAGAGCTTTGCTCTGATTGGGCGAAACAAATGCCCCCCCACCGTTGCGCTCACGTGGCGCACACGTGAGTGCAGCGGTGGCAACCCCCCTGACCGTTGGATCAAGGGGGAAACTCAAGAGGCGTAGGCGCCTTATAAATAGGGCGTTTGACCCTTAGAAAATCTCACCATTAGGTTTTGATTTTCCAGAGCTTTGCTCTTGCTCAGGACTTCAGAGCTTTGCTCTTGCTTCCCAAAGTTTTTTTAGAAAACTTTTAGGTAATGTTTAATTTAAAACCAAGTTAAATTAATTTAAGTCAATCTTAACCCACAGAGCTTTGCTCTCATAGATCTTTTGATCCAAAGAAGTTCCCTTCGGGGTTTCATCCACAGAGCTTTGCTCTCACGAATTCATAGATCTACAGAGATCTTGTTCATGGGTTCTAACCCATGAACAGAGCTTTGCTCCTGAATTAAATGTAGATCTTTTAGACTTAAAAAAAATGAAGAATTTTCTCTGTAAGCTTTTATGGATCCTTTGTCAGGATTCCAGAAATTTTAATTTTAAATTTTCTTTTTTCAAAACTTTCCCTTTGGTGGGGGTATTATAGAGCTAGGATCCTTTTTAAGGAATTTTATTCTTTTGAGACCAGAACTTGACAAGTGTCATTCTGTGATAGAGCTTTGCTCTAAAAGAGGAGATTTTCTCCTTGTCTCTAGTGATTCTTTCCCCTTTTTTTTATTATGGGAATGTTCCCCCCAAGGGCTAACTGACAATCTCATCCAATGATGAGTTTGTCCCCTTAACTGACGTATTGTCATTTAGATTTCATGGGTCCCTCTTTGGTCTCCTATTCACTGCACTGTGGTGCGGTGTATTTAATTAATTTTGATTTTAGTTTAATTAATGCATTTCCTTTTTCCGACGTCAAGTGTTAGGATTACAACACTGACAGCTACATTGCTCTTTTTGCAGCGATTATGTCTGAAGACACTTCCTTTCCGTTTGTCCGCTCAGAGGAAGGATTCCCAGAGGCGCCTTTGGATCGCGAGGTCCTGGCCATGATCAAAGCATACGACCCGGAGTATAAGAGCCTCCACCTTTGGGGGTCGTGGTACAATCAGATTATTATGGGTCGGCGCAGCTTTACATGTGCGGTGCCGTCGGAGCCCATAACGGCGATTCATTACGCCAGCCCACCTCCGGTGCGGTATGCCGCGGAGATGGCGGATTGGACATCGAAGGGTTTTCTTCATCCGGCCATAGATGCCATCCCGGTCCAGCGTCCGATGGTTTTGGACATCCTAGGACGCCGTATTTGTCAGGGCGAGGCGAGACCCTGGGGGCAATCATATAACATTGGTCTGACCCCCCGCCACCCGGTTGGCTATCTGCCATGGGCCCGGTATATTCTATCGACGAGGAAGTCACAGTTGATAAGACTAGGACTGTACACCGCAGTCTATGTTTCTCTTTTCCAGTATCCTACGCTTCCTACTTGGTGGTTTAAGGCCTTCCTGGAGCAGTGGAACATTCCTACTCATACTTTCCTCGCCATGGATCGGGAAGTGTCCATTTCGCTGGAAGAATTTACGGAGGTGTCTGGCCTACCGGCTATGGGGGAACATTATGAGGAATTGCTCCCGCCGGACGAGTACATCTATGGGGCTAAGCCGAGGGTAAAGGAGCTCACGCCGGAGAACGCTGTTCAACATCAGTTTCCAAGTCTGATTAAGGTGTTGAACATCTATGAGAATCTTTTCGTTGAGCATGGGAGCCGTGGAGTTAATTTTGAGGATTTTATTGCTCGGTTCCTTCATCCAAACGTCCTTTCGGCGAAGACTGCCAAGTTTGCTTACCTTGAGGATCCTTTCGGCTTAGGTTTGGATAACCTGCCAGCGAGAGACATAGATCAGAAGGACTTTTTTCTTCCCAGCTCTTCAACCATGTCTTTTGCGGAAGTTGCAGCCCCCGAGATGGACGAGGAGGCCTTCTTTTTGGGATTTCTTGGGCTTTGGTTGAGTTGGTTTGCACTTCCAATGCATTCTCACCGCATGCGGCCCTCTGTTTTTTACCCGGCTCACCGGATGGTTATCGGGGTAAAGGTGGCCGTCGGGATCGCCGGCTTGGCACATTTATATCATGGCCTTAGCCGAGCGGCAGATGCCAATGAGCCTGGGGCGTTGCATGTGGTTTTCGCAATGCACTACTTCATGTCGTGGCTTGAATTACATACAGCAGGTGTTTTCGGCATGCACAAAAGGCCCTCATTCTACGAAAGGTGTATTTTTCCCCGCCTTCTACAGTTGATCGGCGCATCAATCGTAAATCCATCGCCGCGAGATGCCAGGAGTTTACTCCTTCGTTCCCACACCGTTGGAGCCGGTGTGTCTTTTATTGACAAGGTGCTGACCATTGGAAAAACATCCGCTACTGCAGTGCGGCCATTGCAAGACACTTTCAAGGACGGCGCTTCGATTTTAACGGCCCGGGAGACCCTTCACTTATACTCTATCAGACCGGGCTTTTTGGTGTTTAGGCAAGACGGGGGAGCGATCTTCATGAGATACAACCCGCATCGTTTCGCCCAACAGCTGAGTTATAACCAAGGGGTACCGCTGGAGGCCTTTTTATCGGAACCTGCCGCTAACGAAGAAGGGATAGAGAGGGCGCTGCATCACTTCATGCGTTTAAACACGGGCTCTTACTTCTTTATCAGTGAGCCGGCTTGTGCTCCCCGTCTCCTTAGGGTATACACCGAATGGTATAGTCATTCGACGGGAGCTGTCATAAAGGAGGAAAGGCGGTTGCTGATCGACCGTAAGGGTGCACCTCCAGGTAGCGATCGCAGCGCTCCTCTGGTGCCAAGGACTCCAATAGTTGCTCCCTTAAAAGATGCTGGGAACAGACCATCACGCGCGCAAAGTCCTCCACATGAATTACCGCTCCCCGATATCGCGGAGGCATCTCCTGCACCCCGCGCTCAGGCGGAAACAGTGGTTGTACCCTCACCGGAGTCTGGCGCGGGTGCGGACATCGGGACCCGTCGTCCCAAAGCGGCTGCCAAGCGTAAGTCGCTTCCCCGTGAGCCTAGGGCTGGAGGGAAAAAGAAAAAGAAATCACTCTTCGCCGCGGACGTTGCGTTCGGCCAGGAACCCCATGCTCCTTATTCCGAGGGTTTGCTCGAATATGGGACTAACGCGGGATTAGTGATGCCGCCGCCGGACGATACAGACTTGGAAGCTGCTCTCAGAGCTTCAGCATGGCTGGTGAGGCGTGATGCGTGGCTGGCTAAGCTTGTGCAATCAGGTAACTACTAGTTACTCTTTCTTTACTGTAACGTATTTCCTTCCTTATTTCATTATTTTTGATTAACGCTTTTCTTTCTTTTCTTTTAACAGGCGTCACTGATGAAGAAGCCATTGCCGCTTCTCTGAAGACCTTTCAGGAGGAGGAACGTGCCAGGGCATCTGTCGGCCTTAGTAAGTTTCGACTTCATCGAATTTTTCATTTTTCTTGCGTTATGGTCGATCTAACCTTTCCATTTTAATTGCAGGGACCTCAATGCCGCTCCCTCCTAGCGACGCAGATGTTCTACCAGCGGCCGATGTTCCTGTTCCCTCTGGGACACCGCAGGGGGCTCGTCTTGAAAAGCCGATGAGAGATGCCTTAAAGGCTCTGGAGGCTTCCCTGAATGAAGATGATGATGCCTTGAGGGAGGCGTCACAGAGGTCCCTCATGACCGCTCGGGAGGAGAGAAAGCGGTTGAGGCGTGAGGCGAAGGCGCGCAGGGCTGCCTTGGCCATGGGAGCGGGACCCAGCACCGCCCCTCGAGCTGATACTCCCTCCGAAGAGGCCCCTATCACCCTATCTACCGCCCGTAGAGAGGTGGCGCGAGCAATTCGGAGTGCAAACGGCAAATCCGTTTCAGGTAATATTTCTCTCAGAGTTTTTGTTATAAGGATTTTAATGTCATTGGTCCTTATATCTCTTATCTTTACAGGGCCAAGTCTGATCGAGGGAGAGGCGGAAGCCGTTGACCCGAGGAGAACGGAGGAGGCGACGCCTGCCGAACTCGAGCCGACAGTAGGTAACATTGTTGAGGCCACGGAGCCTGGAGTGGAGGTTGAGGGGCCTACCACTGAGAAGGTCATTGATGCCGAACCTGAAGCGGGGGCAGATGATATGATCATTATAGCTGAGCCCAGGGTGGTGGCGAGTGAAGCGCTCAAGGTCGGCGATCCCCTGGCGATGGCGGACGATACGACCGCCATTATTGAACCTGAGAAAGTAGTGGGCGAGGCGGCCATGATTCCCGAGGACGAACCAAACGCTCCTTCTTTGGAATCTGGCAATACTCCAGTTATTGCCCTCCCCCTCTATGGCCCTCCACCGTCTCCAGGTCTCGCGAGCACGACAACGGTCCCCATCGAGTCGGGCGATGAGGCTACAGGTGGTGGTCTCATGTCGATAGAGGAGGGAGTCGCCTCCATTTCAGCCGGGAGCTCCTCAGGTAAACCCTAAATGGCTGCTTTTCTTTACTTTACAACCATTTCTGACAAGTCCGCCTTTTCGTGATGCAGGTGCAGCTAGTGCCGATGCCCCACCGCTCGAGGGAACGCCTTCGATGACCGCTTTGGCGGTGGTCACCTCTCAACCTTCTCTCATACCCTCGAAGATGTTGGAAGGTGTATGCTTACACTTTATTAATCTTGTTTTCTAGATATTTAATTCGCGTACTAAAGTCATCCTGTTGTGTTCTCAGGAGCGCTTTTTGATCATGTTCATCAGATGTTGCTCCCATATTTCTCCTTCCCATCTGAGCTTGCTTCTTCCCCTGGTGGCGTCGGTAAGTATAATTTCTGTCAGTATTTTTCCTCTTTCTCTTTCCCCCCCCCTTTTTTTTTATTGATGGAATTGTCTCTAAACTCTTTTTCTCATCTCAACTGCAGTGCTACAGATTGAAGAAGGGGATAAAAGCTTAGCTGTGCCACCAGCTCTTCCGACCTTGCCACCTGTCTTAACTGGTACAAAGACCATCATATTGGTAACTTTTCCTCTCTCTATTTTCTGTACTGTTATCTGATCGCATCCCGTCTCTTTCAGCTGCCGCTCTGGCTTCGGCATCCTTCGAACCTCGCGTCACAATGCCGGCGGGTCCTTATCTGAGGAGTCTGTCTTCAAAGGGCGCTGCAAATAGTCTGCGCATGTTAAGTGATTATGTCGAGGAACTCGATGTTGAAGCTCCTACACCTGCTGCGGACTTCGCTCTGGTGGTTAACCCGATGCTAGCAGTACTCGTGAACTTCCATAACGAGAGCACCATTGCATCTTGGGTTAACCATTGTAAGGAGATCGAGGGTTGCCTATTCCAATTGGAATCGTTGCGTCCCACTCCTGAGACTGTGGCTGCCAATACTCAAAGGACTGCGTGGATCGAGCAGAGCGCTTCTTACTTCCGCCATCTCGAACAAGAGGTTATTTCAAGGCGCAAAGAGCGTGATGATGTTTCAAGTAGGTCTGCTCAACTGCATGCTCGGGTGGAGGCCAACGCTGTACGGCTGAAGGTTATCTTTGAGGACCTCCTGCAATGTCTCTCCGAAGGATTATCATTGAGGCATAACCTTCACGTTGTCGAGCGAGCTTCAGCCAGCCAGGAAGCAGTCCAGAAGGCGGTAGAGGAGCAACTTTCATCTTCTTTACAACAGCGGGCTCAGGTGGAGGCGGAAGTGGCCGCGGCTGTCACTCGAGAGGAAGTGCTGAAGGAAGTGTGAGAGCAGCTTATGAACTTACTAAAGACACTTCCTCCTCAGTAGCTATCCATTTTTATATCATTCGTACTTATAGATAAAAGAATGTATATGTATATGTTTTTTTTTTATCCTTTGACATAATGTATCCTGTATTTGATCAAGTTTATGAATAAAGGATACACCTTTTTGTAATGTCTTGTGTCACTTCTTCGCTTTTTCTTTCTTTTTAGCATGACATCCTTAATGCGCCTCATTGGCGAGTAAATTTATTTCTCACAGAAATAATGATGGTCTAGACTGCAGGTTCAGATCTGCCGCCTAGGACTTTTCAACTCCATGAGCCGTGAGGGTCTCATAGAGGCTTTTCTCCCTACGGATCGAGAGGATCTCGCAGGTGGGTTTTCTCCTTAGGAATCATGAGGATTTCTAAGTGTGGTTTGCTCTTATAAGTCGGAAGGATCCTATAAGAGAATTTTCCCTCTTACGAGTCGAGGGGATTCGCAAGTGGTTGTTTTCCTCTTTGTCGAGAATCGACTTCAGAGAGTGAGACCCGTGAATAGTATGCAAGAGACCATTTAGGATTGACTTGCAGGGTCCCATTGCCCTCTTATGAGTCGAGAAAGCTCGTAAGCGGTTGTTTCCCTCTTTATCGAAAATCGACTTCAGAGAGTGAGACCCGTGAATAGTATGCAAGAGACCATTTAGGATTGACTTGCAGGGTCCCATTGCCCCTCTTACGAGTCGAAAAGGCTCGTAAGCGGTTGTTTCCCTCTTTGTCGAAAATCGACTTCAGAGAGTGAGACCCGTGAATAGTATGCAAGAGACCATTTAGGATTGACTTGCAGGGTCCCATTGTTCAGGAAGCAAGTTTTGAATACTTACTGCCCAAGATGTGAGTCATAGAAGCTCTGGTCACGGAGTGTTTGTATCCGTGAGTTGAGAAGTTTTGCGAGGGATTATTTGTTGCCCAGGCGCCAAGGATTATTTGTGTCCTTGGGGTTTGAAAACGAGTCGAGGGTTCCCACGGGGGCACTGGAGGCTCTGCGGGTCGACGCGGATCAGGAAGCTCTCGTCAAGGAGTGTTTGTATCCGTGAGTCGAGGAGTTTGCGAGGGATTATTTGTTTCCCAAGCGCCAAGGATTATTTGTGTCCTTAGGGTTTGAAACGAGTCGAGGATTCCCACGGGGGCGCTGGTGGCTCTGCGGGTCGACGCGGATCAGGAGGCTCTCGTCAAGGAGTGTTTGTATCCGTGAGTCGAGGAGTTTGCGAGGGATTATTTGTTTCCCAAGCGCCAAGGATTATTTGTGTCCTTGGGGTTTGAAACGAGTCGAGGGTTCCCACGGGGGCGCTGGTGGCTCTGCGGGTCGACGCGGATCAGGAGGCTCTCGTCAAGGAGTGTTTGTATCCGTGAGTCGAGGAGTTTGCGAGGGATTATTTGTTTCCCAAGCGCCAAGGATTATTTGTGCCCTTGGGGTTTGAAACGAGTCGAGGGTTCCCACGGGGGCGCTGGTGGCTCTGCGGGTCGACGCGGATCAGGAGGCTCTCGTCAAGGAGTGTTTGTATCCGTGAGTCGAGGAGTTTGCGAGGGATTATTTGTTTCCCAAGCGCCAAGGATTATTTGTGTCCTTGGGGTTTGAAACGAGTCGAGGGTTCCCACGGGGGCGCTGGAGGCTCTGCGGGTCGACGCGGATCAGGAGGCTCTCGTCAAGGAGTGTTTGTATCCGTGAGTTGAGAAGTTTTCTGGCTTCTTCGGTTGAAATGAACCGTTGAGATTTGGCTTCGTCGTTCGACGGAATCAGCTGGGGAAGTATGGTTTCTTCTTTGTTTGCGCCCTTGGATTGTATACAGGGATCGATGTGATCTTAACTGTAGAGCCGAAGTTTCATCATTTCTTATTTTTGTTTTATTTTATTTCCGCGATGCTCTATCATTTCAGCTTTTATATCGCGAAGGTCGCGACTGCCCAATCATTTCAGCTATTTTTCGCGGTGCCCAATCATTTCGGCTATTTATTTTATTTTTACTCGCTGCTTTTTATTGCGAGCTGCCCAATCATTTCGGCTATTTTCCATGCATACATTTTCTTTACTTGCTTATTGCAAGTTGCCCCATCATTTCGGCTGTTTCGTATGCATGTGCAGCCTATCGGCTTTTCGCCGTAAACCTGAAATTGGACACCGACTTCGGCATCAGCACCGCTGCAACTGGGATATTACCAGGAGGGAATCATCATCTGCCTCTGTCAATGTCGAACAAAGGTGGCTTAGCGAACTGGGTTAAGGCGCTGTCGACTAGGGCTCTTAACTTCATGAACCGTAAGGGTCTCACAAAGGTATTTCTCCCCACAAGTCGTGAGGATCTTGTAGGCGTGTTTTCTCCTTAGGAATCGTGAGGATTCCTAAGTGCATGTTCCTCTGTAAGTCGTAAGGATCCTACAGGAGGGTTTTCTCCTTGTAAATCGAGAGGACCTACAAGGGTCTTGTGAACATATCCCCAGCCATGGACGGGACTTGGTTAGGGAAATGTTTATTCGCGCCCGTGGATTGTATACAAGGGTCAATATTGAATCACTTGTAGGGCTACATTGGAAGTTTGTGGGGGTTTGCTTAAGCACAGGTTTAGGTCTCTGTGACTTAAGACTTTCAAATCCTATGAGCCGTGAGGGTCCCATAAGAGAGTTCTCCTTACGAGTCGTGAGGATCTCGCAAGCGTATTTTCTCCTTAGGAATCGTGGGGATTCCTAAGTGTGTCGTTCCCTTGTGAGTCGTAAGGATCTCACGCGGGTGGTTTCTTCTTACAGGGTCGAGAGGACTCTGTAAGGGTTCTTTAACGAAGTTGCGCCCTTTCGGGTTTTCACAAACATTCGCCGGTAGTCCTGCTGTTTTTACTCACGGAGCCCTTTCGGGTTTTCATCCGTGCCCATCTTGCTTATGGACATACCGTTTTTTTTTCCTTTTATTTTCTTTTTTTTTTTCTCTCTTTTTTTTTTTACGAGGTCGCGCCCTTTCGGGTTTTCACGAACACTCGCCGGTCGCCCTGCTGTTTTTACTCGCGGAGCCCTTTCGGGTTTTCATCCGTGCCCTTCTTGCTTATGGACATACCGTTTTTTTTTGTTTTTTTTTTTATTATTTTTTTTTTATCTATCTCGTTAGTCTGAAGATGCAGCGGTAGTAGTTTAAAGACGTTTCGGTCTGATATTAGTTTAAGGACATTTCGGTCCACCGTTGAGAGGGTTGGCTACTACTTACAAAGCCTGAGCTTAGGAAGATAGCGAGCGGACATAGTCGTCGTCATCTACCATTGACCTAGGCTGTGGCTCATTAAGCGTAGTATTTCTTGAGGAAGCGTCCGTTTATTGGCCTGAAAGGCCTTTCACCGTGCATGTCCATGAGTAGATAAGCCCCGCCTTGGTAGACTTTATCAATGATGTACGGTCCTTCATAGTTTGGCTCAAACTTTTCCCGCTTGGCGCGATTGGGGATCATGGGCCTTTTGACTACTAGCACGAGTTCGCCTTGGTGGAACGTTCTCGGGCGGCTCAATCTTTCATATGAGCGCGTCATCTTTGCTTTATAGGCTTCCAGATTTTGTTGTGCTAGAAGCCGGATTTCATCAAGGGCGTCAAGCTCTTCGAACCGAAGGTGAGCATTTTCCTCGTCTGTCAGCTTGTAGTGGACTGCCACTCGTAGAGAGGGTAATTCTATCTCGAGAGGTAGTACTGCTTCCGTCCCAAATACCAACGCGTATGGCGTTGTGTTTGTGGCCGTTTTAAACGTAGTCCGATACGCCCAAAGAGCCTCTTGCAATCTTTCGTGCCAATCTTTCTTATTTCGTGACACTGTTTTCTTTATGATCTTCGTCAAGGTCTTGTTGAAGGCTTCAGCTAGACCGTTAGCTCGCGGGTTATAAACTGAGGAATATCTCCAGTCTATATTGTGCTGTTGTGCGAAGCGGCTAATTCTATGACTTCGGTAGGCTGGCCCATTATCAGAGATGATCCTTCTTGGGGTTCCAAACCGGTATATGACATGCGTTTTGAAGAAATGGAGAATGTTCTCTGTCTTCACTTCCCTCAACGGTACCGCCTCTGCCCATTTGGAGAAGTAATCAGTCGTCGCCAAGATGAAACGATGTCCCTTTGACGATGCTGGTTCGATGGGGCCGACTATGTCAGTTCCCCACATTTCGAATGGCCAACTAGCCACTGTTGGATGCAGTGGATTGGGATGCTGATGGATGAAGTCCCCATGAATTTGGCATGAGTGGCATTGCTTCGCATATTCGATGCAGTCCCGAATCATCGTGGGCCAATAGTAGCCCATCCGTTTTATCTTCAACTTCATCTTAGGGCCTGCTTGGTGGGAACCACAGAGTCCGTCGTGAACTTCTTGGACGACCCTTCTCGCTTCGTCAGGTCCTAGGCATCTCAGCCACAGAGAATCGAATGACCTCTTGTATAGAGTATCATTGACGAAGGCGAAAGACAGAGCTCGTTTCACGAGCTGATGTCTTAAGGACGCTTCTTCAGGCATTCGGCGGAACTTGAAGTAATCTATGAAGACTTCTCTCCAGTCCTCGGTATTTTCCCAGTCTTTTATTTGCAGGGTTGTCTCCTCTTTCGCTCCTTTTTCTTCAGACGATTCCGGAGATACTTCTGCTGGGGCAAGCACTCGACGGCTTTGTACCACGATTCTAACGTTATCGAGGTTCTCGTCAGCCAGTTCTTTAGCAAGTTTGGCTAGTGCGTCTGCTTTGCTGTTTTCCGCACGCGGTATGCTCCCCAAAGTATAGGAGGGAATTTGGGTTAGCAGTTGTTGCACTTTTTCACCGTATTTTACCAATTCCGGTTTGCATGTCTGGTAATCGCCGTTCACTTGACTGACGACTAGTTGGGAGTCCCCATATATGAGGAGGCTTTCAATTCCCATATCAATGGCGATCTCGAGGCCTGCTATCAAAGCTTCATATTCAGCTTCATTATTCGTCCTCGGCTCTGTTAAGGAGAAGGCGAAGCGCATTATTCCTCCTTGTGGAGTTACAAAGATGAGTCCTACCCCCGATTTAATTATAGGGGTACTTTGTTTACGTTTCTTCATGGAAGATGCTCCATCGAAATAAAGCTCCCATCGGATATCATCACCGTCGATCGCATCGAACGCATGTTCGTCTGGAAGATCGCAATTCAGAGGAGAATCGGCGGGTATCGGATGCTCAGCGAGGAAGTCGGCGATGGCCTGGCCTTTCACTGCCTTGAGAGGTTGATACATTATCGAGAATTCCATCAAGAGCAGGGCCCATTTAGCGAGTCGTCCTGTCAATATGGCTTTTGACATTAGATATTTAAGAGGGTCCACTTTTGAAATCAGACGGACCTCGTGCGCCAACGCGTAGTGCCTAAGCTTTGTTATTGCGAAGATCAACGCCAGGCAGTGTTTTTCAATGGGAGAGTAGTTGCTTTCTGCCCCCAGCAGGACTCGACTTAAGTAGTAGAGCGCTCTTTCTTTCCCCTGATCGTTCTCTTGTGCCCATAATGCGCCTAAGGAACCTTCGAGGGCGGTTGTATAAAGGATAAGAGGCTTTCCCTTAACCGGAGCAGCCAACACCGGCGGGTTCTGCAGGTATTGCTTGATCTCATCCAGCGTGCCCTGGCATTTTTGGTCCCAAACGAATGGGGTTCCCTTCTTCATCAGGTGGCTGTAAGGACGGCACTTTCCTGAAAGGTTGGCTATGAATCGCCGTATATACGCGAGTTTCCCTTGGAGAGACCGCAATTGTTTGAGAGTCCTCGGTGGAGGCATTTCCATGATCGCTTTGATCTTTGATGGATCTATTTCAATACCTCGGTGTTGAACAATGAATCCCAAGAATTTGCCTGAGGAAACTCCAAATGCACATTTGAGCGGGTTCATCTTCAAGTTGTATTGCCGAAGGCGTTGAAATACAGTCTTCAGATGCTCGAGATGTTCCTTGTATGATTTGCTCTTGACCACGAGATCGTCAATGTAGCATTCGACGATTTCGTGTATAAGGTCGTCGAAGATCTTCGTCATGGCCCTCTGATAAGTAGCACCGGCGTTCTTCAAACCGAAGGGCATCACTTTATAACAGAATATACCAAGAGGAGTCCTGAAGGCTGTGTGCTTCTGATCTTCCGGGTGCATTTTTATTTGATTATACCCCGATGAGCCATCCATGAAGGAGAAAACCTCATGAGTGGATGTGTTGTCTATCATCAGTTCGGTGACTGGCACTGGAAAATCATCTTTTGGGCAGGCTTTATTGAGATCCCGGAAGTCTACGCATATGCGCACTGTCCCATTTTTCTTCATCACCGGGACAATGTTGGCGATCCATTCAGGGTATTGGACTTCTTGGATGAAGCCTGAATCTATCAGCTTTTTGACTTCGGCGTTGATGCTCATCTCAAGCTCGAGTCGCATTCTTCTCGGCGCTTGTTTGACTGGCTTAATGTCCGGGGATATCGCCAACTTGTGTACTGCAATTTCTGGATCTAGTCCCGGCATTTCGGAATAGTTCCACGCGAAGCAATCTTTGTGCTGCAGAAGCACATCCTTTAACGCAGCCACCCTTTCTTCAGATAGCAGTTCGCTGATGAATGTCGGTCGCGGGTCATTTTCCGTCCCCAACTCAATTTTCTTGAGATTATCTGCAGTGGTATGGATTCCATCCTCCAGTTCTTTCGGAGCTGGGGGAAATTCTGAGATTACCTCATCGCTGCCGCTTTCAAAGCACCAAGGGAGGTTGTTCATGTCCTCGGACCCTTCTTTTAATATTGTTATCACATGGCAGGTGCGAATTTTCTGCCTATCCCAATGCGGAGTTGGTTTTATCCTTGTGTTTTCGGGTTCGTGCTTTTGCGGCGGCGCTACCCTCCAACTGTCAGACAACGCGAATTTGCCAAGCTGGTATTGGTCCTCAACCCAATTCTTAAAGGTGAAGCAATCTTCAAGCGGATGCCCTACTACTCGATGGTAAAAGCAATACTTCGGGTTGGAGACTTCGCCTGCTTGTTCAGGGTGTTTAGACTCTGGCAACGTAAGCATTTGATGTTTTAGAGCGAGATCGAATATTTTCCTTGTTTTGTTCCGAGGAAAAGAGTATGCTCGACCCATTTTCTTCCCGAGGGCTAAGTCAATAACGATCGATTCTCGGATGCGCGGCTTCTTAGCTCTGATTTGTAGTTGTCGAGCGCCTCTCTTGCCTTTCGACTTGTTTTTGTTCTCGCGTCGAACCTTTTTTGTAGCAGGTTGACAAGGAGCGGCACCTTCGTTCTTTACTGCCCGTTGGAGGAGGCGCTGTGTCTTAGCTTTCTCATAGATTGCCATTTCACGATCATGATCATCTCGGGCTTTTTGACTCGCATCCCTTATAAGTTTGCTCATCTGGTCTTCGGACGATGGATTGGGCGGTTTTGCATCAGGAACTTTTGTTGGCTCAGGAGTAGCATCCTCCCATTGAGCGTCCGCCTCTTCATCGAAGTCATACATGGCATAACAGCTGTTTACTAGCTCCCGTTTCTTTGGCCGGATGTACCCAAGCCCTTTTGTTTCCGTTCTCCCGTTAGGCAGTTTGCATTGAGTCCCGGGAACGTTCCAGACCTTGTCATAGAATTTGGCTTTTCTAACGGTCTGTGTGAAGGACATCCCCTGGCGCTTCAGTAGTTTCTTCAAACCTTCGGTATAATATCTGGGAAGACGGATAAGCTGAAGCCTGTCGAGCGTGGGATCTGCGCCATGCCAAATTTCTTTTTCCACCTTGTTTTCTTCAGAACGGTAGAATAGGATTGCCTTCTCGCCTTTTCGTCCGGGAGGGATATAGAATGTATGCAATTCCTCTATGCTGTTGGCGTCGAGTGCATCCAGTTCTTTGTAATGTTCAAGTGGCACCATGGTTACCTGCAGACTTCGCTCTTCATCCGCGGAGATCCGTATCGAAGGCCGAGCAGGGAATACAGCATGAACTTCATCCTCTGAATCACTACCGAAGATCAACGAAGGAACGGATGGTCCTGGCCTGGTAGATTGGGATGGACCTGAATAAATTATATCCTCTTCCTCGGTGTCACTGCCGAAGACAGGGATGGTGGCATTAGTTTTGTTCTCCGGTTTGTGACACCTTTCCGTGTCTTCGAAGCTCGGCAAGAAGTATTTGGCATCTTCATACTTGCGAACTTCGTTCACGGAAAACGGATTCAACTCTCCGGCCACAGTGTACTCGAGGCCATCCCTGGAATACTTCATGCACTGATGCTGTGTAGAAGGGATGATATTGTACTCGTGTAGCCATGGTCGGCCGAGCAGAGCATTGTAGCACGTCTTGGCCTCTATAACATGGAATTTGATGTCTGTGACGAGCAACCCGAAGCGTAACGTCAATATCACAGATCCGAGAGTCTTTGAGGATTGAGAGTCGAAACCGGAGATAGTGATCTTGTCTCGGGCGAGGTGTTGGACACTCATGCAAATCTCCTTTAACACTCGTACGTTGAGTAAATTGACGGACGATCCGTTATCAACCAAGATTTTACCTATCTTTATATCATGGCAGTATCCTGAGACATAAAGAGGGCGATTGTGTTCACACGTCCCGAGAAGAAGGTCCTCATCACCAAAAGCAACGTCGGCTGTGTGCACCTCTTCCAATTCATCCTTCATCTTTTGTTCGGCTAAGAAGGCCTGGAACTGGTCCGGATCTTGCAGGGCCTTAATCAAGGAATCCCTCGCTTCTTTCGATAGCAATAGGGCATCGAGAATGCTGAGTTGTGAGGGTAGCTTTCTCAGGTGCGCCAAGACATTGTAATCTACTTTATTCCTTTTTGGGGGATTCTTGGCGGTTAACTCCTCCGCAACTTGGTCATCCAAAGCGATGTCTTCAGAGACCTTCTCTTTCCCTTTGTTTTTCTTATTCAAGGGTCCGAGGTTCTTTTCGGGTAATGTTCGATTGCGCAGCTGTATATTCTCGCAGGCCTTCGGTTCTTTTTCTTTTCCCGAAGTGGATTCTTCGAAGAGGGGGCCAAGCTCTAGCTCTTCATCGGAGTCGCTCCCAAATGTAGGCACTTGTGACCCGGTAGTGTTAACCATGTGACAATTGCCGGCAGCTCTTTCAAGTTCTTTAGTCGTATTTCTTTGCTTTCGGCGAACTTTACGTTTTTCTCGTTTAAATCGTTGTCGATTAGCGACGTATCCTTGCCACCATCCATTGAAAGCTTTGCAATCTTGGGTGGAATGTGAGACCTTCTGATGGTATAAGCAATAAGAGGGATGCATTTCTACCGTGCCAGTAATTTTTCCTTCAGAGGGTGGTAGCTTCATGCCCATCGATACGGCCTTAGCAAATTTCTTTTTTATCTTGAATTGGCTTTTGTCAGCGGTGGAGGCATTTTGCTCCAGCGGGATCACCTCAGCTCTTTCCTCAAGTCGCTGACGCTTGGCCCTTTCGAATATAGCCGTCTCGCGTTCTCGATCAGCCTTGCTTTTCAACCGAGCTTCATTAAGAAATGCGCTGATCATTTCAACCGGTAACCCTAGGGTTCCTGATTCGGCATTTGCCCCCAGCGTTTCAGTGCTAGAAGTTCCTTCATCGTTCGTGGTCGAATGGGAGATCATATGACAGCTTGCCACATATTCGTCAGATTCATCCGATGAACTTTCTCCTTCGTCTTCTTTTTGGAAGACGTGATCAAGGAAATCTTGGAGCGTAATGGGAGTTCGCGCCTTTTGGTTATATTCATCCAGCGCGTCGATTTGCTTTTGTAAGTCCGTGCGCTTGTCACCAGGTTTCACGGGCTTTTTAGATTTCTTCTTCTTCTTTTTCGAAGATTTTGACGGCTGGCTATGAATGTTTGAACTACCCTCATTGGTCTTCGGAGTTGGACGTGGCTTCAACATCCCCTCAATAACCTGCGGTTCCAAGGGGTTCTTCCACTTGACCGCTGGACAGGTCTGAAGATCATTTAGCATTCTCCTCGTTTTGGCTGATAATACAACCTCCCAGGGAGTTTCTTCAATAACGGAGCATGTTGCCCCCGGCGTATTCGTCCCCTTAGAGGTGTGGGGCTGCGGAGGATTCACCTTCCATTTGTCGGATAGCGCAAATTTGCCCTGACGGTACTGGTTCTCAAGCCAATTCTTGAAAACGTAGCAATCCTCAATTGGATGGCCTAGCACTCGATGATAAGGGCAGTAATTGGGCTCGTTGACGTCACTCGGTTGTGACGGACGTTTTGGGTCTGGCAGATTTATGAGCCTATTGCGCAATGCCAACTCAAATAGCCTTCTTGTTTTATCACGGGGGAAGGAGTAAGCACGTCCCATCCTGTCCTCAAGGGGTACGTATGGGCGTGTATTGTTTGGACGAGCAGCCGGCTTCGAGTCGCTCGGCTGTTGTTGGGCATTGGCGACGATGATCGCTTTTCCCTTTCCTTTATCGTTTCGGGGGTCCGGCTTCGGGAGAGGGGGTTTATGGCCCATCTGGTCCATCTGCGCTAATTTGTCGATCAAAGCCTGAAAGGAAGTCGGCTTGAAGAACATCATGAACTGCGAGATGGTTGCCTGTGGATCAAGCGTTCCAACAAACATTCCCACTGCTGGCGCCTCTTCTATGCGTTGTTCACACTTAGACCATAGATTACGCCACCGTATAGCGTATTGAACCCACGTCTCGCCGGGTTTTACCCTGGCGTTAATCAGCGCCGTCATCGGAGTACGCTCGCTGGCGCTTGCAAAACGTTGGGTGAAGAGCAGCTCCATCTCCGCAAAGGTTTTAATAGAGTCGTTGGGGAGCTCAGAATACCACTCGAAAGCCGTGTCTGATAAGCTTCCAACGAATTGGCGCAGCAAGAGTTTGTCGTCGCCTCCAGTGTTACCACACAGCGCCCTGAACTGGGCAACATGTTGATGGGGGTTGCCGGTCCCCTTGTAGACATGAAATTTAGGAATCGTGTAACCTGGCGGGTACTTGATTTGGTCGTACCATCCCGGATATGGGCGCCCCGTTTTCACGATCTGACCGGCTGCTTCAACCGCCTGATGCACTCGTATTTGTTGAGCAATATATTCATCCAAATCAGCTTTTGATATGGTATCCTCTTTAGCTGCGGACAGAGCCGGTAGAGGATTCGATGTCTCTCCCCTATCATCTTCAAGAATGATTGGGGGATCTCCAGCAGGTGGATCTGGTTGAATCATCATACCCACCACATCCTGGAACAGGAGGGCCATTTTCTTTATGTTGGCCGCCTGTTCCGCAGCCTCTTTGTCTCTCTTTTCCAGTATTCGGCGGAGGAACTCAGCGTCGGTCTCCTCCTCTTGGCGTTCATCTAAGGACGTCTCAGGATTCTCTTTTGGCCCCGTGAGTGCAGCCATTGTAGTCATCATCTCCTGGAGCTTTTGTTGCTGCTCCTGAGACCTGGTCACTGACCGGGTAAGCGGTCGGTGACCCGTAGAAGTACGACTTTCTTCTTTTCCTGAAGCCATATAGATCGTATGAACTGCTATGCCCCCTGACTTGGGGCGTTTAGGTTCACCATTGTTAACTCTTGCTGCTGTTGCGGGAGCTTTCTCTGGCCTCCTTCTTTTGTAGACCTTTGAGGTTGAAGGAGCCGTTGAAGCGGGCATTCTAGCATTTGTTGCCCCCTGCTGTTTAATGGGGCAGTTTTTATTACTCTCCACCTTCGCCTTCTTCTGGTGACGCAAGTGGTCCGGATCGATCACAGAGTTTTGAACCCTGCGCCATACTTTATAAACTTTTGATGACAGCCGTTGAGGGGGCTGTTCCTGTTTCGTCTCCGGAGCTTTTTCCATGGGTGGAGGAGACCTTTTCAATGTAGCAACTGGGGAGTTCTTTCTTACCTTCCTTAGCAATTCAAAGCTGTTCCCAGTTGGAACAGCAGTGTTGATCTCCGCCACTGGGGCAGGCGGGGTTAGCCCTGAAGGGGAGTTGCCTCCTGCTTTCCTTATTCGCTGCCAATGGCGACGTCGCGCACGACGAGTCATTGGGACTGGCTTAGGTATCGGGACAGTTTTTTGTTGCCCCTTGTTTGGGAGTGGGGCAACTGCCGGTGTCAGTCTATCAAAGACTGATGCTTTTTGATCAGCTGAAGGAGGAGTAGGAACCGTCAATCTTGTGAAGACTGACTTTCTGATAGGAGAAGCCGCTTCAACGACTTCCGAAGCTGTGGCCGTTGCCCTCTTTGGGACAGCCACTTTATGATCCTGACCTAGCCTGGTGAAAACAGAGGCTGTCAGCTTAGTAGCGGGCGACCCGTTGACAGGGGTCGTAGTAGCGGTAAGTCGGTCGAATACCGACTTCTTGTTCGCTTCCGGTGCGGATATCGGCATAGAGAAGCTTGCAGGTGGGACCATGGTCCCGAAAAATAAGCCGGTGGTGGCCTGGGTCACCTGCTCTACCGGCAGAGTAAGGAAAGAGGCCGCTTGGGGCCCATATGTTACACCTCTCGGTGAGATGGAGCGTCCGTTGCAGTGGTGCTTCGCGCATTTGGTGCAGTGGGAATCCATGGATGCTTGAATTCTGCGCCAGATAAAAGACCAAATCTTAGCAACTTGAAATCCGAAGACAACCATTTAACAAACCGCGATTGGTTCGCGAAGACGACACACGAAGTGTGGAGTGGAAAGAGGAAAAGGTCCCACCGGGCGTGCCAGAATCTGTTCCCCTCCGAACGGCGGCCTGCGACGTTGGGACGTCACGTGCCTGAGGTTCGGGGCAGATGCTATTTGGTTTTTATCCGTCTACCTCTCCGAAGATGCCAAGTTGATTTATGGCACCGTGTATCGAAGGTTTAGACGGATGCGGCCGATGTAGCAGACTTTGTCAGATTCCCCCTCAGGGTGAGGGGTTTTTGATTGTGGGGACGCTCTTCCCTGCAGGCGCAAGCCCCTGCAGTTAATTACGCTATCGCGTTGCGATAACAACTTTCTCCTTCTCCAGAATTTCACTTCGTGTCATGTATGTTTATTTTATTTGTGGTTGCCCGTGGATTGTATACGGAGACTTAGTGATGTCGTCGCCCGTAGGACGTGGATTAGTCCAAATCCGTGTTTGCTTAGATTTGAGTTTGGTGTTTTTGGTTTAAGGATGCATTGGTCGCGTTGCGACTAAGATCAACTTAAACGTTCATCAAGGATACGCTAGTCCTGTTTTGGACTAAGATCGACCTGACGTAGTGATTGATTTAATTATCCGGCCGTCGGGACTCGTCACCTCTCTGACGTCATTGAGGGATTACAACGACATACGTCTGAGGAGTTCCGAGATGTACCCTTGAACCAAAGTTGGTTTGGGATTTTATTGTTTATTTAGATGTCTAAGGACACGTTAACCGTATTTGGGGTTAAGATCAACTTAGGCGGGACCGTTTAGATCCGACAAAAGAGCGTTTGGGCCCTTATTATGTCAGTTTAGGGACGTAGCGGTCCGTATTCCAATTTAGGGACGTGGTGGTCCATTATTAGTTTAGGGATGTTTCGGTCCGTCGCCAGTTTAAGGACGTAGTGGTCCATATTCCAGTTTAGAGACGTGGTGGTCCAATATTAGTTTAAGGACGTTTCGGTCCGATTTTTAGTTTAGGGACGTTTCGGTCCGATATTAGTTTAGGGACGTTTCAGTCCGATGTTAGTTTATGGACATTTCGGTCCGATATTAGTTTAGGGACGTTTCGGTCCGATATTAGATGAGTGTTCGTTGGGACTCGTTACCTCTCTGACGTCGCTGAGGAATTACAACGACAGATGTCAGAGGAGTTCGGAGATGTACCCTCGAACCGGTCATGACTTGGTTTATGAGGGGCATTTAATTTAAGGACTTACAGCCAGGATTGGGTTAAGTCCAATTTTTATTTTAGGCTTTGCTTGATTAGAAGAATCAATCTAAACAGGGCTTTGCCCCTTTCATTATTTTACAAGTCTGATTTGGGCCAGGCCCTTCTAATTAATGAGTTACAAGGACTCAGGAATTCTCCAAACAGGGCCTTGCCTTTTTATTTATTATTTTTTTTTCTGCAATTGGGCTAGGCCCTTTTAAATAATGAGTTTCAGAAACTCAAGAAGTTTTTACAAACAGGGCTTTGCCCTTTTATTATTCTGTAATTTAGTTTGGGCCAGGCCCATTTGAATAACGAGTTTGCAGAAACTCAGGAATTTTTCCAAACAGGGCCTTGCCCTTTTATTATTTCAATTTAGTTTGGGCCGGGCCCAAAACAAGGGGTTGCAGAAACCCTAGAAATCTTCAGATTGAAGAACACAAGTGCATGGCACTTTTGATTTGAATTTGGATCAAAGGAAAACAAGTTCTTGTTTTTTCCTGATCATACAGAACCGAGGGTTCACATTAAGTGCAAGGCACTATTTATTATTATTATTTTTTTTTTTTTTAGAACCAAGGGTTCATATCAAGTGCAAGGCACTATTTTCTTATTTTCTGTTCTTCAGAAATTTTACCTTCTTTTTTTTTTGTTCTTGATTAATTTTCAAGAGCTCTCTTTTTTCAGAAGCTTTTTTTTTCTCTCTCGATGATGATTGATTCTCTGATGCCCTTTGAATGAGGCCTGGGGTCTTATTTATAGTGCCCACCAATTTGTTGGATTTGTTAACAAAATCTTTCCTGAATTATTTTGGGAATTTTCCCACCATTGGATCAGAGATCCAAGGGTCCCTGTTTTATAGGAGAACAGAAAAGATCCACTTAAATTTTCATTCAGTTGCTGCGCAACTCACCAGCGCGTGACACGTGTCGCGCATCGGTGCGCTTGCGCAGTTGCGATTGTGCAACTGCGCAGACACGTGTCGCGCATCCGAGCGCTTGCGCAGCTGCGACTGCGCAACTGCGCAGACACGTGTCGCGCATCCGAGCGCTTGCGCAGCTGGGACTGCGCAACTGCGCATCTGTGCGCTTGCGCAGACACGTGTCACGCATCTGTGCGCTTGCGCAGCTGCGACTGCGCAACTGCGCAGACACGTGTCCCGCATCTGTGCGCTTGCGCGGACACGTGTCGCACATCGGTGAGTTTGCGCAGCTGCGATTGCGCAACTGCGCAGACACGTGTCACGCATCCGTGCGCTTGCGCAGACACGTGTCGCGCATCCGTGCGCTTGCGCAGTTGCGATTGCGCAACTGCGCAGACACGTGTCGTGCATCCGTGCGCTTGCGCAGACACGTGTCGTGCTGTCATGCATTTGCGCAGTTAAGTCTTTAATTACGTTTTCTGAAGAGCCTTGCTCTGATGGGACGCACCGTCTCGGGCGTTACGCTGCCGAATTGGCTTCTGCCACGTGGCAAATTGCGCACTGCGCACGGAAACCGAAGCGTTGCTTCAAATTTTGAATTTTCAAAATTCGGTAGAGCCTTGCTCTGATTGGGGGAAACAGTGAAATTAGGGTGACTCCTCCACCCCGGATTGTATGTCGAAGAGTACGGATCGTTTCTTTGTCGTTGCTGAAATGCAGCATTGACTTGATCTTGTCCTTGAATAGGTGCATTATAAGGACACTCTTCGGTTAGATGCGATGGATCCGTACAACAAGCACAAACAGTTCGTGGAGGCATAACAGGGGCAGGAGAAGACGATGAGATTTTGGTCTCAATGGCTTCTAGCTTTTTCATAAGTGCGGCCATCTCGGCCTTCATAGCAATCGACATATCTACTTGATGTATGCCTGCCCTAGATTGACCAACAGAAGAAGATGATGTGGTCTTGGTACACTCCCACTGAATTGTTTGCTCACTAAGATCCTCAAGAAACTGCCACGCTTCGTCGCTAGACTTGGAGAGAAAATGACCTTGACATATGGTTTCTAGCAACTGCTTCGTTGCCGAGTTCAATCCCTCATATAATGTTTGGCAAAGTTGCCAACTTTCGATCCCATGATGAGGGCATTGAACAAGTAGGTCTTTAAATCTCTCGAAGCACTTCCAAAATGGTTCGGAAGGAAGCTGTGAAAATTGTATAATATCGTTACGGATTCTAGCAGTTTTGTGATGAGGATAGAACTTTTTCAGAAAAGCTTTCACAAACTCGTCCCAATTTCTAATGGAATGTGATGCGGTGCTGTATAGCCAATTCTCGGCTAGGTCACATAAGGTGAAAGGAATGACCCCTAGCCTTATAGCGTCATCACTTAATTGGGTCGTTTTCATCATAGCGCACACATTTTGGAATTTATTAATAAAAATATACGCATCTTCTGATTCCAAACTATGAAATTTTGGCAGCATATTGATGAAATGTGGTTTTATTTCAAAAATGTTCCCATTTGCCGGTGGGGGTGAAAGACATGTAGGTAAAGAAGTGCGGACGGGGTAGAAGAGATCCTAGAGCGCGACTCGTGCGGGCGCTACAACAGGTGGAAGATTCGGGTTATTCGCACCTAACGGAGGTGGAATCATTCCCGTCGGTAAGGTATCGTTGGGGTTGAATCCCGACATACCTTCGAAAGAAGAACTTGAAGGTGGAGGTAAGGAAATGGAGGGAATTTCGACTTCGGTGTCGAAACGTTCGTCGGTCGGTACCAACGAAACACGGACTAATCGGGCGTTAGTATCCCTAGTCCAGAGTGACATACACTAAAGGGGTAGTGTAGTCAGAAAAAAAGAAAGACAGAATGTGGAGGTAAGATAACGTCAGTGAAGGGAAGTGGTGGAAGTGAGTTGCAAGTTTCCTTTAGCGACAAGTTGCAAGTTTGAAAAGATTTTTTCTTTTTTTTTTATGTGAGAGTTTTGAAAGGAGGTTTTTGAAAAGAGACTTATGACACAAATGCATCAACCACACATGCACAATCAGGCCTAGATCTAGGGTCATCTAGGTCTGCTAGACAGCTCCTAACTAGGGCTAGAAATAGGACCTCAAACCGCCTCTTCACCGACAATTGCTGCTAGGTAAGTGCCAGGTAAGTGGGAAGGAACCACAGTAGTGGGCCTAATTAAAAACCACTAACCTAGACACACTTGTCTAGACACCGCAAGGTCAGTTAGGATAAACGATCGATGCATATACTAGTCCTTTTCCTATTGAGCTCGATGTCCTTAGGGCTGAGTTTAGTATTTTTTAATTAATTGTGGTCAATGCAAATGCTTTAAAGTGATTTCTGGGATCCTGGGAAGGGTGATGAAATCCCCACCCAATATGAGTTTGGTCAATTAGCCCCTTAAAGTCCGATTAAATTATGCAAAACAATAAATTCACTTGCAATCAATTTTTTAGCGCGGCGCAAAGAAACCTGCAGAAAATCTGTTATTTAGAAGGGTGAGGAAGAATTTTTTAGCGCAAAGAATTCCTGCAGAAAGTTTTTACAGACAGATATATGGAGGTTGCAGAGGAGGGGGTTAGAAAACAAACCAGCAAAATTTTAGGAGATGAAGAGACAAGATGACCGCGGAACCGCGGTCGGGGGGGGGGGGGGCTTTTGCCGCGGAAGCGCGGTCGGGAAGTGAGTTCAGCCTCTGGAAAAATTTGTGTAGCCACTGTTCACTAATTCTCCTCTGTTCTGATATTCACTTTTCTGATTTACCCTCTGTAAAATTCCAGATCCGAGAGTCTTCGCTGTTTCTGCAAGATTCAAACGAGGAACCCTTCAAACAGATAAAAATAATGAAAGAATTTTTGTACTTTTTATATTTTCAGATTTTCATGATTTTTTTATATAAAAATTGTATCAACCCGAAATTACACAAAAGAAATTTTACGCCATCCCCGGCAACGGCGCCATTTGATTTGTCCAAAAATTTGTATTTACCGTAATCAGAAACGGCGTCGCTTTGCAGCTAGCCGGTGAATACGGGCCGATCCACAGAGATGTGTAATTTTCTTAATGTGTTTTTACGAGTTGATTCCAAATGTTGTTTGGATTGATTTATTAAATCTAAAACCTAGATCTATCAATAAACTTAATTAATTTAAATTAAAGTCTTGCTAGGGTTAGGCTTAGGGGAAATTTGGAGATTAAAGGTTTCCTCACCGCTTTCAATACCTTATTTTTAATCTGTTAGATGTTACGGTAATTATCAATAAAGTGGATTAGAATCTTTTAGGAAGATGTTTCTTCATCTAGATTCTTGTCCTTCCTTGATCGATAATTACCCTAACCTCCATGGAAAACGCGCGCAACCGGCCCTTTATACTACGGTTCACCGTTACCTCGAGGGGTAGGGTGCCGTAGGGAGCGGTTGTGCGCGTATGCATGGAGTTCTAATTCTTAGGTGTGAATGGCGTGAAAGGGGTGAGAGATCTCATCTCTCGAACCTTTCCCTAGGGCTAACCCTAACAAGCGAGGAGATTACTCGCTCATTAGGGGATTAATAAACATTCTAAATTAAAAGAGAATTAAAACAAAGCTGTGAAAAATAACTTACTAATTGTATTGATAGCTCCCTCCAAGCAAGAATACAGAACAAATCTGAATTTTGTTTATTGAAAAGAGTCATAGGGTTTATAAATTTGTGATTACAATTTATAAGTAAACAGGGAAAATTAGGGTTACAGACTCTCGCGCATGCGATTTTACAGATATGCCCACGAAAAATCCCAACCCTCGCACCGACGCACCGACACGAGAAAATTGCACCGACACGTGCACTTAATGGCCGCGGAACCACGGCATTGGTTGGCTTGGGCCGCGGTTCCGCGGCCCTTTGGTCAGATCACATGTTGAATTTTTAGGGTTTTGTTCTTGGTCCTTTTTTGCTTCTGTTTCTTTGGTTCTTTTACAATTTGGGCTTCTATATTAGTTCCAGATCTTTCAGTGAAAAACTTGTAGCGATCTTTTAACCGTTTGCCTTGACATTTTGGACCTTGCACTGTTCTTCGTCTAGGCTTGACTAGGATCCTTCTATTTGTTGGTCAAAAGTCCCTTTTTCTGTCGTTTTGTGTCTTTTCACTGTATTTACTCCAAGAACCTGTATCCTGTAATATGCAGCAGTCATGCGTCAAAAGCACCTGTTTAGTTATAAAACGAATAAGAATTGGGGAATATGAATTGCAATATTATGACATGAACAATACCATTGCTTAATGTACCTGACCCAATCAGAACTTGATTAAGGTGAATGTTTACAACATTACTTACAAATGCAAATTCATAACCTTCTTTAGATATTAAAGATACAGAAATGATATTACAAGTTGCATTGGGTACAAAATAACAATTACGTAAAACCAAAACATGTCTATCTGACATTCCCAGGTGATAGTCCCCCACGGCCTCAGCATCCATGCTAGCTCCGTTTGCAACTCTGAGGGTCATATCACCTGCCTTCAAAACCCTACGCTTTCTCAGTGCCTGCAAAGAATTACAGATATGAGATCTTGATCCGGTATCCAATAGCCAGGAAGTAGAGTTTATTGATAGACAGTTTTCAATAACATACACACCTGAAGCCGAAGCCGCAACTTACTTCAGATCCTGGTTTCTGGCCTTCCAAGCCCTGCAATTCTTTTTCCAGTGTCCACTCTTGTGACAGTAAAACCACTCTTCCTTCCCCACAAGATTTTCCGCTACCTTTGTTGCCTTTGCATTTCCCTTCGTATCCACTTTACTAACACCGCCCCTTGGTTTGGTGGGGTTTTTCTTCTTCTTTCTCTTGGCTTTCGCCTTGGACCTAGAAGAGGAAGATCCTCCTACAAACAAAGTGGATGTTTCCCTACCTTTCTGTAGGGTGCCCTCTGCACTCCTCAGCATATTGAGGAGTTCTGAAAGTTCAACCTCTTTTTCTTGCAAGTTGAAGTTTAGGATAAACTGGGCGTAAGTGGAAGGAAGGGACTGGAGAATCAAGTCCGTGTAGAGCTCGTTCTCTAACGTGGTCCCAAGGTCCGCGAGCTCTTGTATATAGCCAATCATCTTAAGCACGTGTTCCGCTACCGATGATCCGACGGCCAATCTCGCCGAAAACAGCTTTTTCGAGACTTCGTATCTGGCGATACGGGATTGCTCTCCATACAGTTCTTTTGTGTGGAGAAATATGGATTCGAGGTCCATATTCTCGTGCCTCCTCTGATGTTCATTGTCCATAGAGGCAAGCACGAGGCACTTGGCCTTCGCGCAGTCGATTTCCCACGTCTTACGGATTTCCCTATCCACGACGCTGGTTTTGGGACCTGGGACAGGGAGAGCTTTGGTGGTAAGGAGATACCCCAACTTGTCATAAGTGATTGCCATTTTGACATTCCTGAGCCAATCTTTGTAGTTTGGCCATGTCAGTATATTTTTATCTAGTAGTAACTTAAGTCCAGTCATGATGTTTGGTCGCTGCAATTAGGAGAGAGAGAAGAAACACTTTAGCATGATGCTCTTGCAAGTTTAGAGTGGTTTTTAATTTATCTAAACAGGATGGCTCCCACTGTCTCTCGAATCCCTCCTCAAACCAAAAAAGAAGAATAGTCGGGATCAATCTCACCGTACAATACTTGCTTAACCGTTCAGCCAGGCCGGTGTTGATACTTCGAGGGAGGTTTTCCAACGCTTTCGCGAAGTTCCTTAATTAAATAACATTTTTTTCCTGTGGGCGTAGCCCCGCTAACACCTTTCTAGACACCTACTTGGTTTATAGCATTGATCGTTAAGTGAGAAATTTCCCGAGGAGTAGCATATACTCACAGTAGGATCGGGATCCAAATATCATCGCGTGACAAAACTGAAGGAATCCTACCAGAATCATCACACTCCAAATGGTATGCAGCGCTAGCAAGTTTCAGTTTCTTTTGAAACTCCCGATGTGGATTTTTGCCCCATGCTCTTATGACCTTGACTTTGGCCAACAAATCATAAGTCACATGTCAAGTTCTACCCGTCATTCTCCAGATTAATTTGAACCCACCCGTACCTACCCTTGACTTTGGCCAACAAGGCAGTATGACTGTCCCAAACCAACACATCTATCTATGCTGCACATGAATACCCAACAACTACCAATCACTATGCCTTGACTTTGGCCAACAAACATAGCTTGAATACTATTGACTATCCATGTGAAACGACGGAGGGCTACGAATGGTTTTGGCAAAACCGTGAACGTAGTGAACTTGATATAATCGATGGAACGAGATAGCTTTTAAAAAGAGTGGTTCAAGCTCCGCATTTAAAAGTTTTTTTTTTAAAAGAACCGAGTGGTTTTGAAAGTGTTCCAACGACTTTTACTTGGTTTATTTTCTTGCATTAATTTTAATGCGTCCCATCATTTAATCCTACCATTGCAGAAAACAACGAAAATATGACGTACGCTTATGCCATCCGCATTCGCCACGGGGTCCCGTCATCACCCGTTAGGTTACTTAACTAACGACAGAGCGGGGGCTGGACTAGCGCGGATACAAAACATAAGCAACGCCTAAATAGATATCATATATAAATATATACATTCGTCACATGCAATGATAGCCATTCCAGATCACAGATGAACACATTGGATATACTAGGAATCCGCATTCCATACGAGCCTGTAACGAAGAGCGAATTACACGGTCGCGATGAATAGCCAAACCCCACCCTAGACCCCTACGGGTGCGGCAAACTACCCGCCAAGTACCCGAAGTGAAGCAACCTCCCTCAACAACGTGAGTAGGCCACTCGGCACTTCGAGGTACCCGGTAGTTTGTGCATCCCACCTTGGGTCTATCCTAGGAGCAAAAACAGTAAAAGAAATTATACAATGACGACTACAACCCCATCCCGGTTGTGCGGCCATATAAATAATATTACATCAATTTACATATTACATGAATTGAAAGATAAAGAAAACTCTCATCTCACAACCCCCCGGCTATTCATCCGCGACAATCCAATGAATTCATATACACAAACCATCAACATTACAGATCACAGATATGTATAACCCCCACTAATCGACGTATAACGATTAGCAAACGTTCAATACATATATCACATCACAGATATATCCCATTAGTCAAAGTCTAGAGAAGTTCGATCAAAATACGGATTTGTAACCATCCCAAAAACAAATTTGTTCTCTGGAAAATCTGGGCAGAAACAAACCATCCTAAAAATCCCAAAACATCAATATAGGAACATTGCAGGAGAAACGACCCACGGCCGAGTCAACTCGGCCGCGGTTCCGCGGTGAGTTGGTCGACTCACTGGATCGTTTTTCTTGGGTGTTCTGTAAAAACCCTGAGCCGATTTTTAGTGTATGATTTATTATTTTTAAAGTAGGTTTAAAAATCGGCAGAAAGTTAGGTTTTTGAAAAGTGTTTTGCGATTTTTTTCCGATCGAAGTTCTAGATACTTTGCTAACTTGCTAGTTTGTGTTTAGCTTGGCTCTGATACCACTGTAAGTCCACGTTGCCTACCCCGGTGCTTACGGGGAGGCGGAAACGGTATAAAAAATCGATTTTTACAACTCAAGGCAACATGGACTATCTAAAGGAGGATCTTTGCTAAACATAAACTAACAACCAAGCTAAGAGATTTAGCTACTCGGTAAAAGGGTTATACCTAAGTCTTGAAGTCATTCTCTTCTTGCTCCTTGGAGTGGGATGAACGGGTCGTCCTCGTCGCCTTCTCTTGCCAAAGAAAGATCCACCCGAGGGCCTCTACCTTTGGCTCCTACCTCAAACTAGAAGTAACTAAGGTGCAAGGTGTGCTAAACCTAGAACCTTAGAAAGAGTAGAGAATGATTTTGGTGTTTTATCTCAAAAGCTTAATGGTTCTCAACCCATGAGAGGGAGAGCTTTGAGAGTGAGGAAGAGGATGAGAGAGAATGAGCATGAGAGAATGAGGATAATTACAACCATTCTCACATATATGTGAATTATAATAATTAAATAATTAATCAAAGATAATTGTGATGGTTAACTTGAAATGACCATTATCATTTCACATTAATGAATTTTGCAAGAATCAAAGAGCATCTTTCATGTGAAATGATGATGGTCAATATGTCAACATAGGTCAACAAATCAACCATAGTCAAATGGTCAACAACCCTAACCATAACACAATTATAATTAATTAATATTAATAATCACATTTCACATATACATTAGGGTTAAGAAAAAGACAACGGTCATCAACCCTAATGAAAGTCCTCTGCCTCTGTCTCAGTCAACTGTGCATACACACCCGTATCCGTGTTCCGAGGAACACGAATACAATGAGATAAAACCAATCCCAAAACATATACTAGGATCTGGCTTAAACCAAAGCCCACTAGTATAAGCTGTCCGGACACCAAACGTGCACTAGTGCGCGGATGTGAACGAACCCCGTCGCAAAGCCATGCGACCTCTACTCTGTTTTGCCTAAAGGCGAATAACCCTCTGTGTGGGACTCTAAAGACTCGACGCTACGCTGGCAGTGGGTTTAACCACAGACCGCAAGCGGCACTAGCTGTACGTAACGGTCCCCAGGTAGATGCCGATAAGAAGACTGACGAGGTGAACCCATCTGAACTCCTACTGAGCCTGAATGTGACAGTCTCCGTACAGTCCGGTCTGTTCGTCTAAGAGTATCGCATGGCGGGCCTAGGAGGCGGTAAACGTCAGTCCCCTAATAGCGGTACAAGTCGTGTCGGAGTGTAGCCCAGAACACCCTGAGATAACACTGGAAACCTACCAGTATATCTCGCTTGCCCTGGCCAGGGACTTCGTGTAATGGCTCTCCTAGACACAGCGCGATATCAACCCCCAATACCGGGAGAGACGAATCATGTCTAACCGTCGCTGCCTCCAAGTGCTTCGGGACTGCACCCAACTGCTACCTGTTTGCACGACTCCTTTGAGCCGTGGTAGGGTAGCAATCTAAGAACAGTGGGAACACACTCGAGGCGAAGTGACAGTGTCAAGTCAACGGACTAAGCTGTACTCATGTCACCTGGGAACTGATAACTGAGGATAGGTATAATACCAACCAACAGTTCCAGACGAGTCATGTCCAGTGTACTCGTAACCTAACGAGCTCCCGCATACTATCTCAAGTACGACGTACTGACGGCTGTGGGACAGACCGTCTCCCAAGCTGGGATGAGAAGCGCATACGCTAGTCTACTCCGGAGTATCGATGCCCTGTCTTGATAGTCCTACGACTAGGGGCCTGCATAAGGATGTGCTTGTGGATTGCCCAGCCCCTACGAGTGTGATTGCCATCACAACGCGGGTAATCAAGCAAAGATCCTAAGAGCTCCACTAATGTGTAAAGGCGATATGCTATAAGAAACACATGCACACATTAAAGTAGAAACAAACCAAGTAGCATACTACTATTTTGAGCAAGATTGTCTATACAAGGTGAATATCACAAGTTTCCATTAAGTAATATACAAACTAGTATGATACAGTAATGGCCTCTAGGGCATATACACTAACATCCAAGTCGTAATCCGCCATCAGTTCTAGCCATCGGCACTGCCTCATGTTTAGTTCTTTCTGAGTGAAGACGTACTTCAGACTTTTATGATCCGTGTACACCTCTACCTTCTCGCCCAACAGGTAATGCCTCCAAATCTTCAACGCAAAAACCACTGCAGCTAACTCCAAGTCATGCGTAGGGTAGTTCCTCTCGTGATTTCTCAGCTGTCGAGAGGCGTGAGCAACCACCCGACCGTGCTGCATCAGAACACATCTTAAGCCCTTCCCTGAGGCATCACTATGTATCACCAAACCACCGGAATCATCTGGTACTGTAAGAATGGGCGCTGTGGTTAACTTCTGCTTCAGTGTCTCAAATGCCCGGGTACACTCCTCTGTCCACACAAACGGTACCTCCTTCCGTGTCAGCCTCGTCAACGGTTCAGCGATTCTTGAAAAGTCTTGGACGAACCGCCAATAATATCCTGCCAGTCCCAAAAAGCTTCTGATCTCGGCCACTGACTTCGGTGTTGGCCAATCTCTGATAGATTCTATCTTTGCCGGGTCCACTGAGATGCCTTCGTCCGAAACAATGTGTCCCAAGAACTGAACCTTGTCGAGCTAGAACTCACACTTGCTCAATTTCGCGTACAGCTTTTCTTCCCGAAGAATTTGTAGAACCGTGCGCAGATGTTCGACGTGCTCCTCCCGGTTCTTCGAGTAGACTAGTATGTCGTCGATAAATACAACGACAAACGTGTCCAAGTACTTCGCAAACACCCTGTTCATCAAATCCATAAATATCGCTGGAGCATTGGTAACACCGAACGGCATCACAAGGAACTTATAATGTCCATATCGGGTCCTGAAAGTCGTCTTGCATATATCCTCAGCCGCTACTCTGATCTGATGATAGCCAGAACGGAGATCCAACTTCGAAAATACTTTGGCCCCACTTAACTGATCGAATAAGTCGTCGATGCGCGGAATTGGGTACTTGTTCTTTATTGTGACTTTGTTCAGCTCTCGATAGTCTATACACATCCGCAGCGATCCATCCTTCTTCTTCACCAACAGAACTGGTGCACCCCACGGTGAAATGCTTGGCCGGATAAATCCCTTTTCCAGGAGTTCTTCAATTTGCTTCTTCAATTCTGCCAACTCAACCGGTGCCATTCTGTACGGGGCCTTGGAAACTGGTGATGTACCTGGAGTCAAATCGATTGAGAATTCCAAGATGCGTGAAGGTGGTAGACCTGGTAAATCTTCAGGAAACACATCCAGAAAGTCCCGAACAATCTCTGGGGCTGGGCTCTCATCAAAATCTATAGCTGTCAACTCTTTTGGCTTGGCCCTATACTTGGCTGGCTCCAAAGATTCGCTCCCGCCTTTGAAAATAAACTCTTGGTGATTGGGAATGCGGAAGATCACATTCCTTGCTCGGCAATCAATAACTGCATGGAAAGTACTCATCCAATCCATCCCGAGAATTGCGTCATAGCTGCCTGTTCCAATCAAAAGGAAATTCGCATAGAATTCCCCGCCACACACTACAACCGGACATGATCTACATTCTCGACTAGATACTATAACACCATTACCCGTATGTATTTCCCAACCCTTGATTAGTGGTTCATGCGGTATGGAGTGTGTATCAACGAAATGCACAGATATGAAACGGTGCGATGCTCCAGAATCAAATAGTACTCTAGTTGGCATGGAATGTACGAGTAGAATACCTGTGACAACTTCACCTAAAGCCTCAGCCTGCTCGGCGGTCAAGGTGAAAGCCCGTCCCTGACCGCGGCCTATGTAGGGTTGCCTCCGCTCCTGTGATCTCTGCTGCTGCGGTTCAGACCCTCCCTGTAACTCTGTCCGCTCGAGGCAACCGCTAACTCTGTGCTGGCTGGATCCGCAAATCAAACACTGTCCCTTGGTGCGGCGACAGTCCTTCTGGGTGTGCCCATCTCTGTTGCAGTAGCCGCAAACTACGTTCTTGCTCTGGGGGCGATGCTGGGGCACGAATGGACACTTCATCTGTGTCGTTCCTGGCCTGTGAACTGGTATGACTCCTCGAGATGGTGCGTGGGTACGTGCTGAAACAACTGGGGGCTTCCTAAATTTGTTGATCAGTTTCTCCTGAATTCGTGCCGCGTTGAGTACCTGTGCAAAAGTTTGCAACTCGAGTGACGCGATCAACTACTGCAGCTCGAAATCAAGTCCCTGTAAGAAACGCCTGGCCCTGGTGGCCTCTGAGGCGACCATGTACGGAGCAAATCGGCTCAGACGGTTGAATTCTGCCGCGTATACGTCCACGGGACGGCCATTCTGCTTCAGTAGGATGAATCTTTCTTCCATCTCTGCCTTGGCGGTGGAAGGGAAATAGTGGTCCAAGAAGCACTCCTTGAATTTGCTCCATTCGATTGGCCTTTCTAATCTGCTTTCTTCAACTGACCACCAAGTACGGGCTTCATCTTCCAACTGGATCTTTATCACATTCACTTTATCTTCATCTGGTACCCTGGCAGCCGTCAGTAGGTTCTCCATATTAACCAGCCATTGCTCGGCCTCGAGTGGTTCGGCTAGTCCCGTAAATGCAGCAGGATGTAAACTCCGGAAATCTGACACGGTGCCAGCCCTGGCAGAAAAAGCTGGTGGAGCAGTGCCCTCGGGGGCGGTAATGAGGGCGGAGGGCCCCCCTGCAGCGATAATAGCCCTGAGTCCCTCGGTAAGTAGGTCCGTATTTCTCTCCTGAGCTTCTGCGAGAGACGTCAGTGCACTAAGTATCCTCTCCGTGCGATCCTGAGAACTTGAGTCCGAGGAGTGGTCGTTCGGGGACGTCATATCGCTGGAAGATATTTAAAAGGATATGATTAGATACAAGGATGAAAGTCAGGAATAGTGAAGCGAAAATAATGTAATACAGTGTAGTTAATGTTATCCCTTACTACTAAACCTGGCTTTGATACCAACAAAACCATGTCACGTCCCGCTTCCCAAAATACGGAAAACGATGAATGACTAGGCCAGCCATGTTCTTACGGTCAAGGAATAATCCCGCCGCAGTCACACTTCGGCTTCTAGCATTACATGGTAATCAGTAAACAAAGCACAGAAATAAAGGAAATACATCACTAAAATATTACATCAACTTTTATTATTCACAATTTACAATGAAATAAGAAAAAGAACTACTAACCAAGTTCGAATACAAGGTCTCTTTAGGAAAAACAGAAAAATGAAGGAGGTAATCCCGACTAAATCTCCGCAAGCTCGAAGGGCAGGTCCGACTCCTGAGCTGGTTCTTCCTCGAAGTCTGAGCATGCATACTCAGGTCGTCAGAGCGACGTAATAGCAATATTATAAAAGTGACAAGTAACAAGCACAGAAGGTAATAACAGTGGAAGTAAAATGCAGATAATTAATATGTCACTAACCGATGCAAGTATGATCTGTGTCTCTATCAGTCTCTAAGTCATCTTTGAAATCGAGTTGTGGAAAGGAGGATCATGAACGAGGGTCTCGTACATACCCGAGACTACAGCCCGCTATCGCCCGGGATATAACCCTGTCAGTCGGACCACTAGGCCCAACCTAATATATATAAGAGCCGCTGTTCGAATGATCATCCTCTAAATCACCGTCCTCGCTAAATACGATGCTCTTTCCACTTCGATTTCCCCATTTTCCCCAGATTTACACTATTTATGAGTATGGTCTAGTCGTGTACAAGTATGCACCAATAACACGATTTTTGTCACTGTTCACTGTATTATTCGCTGTCACGAATCATTCATTTTTCCATTGGCGTACTTGACACTCCTAAACCAATACCATTCACGCACGATAATGCATTGTACACTGAATAAGAACGCGCACTATCACTAGGTGTATGGCAATCCGGTAAGATATGTGCATTTATGCAGTTAACAAGTCATGTGTAATACGAACTATTATGCACCTTACGAACTTATAAAAATTGCATTAAATCATACGTTCAAAATTCAGTGAAACGATACAAAGACGGTAACAAGTAAACTCAGTCGGCAGTTCAGCAAAATTTACTTCAGTGCAATCGGATTTCGGGTTTGCAAGTTATAGCCGTTTCATTTTAAGTGCTCGCTGCAGGAAATTCAGTTTCTGAACTAAACGTCCGTTTCGCGACACAATTTTCACCCTGTTGGGGTCAGAATTGAGCGACGCTATAGTTGAATGAAATTTATTTTTTTCAATAGGGTTTCAAACGAACCAGACAGATTCTCAATCGCGCCTCTACGTCAGAAGTTATGTACTGTACAACAATAGGGTATCAGTTCTGTTTCTGTTTAGGACTGCTATACGTCCTATTCTTTTAAATTACAGTTTAAATAGTAAACGACGGTAAAAAGGGGTTAAATCACTTTCATTATTTAGCTAACTGTTTCATCTTCACTAAAGTATAGGGTTCCACAATATACAAGTTCAAGCAGCAAAGGGGTAAGCATTACGAGATAGAAATCAACAGCCAGAGCTGCTCTGGACTGCAGTCCAGAGCCGCTCTCCGAACCAGTTTCCGTCATATTTTCAGCATAGAAACAATTTAAAACTTTTATGGGGTTCCAGATCGTCGAGTCGGCTTCGATTTGAGCCCTCGAACGCATCATTCCAATTTTTAAACAATTAATTATGATTTTTACAAGTTTCAGACACGGGAAATTTTCAGTTTTAACGGGTGTGATCGGGGATGATCGTTCAAGTCAGTAACGATTATATTTTTTCAGTAAAATTTTAACACAATGTTGTTTACCACACGGGCCAGCTTATATGATCAATTTCCGTTAGTTTAATGGAAGGTTTTCATTCGGGTTTCGCATCAAACACTTGCGTCATAAGATTTTACACGAATCAATTACACGGAATTAATAGGATTTTGAATTGTAACAGAATAATCTAGCAAGTGGGGTACTTGCCTGGAGACGCGTTGACGACGCACGGGAGTGGCAACGGCACGAACGCGCAACGAACGGTACGGTTTGGGTTCACGGCCTCGACTCGAGTTTGGGTTCGTCGTCGGAGTTGCCCGGGGGATGGCTCGTGATCAGTGAAGGCGGAGTGGGGTGCTGTGAAGCTCCTGGGGATGTGCTGGGGTCGGCGGTGGTCGGCGGAGGTAGCTCCGGCGATGAATTTGAGGCTCGAGGCTTGGCGGCCGAGGAGAGAGGGAGGAAACAGTGGGTGGTGCTCGGGTTGGTAGGAGATGATGCTGATGACGCAGAGGATCGACGCGGTGGTTCAGGGGCAGTGGGGAGCGGGTGATCGTCGGCGAGATGGGGTGCAGGGGGCTTTGCGATGGGTTGAAGATGGTGAGGAGCCACGATGGTTTAAGGTGGTGGTCGGTGATTGTGGTTGTCATCGTTGGGCTCAGCGGGGAGGTGTGGACGGTGGTCTGAGGAGTGGTCGGAGATGGGAGGAAGGAGGAGGTGAGTGTAGTGAAGGAAAAAAATGCAGTGGAGGTGAGTGCTCGTCCTTGTATGGAGGCGAGGGAGACGAGGTCACGGGCGCGCGCGCGATCGTGGGTCGGGGTCGTGGGGCACGAAGACGGGGACGTTGGCGACGACGCGGGGGCGTGGGGCGACGTGGAACGCGTAAAAGAAAAGGAGCGGGAAAAAACTGAACGAAGTGGGGAAGAAAGGGATGCTAACGGGTCGGGTTGCATCACGGGTAAGGAGAGGCATGGGCCGGGCCGGGCCGGGCCGGGGGATTATAAATATAGGTATTTAGTTTTTCGTAGACGAAAAAGAGAGATAAGTGAATGGTCCGGCTTTAACTTTAGGTTTTATTTTATTAGCTTTTGGTTTTTATTATTCTGTTGGGCTGGATGATTGTTTATATATATTTAGTTTTGTTTTGGGCTGGTTTTTTTTTTTGGGGAATTTGTTTAATTAATTTTGTTTGTTTTGGGCTTTGATTTTAAAGGTTTAGAAAAATCAATTATTAAAACTTAAGCAACCAATTCCTACGAAATTACGAGGAAAAATAGGAAAACATTCGGAGACTTGGGAAATATAGAAAAATTTCATTGATGGAAACGACAATTTACAGTAGTGGAAACAAACGAACATCAATACCTGAAAAAACCTATTGTTCCTATCGATTTAATAACTGCTGAAAGAAAAAATGTTGAGTTTATATAACCGCAATGACAGAAAACTCAAAATATAACCGTTATTTTAAGTAGCGGTTAAATAGTCTGCTTCATGTTACTGTAGTGAGCTCAAAATATAACCGTTACGTTAAGTAGCGGTTAAATAGTCTGCTTTCTGTTGTTGCAGTGAGCTCAAAATATAACCGCTATTTTAAGTGGTGGTTAAATAGTCTACTGTGAGCTCAAAATATAACCGTTATTTAAAGTAGCGGTTCTATTTTAAATAGAACCAAAAATGTACTTAAGAAATCATATATCATAGTTAATATACAGAAATTTAGACTATTTACCCACAAATGTACATTATTTTCTCACAAATGTACATCATTTACAGAAATCAAATATCAAAGATCAGATACAAACATAAGCACACATCATATATACTTATGATATCTAAAAATTTATTGTTCCACACACATTTACACATAATATACACATGCAAAATCTAAAATTTATTATATCATTTAGGTAATTTCCGATTAGCTACCTCATAACACATCCTATATCTAAAAAACCCTACATAAATAAAACCAAACCCTAAACTAATAAAGTCATTGATTTATGTTATAAAATCGATCCAAGAAACATGAGAATATCCAGCAACAATCACAATTCAAATCACAGGAAAAAAAGCCCAATTTATATTTGAAAACCCTAACAAAAATCCCCCAAAAATAACAAACCCAATACTAATAAAAGTAATTAATTTACCTTATGAGATCGATCCACGAATCAAGAGAATACCAGCACAAATCGCAGTTTAAATCACAACAATTAAATCACAGCAAAAATCGTTCAATTTCGATCATTAACCCTTAAACCGCTGAAACTGTTTGGACAGTGGCACTTTTTATTAAATAAGAACCGCTACTTAAAGTAGCGGTTAAATATAAACCGTTCGATTTTAACCGTTAATTAAAATAGTCGTTAAAATTAACGGCTTAGATCTGTTAGATATATCAATTTCTCCAACGATGTATAATGTTCCGTTCCGATAAAATAAAGTCTTGTTTTCATAACACTCCCTAAAAGTTTCATAATTTGACAACACACCATTCAAATGGTTAGTAATCTCAATTCAAGATTTTAAAAATGACCAATGGCTCCACATCAGCATAACGGTATCAAGTCAGCACCATAACCTAATCTCGCCGCAGCCTAACCCCTCCATTTTCATCGTCGTCTACTCATCTTGGCCTTTCCCAGCCCTAACCCTACCCTCACCTCCGCTAGGCCCTAAACTCAACTCGCTCTACCCTCACCTCCGCTAGGCCCTAAACTCAACTCGCTCTACCCTCACCTCCGCTAGGCCCTAAACTCAACTCGCCTTCGCCTCTGCTCTATCCTCGTTGCCATCACCATCTCTCCTCCATCTTCATCTCATCTTTATACTCATCTTCATCACCATCTTTATCAACTCTGCCGCCCTCTCTCATATCTTCCAATGCCGACCACCCTTCCCAGTAGCCGGCAAACTCCATTAGCGGCGGAATAAATGTTTGATTCATTTAATTATATTTAGTAAAAACGAAATTGTCAAAATCTTATTCATAGTTAACTCTGTCAAGTCCACAAGCATTTACTATCATTCATTGACTGCCAATTATGGCAGATTTTTTTTAGATTTCTAATATTATCACTAACTGTATTCATTCAATTTAAATTTAGAAAAACTATAGATATCTTTTTAAAAAATTTCATGTAAATAAAAAATTTATACACCCCTTAATGTGATGTGTATATGTTGCTCAAATATGATCCCCGTGCAAATTGCTAGTGGTTATAACCCTAACCACAAAGTTGAACATGATCCAAACAAAAATAAAGAACATAATTAAGGTCCCAAACTGAAACAGAAACTTCTGTAGAGCATACATATAAGAGCCAAACGAGTAAAATAGAAGGGTGGAGACAAATTATTTCACCAAATCCCGACATCAATATAAACTCTCTAACTTAGAAACGAAATACCTTGGCAACTAGAGAAATTAAATACCGAAACAAGTCTGTTAACACAAACCACAAGGCTCCTACTTGCCACCGAGAGTTGGGAACTGGCCAGGGTCTTCAATTGCAGGAGCCGGGGTGTTGCTCATGGGCCCACCACCACCAAAGCCACCTCTTCCACCTCTCCCCCTGCCACGGCCACGACCACCAGGACTGTAGAATCTCTCCCCTTCAGCTGGCTTCAAAAACTCGTTGATGCTCAAAGACTGTCAAGAAGAATGCAGCCCAATCAAGAACAATATTTGATAGAGGAAAGCCTAAAATGCCATGGTTGTGTTATAGAAATAAATAAGCAATAAGAAATAAGTGGAAAAGAAAAATTAGAAAAGAACAATATAAATAGAAAAGAGATGGTTTTAGATGATTACTATAAATCTTAAAGTTTATATGTAATGATAATAAAATATTTGGAAGGATGATAACAGCGCAAAAATGGAAAAAAATTTGTTGACATGGAAACAGTGTACAGGCTCATCAGATAGATTTATTATAATAATAATTATCTTATCAGAACTCAATTGTTCTATCATTCCACATGATAATTTGGGGGGGGGGGGGGGGGGGCATGAAGGCTAATTGAAGGATTAAAAAGATGCATCCAATGGCTAAGCTGTGATGCACGCACAATATAAGCGTGTTCATATGGTGTTTATCCCAACTTAATGAAATATATATAAAAAAAATTTGGCATTCGAATTTATTTCACATGGCTACGCATACATCATTAAGACCATAATAAGGTAATAGGGACTTTAGATGCCGCGCACTTGAAATTGGATTTAGTCTTGATAATGTCAGGTCCCGTACAAACAAAATCAAATGAAAACATTTATTTATCCCAGCTTTACGAAATAAATAATATTATTAACAGCTGATGTGGTTATCTAAAGTACCTTCTTCCCGGCATTCTCTCTCTTCTTTGATTCCTTATCAGCACCCTGTGAAGTCCATCGTTTTATAAGCACCATATGAAATCAAGTCTAGAAGACACATATGTTAATCGCAACTAAAAGTTTACAGCAAACTTACCAGCTTAATGAAAATTTCATCATTTCCTTTCTTGACAGACAGTGGCTGCATCGATTCAAGCTCCTTGTCGATAGTAACTTTCCTTTCTTCAGTCTTCAGAGAAAGCAGGGCTTTCCTTTTCTCCTCCCTAATTTTCTCATACTCATCCAGAGTCATCTCCTGAACAAATTCACACTAAAACAATTACTAGATGTGAATAATGCCAAAACTACTAATTGCTAGAAGAAGATGAGATTTTAAATAATATGGTCTCAATAGCATTGAATATTTGCTTAAAACAGTTCGTTCCTGTGTATTTCAATAAAAAGCGGTCATATTTCTCCTATTAAATAGTAGAGAAATTCTTCTGAATTAGGTATGCAGGTAACTAGAAACAAAGTTTAATATTAAAAGAGCCAAGGAAAGAATTAAGTTAGAAGAATTAACTAGAATAACCATGGCATTTAGGCTATAGCACTAAATAGTCAAACCTATGAAACTGCCTGTAAAATATGACGCTCACATGATAACTTGTAAAAAACATCAACTCTCAACTAAGATGGATATCCTATAAAATCTATTCCAGACCAAAAGTTTGAAGCATGTGTTAACATGTAGCTACGGTAAGCTTCTGTAAAGTAGACATGGAATGAAAAGCATGCACTACCTTGATCGTATGACAACAAAAAATTAAATGTGGGCCCTATGAAATGGATAGGTAGCGTTCGATGATGGTTTCAAATATGCAGAAAGGGTCAGTCAATATCTTGTCACGACAACAAATAAAAAATGAATCGAGAAACAAACAAATGAATTCCTCACATGTGCCGCTATTGAACTATCCAAGGATCTACCCATATGGCATAAAACTGGAGAAGTATAGTAGGCAAATTCAAAATGAAGAATGCGTCTTTTCAGAAAATGCATATGCATAATTGAGTACAGAAGCATTCATGTCTACTTACACTTCACACACTAAAAAAACTGAACGAGGAAAAAAAATAGATTGCTGTTCTAGATCCCATCATGCAAGCAACAAACTAAGATGCTTAGCTGTGAATCTAAAGATGAGGCCTAGGTGATTTACTATATGCCCGCAACGGAACCAGTTAGCAACAAATAAGCAAAGCCACATGGTTCTTTAAAAAGGCAATATGGTTTGTGTGCATGTGTGTGTAATGAAGAAATGCCCTAGGAGGGAATTCCTCTTATGGCAGCGGTCAAAAGTCAACCCTCCATCTTTTTTCAGCGATCGGCATCCTCCATCTCCATCTTCATCGTCTAAGATGTAGATACACCAAATTTCATGTGATTGCAACACCTTTCCACCATTAATTTAGTGGGTGCAGAATTAACAGCTTTCCAATAATAAAACATTATCACATCCCTAAATCAACGGTGTAAAAGTTTTTGAATGACATAATAACTACATCTAAAACAATGAAGATCAAGATGGACTGTTCCGGTCGTTGGAAAAAACGGTGGAGGGTTGATTTTTTTTGACGCCATAGGAGGGCTTCCGTCCTAAGACCTTTGTCCTCCATTATTCTAATACATATATCAATATATAAATAAGTACATATTTATAGCAGATTTCTGTATTAGGACATGATGTGAAAAGCATGTCAATACCTTGATGATACCACAATAAGTATTAAATATGGGCCGGGTGAAATGGGTTGCATGCATGTTTTGTTGGTTTCAACTATGCACAAACCTTTGGATCGGCCAATAGCTTGATGATATAGAAAAGGAGAAATGAGGACCATATGAAATAAATTACTTGAATGGCTGTTGAGTGATTTCAAGTTTTCAACTATGCAAGGACCTCTAAATAAGGCATATAAGACTTCTTTAAGAAATACAAAGTAGAAATTTCCAAAGTACGGAATCCATATGGGTATATCATATTATCTTGTTCGCTTTTGTACTAACTTTCAGTATTAATATAATTCATGAATCGGAGTCTTTCGAATCTAGTTTTTTCATCAAAATCATCAAAAGAATGTATATTGCAGCAGGGCACTGCAAAACTTACAGCTTTTATGTATGAATGGAAATTCCAACCGCCCTCCCCCACCCCACCCAAAAAAAAACGCGCACACAGGGAGGGAAGAAGGGGGGGGGAAGGGGGAGAGAGAGATGTACGCAAAATGGCCAATAAAAAGGGAAAATTGTACAGGGTTTCCTAGATCCATCATGCAAAAGATAACGAACAAAGTTTGTTGGATACAAATTGAAGATGGGGCCGAGGTGACTTTACTATTTGCCTGCAACCAAACCAGGTAGGCACCAAATAAGCAAAGCTGCATGTTCTTTAATAAGGCATTATGGAAATAAGTTGGCAAAGCAAATATCAATCAATAGATTGTCATTATGGAGGATTTTTGTACTGGGGCATGACGAGAACAGCATGCAAATACCTTGATGCTAACACACTAAGAATCGGATTTAGGCCTGGTGATATGAACTGCATAGATTATCAGCCATGACAGCCAATACATTGATGGTACCAGGGGAAAAAAATAAGAACAGATGAAATGGATCCCATGCATGTGTTGTTAATTTGAAGCATGCAAGGACCTCTAAATAAAGCATAAGATTTAAAGACAAGCAGATGCTTCCAGAATGGAGAATGTACATTACGACAGGTCTCTGCAAAACAGGAGTGCTAAAGCATTCATGTATACATAAATAATTTATAACCCCCCCACCCCCCGGGGAAAAAAAAACCTGCGAGAAAGAGAGGAAAAACACAAATGACCAAAAAAAGGATGGGAGGAAATTGTACAGGGCTTCCTAGAACAATCGTGCAAATAAAAATTGAAGTTGCTTGAATGCAAATCAAATAACGGGCCTACATGATTTTGCTATATGCCAGCATCAAAACCAGGTAGCACCAGATATAAGCTACAAGGTTCTCTCAGAAGGCATGGTGGAAAACCCTTGGCAAGGGATATTCTAACTAATAGTGGAAAATTACAACCGTTCAGAACTACAAAGAGGTTAGATGCTTCCATCTAACAATTGAAAGTTATAAAGATAAAAGCAAAAAAAGGATACCCTTCTTTCAGGGTCTTTATTCGGAAAGTGTCATTTAAAGAACATGATTGTAGTACAGGTTTATGAAATAGGGACAATTTTTAATGAAATTAATAAATGGAGGACATTTAGCTACCAGAGTTCACCAGTCACCACAATCACCACCATGGCCAACATGACAAACACAAAGGAATTATTCTCATTATGAACTACGAGAAAATTTAGAACTTTAATATAACTACAGCTAATCATATTCATGGGTAAGAAGGTGACTAGCTACATTATCTCAGTTGTACTCCTATATACATAATCTTCAGTATGTCAGTAAATGTATACATGACGAAATGAAATATGAAGGAATATAACAAACGAATAAATTAAAGTGCATAAGCAAAGGTAAACAATATGCTCTTCTAAACAAGCTATAAGAACTTCATGGTTCAACTGAATGACACAGAAAAAATAAACACCGCCACCAACAAACCATTCACTCAGCTGGAATGTAGAAAATGTAGCATCAATTATGGTGGAAAGATTTAGTAAGAGATTACTCCAAGTTTAAAGCCTGTCAATTATTGAAAAAGAACAAACACATACTTAGAGAAAGAGAAATCTGTGTTGCATCCAAATATCCAACTATTCATATGATCACATCCTAATTAGTATCAATTCCGATATATTATACAAGGCGGATACACAGATTCACAATTTTTCCAAACGACAGGGATATGATTTTTGGAATCATTTTTTTAGTACTTTATATATAACAATACAAATAATCCACACATCCAAAAATTCCTAGATTCTCCCCCCTTCTTTCTAGACTTTCTCGCAATATAGATGAATTTAAAGTATGAAAATCTGAAGGAAACCTGTCAAACAATTTAATTATGTAAAATAATATACCCAGACTGACAGACTGTCATCGTTTTTTATACTCTTTATCAAACAAGTGTGTAAATTATATAAACGCATCTATGAGTTAGATTGCATTAACATCATTGATGTGGTTCTCATTGATTAACGTTCAATAGATATTGAACAAAATACACATTTTAGGATGTGCTCCCCTAAGCATCCAAAATATGTATTAAATATAAATACAGGTCCTCTACAAAGAATTTGTTCAGCATGTTCCCATCCATACGATATTAACACCATTTCCTCTGTTCCGCATCTTACTTCACATTCCCTCAAATTTTATTCTATTTACTTTCTATATATTTACTATGTGTATGAGCAAAAGGAATGAGAAAGAAAAGTCATCCAAGGATGCAACTGTAAGGCTTTAATTTCTCCTTGAGTTTATCTCAAGCCTTTGTGAAGAAATTAAATGGAAAGCAATGGATAAATTAGATGTAGTTCTAGCAGGCAAAATTTTGGCTTAATTTAAGAGGATCAGGAGATTAGATGGGCCAAAGCTATGCAGCTGCTGAAAACATTTTGTGGAGCGAATGAGATCTAATTTTATAATATTCGGCGATAGACCATGCAAGGAAAGAAGATGTAATGGGGGGAGTCAGGCAGAATTAGCACACAACAATTTTGTTTTATAGCAATCTTCAACCATTCAGTTCAGCCCCCCCCCCCCCCAAATGCTACATAAAATACATTATTTTGACAATGTGAATCTTTGCAAACTAAAACCCTTGTTTCTGCAAAATTTCTCCAACAAAAACAACTTCCAACATGGGATATAAAGCAATGCCTAAAAATATGGGTTCAATAGCAAAATACGCGGAATTCGAGAATTCACGCTTAAGGAGATAGAATGGGCAGGTGCGTACATGCTGTAAGGGAAGTTAAGAGAGAAAAAATGGGATAGATCGCACACTGTTTGCCCTACTTGAAAGAGAGTTATGGGTAACCATTGATACCCTCAATGAGTAACACATACAAATTATAAGAGCTAAAAGAAATTCATTTCAGAAGTTATCCTGTAAATTGGTAAAGAAGTTACAGAAGAAGATATTATTTACTAAGGAACTATGCAATATATGGTTTATAGTTATTAAATGTACATGAGCTTACAGGTTTACCATTTAAGTGGAAGATTTAAGATTAATGGCTCAATATAATGTCTAGCAAGGAGAGGTCTACGGTCTACGATGGATTGATCATGTGTAATGGACGAAAGTAAATAACTACATTTAGAAGTAGCACTGTAACTTGTGCGGCAACAAGGACAAGGCTAGCTTAAAAGGACAAAACTTGCACCTTTACAGAAGATATCCATTAGTTAAGTTAATAGAGAAGTCTCCCACAAGAGTTAAATGGAGCACAGGACTACATTTAGAAAAATTCCAGTTAAATTATTCCTATTAGAAATTACTGAAAACATCAGAGACATCAGAAAACTAAGAAAATTTATTGGTCCTAGTATACAAACTTCAAACTGATCATTAATGGCCAGCAAGACACTTCCTGTCGTTTGACCAAAACACTTGTTAGGACACAGTTGAATTGAGCATACAAATCCATTTTCACAAGTTCCACTTTTTATAAATATATTGTGTTCTGTGTCTACGTCAGTGTCTGTGCACATGCTTCGTATATGAAAATCGACATTCCATCACCATAGCTAATAATAACAACACATAACAGCTCTTGAAGCATCCATCAAAATATTAAGAGTAACGAAGATATAAGAAGAATTTATGACTGACCTTATCTTCTGCTTTTGCTTCTTCTTCATTAGCTGTGTTCTCTTTGTTATCCTTGTCAGCCTCCAGAGGCTTTCCCTCTCCCTGCTCTGGTTGCTTTTCAGAAGTTGCAATCTTCTCCTCAGCATTCACGTTTTCCTCAGTTTCTCTATTCGGTTAACAAGATCATGTTAAAATAATCACGCATGTAACAACATCAACAAATAAAAAAACCAATGAGTATGAAAAATATTAACTTTGCAATAGCATCATCATTCATTGTTCCCCAATTTCCTCTTCCAGATCCCTCACGCTTCATCTCGTACCCGCGTCCAGTTCCGCTCCTGCGCTCATAAGCCCTCCTTGGAGGGTGTTCTGTGTCGCCTTCAGCCTCGCCCTCGACATTCCCATGCCCTCTCTGACCACCTACATGGAATTGACGTGCTGGGCCATATCCTCCTCCACGAATCGGCTTACCTCCATCGCCTTCCTCAGTTGGACCGCCACCACGTCCGCCACTATAGCCTCTAGTAAATCCATTCTCATTCACATTCCCGAAATCTCTATTTGGGCTGATCCCAGCTCCTCCTCTCCCTCCTCTTCCTCGTGCAGGCCCACCTCTGCTGGCACCACCTCCTCTTGGTGGTGCGCTGGTGGAGTTCCTAGCATCTCTCACTGTATCCATAAATTCAATAAATGTTAAATTATAACTGAATTATAGATCTATCTTGTGCTTAGAGAATGGAAACCCTAACATGTTCCTTTAGTGCCAAAAGGTAGTGAGAAACAAGTGGAGAAGTAAGGATAGCATTCCTTCTTTTTCAAAAAATAAAACAGAGTGATTGCAGAATTGCAACAACTTAACATGGTATTTGTTGAACTTGCAGGGGGAAAACACAAGTTGAACATAACATTCCAAATAGCTACCATTTACCATGAATTAAATACTCGATATATATATATATATATATATATATATATATATATATATATATATATATATATATATATATATATCATTTGAACAAAAGAAATCATCAAGTTGCACTTAAATTAACTAAAAGACGCATATATAACTACAATATAAAGCCAAATACCTCAAATTAGAACCCCGAATTTAAAAAGACTAGATCTTTTGTACATGTGATGCTGGTTTAATTGAGGGGGAAAATCAACATAGATTCTTCGAGGTAATCTTAATTCAATAATATTCTCTCAAATTATTTAACACTTTAATTTAAATAACATTTATGTCAATAAAGATAGGTCGATGTTTTTTCGTAATTCAAAAAGGAGTTAATTTCACTAAACGAACTAGCATGTTATTCATATATTTTATCAAATGCAAGCAAACAACATGAAGGTGGCATTTTACCAATCAATTTAATGAAATTTGGCATAATTCAGTTTGATGCTGTACAGCTTCTTATGCAAAAACTGCATCATTACAACAACAGGATAGTAAAGCTTAGGAAAACTGCTACTTAAACTTCAGAAAATCACAAAATGCACTTGAGTTGATTCTTTAAAACATGGATATTATTATAAAAACAACGAAAGAGCATCTTTTCACTTGTTATATAACTATAAAGTAAAGATGAATAGCTAAAAGAATGAACTTTATTAGCACAAAAAACAGTACACGTGGGGTAATCGGAAGAAAAAGGAAAAAGAACCCAAATTTCAATATAAATGTCATGCGAAACAAAATCACAAGCACGATACACACCAAATCTCAAATCGGAACAAATTATACAGCAGATCGAGAAAGACCCTTACCAGCTTGAGCGGGAGGGGCCGGTTTCGTCGGCATCTTCGCCGCCGCCGGAGCGGCGGCGGCGGCGGGAGATTTCTTCCCCCCGGAGGCGGCAGCGGCGTAGGCGGCGGCCTTCTGCTGCTGAGCAATCGCGATCAAGTGAGAAGGATCGTCGTGGTCATCATCTCCGAGGAGACCAAATGGATTCACAGTCGCCATCTCGAACGTGAGAGGGATCGGAGCTGAGATCAGATCAAGTGGTTGTTACAAAACCCTAGAGATTGACGTGATCGAAATTGGTCGCCATTGAAAACCCTAAAAAACACTATAGAAATTGGGGGGTATTTTAGTGAAAAAAACACGAGTGAGAGAATGAAGAATGAAACCCTAGCCGCCCACCTCACCCTGAATATATATTGGAGCCTGATTTGTTGGATTTCTGCAGTTTGGGTGTTTTCCAAATAAGTACTTCAAATCTGCTCCAATTCTATATTAGTACCTTAAATCTTCATATTTGTTGTAGGATCCCTCAAATCCTTCTTAAGTTGCTCCAAATTACTTTTTTCTTTTCTTTTTTTCCCTCCTACTCCTCTTCTTTTTCGTAATAGCCCCTTGCAATCCCTTAAATACTTCTCTCACATACTTTTAGATTCGTGCAAATCTTTTTTTCACGCTCTTAATTCCTTTGCACGAATCTTAAAGTCTATCCAATGGCTTGCAGGGGCTTATAGAGAAAATTTCTCTATAAAACCTTCTAGAAAAGATTTTTCCAAATGAGAAGTTTTGAATTCAAGACTTCTCACCTAAAAATAAGGAAGCGTCATTGCCGTTCGAGCAGAATGGACTGCATGTTAGGACCTCTTATGCCCTGCTCTTTAGCAACCTAACCATAATCCTTCACTTTTGATTCCCAATGTTCCAAACCCTAAGAGCTCATAACAATTGGGACTCAACGGTTAGGGGGGAATTAGGATTTTCGAGGAGGTTGGAAGGGAAAACTAAAGTTTTCGAGAAGAAATAGGGTTCAAATTAGGGTTTTCGAGAAAAAATGGGGGCAAAATCAGGATTATCAGGAAGAAAAATATGGAGCAAAATTAGGGATTTCCAGAAGAAACGGAAAGGAAATCAGGGTTTTCTGGAAAAATTTGATGCCATATTAGAGTTTTTAATTGATTTACCTAATATCACGATTTAATAAATCCATGAATTGTGTAATTTTATAACGTGGTTTAATCAAAGTTAATTGAATCAACTGTAAAGGAGAACTCATGTTAATTTGAATGATTTAAGGGCCTGCTTAGTACATGAAGAAGGTTATGAAATATCTTCTTGCTTAGTATGAAGCAAATAGAATTTTCAGCGACGCTAGATATAAGATTGCGCTTGGTATATGGAATGAAACATTACCGGAAATCCTCACATTTTCGGGAATGAGATGACCGTGCATCTAATTCAAGGAATGCTGCATTAATGTGCTTGGTATATTTTAATCATTCCCAGTAATATATGTATGTGCAACCGTCAATAGACGGCGAGACCGGAAGAGGTCCGGTGGATGGCGGCAAGACCGGCAACAAACGGCCGATCGGAGGCGGGCCGGCGAGCGGTTGGCAAAGGGCAGCGGGGCCGACCAGCGATGAACTGCGGCTGACTGACGATGAACGTCCGATCGGTGGCGGGTCGGCCGGTGAATTATAAGCGACGACCGGCTCGACGGCAAACGACCGATCCGTGGCAGGCCGTTTTAGTGAACAATCGGTGATGACCAGCGACCGGACGCCGGCGAAGAGCTGATCGGTGGCAGGCCGGACGGCAGACGACCGACAATGGACGGCGGGCGGGCCGGCCGGTGGGTGGCGATTGAGGCCGACGGCGGATGACCATGACTCATTTCATGTTAGATGGGAATATTTTATTGTAATTTAGGATAGACACATGTTTTTGGGTAATAGGGTTATCATGAAATGAGATCATTTGATTATCATGGTAATCCTATATTTCCGAGAGTAATCAGACAAGGTATGACTTAAACCCATTCGTCCTGCCCGTAAATATAGGGTATTTTTAAGTTGAAACACACACCTAAAGCTGGTTTAATTTTTCCTGCAAAAATTTCAGGTCGGGTTCAAATAAAGTTCCAAACCAAGCCGTCCAACCCTGATAATTAACCCAGCCAACTCAATTAGCCTTTATATTGTCCATTTTCTTCATGCAGTTGTAGGTCATGGTGTTCTAAGCTGTTTTGGTTGCTTTGTTTTCATGTTCTGCCTCTATTTTCATGTATGAACTTGCTAGCGATGTCAGTATAAACATGCATTATGGTTGTTCGTATGAGGATGTAATGTTCGGAAATTTCTACATTAATTGTGTACATGTTTATTATGCTGCAAATAAAATTAGCCCCCGGAAATTTCGCAGAGGTCTAAATTTTTTTAATTTTCTAACAAATTAAAAAAAATAATTGTGACTTGGTTACCGAAGAGTAAATCCGAAAAACCCAACACAAACCGGTCTTCCGTTGGAACAGTAGCCCGTCCAAACCCACACATATACATGTCCGGGGCCTTTGTGTATGTAGTTTCTTAAACCTGTCAGGTTTTAACGAGGTTCGGGTTTAGAATCGTTATTTCATATCGAGTTGATAATTGCTCAAAATCTCGCCTGATCCAGCTCATTTTCACCCCTAGTCGGAAATCGGTCATATATTCCCGTCAAAATGGGTTTCCACATTTTCCATTGTGTATCTTACATCATCACAGGACCTATCTTACATCATCAATGTAATCCACATCGTCACTCATTAATGATCTGTAATATAATACAAAAGTTCTAATACAAGTTCTAGACGGCCAATAAGCATGGCCCCACAAAGAAGACATCCAAAAACAACATCATGCCATAGAACTCACATACAATAATAGGAATTAACGGTATTCCTAAGAATTGAAGGTTCGGGAGTAATCAAAATCAATAAAAGCAGATCTATTCGTGGACAGTTTGTCAAGTGCAAGGTTTGCGCTCCCAGGAACAGAGGGAAAACGTCAAGAATTGAGTCTTATGCTCCAACCAACAAATGAAAATATTAGTAACAACTGTGTGCGCGCCTGATATCGAAGATGCGCCTATTTGCGCTTCTTCTGAAGTTCTTGCAACAAAGGAGTGGTCAACAAGAGTTTGAAGAATGATATTCAAGAATACAATATTGATATTGAAGGCAATATTGACATGTTAAAGAACAGGTTCAGGTCTGGGGAATGTGATGGCTTAAGAACAGGTTCAGATCCTTATAACTTAAGGTCTTTGAATCCTATGAGACGTGTGGGTCTCATAAGAGAGTTCTCCTTACGAGTCGTGAGGATCTCGTAAGTGTAACTTCTCCTTAGGAATCGTGGGGATCCCTAAGTGTGTTGCTCCCAGGTATTTTCTCCTTACAAGGTCGAGAGGACCTCGCAAGTGTTTTTTAACGAGATTGCGCCCTTTCGGGTTTTCACAAACTCGCTGGTAGCCCTGCTGTTTTTACTCACGGAGCCCTTTCGGGTTTTCATCTGTACCCGTTTTGCTTATGGACGTACCGTTTTTTGTACGAGTTTGCGTCATTTTGGGTTTTCACAAACTCGCTGGTAGCCCTGCTGTTTTTACTCACGGGGCCCTTTCGGGTTTTCATCCGTGCCCATTTTGCTTATGGACGTACCGTTTTTTTATTTTATTTTATTTTTTTATGTGTCAGCCCAAGGATGCTGCGGGTTTGCAGTAGTTTAAAGACGTTTCAGTCAGTAGTTAGTTTTAGGACGTTTCGGTCCATTATTAGTTTAAGGACGTTTCGGTCCGTCGTTGCCATATTTGAGGCGAATTTCTAGTTTACGGACTTTTCGGTCCATGGGGCTTTCTCTATGAATGAGCACGATGCCCCCGGCATGTCCATCTTTTTCGGAGCATGTGGTTGTGGCGGGTTCACCTTCCAGTTTTCCGACAGCGCAAACTTGCCTTGTTGGTATTGGTCTTCAACCCCGTTTTTGAAGACGTAACAATTTTCGATTGGGTGACCCACTACTTTATGGTAGGGACAATAGTTAGGATGGTTGACGTCACCAAGTTGCGGTGGGTGTCTCGGATCCGGCAGAGTGATAAGCTCGTTGCGCATTGCCAGTTCGAATAGTCTCCTTGTTTTATCCCGAAGGAATGAGTAAAGACGTCTCAACTTTTCATCGAAGGATCGCGGGTTATTGCTTTGGCGAACAACCGGTCTCGGGTTACTTGGTTGTTGTTAAGCGTTGGCGACGAAGGTCGCTTTTCCTTTACCCTTTTCATTTCGAAGTTCCGTTTTTGAGGAGGACGGCCTGTGGCCCATCTGATCCATCTGGGCCAGCTTGTCGAGAGCCTAGAAAGTGGTCGTCTTGAAGAACATCATGAATCGGGAGATGGTTGCCTGAGGGTCAAGGGTCCCCACGAACATGCCCACGGCAGGAGCCTCCTCTATGTGCTGTTCGCACTTTGACCATAGGTTCCGCCACCGAATGGCGTATTGAACCCAGGTTTCCCCCGGCTTCACTCTGGCGTTGATGAGTGCCATGATCGGGATGCGTTCACCAGCGAAACGCTGGGTGCATAGAAACTCCATTTTTGCAAACGTCTTGACAAAGTCATTCGGGAGCTCGAAGTACCATTCGAATGCTGTCTCCGACAAGCTGCCAACAAACTGGCGAAGCAGCAGTTTGTCGTCACCCCCAGTATTGCCGCAGAGAGCCCTGAACTGAGCGGCGTTCTGATGGGGATTGCATGTCCCCTTGTATACTTGGAATTTAGGGATCGTATATCCCGGCAGATATTTTATTTGATCGTACCAGCCCGGATAGGGTCGTCCAGTCTTGACGATCTGGACAGTCGCTTTGCTCGCCTGATGAGCTCATATCAAATATTGATGTTATTGATTAACTATCAAAAAAACACGGCCCGTCTGATCATGTTCCACATACATATATCCTTCAACAACACCGACAGGTGCACGGCTTGATTCATGATTAGCAAACACCTCATCCTCATTATCATCATCATATAAACCTTTTCCCATCCACGGCTATGAAGCAAAGCTCTAATTAAGATCTTACAAAGTTTTATGAGCGGCTATCGACCTGACATCAACCCTTTCCAACTAAATACCAAATTCATGGTTCATAAAACTATAATGAGAGAGGGACTTGCTATAGTCCTAGATGACCAATCGCGGCATCCTCCAAATTCTTGTAAATTATGGAGTCTAAAAGAAATGGAAAGACGCTATATTTGATATATAGAATTATGTGCAACTCTAAGGCGTTAGTATAGCCCAGAGCGGAATGAAACATATTACATATTAACAAACACCTGTACATGAAAAAATTCCTACCTTTTCCCCTTAGATCATTTGAGCACCAAACAATCAACTTCTTGTATCACCTCATAAACTTCGAAATACGTACCATTTAGTTGAAGATACCTTCCATTGCTGTTCTGCATGTTATCTGTTCATTTTAATGCAAACACATCAAGATACTGTAATTTTCCGAATATAATTATATCATATACAGTTTACAAGTACATATGTTAGCTACATTTGCGTTTGCGAACCATCATATTCCTTACCTATATTTAGTTGCCAATTTAATTTCATCAATTAATAGTAACAAGTCATATGCATCCCCCCCAAACCGCTATTAATATGCATAAAATTCTACAACAAATGCTCGCAACACATTAATTATAAAGAAGTAATAGATGCAAACCAAAATTGTGCCTCTGCTATATGAGCTCGAGCCTCTTGAATGCTCCCGCAGCAGAGCATGTTATCTTGCTGTATATTTGAAGAATCTTGACTTGATTGCCGTGCTTCCGTTGGTTGTGTAGTTTCACCTTACATCATAGAAAACAAGACCCCGATAAATTATTGTATATTAAAACTTTAAAAATCGTGAAACCTGATAACAAGCGGGTTTTATGCAACAATACTTGTTTATTTTATCAAACCTTTATTTTCTTAAAAAAAATCTATTCCAGAAGAATTGGTAATGCTTGCCTGGAGTCCAATTTCGGACTTTAAAAATGCAAACCAAACTTACCGTAACACAATCACTTGGAGTTAAAAAGCCAAATAAAATCTTGTCCATTAAGGAAAAAGAAGCTTACCCCTTCGAGAAGAGGGTGTGAATCCGGGAGTTCATACCTGCAAACAAGGAAAAGGTTTAATGAACTCTGACAATATAGCATTTAACACTTGATCACACATTTTCGTAACTAATAATTATATATTTCCTTAAACATTGAGGTAAACTTTATGTACGTTAGGAAATTTATTATGCATTAGGACATACCTTGATGCTATGTGCAAAGGCGGTTCACAAATAGGAACAAAGGCAGTTTCTGTCCAGAGCGACTAAAGCCTTTAACATGTCAGTATTGCCTGCCTTCAATATCGAAATATTATACTCTTGAATATCGTTCTTCAAACTCTTGGTGACCACTTTTCAAGCGCGCTTTGTTGCAAGATATCCAGAAGAAGCGCAAATGAGTGCATCTTAGGTATCAGGCGCACAGTTCGTTACTAATATTTTCATTTGTTGGTTGGGGTATAAGACCCAATTCTCGACTTTTTCCCTCTTGTTCTGGGAGCGCAATCCTTCCACTGCATCAAGATGGAAGTCAAAACAAGATGTGCACAAATTTCTCTTATCACACGATATAATTTTATAAAAAAAATCTCCATTTCATGATACATACACCCCTCGAAGTCATGAATATAACCATTAGTTTCAACCCTGATGATGCTTAATATCGGCGACCTCCAAGATCAGGACACGTGGCAGACGACGTGTCCCAGAACTCAGCAGAAAGGGCTCACATGAACCGACCAGGCCACCCTGTACCCGACCTGCAAACACAAGCTGTCCCTCCTCAGAGCCCCCTGCAAATTGGCCTCCTCGGTCCCGTAGCCCGCGCCGGGCTGCTACAAGACCTGGACTCCTCGGCCTCCTCGCTCGTCCCGAGCTCCAAGCCGTGGCCGTCTTCCTCGGCCCTCCGACCAAAGTCACCGCTCACAGGCGTAACAGCCGCTCCGCGAATCTCGCCATGCGCAGATTCTACGCCAGCAACATCCCACGTTCCACGCCATCAATCCCCATTAATGGGCGATCTGCTTTCTATGCGGGCGTGACGTCGGGGGCGTAACTGCCGGCGAGATCTCGCACCTGCTGCTGCGTGCCACCACCGCTATATAAACCTCCATCACAGAGAGGTCAAGTAAGCCATTCTTTACTCTTTAAGTTGTTACTCTGCTCGGATCTCATCACTAACTTGATCGTCGGAGGGTCCTTGGTGGTACCAAACCACCATGGGACTTCTTTGCAGGTACTCGGCACCAAACTCCTCATATCATCTCTTCCACCAAAACCCATCGAGACCCACACGCAACAGAAGGTAACCACCTAAGTCCACCGGGAGATCAGCGGAAGACAACATTTGACGGAGACCCGAAAAGGACCTCCATCAATTGGCGCCGTCTGTGGGAACGTGACTCCACAAAACACAAAAGTTGGCCTTCCCATCTCCACCCTTATGGTAAGCAACCATCCTGAAGATCCCGGTACCAGCCGCCGCCTTCCGCTCATCGAAGGCGGGGATGAACCTCCTCCGATGACCGTCATCAACGCCCTCGCAGGCCGGATAGATCGGCTGCAATCCCTAGTGGTGGCCCTCGTCCGCGTCCAAACGACCGGGCCCCAGATCGCTGAGCACCAGCAGACTGCGTCCCCTGGCCACCGATCTCTCGAGCCGGTGCTTCCTGAGGCCCGCTGGGTGCCCCGGGGCTCCATGCCAAGGTCCGCCGCCAGGACACCTCGCCTCGAGCCTCCTCGCGACCCTTATCCCCCTGAGGAGATATCGGTCACCTCGCCTGTTCACAGGCGTGGTCAACCCCACCACCATCGGCGGGGCCGCACAGAAGGGGTCCGCCTCGGCGACTCGAGAGCTACCTCACCCCGGGACCTGAGGCACCTCCTCGAAAGGAACTGGGGTTTCTCCCAAACGCAGGCCACCCGCAGCGGAGGCCAGGGGTCCTAAGGCGCCGATTCCTCGGGATACCACGGTCGTCTCGACGCCCTCGAAAAGAAAATCGAGGGCATGCGCCGGGAGGCTCACCTCTCGAGCGACGGAGCTAAGTATACCTCCGACTCGTTCATGAAGCCGTTCACCGAGGAATTGCTCGTCGTCCACGTCTCCTCGCACAACAAGCCCCTAAAGGTCTCTCTGTTCGACGGGAAAATCGACCCGAAGGACCATTTGGACGCTTTCACCGCGGGGATGAGCTTCCAGGATTACTCCGACGCCGCCCAGTGCAGAGCCTTTCCGGCCACCCTTATCCGCGTAGGTCGGGACTGGTTTCGGGGGCTCGAGCCCCGCTCAATTTCGACCTTCGACGAGCTAGCTACTCAGGTCCTTAGCCATTTCGTGGGAACCGTCGACAAAAGCGCACGGTCGACTACCTCTTCACGGTTAAGAATGGGGACAAGGAAACGTTCAAGGCCTACATTACCCGTTTCTATAACGCCCTCCTCGAGGTGCCCGAGCACCGGGACGAAACCGACATCACGGCGCTTAGATCTGGTCTGAGGCACAAGGAATAGTTGCGCTCCTTCGCGTTGGCGCAACCTAAGACCATGGTCGAGATCAAGGCGTGGACCGAGCGCGAGATTCAGTTGGAGTCCGAGGTGAATGCTAATCTCCCCCGGGCAGAACGGCCCGACCAGAAGAAGAGGGCTCTGGAGGAGAGGCCGGAGCGTCAGCATCCCTACCATCCGAAGTTCCAGAAGTATACCCCACTCAACGTCTCCCTCGCAGTGTTGCTGGAGGAGGCCCAGAACGAGGGGTACTTCAAGTTCCCTCCGATCCCGCGTCAGGCCGCAAAGCGAACCCGGGGCCCTTACTGCGCTTTCCACCGGGTACTGGTGTCACGACCCGAAATAGCTCGTGACTGGCCGTTGAATCATATGAAGTCTATAGGACCCCATCTAATTTAAGTAAGCCAAAGCCTAGAAATCTAAAACCATTTTAACTAATAAATGAAGGAAAAATAGTTTAAGAAGTGAAGAAAATATGTTTTAAAAGCAAGGTTTTTAAATAAGTAAGCCGAATGTGCATTTTAAAAAAATATAGTCTTTTCTGAAAATTTCGGCAGAGTTCCCTTTGTAAATACTGGCCCCGAATGGGGTACAACAAGAATAATATATATATGAAATGATAAAAGGCATCCCCAAACGGGAGCTAGCTCTTCGTCAATCGACGGTCACAACCACGCAAGCAATATAATATACAACGCCAAAGGGCAAGGATCAAAACTCAAAAAAAGAAACTCAAACAGCATGAAAACCGTAATACTACAACGCGCGACTCTAAGGTCGAAATAATACATAACTAATTTTCTAAGTCTGAAACAATATACAAGTTTTTGTTGATGGAATTACTAGATACAACTGAATAATATATGTACAATGGTGGTTCTGATGCAAAAGAACTCACTTACCAAAGCAAGTCACCCATAAGGAAAGCAATGTGCCAGAAAAGCCACAACGAAATCTGTACGGCAAACCTGCAAGAAACTGTGGTACAACAGGGGTGAGTTGCCAACTCGTGAATAGAAAACATCACAGAGCAGAAATCGTATGTATGACTCATCCTAGGTCAATACGATCAGATATATATATCCTCAATATGAATAAGTCTGAAACATACTAAAGTGGCAATGTAACCTCTATACATGAGTGTAGTGCCAAGTGCTCATGCCAGTGCCTCAGGCAATAACATATCATAAACATGAGGTATGATCGATGTAATCAAATCTGTATGTATGTGGATCACGTCCACTCGTCACCCAATGACAATAACTATCATGCATGTAAATATCATAAAGCATATGCATGGAAATATGAGAATATAAACCATCTGTGTCCCTCGCGACACGTCAAAATCATGGAACCGGAGTATCCAGTATCGACACTCGAAAACATCATGAAAGCTGTGCCCAGCATCGGCACGTAAATCCTCATATATCGGGCTTCGTCAGTCCGGATCAGCCCACGGGCTCCGTCTGCAGAATCGGCCTTCGGCCCCAGCAGTACGGATCGTCCCATATCTATCTGTCAACTCTGGTCAGTATCCTCCGGATAACCGCCAGGTCCAACCAATCACCGGTAAGTACTCGCCACCCTGCCAGGCTCATCGTCTGCTCTACGAAAAACATATCTTGCCTCCGAGAACTATACCGGGTCCACCATGTATCCGCAATCGGCCTCATCCGCCTCCTCGAATCGGGTTTCACATGTCGCTCTCAGCATCGAGAAAACACATGGTGGACGCACTGAAATATCATATCAAGGGTAACCGGGTTTTTTAAACAATTTGTCACGCCCCGCTTCCCAAAATACGGAATACGAGGGGTAGACAAGGCCAGCCATGCTCCTACGGTCAAGAAAATGTCCTGCCGTAGTCACACTTCGGCTTCTAGTTTTTCATGGTAAACAGTAAATGATGCGCAGGTAATGAGAAATGCAGTAACTGAAAGAAACAATGTAAAGAACTGACCCGAGGGGAAACAAACGGGATAAAACTCTGGATAGCCAGTCGAGGTGTCTGCGATATACGTCTAGTCCTGGTCCAGGCTAAATCTTCTCCTCACACTGAGCATGCATACTCAGGTCGTCAGAGCGACACAATAGCAGTATAATATAGAAATTCGTGTGACAATTCTAACAGTGATAATGGATATATATATAACTGTAGATCAATGACAGTATGAATATGAATGTGCAGTAATCAATGCAGCGGAAACGGTAAAAGCAGTAGAACGATATGCCACGTATGTCAACACAGTAAGTAAGATATATCAATACCAGTATCCCTATCAGTCTCTAAGTCTCACTGTACAGGTCACTAAGCCTATCGTCAGTCCAAGTGTGAGAGTCAACAACTCGCGAGTGTCCTCCACCCAAGGATAGAACCCAAGGACAAGGGACCACGGGCCCAACATGTATATCACGGTGATAATCACATACCCTGTAAATCTCCGTATATCTCTCTAAATATATAAGCCGGCATGGGACTCCTGAGATTCTGTTGAACTCACACTCAAACTATCCCACACCCCGTGGTCTACATCAAACGCTAACCATAACCCTAAATACCAATCGGTCGGTGACAAGTCTGCGCGAGAACTGGAGGCAGGACCTCCATCAAGCACGTCCCGACTAATACCTAAGATAAATGGCAGTGTCTGGTGCCTTATCTGTGACACCCGTGCAAGAGCTTCCATAAGTGTCCCATACCACTTATAGTCACACGTACACGCGTCCCACAGACGTCGACAATGCAATAGAATAATAGGGTTCACTGATTGTGCACGAGTACGTATCACTTTCACTTATTCACCGATACACGAACACTGACGTACTTACCACAATCATCACTAATACCTAACACTGGGTAATGCACGTTATCACTATGTTATCAATGCAATGACATGTGTATGATATGATGCGTAAACAGTATATAAAGCATGTTTAGGATGTCATGAATTAGTAATCTACCACTTGAATAATGTATCATAAATCATACGGTTACAATTTAGTGAAACGATGAACAAGTAATAATTAGTATGTTCAGTTATCTATCCATCGAATTTAGTTTCACGCCAATCGGGTTTCAGGATCACTGATTATAACCATTTCATTTTAAACGTTCACGGCTGGAAATTTGGTTTCAGAATCAAAAATCCGTTTCGCAACGCATTTTAATCTTAGTTGGGATCAGATTTTAGCGACGCTACAGTTGGATGAATTCTAGGGTTTTCAGTAAGGTTTTCAACGCAACAGACGGATCTTCAATCGCATCTGTACGTTAGGAGTTATACACTGTTTAACATTAATATGTCATCTCAGAATCTGTTCTGGACTGTTATACGTCCACATCTATTAAATTACAGATTAAATAACAAACGATAACGAAACAGGGTGAAACCACTTGTGTTGTCTAGATAACACATTCTACTATAATAAACAACAGAGTTCCGCAACCTACGAGTTAAGGAAACAAGGTGACGTTCATTGCGGGACAGTAAACAACAACTGGAGCCGCTCTGAACTGCAGTCCAGAGTCGCACTCCGGTCCAAATATTGTCACCATTTAAGTACAGAAACTAATAAAAACTTGTAAATTATTATAGCTCGTCGAGTCGGCTTCGATTTAAGCCCTCGAGCGCATCGTTCCAGTGTGTATATAATTTATGGTGATTTTAACAGTTTTCAGGTACAAGGAAATTACAGTTTTACGAGTAAACTTGAGGGTAGTTGTTTTAATCTTTATTAGTCGTATTTTCTAATGAAATTCACACACTAGATTCATAGGCTTACGGGCCAAACTATACGAGTGAGTGCCGTCAATTTGAACGAGAATTTCCATAGGGAACACGCATCGAACAGTTGAGTCGTATAATAAAACATGGAATATATATACGATTATAATTTGCAATTAACATAAAGTAGCATGTAGCAAGTAGGGAACTTGTCTGGACATGTCTCGGGGATGCACGGCAGCGACGCGGTCTATTGTAATGGCCCGACGCGATCACGACAAAGCTTGGCCTCGGCTCGAGCTTCGCTTGACGGCAACGACGGCGACTGAAACTGCGGCGTTGGTTGGCCGGAGCAGGGGAGGGGTGCTGAGGGGGAGAGATGAGGGCGATGACGAGGGCGTGGTCACTGGAGGTGGTGCTTCACGGCCAAGGCAGTGGGTTGCGGCCACTGCTAGGGTCGGTTCTGTGCTAGGAAAAATCTTCGTCGGGGATTGCTGCGGTGGGTGTGCCGGGGAGAAGAGAGGTCGAGGAGGGGAGTCGTCGGTTAGAGGGGACGGAGACGATGGTGAGGCGACAACGGGGGTGAGGCGACGATGATGAGGGAAGCGGTGTGTTTACATGGGTGGTAGAGGAGAAGGTGTGCTGGCTCGGAGAGAGGGGAGAAGGGAAGAAGAAGGGTGTCTACGAGGTTGGATAAATGTCTGCGACGTCGAGGCGACGACGGCGACGGGTGCAGCGAGGGTGGGTGCGTAGGTTCGCCGTGGGGAGGTGGTCGTGGAAAGGAAGAGAGGAGGAGAGAGAAAAGGACGAGGAGGTGAGCGAAGAGAGGGAGGAAGGCGAGGTCGGAGAGATGGGGATGCCGGCGGTGGTTGAGACGAAGGTGAGAGGGAGGTCGGTTCGGGTGCAGGCGGTGTGGTGGGCGTGACGAAAGCTGAGGACGAGGGTGGAGGTGAACGATGGTGAGGCGGGCGAGGTGGAAGTGAGCGACGTTGAGGCGGACGGTGGTGAGTGTGATATGCCGGCGTGGGCGCGGGTCCGAGGGGAGCGGGAAAAGAAATGGAGGAGTGAGAGATAGGCGTGTGTGTGAGAGAGAGAGAGAAGAGAGAGAGAGGAGAGAGAACGAGAGGAGAGAGAGGGACCTGTGAGAGGGAGAGAGAGAGAGAGAGAGAGAGAGAGAGAGTAACGTTGGGAATTATTGAAATTTAGGAGGAGAGAGACTGTAACGTGGGGTTTAATTTTGAAAGGGAATTAAAGAAGGAAGGGAGAGAGAGAACGTGAGTAATGGTGAGGAGTGAATTAAGAAAGAGAGAGAGAAATATTAATCGTGGGAATTAATAAAATGAGGAAAGAAAAGGCTGGCAAATAAAATGGGGAAAAATGGGCTGGGGGTGAAGCGGGCCGGGCCATGGTTTGGGGAAGAATAAATAAAATGATGGAAAATACAGGGTGGGCCGGCTCGGTGGGCTCGGGAGAAATGGCTGCCCAAAAATAAAAGAATTCTAGTGGGCAAAAATGGAATAGGCTGGCCAAACAATTAAAGAATTTTAATAGGAAACATTTTTTAGGGTTTTGAGTTTAAATAAAAGTATAAAGAGGGATGGGCATATATATAAATTGAGGTTTATAAAAAAATAGGACAAGAACACGAGGAATTGGGATTAGGGTCTGAGAAAAATAGCGGGTGGGAATGGATTGGGGGTTTAAGGTTTAATGGAGATTCTTTAAAACAATTAAATAGTTAAAAAATAATAAAATCCATAGTTTAAAAAGAATTACGGATTTTAGGCGTATATAAAAGAACCGGGTATTATATCATACCACCCTTACAAAAATTTCGTCCTCGAAATTTAAAATAAACGATAGGTTATACAAACATGGGCGAAAGCTATTATATTGCACACTAACACATGAAGATATACTAGAAATACATGGATGAAGATATTTGAAGGTATATATATGTAAGAACAACATACAAAGGTATATGTTTAAATAAGTATAAGACAGGAACAACTACAAAGGCAAACTATATGTATATAAGAATAGCAATAACCACAATAATGAACAATGATATTCGAGACGCAGTCGATAAAATCGAAACTCAATTATATGCACATGTAAGTATATCAAAGTAGCACATCAGAAATAGTAAGTATAAGGCACAAATATTGATAATAGTAACCATAGGCATAATACTCGAAAATAAAGTAACGACAATAAAATAGTGAAGGATTTGTCGGTTAAAACATTTTAGGATGATGTATCGATCATATAACGTAGAAAGCTCACATAGTGAAAACAAGGAACATGGAACGAAAATATGCGCGATATAAGGTTGCGCTACCAAAAATAATGGAGAAGCTAATAGTGAATTACTTGAAATGCGTAAAACGGGGATAGTCAATAAAACGCGCCTTTCGATAAATACAAAATAATGAAAACCAAATTTTCGAATGATAAAGTCCCTACATATATATATAGGGTAATAGGAAAACACATAAAAATGTATAGGGCTAGCTAAGGTAAGGATTACAAGGAAAGGGTGGCTCATTCCGAAGATCGGGGTGTGGCTGCTTTAGGCCGAGGGTCAAGGTGATTGGGATCGGGTCAGCATGGGAAGTAAGGGTGAGTGACAAAAGACTACCAGGGAAAGTATGGGGAGGACAACGGTCGGTACATCCTATGAATCAAAATTTGAAGGGTTAACGAACTCGGAAATTTCACTAGAAATGTTCTCCTCCCAGAAGGATCTCAAACGGGGCACAGACGAAGGATGAAGGTGGACCTCAAAAAGATCGGGTGTGGTACTTGTTAGTCTGAGTGAGGGATAGAACAATGTAGGGAGTAGAGGTGAACAAATCTCTGTAGGAAAATAATTGTATAGAAGAAATAATCAAGTATCAAGGGAACTAAGCAGATCGAAGGATTTGTGAACTCAGCAATTTATTCCATTCTAGAAAGTTTTAAACAAGGCATCCTCAAAAACGAAATGTGGCCCTAAACTATACATAGATTTTATTTGGCCAAAGAAGACAACATCTAAAAGAAATCCTGTCAGTCGCGGTTGTGGAGATTCAGCAGGTTGCGGTAGGTTCGCGCGCTCAGATAGGGGCATCCATTCCCATATCGCCTCGCGGGCATCGCCATTGGAAGTTCTTCCACAGCAGGGTCTTGATCTTCCGGTCCTTCTTCCTCGGGTGGAGCTTCTTCATCGAGGTCCGATTCCATGTGATCCTCTCTTTCTGGGTTCTCTTCCATGGGGTCTTCCTCCACTAGATTTTCTTCTATTGGTTCTTCCTCGGGATCTTCTTCTATTGGGTTTTCTTCATGGTCTTCTTCCTCTTCGTCGGAATCGCCTATCATGTCAAACTCTGGGGCGGCTGCTCCTTCGTCCTCTGGATCGTGGTCTCCGAAATTGACTTGGGGACCGTTGATCCCATCGTCAGAACTCATCAGTGTGTGGTCTAAGAAAACGCATGACTGTACATCCTCATCTAGATGCGGCGCTGCTTCAGGGTGGGCCATGGCCTGAAAAGAAAGAGTCATGATTAAACAGTGGAATATATCAAGAAAATAGCTAAGTGTATGAAGTATAGAAAGATATGCGGTGGCAGAAACTGAAAAATCAAAATTAAAATGTTGTGATAATGAATAGTATGCATAAGGGGAGGAACAAGAGAATGATATATATATTACGATTCAAGTTTTATTGCATTTAACTAAAAGTTCAACGGATACAAGATTTCAAACGGAAAGAAATATTCATAAGGGGATGACAACATAATGCTGAAATTAGAAAACAAGAAAATTCTTCTTTGATTGTTAGGACGCTGCATTCTCGTCACGCGAGTTGAAACCTGTGTTGGGTCCGTCTTATCCTCGAAATTCGAACTACGCAGTAATCCTCACTTAGCAGAATTAGGGAGTGTGAACGAGTCTCCTCCCTATAGTTCTTTCCTTTCTGGGCAACCGTTGATGAGATATTTGTTGGACTCGCATATCAAACATTTCCCTTGGGCGCGGCGACAATCCCTCTGAAGATGTCCTGGCCTCTTACAGTATCCACAACATGGGGTCTTCTGCTGCTTCTGTCGCAGGGAAACAAATTAGCGCTTCATTTTCTTCTCTTTTCCTCGTCTAACGGGGATCCCTTTATGATTGGAGACTCCCGCTGGTGCCTGATTCATCTGTCTTCTCAGTCCTTCAGCCAACAAGTCGTTTGTTCGCTCCTGGGCTTCCTTTAGACCTTGCAGTACACTCAGAATCTCAATGGTCTGATTCTGGAGAGCGGATAAAGATGAAGAGTCGTTGGAAGACATGATCCTGAAACAACAATTTTTTGAGGATGATATAAGTCACAAGCTATACGAATCAAAATATAATATGGATAGGACAAAGAATCAAGAATATCAGAGGTGATGGATTTATTATAAGTGGAGAATCAACCGTATGACTTTAAGTCATTTAAACAGAGTACGGTAGTGCAATTGTAACCACGTAACCTTACCAAGTCACCCGAAACCCTAGCGAAAGGATAGCTGAACATACGATGTGAATATGGATCAATAGTGACAAGTTTACAACCTAGACCAAGGAATGTCTTAGATTGCCAAGCTATACACGGAAAACTGCAATCCCAATCGAAGCAAAACCTGGGTTTTGATACCAACTAAACCATGTCACGCCCCGCTTCCTAAAATACGGAATACGAGGGGTAGACAAGGCCAGCCATGCTTCTACGGTCAAGGAAATGTCCTGCCGTAGTCACATTTCGGCTTCTAGTTTTTCATGGTAAACAGTAAATGATGCGCAGGTAATGAGAAATGCAGTAACTGAAAGAAACAATGTATAGAACTGACCTGAGGGGAAACAAACGGGATAAAACTCTGGATAGCCAGTCGAGGTGTCCGCGATATACGTCTAGTTCTGGTCCAGGCTAAATCTTCTCCTCACACTGAGCATGCATACTCAGGTCGTCAGAGCGACACAATAGTAGTATAATATATAAATTCATGTGACAATTCTAACAGTGATAATGGATATATATATAACTGTAGATCAATGACAGTATGGATATGAATGTGCAGTAATCAATGCAGCGGAAACGGTAAAAGCAGTAGAACGATATGCCACGTATGTCAACACAGTAAGTAAAATATATCAATACCAGTATCCCTATCAGTCTCTAAGTCTCACTGTACAGGTCACTAAGCCTATCGTCAGTCCAAGTGTGAGAGTCAACCACTCGCGAGTGTCCTCCACCCAAGGATAGAACCCAAGGACAAGGGACCACGGGCCCAACATGTATATCACGGTGATAATCACATACCTTGTAAATCTCCGTATATCTCCCTAAATATATAAGCCGGCATGGGACTCTCGAGATTCTGTTGAACTCACACTCAAACTACCCCACACCCCGTGGTCTACATCAAACGCTAACCATAACCCTAAATACCAATCGGTCGGTGACAAGTCTGCACGAGAACTGGAGGCAGGACCTCCATCAAGCACGTCCCGACTAATACCTAAGATAAATGGCGGTGTCTGGTGCCTTATCTGTGACACCCGTGCAAGAGCTTCCATAAGTGTCCCATACCACTTATAGTCACACGTACACGCGTCCCACAGACGTCGACAATGCAATAGAATAATAGGGTTCACTGATTGTGCACGAGTACGTATCACTTTCACTTATTCACCGATACACGAACACTGACGTACTTACCACAATCATCACTAATACCTAACACTGGGTAATGTACGTTATCACTATGTTATCAATGCAATGACATGTGTATGATATGATACGTAAACAGTATATAAAGCATGTTTAGGATGTCATGAATTAGTAATCTACCACTTGAATAATGTATCATAAATCATACGGTTACAATTTAGTGAAACGATGAACAGGTAATAATTAGTATGTTCAGTTATCTATCCATCGAATTTAGTTTCACGCCAATCGGGTTTCAGGATCACTAATTATAACCATTTCATTTTAAACGTTCACGGCTGGAAATCTGGTTTCAGAATCAGAAATCCGTTTCGCAACGCATTTTAATCTCAGTTGAGATCAGATTTTAGCGACGCTACAGTTGGATGAATTCTAGGGTTTTCAGTAAGGTTTTCAACGCAACAGACGGATCTTCAATCTTATCTGTACTTCAGGAGTTATACACTGTTTAACATTAATATGTCATCTCAGAATCTGTTCTGGACTGTTATACGTCCACATCTATTAAATTACAGATTAAATAACAAACGATAACGAAACAGGGTGAAACCACTTGTGTTGTCTAGCTAACACATTCTACTATAATAAACAGCGGAGTTATGCAACCTACGAGTTAAGGAAACAAGGTGGCGTTCATTGCGGGACAGTAAACAACAACTGGAGTCGCTCTGGACTGCAGTCCAGAGTCGTACTCCGGTCCAAATATTGTCACCGTTTAAGTACAGAAACTAATAAAAACTTGTAAAGTATTATATCTCGTCGAGTCGGCTTCGATTTAAGCCCTCGAGCGCATCGTTCCAGTGTGTATATAATTTATGGTGATTTTAACAGTTTTCAGGTACAAGGAAATTACAGTTTTACGAGTAAACTTGAGGGTAGTTGTTTTAATCTTTATTAGTCGTATTTTCTAATGAAATTCACACACTAGATTCATAGGCTTACGGGCCAAACTATACGAGTGATTGCCGTCAATTTGAATGAGAATTTCCATAGGGAACACGCATCGAACAGTTGAGTCGTATAATAAAACATGGAATATATATACGATTATAATTTGCAATTAACATAAAGTAGCATGTAGCAAGTAGGGAACTTGCCTGGACACGTCTCGGGGATGCACGGCAGCGACGCGGTCTATTGTAATGGCCCGACGCGATCACGACAAAGCTTGGCCTCGGCTCGAGCTTCGCTTGACGGCAACGACGGCGATTGAAACTGCGGCGTTGGTTGGCCGGAGCAGGGGAGAGGTGCTTAGGGGGAGAGATGAGGGCGATGACGAGGGCGTGGTCACTGGAGGTGGTGCTTCACGGCCAAGGCAGTGGGTTGCGGCCACTGCTAGGGTCGGTTCTGTGCTAGGAAAAATCTTCGTCGGGGATTGCTGCGGTGGGTGTGCCGGGAAGAAGAGAGGTCGAGGAGGGGAGTTGTCCGTTAGAGGGGACGGAGACGATGGTGAGGCGACAACGGCGGTGAGGCGACGATGATGAAGGAAGCGGTGTGTTTACGTGGGTGGTAGAGGAGAAGGTGTGCTGGCTCGGAGAGAGAGGAGAAGGGAAGAAGAAGGGTGTCTACGAGGTTGGATAAATGTCTGCGACGTCGAGGCGACGACGGCGACGGGTGCAGCGAGGGTGGATGCGTAGGTTCGCCGTGGGGAGGTGGTCGTGGAAAGGAAGAGAGGAGGAGAGAGAAAAGGATGAGGAGGTGAGCGAAGAGAGGGAGGAAGGTGAGGTCGGAGAGATGGGGATGCCGGCGGTGGTTGAGACGAAGGTGAGGGGGAGGTCGGCTCGGGTGCAGGCGGTGTGGTGGGCGTGACGAAAGCTGAGGACGAGGGTGGGGGTGAACGATGGTGAGGCGGGCGAGGTGGAAGTGAGCGACGTTGAGACGGACGGTGGTAAGTGTGATATGCCGGCGTGGGCGCGGGTCCGAGGGGAGCGGGAAAAGAAATGGAGGAGGGAGAGATTGGCGTGTGTGTGTGAGAGAGAGAGAAGAGAGAGAGGAGAGAACGAGAGGAGAGAGAGGGACGTGTGAGAGGGGGAGAGAGAGAGAGTAACGTTGGGAATTATTGAAATTTAGGAGGAGAGAGAGTGTAACGTGGGGTTTAATTTTGAAAGGGAATTAAAGAAGGAAGGGAGAGAGAGAACGTGAGTAATGGTGAGGAGTGAATTAAGAAAGAGAGAGAGAAATATTAATCGTGGGAATTAATAAAATGAGGAAAGAAAAGGCTGGCAAATAAAATGGGGAAAAATGGGCTGGGGGTGAAGCGGGCCGGGCCATGGTTTGGGGAAGAATAAATAAAATGATGGAAAATACAGGGTGGGCCGGCTCGGTGGGCTCGGGAGAAATGGCTGCCCAAAAATAAAAGAATTCTAGTGGGGAAAAATGGAATAGGCTGGCCAAACAATTAAAGAATTTTAATAGGAAACATTTTTTAGGGTTTTGAGTTTAAATAAAAGTATGAAGAGGGATGGGCATATATATAAATTGAGGTTTATAAAAAAATAGGACAAGAACACGAGGAATTGGGATTAGGGTCTGAGAAAAATAGCGGGTGGGAATGGATTGGGGGTTTAAGGTTTAATGGAGATTCTTTAAAACAATTAAATAGTTAAAAAATAATAAAATTCATAGTTTAAAACGAATTTCGGATTTTAGGCGTATATAAAAGAACCGGGTATTACACAATTATATATTCTATTTTGAAATACCCATGGTTCCCAAATCCAAAAATATCATGGAAACAACATATTTCAATGCGTATAATCAGAAAGCATGATGTATGCGACATGTAAAAGAAATGTAAGCATATCAATATGTCATGCAACACGGAATAGTAATATGCACATATTTAGGGAAGACCGCTTCTTTAAAATGAATCAGCTTTAAAAGGTATCTTGCGGTTCCCAAATCTCTAATCAAGCCAGAATCATCAATGTATGTGCAAATACGTATGCATGCACGTATGGGTGTACAATAGGAATACACAGTATATAGGTATACAAGTATGCCATACAAGGGTCATATCCTGAATGCAACAGTACTACAGTGTAGTGACATGGCAATTATCGATGATGAAGTGTGTGAGCCGGCGAGCAGTGTACGCGGAACATACGCATCATCGATAATGGTGCTGGTGTCCTAACAGCATGGTTGTAATATAGCAATAAACATAAGCAATGCAATGCAAATAGCATGAATATGCGGAATTGAATAATCAACGCAACAGTGAAGAATCTACATCAATAAATATATCATGCAGCTTGCCATTTGAAATAAGACGAATCAGGATTTTTGGTAAAATAAGGGCTATGGTGTTTTAAAGAAAAAATGCGTCGTTTGAAAATATCCGTAGAATCTCTTTTTGCCTATCTTTAAAATATTCCCGATTCGTTAGTTTTGAAATAGGTATGACTCGGGTCTAGTCTAATGTCTACTAAGTAATCTACAGACCTAACTAACAAGCTAAACAGGAGGGTATGGAAACCACCTACATCTGAGTCGATATATATATATATATATATATAATAGTCGGTGATCCCGCCTCAATAGTATCACACACGATACAATATACATCATATAATATTCTCGAGTCATGAGTGCGGATCTATCATCAATATATAGCTCATACGTAAATCGGTCGTACGGCATCCCAAATCTGGGTACGGGTCAATATCACATTCATCTCATCAATATCTGGTATCCTTATCATCATATCACATGATCTGGGTACTGATCTAAGTCTAGTACAATCGACGCCATCTATATAAATATGAATGCGTGTGTGAAACACACGTCCCAAGGCCCGCTAAGAAAATCTCATGTCGTATCTCAAATACGAATCACCTCATATCGCCGATCTCACGGCACCATGCCCAAACTCATCGACTCATCTCCAGTATCATACACTATCCTCATCATCACGATATAAGTATAGCAATTGAGCATGTGTGCGCGTGTGCGTGTAAACCTGTTTTAGGGTTCGCAACTAGAAAATACACTAGTTTACTTCCAACCCTAAATATCCATAGTACACCTAACACATCTATGATCTCCATGTCACGCAATAAGCGATTATATATATATAATATATGTACATATATAGTATACCAACTTCGGACTGCGGGGGTGCTATACGCCATCCACCTGACTTCCCCCGTAGATATAATCTACCCACCTTGTATCTTGCGTGTCGGTGTCGATATTGCCACCATCATCTTCATCGTCTCGGATCACCGTGGGGGTACCTACATATCACACGTATCGCATCGTATTAAAACCAAATCGAAACTAAAACGATACGCGAAAACCAACACGAAAACCAACACGATACGCGAAAACCAACACGATACGCGAAAACTAAGACGAGATCTCCGCCGCTCCATGACCCGCATCTTGAGCTAATGTATATCGCCATTAATGAGAGCATCCTGCCATTAATAAGCGTGTCCCGCCATCAGCACGGATGTGATGCGGAGACGTAACGGACAGCGAGAATCTCACGCTGGTTCACCTCATGCAACCATTATATAAACCCCCTCCACCAGATGACTCAGGCAAGTCAGATTGATTCCAATACGCTGCTACGCTGTCTTTATTCCTCGGTACTTACTTGATCGTCGGAGGGTCCTACGGTGGTTTCCCACCCGGGACTTTCCTTGCAGGTAGCCCGGCGTCAACAATATCCAACAACCCATTGAGATCCACACGTCCAATTTTCACTCTCAATCACAACCATTCAGAATCGCTTGCAGCAAAATCGATGGAGGACAACATCTTAAGGGGATTATGACCGCCAGCAGACCGCTTCACTAATTCAAAAAGAGTTCAATTTAGTTTATATTCATATTTCCAGCTAATTAGGTTTAAGTTCCTGGAGACAAGAAATTTAAATACTTAAACATTAGTCAAAATACTAGCTTATTTTGAAAATTTCCTCGGCACTTGTAAAATATTTTCTGCTGGTGACTGAGTTCTATATCTAATGCTATCAACGGTACTAATCAAAAAATGTGAACATGTACAACCTAGTATTGCAGAAATAATTTCTATATGCACAACCCCTGCACGTAAAAACGATGCATTCAATTACAGTTTACGGTATGTTGGTGCACCGGTTTGCATCTGTTATTAATAAACTAGCATTTGAGTATATTGGTGTTTTGGAGATGTTCCTAGCAAACGCGCTCCTAAAGTGTTTGCGTTCCCCATCATTGGACATCCATTAAAATTTGGCATAAGCACCTTTATATATATTTGGAAATAATATCTAGAAAACCATTCGTGCTGCTTTGTGGTTTAGGCTTAATCCTGAATCAAGCTCTCTTGACCTTTTCTTGGTAATTATATTATGAATATTTGATTTCACTTGATATATTTTTAAAATTATTAACACCAATATATATATATATATAATCATTAATTTTCTTCTGCATGTACCTTATATAATCATTAATTTTCTTCTGCATGACCGGGAGATTCTCCGATTCTGCTCCCTAAAACTAAAGCCTTTGAAGAGCCATGCCATGTAAATTTCATATATGTTTTGATTATAAGAATAAGGCTTTCTGGCGGCGCAAGAGGTATTGAATCAATTGGATCAAATTCCTCTTTGCTCTCCAAATCATCCACTGCCAACTGTTGAGGGATAACACAACTACAGTTGCTGGCTATTAAAAATTGAGAATTTGGTTCCATTTTAATTGTGAGCAAGCTAATAAAGCAGCAAAATCCCAAGATCTGTTTTTAAAAAGGGAAGTTAATTTCATTAATTAAACCAACAAATTATACATTTTAAACAAAATTCAAACAATATTGGACAGGTTTATAAGCCAGGCATGGCTTTTATTTTGAAGGAAGGGCTTGAAACCTTAACACATCAGCCTTTGTATAAGCTCTCTTGTATATTTTCTCCATCAGATATTGAAGAAAGAAAGCAAATAGAGTTGGAGGAGATAGCTTCTTCTTCTTTTTTTTAAATTTTTAACTATTATATATATTTGGTAATGGCTTGGTGGATGGAAATTAGCGCACATATGAGATGCATGTAGACTTAGTATTATTGATATGGTGATCTTGGGAGTAGTGCTCTAGGAGTATCGTTGTTGGTTCAGGAATCGTTTGAAATTTAGGGACGGTTTGGTTGTTCGGAAGTAACGGAAGAACCGGAAGTAATATTAAAGTGGCTTTCAAAAAGGTTGTCATGGAAGTTGACCTAAGTTTTACTTATAGTGTTTTTTTTTTGTTTTTTTTTGAAAAAGGAAGTAAAAAATTAAGTTATTTACTATATTTCTTTTATAAGAAAAACATACAAAAAAGCAATTTTTTAATAGCATTATATCATTACTTTATGGAAGTAATAAAGAGAAACATTAAATAGTTAATGCTTTCTCTTGTTCATTGTGTTCCATAGTTACTTCATGACAATTTTGGAAGTAACTATGCCACATAGAATCCACCTCATCTGCATGAACTAACTTCCAGCCTCTACTTCCGTTAAAACAAACACGTGAAATATATGAAGTAAGCTTAGTTCCGGTATTTCCATGTTACTTCTGTGCAAACAAACATCTCAGAGCACAATTTCTCCTAGATTTAGCAAACAAATATATTCTTGGTTAGATATAAATTATCATTTCTCATTATTTCGAGTTTTGCCACAATGGCACGGGGTTTTAAATTATTTTGGGTACATCGCATAATAATCCCTCAACGTCTGCACTTTATTGACTAAGAAAAATGATTCCAGGTTCTTTTTAGCGAGGAGATGGAAATCGATCTGGAGGACAAGTATATTAGGATATTAAAGTGTTGAGAAAAATATAGGGTATTAAAATGGATAAACTTCGAAGAATTATTGAGCATTTATCCCATTATCTAAGAACAAAATTCCAAGTGTAAGTTCCAATTGAGCGTTCCCTTAAAATAACAAAATGTAAAAGTCCAAATCGTGATCCATGAGGACATTCAACCGTAAAGATTTGAATTTTTACTAATCATGAACTTTCTAAAAAGGAATTTCTAAAGTTCAATTTCTCCAAGAATTTCCCTCCTATTAGGAGAAAATCAACTTTTTTTTTTGGATGCAATCTCTTCTCGAACTAAACTAAAGACATCGCATTAAAAAGAAAAGTTGTACCGTATAATCTATACTCAACCGGTAAAACTCTAAAACTTTTTGCCGCAAACTAATTACACAAATAAGTGCCTTTAACTCTACTCCAATATCATATTAATCATAAGATTCCTTCAATAACAAATTCCTATGGTAAACATTGATCTACACTTTGTCAATGAATTCGGATAAAAAACACAACATATAAGACACGACCAAATATGATTAAAACGAACATTATGCAAGCTGAATGATTAAATACACAAATGAATTTTATTGCTTCCAACTAAAAATTCATACATAAATTGAAATGAGATAAAGATTTGGTATCATATTTTGACTATAAAATGCTGCAGACAACCAACAAGCTCAGGACTAGCTAGCCAAAAGTTTCACCATTTTAGCTTGGAAGGGAAGTACTGCAATGACAAAAAACACAAGTATAAGAAGGAGAATTTCAAAATCAAGCACAACAAGTATTAAAGAAAAAAAAAAATCAAAGAATGCAAATTAAATACCTTTTCGATGAGAGAAAGATAGTATGGCTTCACCTTGTCCACATCGATTCTAACTTTGCTCTTGCTATAGAGGTCATATTTGCTGCTCATTGAATACAAATAAAAAGAGTTATGCCTTATTCATGCACAAACATAGAGCGATCGTTCTGTTATTTCACCCAACAAAAATGGGAAAATATAATAATAAAGAGAACTAAGGCCATATGTTTACTTGAAAACATGCAGCCATTTCAGGTTCTCCTTGTCTTCATCATTCATCAAGTGTTGGTAGGCACCAAATTTGTGCAAAGCTGATGTATGAAATGATTATAAATTCTTAATTTAAATTTATATATATCGAGAAATAAAATCTTATAGCTTTAAAGCTTACGATAGAATGAATGGTAACGAATTATAAACAGGCCAGCCGAAGGCAGAGTTGTCTTGTTCTCTTTAGCCACCTATTAAACAACAATCATTAAGTGAATATTTGTATCATATTTAACTACATAAAGTGTCAAATAAATCATCTTTTCCGAAATTTCATACCAGATACATATAATCATCATGCCCCCACGACATCAACACGTTTTCGAGTCCGCATCCTCCGGAATAAATCCCCAACTTTGTGTTGTATTTTGGGTTGTAGTAGTCGGGATTGCCTTCAAAGTACTGTTGTGAACAAATATAAGAAATTTATCTGTAAACCATATTCAATATTAATGTGAATGTATACCTTGCGATGAACATTCGATTCGTCATAGGCACAGCCCACAGGAAATGTATCACCAACTACAGCCCACTGTGGAAGTGCTCCAAATTTCTCATGGAGAAGAACCTTTCCAAGATCTGAACAACATATAACATGAACGCATAAATTTATGAAGTTGAAAAAACCTGCGCAAAATTGAAATTTGATTAATCAGAAACTTAGATGTATACCATGTATAAGACCGGTGAGGTGCAACCAATCTTCATCAGGGTAGTCTCTTCTGATGGCCTCGGCGGTCTGCAGCAAATGCTCGATCTGAGGCTCGTCGAGATCGGGGTCACTCTCGTCGACGAATTCGTTGAGCAACTCACAAGACTCCCATATGCTCATCTCTACTCTGTTCAGTTTGCCGTACTCCTCTCTCATTTTCTTCACCTAAATTAGTAAACCAAATATGCACAATTAAATTATATGCAAAGATCCAATTGAATAATTTATGTTATGGCAAGTACTTAGACTTACAAATTCAACTGATTGATGAATGTGGTTCTGCCTATAGAATTCTTCAACAGTCTTCTTTCTCTCCGATTCTGCTTCATAGTCCCTGCCATGTTCTCTTGCAAATTAGTACCATGATGTATTTGAAATCAAAATACTTAAAGAGTAAGATTTTTACTTCATATCTAAAATCCAACTTTAGCGAGAGCTATGTTTTTTTTAGCCGCATAAAAGTATAAAAAGGCGAAGAATGGCCAAAATGCAGAAATACATGCATACCTAAAAGTTTGGCCAAATGCATTAGCATCAGGAACCACAAACCCTCCATCCAAAACCAACTTCTTTGGATCATTAGCAAATTTATCATCTCTCCTCGTCTCTGTTAAACCCAATTATTATTTTAATAATAAAAAAACTTAAAGGAAAAAAAGGAATTAGAGAGCAATTTTGAACATGAAACATTAAGAACAAAAATAGGGCAAACTCACCACCAGAGGTCTCAATGACGATAGTCATCTTCTCGCGAACACAAACAGATACGACGAGGGATCGATCGATCGAATTCAAAGAAAGCTGGGCTTCTCGCTGGTTGCAGAAATAAAAAGAATAAGATCGAGAGTATTTATAAGGGAAGAGATTTATGATGAGGATAAAATGGATCTAAAATAGTAAGTTTTTTTCCCCTCCTTTCTAAATTACCGATAATAAATGGGGGTGAGACCTCCTCTAAGAAATAAAAAGAAAAGAAAGTTGGTTGAGGGGGACGAAAAGTCAGCGATGGCGTGGAGATGCGATCGTCATCGTTGAACCCGCACAATCTGCATGGGGATCCGCTCCCCTCGTCTGTGTACAGCCTGTGTGGGCCCACGTGACGTGGAGCCGGCTCAGATTCACGCGCCCGTTCCTGAAATTTTCCCCCCGAATCAACCCTGATTTTAAAAATAACTATCAAAATAAGAGCGAGCCAAAACTATTTTCAAGGATGGAGCTCTGTTAGTGGATGTGGGCTCGCGGAGACGGTTACTATACATGAGACGCTATCAGAAACATCTTTTTCTTTAGGATGAAAATGCTATTTCTAACGGCATTTCATATATCTTTGGCTCAAATCTTTTATCATTGATTGCATTAGCTTAATTTGTTATTAATATATCGTCTTAAAAGATTTCAGAAGTTAATATATGGGTTTTAAAATATTTTGTATTGGATGTCTCTATTTGTTGAGTTTGCTGATGAACGTAGATGTATGTTGTATTATTTTAACATATAATAAATTTGAAATTTATATTCATCAACAAACTCAATAAATAAAAGATACCCAGTACAGTATATTTTAAAAATCATATATTAACTTCTGAAATTTTCTCGGATCTTTTAAGATAATAAATCAACAACAAATTAAACTAATACAGTTATGGATATATCTTAAACTAGAGAATAAAATATTTCAGCCAAGATATATGCAGACTAAAAACGTTATTTCTAATAGCGTTTTCATCGAAGAGGAAACCCTATTAGAAATAGCGTTTTCATCACAAAGAAAACGCTGTTTCTGATAGCGTTTTCTGTTTTACTATAATTTTTTCCGTGAGCCCACAACCAACGCGGCATGCTGGAAATAGCCATAAACGGCTCTTATTTTGAAAATTATTTTTAAAATTAAGATTAATCAGGAAAAAAATTCCCCGTTCCTCCCCTTTCCGCCATCTCCCATGGAGGTGGTTTGGTTATTTGAATATCACATCTGTCGCATGTTTTATAAAGGGTTTTTATCTATTTTAAGTACCTTGAATCATCCTTATTCCGATCTTAGTACCTCAAATGTCAGCGCTTGCTTTTAGATCTTGAGATCTTCTAATATTTTATAAAACGGATTATCCGAGCTGATTCCGAGCCGGCATTTTATCTTAATATCGAACACAGATGGTTATTTTCATTTCTGAAGACTATCCTATCCGTATGTATTTACGTCTTACAACAAGCACCAAATATGATATAGTAACACCTATATCTATTCCGTATCCGATATAAAAATAACAATGTTCGACTACATCGGATATCTTTTTTTTCTAATATTCATTTTATAGTTGTATCCACTTTTTACTAAATATAGCTAAAAAATTCATTTTTGTTAACTATTTGTATTCAAATTGACAACTATCCGATACTGATGTGGAAACATCTTCATCCGTTCAATATCCGATCCATTAACATCCCTACTAAAAACCGGAGAGTTTTCTTTAATTACGAAAATTTAAAAGTTAGAAATAACACAATATTTTTCTTTAGATTATTAGGACTAGCATTTTGGTGACTAAATTAATAAAGTATCAAAATAGAAGAATTAGTACCGAAAAAGAAGAAGAAGAGTTTATTAACTACTCCATATAATAATAATATCTATATTATTAAGTTATTAATTTATTAAGCACTCAACTATTTATATTTGAAGAGGTTTATTGTTAAACATGCATCTAGATTTGTAATAACTATTGAATTTTCTGTTAAGCCTGATGATTCTCATAAATATTTTTTGTTTAAGAATATTTTTTTATAAAGTTTTACCATTGTTTATTATGTAGGATCTTCTTATCAAAAGAGTCATGACCTATAGAATATCTGAGGATTAACTATTTTTCTTAATATTTTGAGTTTTTTTATTTGAATTCAATGTGAGATGCATGTGTAATACCGTGCATATCAAAATAAATGCTTTACGGGAATATCTTTATTATATTAACTAAAATGTCTCTTAAAATCTATTATTTTGATAAAAAGGTCTTTTCAACCTTTTTGTGTGATGATAGTATATATCCACATGTATAACATGTGCAAAAAAAATCGTTTTTTTTCTGAATATTAAAATTCAATACTTTTTCTCGTTTTTCTGAATATTTAATCGGAATCAAATATAAGAGCACCGGATGCGCTTTCTCCCATATTATAATATAATAGTAGAGGGATTCTTTTTGCCATACATCAACATATCCATTTTGAGTTTTGGTTTAAAAGTAGTAAAGCTGAATGTAGCGAATATATGTTGGGAATTCAAAAACTAACCTGCTGGATTTAGCTGGCATAGTAAGAAACAGAGAGACCTTATAGGGACTATAATTGAAATAGGTAAATTTGACAAGGTCCTGCTATAAATTACTCCATTATTATAATTTGGTGTACCAACTTGGACTGAGAGGATGGGCCCGCTAACGTGGGCGAAATTATACGTAAAGAAAGCCAAGGACATATTCTTCATAGATTTGCTGCTGCTGCTGCACCAAAAGCTTGAAATGCGTGGGCTGTGGTCCAGTGATGAACCTGTAGGTGGACCATGGGTTCTCATCGTGTACACCATGCACAACACACGACGCTAAATTCGAGTATTTTGCGCATGAAATGCATGTTTGGCAGGCGATCACTGGGCCTGGGGACCTCCCCAGGATCAATGCTTGTGAACGGAGGCAGAAACAAGCGCAGGCAGTGGTGGGACCCATCCGCCTGCATGTGCATTTGTTCTTAGGCATGGGCATGGGGAGCTTCCCATACCCGACTTTTATCTATAAAGAAAAAGGTGACCGGTGTTATTGAAATTGTAAGTCAATTTTACTTGGGAGTATTTGTATTTTAGTGTGAGACTGAAATTAGCAGCTAAGTTTGAATTGCAATAGATTGATTCAATGTGATCTTTGGATCCTGAGGGTTTGTCAAGAATAATTAAGTATGAATGATATTAGTTATAGAAGTGTTTAGAGATAAGTCGGCATCTTAGCTTGATAAGATTTTGGTTTATCATGTATTTACTATGTGATGGAGCTCCTTTTCGGGCCTCCGTCAGATGTTGTCTTCCGTTGATCTCACGGTGGACTTAGTTGATTATCTTCCTTCGCGTGCGGGTCTCAATGGGTTTTTGGAGGAAGAGGTGAGGTGGGCGAGTTGTTGCCGAGTACCTGTAAAAAAGTCCCGGGATGGTTTGGTACCACCAAGGACCCTCCGACGCTCAAGTCAGTGATGAGATCCGAGCAGAGTAACGGCATAAAGGTGTAAAAAATGGCTTACTTGACCCCTCTATGATGAGGGTTTATATAGTGGTGGAGCACGCAGCAGCGGGCGCGAGAATCTCGCCGGCGGTTACGCCCCTCGACGTCACGCCCGCGTAGAAAGCGGATCGCCCATCAATGGGGATTGATGGCGTGGAACGTGGGATGTTGCTGGCATAGAATCTGCGCATGGCGAGATTCGCGGAGCTGCGGTTACGCCTGTGAGCGGTGGAGTTGGTCGGAGGGCCGAGGAAAACGGCCTCGGCCGGGAGCTCGGGAGCGAGCGAGGAGGCCGAGGGGTCTTGGTCCGGTGGCAGCTCGGGGTGAGCCGAGGGGCCGAGGAGGCCGATTTGCAGGGGCCCCGAGAAGGGCCAGCTTGTGTTTGCAGGTCGGGCACGGGGTGGCCTGGTCGGCCCCCGTGGGCCTTTTCTTCTGAGTTCTGGGACACGTCACCTGCCACGCGTCATGATCTTGGGGATCGCCAATGTCGAGCACTATCATTAGCCCCCCATTCTTGCCCCGACCAGCTAGTGGTCGGGTCAGGAATGGACTGCCGGGCCTCCCGAGGTGAGATCCTTTCTAAGGTTTCGTCGGGACGAGTCCTCGGGCCGTTGGTTTTCTTTTCCGCTAATGAATCAATGCGAGATCTTTGCATTTAAAGAAAGTGCGCCGATTCGTGCACTCTGCAGTCGAAGCGACGGTCCACGTGTCGAGCGTCGATTAGCCGATGCGATGTATGCAGGCCTGCGACGTCTAATGGGACGCGGTCCAGCGCTGGACTGCCACGTGGAACAATCGGAGCCGTCGGGCGAGAAGAGCCGTCTTGGCGGGAGACGATGGGTGCCGTTGGATGTGGCCGTATGCAGCAATAAATATGGGTGGGGTCCGTCCTAGGGCCCTTACTCCCTCATATTTTCCTCTCTCAAGCCTCAGCTGCTCGGCGCTCGTACCCTCTTTCGTTTTCAGCCTTTGAGGAATTTCTTTTCTCAGGTTAGATGTCTTCCTCTGTAAAATCGGTAGACGTTGTAGGAGTAGATGCTAGGGTTCCTTTAGCTGTGTCTGAGTCTCCCCGGGGAGCAGGGGATGGATCCTCTCCCTGAGGTCGCGAAGCGGGGGCTGCCTCTAGGGAGGAGGCGACAGATGTGGCCCCCAGCACCTCGTGCTGGGTGAGGCATGAGGACGAGCTCACCAACGCTCAGGCTCGCTTCCACATTCCCCCGCGCTACACGCTCCGTCTGGCTAGAGAGGGAGAGAGGGCAGACCAGGTACGGGGCAGGGAGATTGCCCTGTATTTGGAAGCTTTTTGGGGCGGAATGCGCCTGTCCTTCGCTCCTGAGGTCGTTGCCGTTCTGAATTTCTTCGGTTTGGCCCCCGGCCAGTTAGTGCCAAACGCGTGGAGGATTCTTCTTGGGTTCTTGATCCGCCTGAGGCTGCAGGCGGTCTCTTTCAGTCTTTCCCTTTTCGATTCCTCTCTCGTCTTCAAGAGTCACCCGGGCAGTCGAGCTGGCGACCTGAGATGGATTTACTTTACTTTTAGGAAGCAGCCCGGGGTCGCTGCCAGGACCGGGGTCATGGCCTTGCCCTCTTCCATTCATGATTAGAAAAAGAAAATTTTCTTCGTTTCCCCTCCCGAGGGCGAGGACTGGCCAGTGCCCACCAAATGGTCGAGGGAGAAGTGTCTGCCGGGGAACCAGTCCGACGACCCCGCCGCGGTGAGAGTGGCGTCATGGGAGCCCATCCCTCGACATGACGTGCTGCTGTCCGAGAGGGTCTTGAGCTGGGCCGAGCTTAGTGTCACGCCCCGCTTCCCAGTGTACGGCGAAGTGGACGCGGCGAGGCCCGCTACGTATGTACTCAGAAGTACATACGCTAAGCGTAACTAAGCAATATAAAGTAATACACAAGAGACAAGAATATAAAAAAACAGCAACTTTTTATTTATTAACATTCTTTGTACAATACATGGAAAGGAAAATACAACTGAAATAAAGATGCCTAAACAGTGGCATAACAGGAAAATGAAAGTACTGAAAAGAAAAGTGTACAATGAAATTATACTGCTGGGTCTTCGGCAAATTGCTCCAAGTCTTCTTGGGTTGGTTCAACTTCTGCCAGGTCCAGGTCACCTGACGACATTCAAAGAGAGAGAAACATAATGTCGTCAGCGAACAGATCGCTCGGTAAGTCCCAAAGGTAAGAGGGAAGTAGAGAAGACAGAATGAGAAGAAACATTTTTAAAGTGTAAACTATTGTTGTAATATTATGTTAACGCTGTTATTTGTAGCTTGGTACAGAAGAATGCCAGTGTATACGAGGGGAGTCTCACTTGCCAGAGACTAGGGCACGTGTAGTACAAGGAACCGTTATGCCACGGTACAACAGCAATAGGATTCAGGTTAGGTGTATTAATCTGACCACCTCGTGCCACCTTTAACACCTTCCGTACCAACCTACCCTTTAAACCCCGCGATGTCTTGTTTGTATTGTTCTCTTGTAAAATTGTATTGATTGTAAAATTGATTAACCGACTGTCCGAAACCATGATATCAGGAAACGGTTATAACCGTAGAGTCATGTAAATGGAATACTGGGAAACATGTAAAAGGAATATCCATGGTTCGGTTCAGTCAAGTTATATAGATTGTTAACTGGATTCAGGGATTCATGTATTCATATTGAGTTGGAATATAAAAGAATAAGATTGACTTGAATCATATTCAACTCAGAAATAGTCAGACTCTAACCCGAGTCAGACTAAAGAAGGTAAGTTGAAGTGCAATATTTGTTAGGGGCCTTATTGTAATTTATAAAACTTGAGGGGGTTTTATGTAAAAATACTTTTATATACTTTTCAAAATACACCTCAAGTATTTTATTATCATATTTATGTACATACAACAATTTAATGATCAAGATAAATATGTATACATGTTCGAATAGCATGAAATGAGTCAAGTATATTATACGAGTAACTACCAAAAACAATGCTATAAAGAAATATTATGTACGACTAATTAATCAAGTCAAACGAATGCGGAACATAAACAAAAATATGGTTATATGTGTTTTGTATACGTGAGTTCCAGTTTCACCTAAATACGACTACCGGTTTGAGAGATATATATGTTTTCGTATCGTCGCGCAAAACAGATCAGAATCTATTCGGCACCATCACATATTTTTAAAACGCAGTTTGAGTTAATTTCCATCATTTTTCAGGTTATGAAAAGTATTAGAAAATTGTAGGTATTTCGATGAACTTATCGAAAACACCAAGATTCACATGATTTGGATTTCTGAAGCTCTAGTTATGATCATTTTAATATCAGCGTTTAAAACAGAAATTCAGATTTCTGGACAGCAACTATATATTCTATTGCAAAGGCTATATCAGGTTGTTTCATGCATTCCTAAGTAATATAATATATAGAAAATTATAGTTCTATCAATGGTGCATCTACACATCTAAATTTTGTCACAAACGGACATCGGGTGTTCGAGTTATGTCCAATTTAAAAACAGTGTGCGAATCGGAACAGATTCTGTCCAGATCCGTCACTTAATATTGTAACACAGTTTTCTTTATCTTAGATGGGTTTTTAGTAAAACTATAAAACTAAGAAAATCTAGATCATTCGATGTAAATATCAAAAACAGCTGAGTTTGCTCAATTTGGATACCGGTATACCAAGTTATATATCCTAGAAATTGACCGATAACTGCAGTTTTCTGTTTTACGATCAGTGAATAAATACGATGTAATTCCTAAACCGTTATGCGGATCGATCTAAAATTTTTACAGCATGTATAAAATAATATAATATATCATATGTAAATTCCATGAAATTTTCAGAAGTAAAAATTAATTTCTAAAAATTATTTTAAAGCTAAAGGTATTGATGTGTATACTAAAATCGGCAAAAAAATTAACTATTATTTTTATGCAAGCTTCATCCTTTCTTTTAATAACAAAACCGATTACATGAGATATCGTAGATATATTGTGGCATGAAATCTTTGTTCTCACAACTTGTAATAAACATTCATAATCATGAACAAAGAATTGAAAACACTTTAATTTGAATAAGAAGCAATAAGATATTTATTAAGCCATATAGAACCATATATATCTAGATTTATATATATGTATATGTTTATCTTTATCTTCTCTTATGGATTACGATATGAAAAGAATAGCGGGTTTACAAGATATGACAAAAGGAGAATAAAGATATGGAGAGGGAGAGAGAGAAAGGACTTACATGCACAAGCCGGTATTGTCACCGGGCTTGTCTATCCGCCGTAGCCTCGCGTTAGTAGCGAGACCTTCTTGAAGACTTCTTCATGTTCTTCTTCTTGGACTCAAGGTGAAGAGGAAGAAGTGAGAGATAGAAAAATGTGAGGAAGGAAAAGATAGAGGAGGACAATAAAGATGGTGTAGTGGTGGATTATGTATAATAATATATGCATTCAACATGAGAATTAAAAGAGAAATGAAAGGTCACCATTCATTTTGGAAATGAAAGGTCGCATTTGTAGGTTATGAGAAGAATAAAAAATGATAAAAAATAATTGCAAGAATAGGGATTTGAACATGTGACTTATGGAATAACAATGCAAGAACTTAACCAATGAGCTATAAGGTTGTTCATGCATATATTTAATTCTAATTAAATATATGATGTTGCTTAAAAAGAAAATGGGCTTTTTAGATGGGCTGTAGAGAATAAGAATAATGGATTTGGGTTAAATATTTATGAAAGGAAAAATAAGAATGAGAAGTTAAAAACTTAAATATAAGAAAAAGAAATTGTACATAGAAAAAAATACATAATAGATTGAGGAATAAAATAATAATAAATTTAATGGAAAAAGGAAAATACCAAGTACAAATAAATACGGTATATTATTGAAGAGGGATAATACAAATGTATAAAGATTTTGGGGTCATTACACTTAGCCCCGTCGAGTTCGTCGGTAAGTTAGGCTTGCTTTTTGGGTTTATGCTTTACTCATGTTGCTGATTCGCTGGGTGTTTGTTTTGTGCAGGATCCATGGATTTCGGCTCCCTCCGAGATTCTATGTGCCAGCCGAAGCAGTCTACTAGGGCCGGGGGCGCCAGCTCTTCTCGGCCGCAGCCCGCCCCGGCTCCCACCGCCCCGGTGGCGGCGCCCTAAGGACGCTCGGCGGCGGATCCCGCCCCGGGCCCCAGTAGAGCATCGGGTCGGAAGTGGGCCCTGATCCTGGAGGACACGGCCTCGGAAGAGGAGATCGGCTATCTCCCGGAGCCGCTCAAGAAGAGTTCCCGAAGACCTTCCCGGGGCCGGTCTTCGCCGACCGTAGTGGAGGAAGGGGGGCTCCAGTTCGCGGTGCCGTCGGGGCTGTCGGTCGCGAATAGCCTCCTGCACGACCTCGGCTGGGGGTCGGGTTCCTGGGGAAACCCTCAGGGCTCAGCTGGCGTCGATCGACCAGGAGTCTGTGCAGGTAAGCCCCCAGTTCACTGTGAGATTTGGTGCCTCCTTCATCTCTCTGATCTTTTTTATGTCTTCTCAGGTTCTCCAGCACGTGACCCTCGCCCTTTGCATGGAGACCGAGGTGGTAGTCCCGGCAGTGGAGGCCGCGGGCTAGCTTGCCGCGTTGCAAGAGAGCTCCAGGCGAGAGCAGGAGGCGATTGATTGGATCTCAAAAACTATCTATTACCACAATCAAGAACGGCGTCACTTGGTAGCTAGCCGTTGAGTACGGGTCGGTCCACAGGGATGTTGTGAATTTCCTAGTCGCTCAAACGAGTTAATTACGAACGGTGTGAATGGATTAATTAAATCTAAAAACTAAATTAATTTAGAGCAATTGAATTAAAGATCTAACTATCTAATTAGGGCAAGGAATTAAATTTATACTAGGGCAGAGAATGAAAAATTACCTAGGGCAAGAATTGAAATTAGTCTAGAGCAGAGAATGAAAAATTACCTAGGGCAGGAATTGAAATTACCTACTTACTTTACAGATGGCTCTCTCCAAACATCAACACAAGATTTGTCAGATCTGAATTTCTGAAATGAAAAGAGGCATCGATGCTCTCCAAAAGAATTCTAAATTTTATTCATAGAAAGAGGCATAGGGAGGCATAGCCTTTATAATGATTTAGAGTTCCTATTTATAGAGGATAGGAAACCCTAGGTTACAATTGATTCGCATGTCTACATTTACCAAAATATCCTTAGGAAGATCTAGTCAAAGTAGACTCCAAGGTTTGGTAAAATTTTATGTCTGAAAATTTTGGAACTGATTCTGGGCTTTTTGGGCTTTTTATTTCTTTGGATCTTTGATCAATTTGGCTTCTCTATTTCTTCCAGATCTCCAGTGAACAATTGCGGTGAACTTTTAACCGTTTGCTTTATAATCTTGGACCTTGCGTTGCCTTGTACTGATCTTTTGTGTAGGCTTGATTAAGATCTTTCTATTTGTTGGTCAAAGTCCCTTTTTGTGTCGTTTTTTTGTCTTTTTCACTGTTTTCGCTCCAAGAACCTGTAACCTGTAATATGTAGCAGACATGCGTCAAAAGCACCTGTTTATTTATAAAAAGAATAAGAATGGGGAATATAATAATACAATATTATGGTGTGAACAAATACCCCCAAACTTATCTTTTGCTCGTACTCGAGCAAACTTAATTTTATTCTCTACAAAAACCTAACCCCACTTTCGCAGGAAATCACGATTGCACTGAGCACGTGCAACAAGCCGTTAAACCTCTAGGTGTCCCTAGTAGGAGGAGTGTTGTCTCCTGAGGGTTTTCAGCGGATACTACCCACAAAATCCTATCAATTCGGCCCGTTGATTTTTATTCTTCATTTAGGTTTTCTAACAAGAAATTCTATTATCTTCGACTTGCAAATTATCCACCCATATTTTTCACACTTCTTCATTATCTAACTTAAGATTATACATGTTCTATAGACTTACTTAGCTTTCGGCATTTCCTAAGTTTTCCATCTAGGGTTCCATCTCCACTTGGGAATTTCTATCAACCCTTACTAAAGATACAAGTTCTATTCTTCACTCCTTTTTCTCATCTAAATTCCAATCACATACCCCTACATGTGTGTATAGATCACCGCTACACTTGGAAATTCAAATCAAACAATCATACTCTTGTCCGTTGTCCAAAGCACTTCTTAATTGGTGAATTTTTAATTGAATTTTGCTTACACATCCTTCATGCGACCGTTAATACTTCTTGAGGTACAAACAACCGATTACAAGATGCGTTTGCACTTTAAAGCGTACTTCCTAGTCTTGTAACACCCAAGGCTTTAGCAGTGACTCGCAAACCAGTTGGTCTAAGGCACTAGGTGATGAAGCACCCTCGCTAAATATTTTTCTATTTTTGCAGCCTTAAGTAATCACAAAAAACCAGTGTTCATTTTTTTTTTCTTTATTCACTTTTTTTCCTTTTATTTTCATTGTACTAAGGACTTTAGACAAGAGCATTTCAAGGTCTCTTCTACTATTCCAAGTTTCAAGGTGCGTGATTGTGCAAATTGTAGGGTATACATTTTCAGAATCTAGACTTAAGCTAGGAATTATTTTTCAAATTTATACTCTAATAAAAATAACAATACTTTTTCTTTGTTTTAATTTAGCCCAAGAAGTGAACTCAAAATTTGCCTATTTCTAAATAAACTACAAAAACATATACTTTCTACCGCTAAACTTTAAGGAAGGTTATTTTTAGGGTTTTTAATTTATTAAATCTAAGATCTAGTTGTTCCTAGCCAGTTAACTTATTTGTCAAACTCAAGTCAAATATGACCAAAATTGAATACAATAATTTTTATAATTTTTTAAAATTTTTCAAATTTTTATGGGTTTTCAAATAAGTATGCAAATGCAAAAATATATACAAATGAATGCGAAGGAAGAAAACGTACCGAGCATACCCCCAAACTTAAACTTGACAGTGTCCTCACTGTCATGCTACACCAAGAGGGTCAAAATATCGGCACTCTCCAGTTTATTTATTTATAATTTTTTTTAATGTTTTGAAATTATTTTATTTTATTTTTTTTTTATTTATAGAGAAAGAAAACAAAAATATATATACATATATACAACAAGGTTCCCCCCAAACTTAAGCTTGGCCTTACACAAGCCAAAGTTTAGCACCAACCATTCAAAAATCTTATCGTGGTAATGGCCGAGTTGGTGAAATAATGGGGTGTAGAGGAAAGAAATGAGAAACACACGAGACCGTGTGGGAAAAAAGGTAGAATATGGTCTCGGTGGAGGAGAAGAATGGCGGAAAGGAGAAAGAAGTGGAGTACGATCTTGAGGGTGTAAATCGAGTGAATAAATTAGCGCAATTTGTGGTGACCGATGTGTTAAAAGCGATTGTGCTAACCTATCAACTCGTCGAGAAATGGGGTCAAATCCCTCAAGATTCGCAAGAAAGCATGGGTACGTCGAACTTGGTGTAAAAGATGAAAGCGTAACGGTCACTTGCACGGTCGGAACGATAGGACAGACGAAAGGGAGTGAATTAGGGATAGACTCATTCTCACCGTAGTAAACTGTCTCGAATTTGAAAGATTCCATCAATGGTTCGAAACGACTGCAAGCAACCGAGTCTGATGGTTCAACTAACTCATCTGAAAATTCAAAGGACTCAAACTCGGGCGATGAGTCTGCAACATCGTCCGAAAAAATGAAACACTCGTAAGTGTTATCGGCTGGGAGAACTGTGTCAGATTCAAAGGGAATTTTTTCTAACTCACGATCTTCAAGCATGATCTTTTGCGTGGTCAAAATGATGGAAAGGAGGGAGGGTGATATAACAGTTAAAGGTTCAGGAGGATGAATTGGAAAATCCGACACATCAAACAAAAATGGTTCAACCTCAATATTATCCTCAAGACTCTCCTCAATACTCTCCTCATAAGTCTCCTCAATATTTAGCTCATCCATGCCATTATCATCAAAATCAAGACGCATATGAAGTTCGAGAGAAACAATTAATGACTCGGGATGATGAATTGGATATAAAATTTCAATCAAATCGACAGGTTCATCATCCGAAATATTCACGGCGTCTATATCCTCAATCAAGTGAAAATCAATTTTTTCTGACACCTCATCAAAAGTATGGATATTTATCAATTTAGGTTCTAGAGTGGAGGTGTAAAGGTCAAACGGATTAGGTGCGGTTTCACTCGAAAGGGGTTCCTCATAATCTGGCAAATCAAGCACTACAAAGTCGCACAACTCATCATTTTGGACACATGTTTGAAAATTGGAGTTGTTGGATTCAGTTGGGTATGGGTAGGTTTGATTTGGAAATCCTCTCACATTCTCACTCTGTCCAACCGCCTCCTTATACATTGAAAAATTTGGAGCTAGCGGGAAACTAGCTACCGGTTGCATAAGGGCGGCCACGGACGCATCCACATTCCTAATCATTTTGTTTGTTGCTGCAATATAAGCTGCCAACGACTGTTCCAAACTAGACATGGATGGTGAAGGGGGTTCGGTAAAAGATTCGAAATTGTTTGGATACGTGAAACTCCCAAAAGGCTGTGTAGAAGCAATGTCTAGTGAAGGTGGGAAAGTCGGGTAGGACTGGTAGGAATTGGATGGTTGGACAGGAATAGGGTCAACATGTGGATAAAAAGGTGAATGGACTTGTTGATCCCTAGAACTAGATGTTTTAAGAGGGGTGAAAGATCGGCTACGAGATTGAGCAATATGCTCAGCAATGGACATCGGTCTAGGAGTTACAGCAGGACTTGGAAAAGTGGTGTCAACACATGAAGGTGGTAAAAGTGGACGTGGTTGACACAAAGTAGGTTGTAAAGTCGAACTATTTCTCCTAGATGCTTCTATTTGATCTTTCAAAGATATTTTGGGCATGGAAGGATCGTCTTTAAATCGACCGAAACAATTGACGTACGACGCAAAGTTAGGTTCGGGATACCAAAGTTCGGCAAGAGATTTATGATGTGGGGTACCCATGATGAAAAGAGAAAGAAGGTGAGTGGTGGTGGGGTGCAAGGATTTTACGCGACAAGTTGCAAGTTTTTATAAAAGATTTTTCTCTCTTTTTTTTTTAGAACCGTTTGCAAAAAAGATTTTTGATAAAGGGCTAAGACACACTTTCGATCAACCAAAAATGCACAATCAGGCCTAACTCTAGGGTCACCTAGGTCAGCTAGACAGCTCCTAACTGTTCCAAAGGGCTAGAAATAGGACCTTAAACCGTCTCTTCACCGCCAATTGCGGCCAGGTAAGTGCCAGATAAGTGGGAAGGAACCACAGTAGTGGGCCTAATTAAAAGCCACTAGCCTTGACACACTTGCCTAGTCACCGCAAAGTCAGGTTAGGATAAACGGCCGATACCTATAACTAGTCCTCTGTCCTATTGAGCTCGAAGTCCTTAGGGCTGAGTCTAGTATTTTTTAATTAAGATATGGTCAATGCAAATGCCTTATGTGATTTCTGGGGTCCTAGGAAAGGTGATGAAATCCCCACCCAATATGAATTGGTCAAAAGCCCCTTAAAGTCCGATTAAAGATATGCAAAACAGTAAATCACTTGCAATCAAAGATTTTTATTTTATGCACGGCGCAAAGAATCCTGCACAAGATTTGTTATTGAGAAGGGGAAGATTTTTAAGCGCAAAGAATCCTGCAGGAGATTTTTCAAAAGATATATTTTAGGTTGCAGAGGGGGGAAAAAGGAAACAAACAGTGAAAATTTCACGCGATGACGTCAGCATGACGCGGCGGTTCAGCGGCGGGAGCGCGCTTGCACGGCGGAATGGCGGCGGTATAGAGGTTTCAGGTCTCCAAAAAAAATTGTGCTGTTCTTATTTTCTAACCTCTTTCTGTTATGATGTATCTTTTTCTGTTTCGAACTCTGGATTTTTCCAGATCCGTCTCGATTGTAGATCCTGCAAGATTCAAACAAAAAAATACCCTTCACAAAATACAAAGATGATAAATTTTTATATTTTTTTTGATTTTTCAGTTTTTATGATTTTTTAATTTTATATTAACCCGAAATTGCAAAAAGAAAATGACACGCCATCCCCGGCAACGGCGCCAGTTGATTGGATCTCAAAAACTATCTATTACCGCAATCAAGAACGGCGTCGCTTGGTAATTAGCCGTTGAGTACGGGTCGGTCCACAGGGATGTTGTAAATTTCCTAGTCGCTCAAACGAGTTAATTACGAACGGTGTGAATGGATTAATTAAATATAAAAACTAAATTAATTTAGGGCAATTGAATTAAAGATCTAACTATCTAACTAGGGCAAGGAATTAAATTTATACTAGGGCAGAGAATGAAAAATTACCTAGGGTAAGAATTGAAATTAATCTAGGGCAGAGAATGAAAAATTACCTAGGGCAGGAATTGAAATTACCTACTTACTTTACAGATGGCTCTCTCCAAACATCAACACAAGATTTGTCAGATCTGAATTTCTGAAATGAAAAGAGGCATCGATACTCTCCAATAAATTCTAAATTTTATTCATAGAAAGAGGCATAGGGAGGCATAGCCTTTACAATGATTTAGAGTTCCTATTTATAGAGGATAGGAAACCCTAGATTACAATTGATTCGCATGTCTACATTTACCAAAATATCCTTAGGAAGACCTAGTCAAAGTAAACTCCAAGGTTTGGTAAAATTTTATGTCTGAAAATTTTGGAACTGATTCTGGGCTTCTTGGGCTTTTTATTTCTTTGGATCTTTGTTCAATTTGGCTTCTCTATTTCTTCCAGATCTCCAGTGAACAATTGCGGTGAACTTTTAACCGTTTGGTTTATAATCTTGGACCTTGCGTTGCCTTGTACTGATCTTTTGTGTAGACTTGATTAAGATCCTTCTGTTTGTTGGTCAAAGTCCCTTTTTTGTGTCGTCTTTTATCTTTTTCACTGTTTTCGCTCCAAGAACCTGTAACCTGTAATATGTAGCAGACATGCGTCAAAAGCACCTGTTTATTTATAAAAAGAATAAGAATGGGGAATATAATAATACAATATTATAGTGTGAACAGCGATGTTGGCGAGGATCGCCGCCTTGGAGGGCGAGGTGGATGCCGGGAAAAGGGAGGTCGTCCGGCATCGCGAGGCCGCCGTGATCGCCGAGGGCAAGCTTGAGGACTCTTAGGTGCTCACCGGCAACCTGAAGAGGACAGTGAATACCCTCCGGAAGGAGCTGGGGGCGGCGGCCGAGGCGGCTAAGTCGGCGGAATCGAAGGCGGTGGCAAGCTATAAGGGGTCGAAGGATTTTTATGACGACCTAGCCGTGGCCACGGCCTGCATTTGGCACGACGCCCTCGACGCCGTCAAGTCTCGGATGCCGGGGTTCGACGATGCGGATCTCCAGGCCGAGTTCCCCCTCGTTGGCGCCGACGAGCAAGGGGAAGAAGTTCCCGGCGAGGAGGTAGCCGAGGACCCAGCGCGCCCAGTGGTAGAGGTCGAGGACCTCGAGGTCTTGCCTGGCCCCGAGGTGTAGAGCCCCCGTCCTCCCATCTTTATTTTGTTTTTCTTTTGAATTTTGTAAGGCTGGGGAGCCCAAAAAATACCCTTTGTAAAAAAACTTTTGCCTTTGGTAGTAACAAAGTTTTTCTTCGGTTAGAATTGCGCTCTGCCATCTGTTTGTTAAGAATGCTCGTGGGATATTTTTTGCTTGTACCGTTGTGCTTTTATGTCAGGTTGACCATCTGTCTAACGATCGTCCGTCGAGTTGACTGCAATCGCTTGCCGACGAGCGTTTCCGAGGAGGTATCTCCCTGGGCCCCGGAGTCGAGAGGAGATCGTTTAGACTTGGACAGACTTGACATCCCTCACCGGGGTCTCGGATCCCCCGCGGGCCACAGAGCATTTCTGATTTAGAGCATTGGTCACCATCCGGGGGTGATTGGGCAGGGTAGCTGCCCCGTCATCTCTTGCAAAGGTTTTATGCTTCCTGGCGCGGTGGTAGGGGGGTTGGCCACCAAGGATGGCCGAGCAGGGTAGCTGCTGGGTTGAATCTTTGACGAGGTATAGCCTGAGCAGGGTAGCTGTAGGTGCGGGGAATGGGAACGGTCGGGGCGACGGCGCTCGTAGCCAGTGCATTGAACGCGGGGGGAGGCGAAGCGCTAAGGGCGCGCCGCTTCGACTCCACCGGAGAAGGCTCGATGGCTGCCGCGTGGCGGCGACCCCCTGGGTGAAAGCGGGTGACTGTTGGGCTATATAAGGCTGAAGGAGTACTGGTCCTTCATCCTTTATAAACAGGTCGCCGAGAACGCAGGACTTCCCGTTTACCATTCCCGACATCGTTCACTTTGAAGACGTGTACCTTTACGACCCGTACTGCACCAAGGACACGGTGCAGCTGGTCTACGGAAGCATTGAGGACCATTTTGGCCGGTTGCTCCCCAGACGCTCTGTTTCGCCCAATCAGAGCAAAGCTCTGTTTGAATTCAAAATTCAAATTTTGAAGCAACGCTTCAAGTCTCAGGCGCAACGCGCCGCGTGTCTGGCGCTAATACGTCAGCGCAGCGCCCAAGAAGGCGCACCCAATCAGAGCAAAACTCTGTTTAAAGGAAGCAACGCTTCAGATCCTTTGCGCTGCGCGCGACGCGCCACGTGTCCAGCGCAGATACATTAGCGCAGCGCGCTCAATTAGAGCAAGGCTCTGTTAAAGGAAGCGCCGCGCTGCGCTCTGCGCTGTGCGACACGTGGCAGCACAGTTGCGCTGCGCGACACGTGTCAGCGCAGATGCGCTAGCGCAGAAGAAGGGGCTAAGTGCCAAAGGCAATTTATCCATGTAAAAATTACATGCTCTTGATAATAACAAATTAAAATCATACGATGCACAAGCACAACAGAGAGCTAAAATAAAAGAACCCTTAACAGACAATGAAATACTTGATTAAAAAAAGAAAAATATTTATTCATTCTTATTGTTATTACATTTAAAAAAGATCACCGAATACGGGATCAGAGAGACAAGGGTTCACAAAAAGAAAAAGAAGATTATTCAGCTCCCTCTCCGTCTTCTCCATCACGTCGAAGCGGCGATCTTCCCGAAGGGTAGCCACCCAACGGTCGACGCCGCACTCCTGGGAAAAAGTGGCGATGACGGCCCGACGAGCCCGTATCTGGCTCAGCAAGTAGAAGGAGAAGTCCCTCAGGGCTTTGGTGATCAAGAGCGCTTCGAAAAAGCTCTCGATCTTATCCTCGGCCACATCAAGCATTGCCGAGGACATCTCCGCCGGAGGAGGGGGAATGTCGGCGAGCACTGAGGCAAGGATCATCCGAAGCCAAATGGAACCCGGGGGAAGAGAAGACCCCACACGAGTCGAAAGCTCGTACATTGCGGCATCGCACTGCTCGTCCGAAAAAGAGGAGTCCACCAAGCGCGCAGCAAAACGGGGAACGACGTCTCGGATCGGCACTTCCCACGGTTGTCGGCGGGCATGAGGACGGTTGCAAGCCATGATTAAAGAAGTTCTCTGAAGGTGAGGAAAGGAAAGGCTCGGCCTTGAGTTATATATAGATCCAAACACAGAAAATTCTGTGCGCAGCGGAGATATTTCCAAGGCCCAGGAAATTATAATTTCGGGAATACAAGTTTGACTTGAAAAGAGAAGATGAAAAGATATCTCAGGAGAAGCGGCGCTTCTGATTCTCCCAAAATTTAAATAAATGAAGCAACGCTTCAGATTCTCTGCGCTGAGCACAACGCGCCACGTGTCAGGCGCAGATGTATCAGCGCTGCGCCCAAGAAGACGCGCCCAATCAGAGCAGAGCTCTATTTGCCTGAAGCAACGCTTCAGTGGCGCTGCGCTCTGCGCTGCGCGACACGTGTCAGCGCAGATGCGCTAGCGCAGTTGCGCTGCGCTCTGCGCTGCGCGACACGTGTCAGCGCAGATGCGCTAGCGCAGTTGCGCTGCGCTCTGCGCTGCGCGACACGTGTCACGCGCTGGGGCATCTGCGCCAAACTAAATTAAGATTTTTAAGAAATCTTTTCTGTTCTTGTTAAAACAAGAAGATTTTCTTCTGCAAAGCAGAGACCCTTGGATCAAAGATCCAACGGTGGGGAAAATTCCCCAAATCACTCAGAGGATGATTTCTTTAACAAATTTAACTAATTTGTGAGCACTATAAAAATGACCCTAAGCCTCAATTCAAAGGCATCAACATTTTTTTAGAACTCGAGAACTTTAAACAGAGAGAACTCCGAGAAGATTTCAAGAAAAAGGTAAAGAACCTTCATGGATTAGAAGAAATTCCTTCTAATAGATCATTGGTCTAAAAGCAAGACCAATGATCTTTACATAATAAACGGTGCTTTGCACTTCTTGTGAACCCCTGGTTCTTTAAAAACAATAAAAAAAATATATATATAATAATAGTGCTTTGCACTTTTATGAACCTCTGGTTCTTCAAATAAAAATTTATTTTTTCTTTGATCTAATTCAGATCAAGAAATTAAGCAGTGCTTTGCACTTCCCTTCTTGAATCTAAAAGATTCTTAGTGCTTTGCACTTCCAAACTGCGTCGTTGCGCTCTTGAGAGAGCGCCACGTGTCGGCTATAAAACCACTTGCGCTAAGTGCCCTTAAGATAGAGTTTTGCTCTCTGGAATTGGCGCAACTCGCTGAGAGCACGCCACGTGTCTCCAGCGCAACAGCGCAGCGCGCTGCACTGTTGCGCTTGCGTTCGCCAGAGCATGACACGTGTCATCACTATATGAGCTTGCGCTCAGTGATTGGCGCAAAGCGCCTGACAAATGCAATGCATTTCACTTCCTAAAGGGCCAAGCCCAATTAAAAGGCTTAACAAACTTAATAAATAAAATGCTGTGCATTATTTGGAAGGGCAGAGCCCAATTGAAAGGTCCAATGAACCAAAATAAACGATCTGCATCATAATAAAAAGGGCAGATCCCAATCAAAATGGGCATAAATGGCCTGAAGTAATGCAATGCATTATTTAAGTATGGGCAAAGCCCTAGCACAGGTCTAGTAAAAAAAAATAAATGATGATGTTGAACATTTTCAACTGGACTTAGCCCAATTTTGGCTGTAAGTCCTTAAATTAAATTGACTGAGCAAAATGGCTCTCCTAAATCAAGTTACGTCCGGTTCGAGGGTACATCCCCGAACTCCTTTGACATCTATCGTTGTAATTCCTCAACGACGTCAAAGAGATGACGGGTCCCAACGACCACACACCCATATGGACCGAAACGTCCTTAAACTAATATCGGACCGAAACGTCCTTAAACTAATATCGGACCGAAACGTCCCTAAACTAATATTGGACCGAGACGTCCCTAAACTAATGATGGACCACTACGTCCTTAAACTGGCGATGGACCGAAACGTCCCTAAACTAATGATGGACCACTACGTCCTTAAACTGGTATCGGACCGAAACGTCCCTAAACTAATAATGGACCACCACGTCCTTAAACTGGCGCAATAGAGCCCGAATGCTCTTTTGCCGGATCTAAACGGTCCCGTCTAAGTTGATCTTAGCCCCAGCTACGGTTAATGTATCCTTAGATCTTTAAATAAACAATAAAACCCCAAATCAACTTTGGTTCAAGGGTACATCTCTGAACTCCTCAGACGCTTGTCGTTGTAATCCCTCAACGACGTCGGAGAGGTGACGAGTCCCAATGGCCAGATAATTAAATCAATCACTACGTTGAGTTGACCTTAGTCTAAAACAAGACTAACGTATCCTTAACGAACGTTTAAGTTGATCTTAGCCGCAACGAGACTAATGCATCCTTAAACTAAAAACACCAAACCCAAATCTAAGTAAATACGGATTTGGACTAATCCACGTCCTACGGGCGACGACATCACTAAGTCTCCGTATACAATCCACGGGCAACCACAAACAAAACAAACACACATGACACGAAGTGAAATTCTCGAGAAGGAGAAAGTTGTTATCGCAACGCGGTAGCGTAATTAACTGCAGGGGCTTGCGCCTGCAGGGAAGAGCGTCCCCACAATCAAAAACCCCTCACCCTGAGGGGGAATCTGACGAAGTCTGCTACATCGGCCGCATCCGTCTAAACCTCCGATACACGGTGCCATAAATCAACTTGGCATCTTCGGAGAGATAGACGGATAAAACCAAATAGCATCTGCCCCGAACCTCAGGTAACGGACGCAAAGTCCGGGCCGCCGTTCTGAGGGGAACAGATTCTGGCACGCCCGGTGGGACCTTTTCCTCTTTCCACTCCACACTTCGTGTGTCGTCTTCGCGAACCAATCGCGGTTTGTTAAGTGGTTGCCTACGGATTTCAAGTTGCTGAGATTTGGTCTTTTGTCTGGTGCAGAACTCAAGCATCCATGGATTCTCACTGCACCAAATGCGCGAAGCACCACTGCAACGGACGCTCCACCTCACCGAGAGGTGTAACATATGGGCCCCAAGCGGCCTCTTTCCTTGCTCTGCCGGTAGAGCAGGTGACCCAGGCCACCACCGGCCTGTTTTTCGGGACCATGGTCCCACCTGCAAGCTTCTCTATGCCGATATCCGCACCGGAAGCGAACAAGAAGTCGGTATTCGACCGGCTTACCGCTACCACGACCCCTGTCAACGGGTCGTCCGCTACTAAGCCGACAGCCTCCGTTTTTACCAGGCTAGGTCAGAACTATAAAGTGGCTGTCCCAAAGAGGGCAACGGCCGCTGCCTCGGAAGTCGTTGAAGCGGCTTCTCCTATCAGAGAGTCGGTCTTCACAAGATTGACGGTTCCCACTCCTCCCCCAGCTGGTCAAAAAGCATCAGTCTTTGATAGGCTGACGTCGACAGTTACCCCACACCCAAACAGGGGGCAACAAGAAACTATCTCGATTTCCGAGCCAGTCCCAACGGCTCGTCGTGCGCGACGTCGCCATTGGCAGCGAGTAAGGAAAGCAGGGGGCAACTCCCCCTCAGGGCTAACCCCACCTGCTCCAGTGGTGGAGGTCAATGCTGCTGTTCCAACTGGGAACAGCTTTGAATTGCTGAGGAAGGTGAGAAAGAACTCTCCGGTTGCTACATTGAAAAGGTCTCCTCCGCCCATGGAAAAAGCTCCGGAGACGAAGCAGGAACAGCCCCCTCAACGGCTGTCGTCAAAAATTTATAAAGTTTGGCGGAAGGTTCAAGACTCCGTGATTGACTCAGACCACTTCCGTCGCCAGAAAAGGGCAAAGGTGGAAAAAGACAAGAACCGCCCCATTAAACAGCAGGGGGCAACAAATGCTAGAATGCCCGCTTCAACGGCTCCTTCAACCTCAAAGGTCCATAAAAGGAAGAGGCCAGAAAAAGCTCCCGTGACTCTGACAAAGTTTAAAAGCGGTGAACCTGAACGCCCCAAGTCAGGGGGCATAACAGTTCATACGGTCTATATGGCTTCGGGAAAGGAAGAAAGTCATACTTCTACGGGTCACCGACCGCTTACCCGGTCAGTGACCAAGTCTCAGGAGCAGCAACAAAAGCTCCAGGAGATGATGACTACAATGGCTGCACTCACGGGGCCAAAAGAGAATCTTGAGACGTCCTTAGACGAACGCCAAGAGGAAGAGACCGACGCTGAGTTCCTCCGCCAAGTACTGGAAAAGAGAGACAAAGAGGCTGCTGAACAAGCAGCCAATATACAGCGTATGGGCCTCCTCTTCCAGGACATGATAGGGATGATGATACAACCAGATCCCCCAACTGAAGAAACCCCGATTGCCCTTGGGGATGATAAGGGAGAAATATCAAACCCTCAGCCCGTTCTATCAACGGCTAGAGAGGATACAATCTCTAAAACTGATCTGGACGAATATATAGCCCAACAGATAAAGGTTCATCACGCGGCCGAAGCAGCCGGCCACGTTGTAAAAACGGGGCGGCCATATCCGAGCTGGTATGACCAAATCAAATACCCGCCAGGTTACACAATTCCCAAGTTTCATGTCTACAAAGGGACCGGCAATCCCCATCAACATGTTGCCCAGTTCAGGGCGCTTTGTGGTAACACCGGAGGCGACGACAAGCTTTTGCTGCGCCAGTTTGTTGGAAGCCTATCAGATACGGCTTTCGAATGGTATTCCGAGCTCCCCAACGACTCTATTAAAACCTTTGCGGAGATGGAGCTGCTCTTCACCCAGCGTTTTGCAAGTGCCAGCGAGCGTACCCCGATGACGGCACTGATTAACGCCAGGGTAAAACCCGGCGAGACGTGGGTTCAGTACGCTATACGGTGGCGTAATCTATGGTCTAAGTGTGAACAGCGCATAGAAGAAGCCCCTGCGGTGGGAATGTTTGTTGGAACCCTTGATCCACAAGCAACCATTTCACAGTTTATGATGTTCTTCAAGCCGACTTCCTTCCAGGCTTTGATCGACAAATTGGCGCAGATGGACCAGATGGTCCATAAACCCCCTCTCCCGAAGCCGGACTCCCGAAACGATAAAGGAAAGGGAAAAGCGATCATCGTCGCTAATGCCCAACAACAACCGAACGACTCAAAGCCGGTTGCTCGTCCAAACAATACGCGCCCATACGTACCCCTTGAGGACAGGATGGGACGTGCTTACTCCTTCCCCCGTGATAAAACAAGGAGGCTATTCGAGCTGGCATTGCGCAACAGGCTCATAAATCTGCCAGACCCAAAACGCCCGTCGCAACCAAGTGACGTCAACGAGCCTAATTACTGCCCTTATCATCGAGTGCTAGGACATCCAATCGAAGACTGTTACGTCTTCAAAAATTGGCTTGAGAACCAGTACCGTCAGGGCAAATTTGCGCTATCTGACAAATGGAAGATGAATCCTCCGCAGCCCCACGCCTATAAGGGGACAAATACGCCGGGGGCAACATGCTCCGTCATTGAAGAAGTTCCCTGGGAGGTTGTATTATCAGCCAAAACGAGGAGAATGCTAAATGATCTTCAGACCTGTCCAGCGGTCAAGTGGAAGAACCCCTTGGAGCCGCAGGTTATTGAGGGGATGTTGAAGCCACGTCCGACTCCGAAGGCCGATGGTGGTAGTTCAAGCGTTCATAACCAGCCGTCAAAATCTTCGAAAAAGAAGAAGAAGAAATCTAAGAAGCCCGTGAAGCCTGGCGACAAGCGCACGGACTTACAGAAGCAAATCGACGCACTGGATGAGTACAACCAAAAGGCGCGGACTCCCATTACGCTCCAAGATTTCCTTGATCACGTCTTTCAAAAAGAAGATGAGGGAGAAACTTCATCGGATGAATCCGACGAATATGTGGCAAGCTGTCATATGATCTCCCATGTGACCACGAACGATGAAGGGACTTCTGGCACTGAGACGCCGGGGGCAAATACTGAGTCAAGGGTTCCGGAGTTATCAGTTGAAATGATTGGCGCGTTTATTAATGAAGCTCGATTGAAAAGCAAAGCTGATCGAGAACGCGAGATGGCTATATTCGAAAGGGCCAAGCGCCAGCGACTTGAGGAAAGAGCTGAGATGATCCCGCTGGAGCAAAATGCCTCCACCGCTGACAAAAGTCAATTCAAGATAAAAAAGAAGTTTGCTAAGGCCATATCGATGGGCATGAAGCTACCGCCCTCCGAAGAAAAAGTTACTGGCGCGGTAGAAATACACCCCTCTTACTGCTTATATCATCAGAAGGTCTCGCATCCCACTCAAGAATGCAAGGCTTTCGATAGATGGTGGCAAGGATACGTCGCTAATCAACAACGCTTTAAACGGGAAAAGCGTAAGATTCGTCGGGAACAAGGAAACACGACCAGAGAGCTTGAAAGAACTGCTAGCAATTGTCACATGGTTAACACTACCAGGACACAAGTGCCTACATTTGGGAGCGACTCTGATGAGGAGCTAGAGCTTGCCCCTCTCTTTAAAGAGTCAACTTCGGGAAAAGAAGAGGAGCCGATGGTTTGCGAAAATATCCGGCTGCGGAATCGAACACTGCCTGAAAAGAACCTCGGACCCTCGAGTAGAAAAGATAAAGGGAAAGAAAAAGTCTCTGAAGACATCGTCTTAGATGACCAAGTTCTGGAAGAGCTAAACGCCGAGAACCCGCCAAAGAGGAGTAAAGTGGATTACAATGTCTTGGCACATCTGAGGAAACTGCCCTCTCAGCTTAGCGTCCTTGATGCCTTGTTACTATCAAAGGAGGCAAGGGACTCTTTGATTAAGGCGCTACAAGATCCGGACCAGTTCTAAGCTTTCTTAGCCGAAGAAAAGATGAAAGACGAATTAGAAGAAGTGCACACGGCCGACGTTGCTTTTGGTGGTGAAGACCTTCTCCTCGGAACGTGTGAACACAATCGTCCCCTTTATGTCTCGGGATATTGCCACGACGTAAAGATAGGTAAAATCTTGGTCGATAACGGATCGTCTGTTAATTTACTCAATGTGCGGGTGTTAAAGGAAATTTGCATGAGTGTCCAACACCTCGCCCGAGACAAGATCACTATCTCCGGGTTCGACTCCCAATCATCGAAAACCCTTGGATCTGTGATATTGACGTTACGCTTCGGGTTGCTCGTCACAGATATCAAATTCCATGTCATAGATGCCAAGACATGCTACAACGCTCTGCTCGGTCGACCATGGTTACACGAGTACAATATCATCCCTTCTACACAGCATCAGTGTATGAAATATTGTAGGGATGGTCTCGAGTACACTGTGGCAGGAGAGTTAAATCCATTTTTCGTGAATGAAGTTCGCAAGTATGAAGATGCCAAATACTTCTTGCCGAGTTTCGAGGACACGGAAAGGTGTCATAAGCCGGAGAACAAGACTAACGCCACCATCCCTGTCTTCGGCAGTGACACCGAGGAGGAGGAGGATATAGTTTATTCAGGTCCATCCCAATCCATCAGGCCAGGACCATCCATTCCTTCATTGATCTTCGGCAGTGATTCGGAGGATGAAGTTCATGCTGTATTCCCCGCTCGGCCTTCAATACGGGTTTCCGCTGATGAAGAGCGAAGTTTGCAGATAACCATGGTGCCGCTTGAACACTACAAAGAACTGGATACACTCGACACCAACAGTGTGGAAGAATTGCTGACATTTTATGTCCCTCCCGGACGAGAAGGCGAGAAAGCAATCCTATTCTACCGTTCTGAAGAAAACAAGGTGGAAAAAGAAGTTTGGCATGGCGCGGATCCCACGCTCGACAGGCTTCAACCTATCCGTCTTCCCAGATATTATACCAAAGGTTTGAAGAAACTGCTGAAACGTCAAGGGATGTCCTTCACACAGACCGCTAGAAAAGCCAAATTCTATGACAAGGTCTGGAACGTTCCCGGGACTCAATGCAAACTGCCTAACGGGAGAACGGAAACAAAAGGGCTCGGGTATGTTCGCTCAAAGAAACGGGAGCTAATAAACAGCTGTTATGCCATGTATGACTTTGATGAAGAAGCGGACGCTCAATGGGAAGACGCTAATCCTGAATCAGCAAAAGTTCCTGATGCAAGACCTCCCAACCCATCGTCTGAAGACCAAATGAGCAAACTTACAAGGGATGCCAGTCAAAAAGCCCGAGATGATCACGATCGTGAAATGGCAATCTATGAGAAAGCCAAGACACAGCGCCTCCTTCAACAGGCGGTGAAAGATGAAAATGCCACTCCTTGTCAACCTGCTACAAAGAAGGTTCGACGCGAAAGCAAAAACAAGTCGAAGGGCCGAAAAGGTGCTCGACAACCACGAAACAGAGCTAAGAAGCCACGCATCCGAGAGTCGAGCGTTATTGACCTAGCCCTCATGAAGAAAATGGGTCGAGCATACTCATTTCCTCGAAACAAAACAAGGAAAATACTTGATCTTGCTCTAAAACATCAAATGCTTACTCTGCCAGAGTCTAAACACCCTGAGCAAGCAGGCGAAGTCTCCAACCCAAAGTATTGCTTTTACCATCGAGTAGTAGGGCATCCGCTTGAAGATTGCTTCACCTTTAAGAATTGGGTTGAGGACCAATATCAGCTTGGCAAATTCGCGTTGTCTGACAGTTGGAAGGTAGCGCCGCCGCAAAAGCACGAACTCGAAAACACAAGGATAAAACCAACTCCGCATTGGGATTGGCAGAAAATTCGGCACCTGCCATGTGATAACTATATTAAAAGAAGGGTCCGAGGACATGAACAACCTCCCTTGGTGCTTTGAAAGCGGCAGCGATGAGGTAATCTCAGAATTTCCCCCAGCTCCGAAAGAACTGGAGGATGGAATCCATACCACTGCAGATAATCTCAAGAAAATTGAGTTGGGGACGGCAAATGACCCGCGACCGACATTCATCAGCGAGCTGTTATCTGAAGAAAGGGTGGCTGCGTTAAAGGATGTGCTTCTATAGCACAAAGATTGCTTCGCGTGGAACTATTCCGAAATGCCGGGACTAGATCCAGAAATTGCTGTACACAAATTGGCGATATCCCCGGACATCAAGCCAGTCAAACAAGCGCCGAGAAGAATGCGACTCGAGCTTGAGATGAGCGTCAACGCCGAAGTCAAAAAGCTGATAGACTCTGGCTTTATCCATGAAGTTCAATACCCTGAATGGATCGCTAACATCGTCCCAGTGATGAAGAAAAATGGGACAGTGCGCATATGCGTAGACTTCCGGGATCTTAATAAAGCTTGCCCGAAGGATGATTTCCCAGTGCCAGTCACTGAACTAATGATAGACAATGCATCCACTCATGAGGTTTTCTCCTTCATGGACGGCTCATCGGGGTATAATCAAATAAAAATGCATCCTGAAGACCAGAAACATACGGCTTTCCGGACTCCTTTGGGAATATTCTGTTACAAGGTGATGCCCTTCGGTTTAAAGAACGCCGGTGCAACCTACCAAAGGGCCATGACGAAGATTTTCGATGACCTTATACACGAAATCGTCGAATGCTATATCGACGACCTCGTTGTTAAAAGCAAATCATATGAAGAACATCTCGAGCATCTGAAGACCGTATTTCAACGTCTTCGACAATACAATTTGAAGATGAACCCTCTGAAGTGTGCATTCGGGGTTTCCTCGGGCAAATTCCTGGGATTCATCGTTCGACACCGAGGTATCGAGATAGATCCGTCCAAGATCAAGGCAATCATGGAAATGCCTCCGCCGAGGACTCTCAAACAGTTGCGGTCTCTCCAAGGGAAGCTCGCATACATACGGCGATTTATAGCCAATCTTTCAGGCAAGTGCCGTCCCTATAGCCACCTGATGAAGAAGGGAACCCCATTCATCTGGGACCAAAAATGTCAAGGCGCACTGGATGAGATCAAGCAATACCTGCAGAACCCGCCGGTGTTGGCTGCTCCGGTTAAGGGGAAGCCTCTTATTCTTTATACAACCGCCCTCGAAGGTTCTTTAGGCGCATTATGGGCACAAGAGAACGATCAAGGGAAAGAAAGAGCACTCTACTACTTAAGTCGAGTTCTGCTGGGGGCAGAAAGCAACTACTCTCCCATTGAAAAACACTGCCTGGCGTTGATTTTCGTAATAACAAAGCTTAGGCACTATGCGTTAGCGCACGAAGTCCATCTCATTTCAAAGGTGGACCCTCTCAAATATTTAATGTCAAAGGCCATCTTGACGGGACGACTCGCTAAATGGGCTCTGCTCTTAATGGAGTTCTCGATAACATATCGACCCCTCAAGGCAGTGAAGGGTCAGGCCATAGCCGACTTCCTTGCTGAACACCCGATACCTGCCGATTCCCCTCTGAATTGCGATTTGCCAGACAAACATGCGTTTGACGCAATCGACGGTGGTGATACTCGTTGGGAACTTTATTTCGATGGAGCATCTTCCATGAAAAAGCACAAGCAAAGTACGCCAATGATCAAATCGGGGGTAGGACTCATCTTTGTGACCCCACAAGGAGGAATAATGCGCTTCGCCTTCTCCTTAACAGAGCCGAGAACGAATAATGAAGCTGAATATGAGGCTTTGATAGCAGGCCTCGAGATCGCCATTGACATGGGAATTGAAGACCTCCTCATATATGGGGACTCCCAGCTAGTCGTCAGTCAAGTGAACGGCGATTACCAAACATGCAAACCGGAATTGGTAAAATACGGTGAAAAAGTGCAACAACTGCTAATCCAAATTCCCTCCTATACTTTGGAGAGTATACCGCGCGCGGAAAACAGCAAAGCGGACGCACTAGCCAAACTTGCTAAAGAACTGGCTGACGAGAACCTCGACGACGTTAGAATCGTGGTACAAAGCCGTCGAGTGCTTGCCCCAGCAGAAGTATCTCCGGAATCGTCTGAAGAAAAAGGAGCGAACGAGGAAACAACCCTGCAAATAAAAGACTGGGAAAATACCGAGGACTGGAGAGAAGTCTTCATAGATTACTTCAAGTTCCACCGAATGCCTGAAGAAGTGTCCATAAGACACCAGCTCGTGAAACGAGCTCTGTCTTTCGCCTTCGTCAACAATACTCTATACAAGAGGACATTCGATTCTCTGTGGCTGAGATGCCTAGGACCTGACGAAGCGAGAAGGGTCGTCCAAGAGGTTCACGACGGACTCTGCGGTTCCCACCAAGCAGGCCCTAAGATGAAGTTGAAGATAAAACGAATGGGCTACTACTGGCCCACGATGATTCAAGATTGTCTCGAATATGCGAGGCAATGTCACTCATGCCAAATTCATGGGGACTTCATCCATCAGCACCCAAATCCATTACATCCAACGGTGGCCAGCTGGCCATTCGAAATGTGGGGAACTGATATAGTCGGTCCTATCGAACCAGCATCGTCCAAGGGACATCGTTTCATCTTAGCGACGACTGATTACTTTTCCAAATGGGCAGAGGCGATACCGTTGAGGGAAGTGAAGACGGAGAATATTCTCCATTTCTTCAAAACGCATGTCATATACCGGTTCGGAACCCCGAGAAGAATCATCTCTGATAATGGGCCAGCCTACCGAAGTCATAAAATTAGCCGCTTCGCACAGCAGCACAATATAGACTGGAGATATTTCTCAGTTTATAATTCGCGAGCTAACGGTCTAGCTGAGGCCTTCAACAAGACCTTGACGAAGATCATGAAGAAAACAGTGTCACGAAATAAGAGAGATTGGCACGAAAGATTGCAAGAGGCTCTTTGGGCGTATCGAACTACATTTAAAACGGCCACGAACACAACGCCATACGCGTTGGTATTTGGGACGGAAGCAGTACTCCCCCTCGAGATAGAATTACCCTCGCTACGAGTGGCAGTCCACTACGAGCTGACAGACGAAGAAAATGCTCACCTTCGGTTTGACGAGCTTGACGCCCTTGATGAAATCCGGCTTCTAGCACAGCAAAATCTGGAAGCCTATAAAGCAAAAATGACGCGCTCATATGAAAGATTGAGCCGGCCGAGGACATTCCACCAAGGCGAACTCGTGCTAGTGGTCAAAAGGCCCATGATCCCCAATCGCGCCAAGCGAGGAAAGTTTGAGCCAAACTATGAAGGACCGTACATCATTGATAAGGTCTACCAGGGTGGGGCCTATCTACTCATGGACATGCACGGTGAAAGGCCTTTCCGGCCAATAAACGGTCGCTTCCTAAAGAAATACTACGCTTAATGAGCCACAGCCTAGGTCAATGGGAGATGACGACGACTATGTCCGCTCGCTATCTTCTTGAGCTCAAGCTTTATAAGCAGTAGCCGGCCTTCTCCATGTCGGACCGAAATGTCCTTAAACTAATATCAGACCGAGACGTCTTTAAAACTACTACCGCAGCATCTTTAGGCTGACGAGATATAAAAAAAAACATATAAAAAATTAAAAAAAAAAACCGGTATGTCCATAAGCAAAATGGGCACGGATGAAAACCCGAAAGGGCTCCGTGAGTAAAAACAGCAGGGCTACCGGCGAGTGTTCGTGAAAACCCGAAAGGGCGCGACCTCGTACAAAAAAAAAAAAGAAGAGAAAAAGAAAATAAAAAGAATAAAAAAAACGGTATGTCCATAAGCAAGGTGGGCACGGATGAAAATCCGAAAGGGCTCCGTGAGTAAAAACAGCAGGACTACCGGCGAATGTTTGTGAAAACCCGAAAGGGAGCAACTTCGTTAAAGAACCCTTACAGGGTCCTCTCGACCCTGTAAGGAGAAACCACCTGCGTGAGATCCTTACGACTTACAAGGGAACAACACACTTAGGAATCCCCACGATTCCTAAGGAGAAAATACGCTTGCGAGATCCTCACGACTCGTAAGGAGAACTCTCTTATGGGACCCTCACGGCTCATAGGATTTGAAAGTCTTAAGTCACAGAGACCTAAACCTGTGCTTAAGCAAACCCCCACAAACTTCCAATGTTGCCCTACAAGTGGTTCAATATTGACCCTTGTATACAATCCACGGGCGCGAATAAACGTTTCCCTAACCAAGGCCCATCCGTGACTGGGGATATGTTCGCATAACCCTTGTAAGTCCTCTCGATTTACAAGAAGAAAACCCCCCTGTAGGATCCTTACGACTTACAGAGGAACAAAACACTTAGGAACCCTCACGATTCCTAAGGAGAAAATACATCTACAAGATCCTCACGACTTGTAGGGAGAAATACCTTTATGAGACTCTTACGGCTCATGAAATCGAAAGCCTTAGTCGACAGGTCCCTAACCCTGATCGCTAAGCCTCCTTTGTTCAACAATGACGAAGGCAAATGATGATTCGCTCCTGGCAATATCCTAGTTGCAGCGGTGCTGATGCCGAAATCGGTGTCCAATTTCAGGTTTACGGCGAAAACCAGTAGGCCGCTCATGCATACAAAATAGCCGAAATGATAGGGCATCTTGCAATAAAAAGCAGCAAGTAAAATGTATGCATGCAAAATAGCCGAAATGATTGGGCAACTCGTAATAAAAAGCGACGAGTAAAGATAAAATAAATAGCCGAAATGATTGGGCACTGCGAAAAATAGCCGAAATGATTGGGCAATCGCGACCTTTGCGATATAAAAGCTGAAATGATAGAGCATCGCAGAAATAAAATAAAATAAAAAGAAGAAATGATAAAACTTTGGCCCTACAGTTAAGATCACATCGATCCCTGTATACAATCCAAGGGCGTAAACAAAGAAGGAACCATACTTCCCCAGCGGATTCCGTCAAACGACGGAGCCAAACCTCAACGGTTCATTTCAACCGAAGAAGCCAGTGACTTCAACAGCAAACTCCTCGACTCACGGATACAAACACTCCTTGATGAGAGCCTTCTGATCCGCGTCGACCCGCAGAGCCACCAGTGCCTCCGTAGGAACCCTCGACTCATTTCAAATCCCAAGGAAACAAATAATCCTTGGCGCTTGGGAAACAAATAATCCCAGCAAACTCCTCGACTCACGGATACAAACACTCCTTGACGAGAGCCTTCTGATCCGCGTCGACTCGCAGAGCCACCAGCGCCTCCGTGGGAACCCTCGACTCGTTTCAAACCCCAAGGACACAAATAATCCTTGGCGCTTGGGAAACAAATAATCCCAGCAAACTCCTCGACTCACGGATACAAACACTCCTTGACGAGAGCCTTCTGATCCGCGTTGACTCGCAGAGCCACCAGCGCCTCCGTGGGAACCCTCGACTCGTTTCAAACCCCAAGGACACAAATAATCCTTGGCGCTTGGGAAACAAATAATCCCAGCAAACTCCTCGACTCACGGATACAAACACTCCTTGACGAGAGCCTTCTGATCCGCGTCGACCCGCAGAGCCACCAGTGCCTCCGTAGGAACCCTCGACTCGTTTCAAACCCCAAGGAAACAAATAATCCTTGGCGCTTGGGAAACAAATAATCCCTAGCAAAATACTCAACTCACGGATACAAACACTCCGTGACGAGAGCTTCTTTGACTCACATCTCGGGCAGTAAGGATTCAAAAACTTACTTCCTGAACAATGGGACCCTGCAAGTCAATCCTAAATGGTCTCTTGCATACTATTCACGGGTCTCACTTTCCAAAGTCGAATTTCGATGAGGAGAGAAACAACCGCTTGTGGGTCCTCTCGACCCGTAAGAGGGAAAAACTCTCTTGTAGGATCCTTACGACTTGTAAGAGAAAACCACACTTAGGAATCCTCACGGTTCCTAAGGAGAAAACCCACCTACGAGATCCTCTCGATCCGTAGGGAGAAAATTCTCTATGAGACCCTCACGGCTTATGGAGTTGAAAAATCTTAGGCAGCAGATCTGAACCTGCGACCTAAGCCATCGCTGATTCTTAGGAAAGTCAGGATGCGTGCCCTACTAGCCGTCAACCATGTTCGCTAAGATGATGTGCTGATAATAAAAGAAAGAAAAGACGGAGAAATGACACAAGACATTACAAAAATAGGCATCCTTCATTCATAAAATTTGATTGAGTTTAGGATACATCGTACTAAAGAATACAAGATATACATATATGTTACAAATACCAACGATACAAGGAAAATTACTGAGAAGGAAGCGTCTTGCACAGATCCAGCAATTGCTCGCACACTTCCTTCCATGCCTTTTCCCGATTGGCCACCACTGCCAACTCCGCCTCCACTTGGGCCCGTTGCTGTGCGATGGAGGCCAGCTGATCCCTGACGGCCTGATGAGCAGCCTCACGGCCTGCGATGTCATGCTCGGCAATATCGAGTGCCCACTTCAGTCTCAGCCCATTTGAGATGCGCTCCAGAAGGCCCTCGAAGACGGCCTTTACCTCAGCGGCGTTCGTCTCAGCTTCAGCACGCAGGCGAGCAGTGTTGCTTGAAGATTCTTGGCACTCCTTCAGCCTCAAAACCACTTCTTGTTCCAGATGACGGAAATGAGAAGCGCTTTGCTCGAGCCACGCTCCCCGTTGAGTGCTCGAGGCCAAAGTCTCAGGGGACAAGCGCGTTGACTCTAGCTGATGAAGGCAAGCCTCGATTTCCCGACAATAGTTAACCCAAGAAGCGACAACACCCTCGTCATGGAAGGTAGCAAATATCGCCAACATCGGGTTAACCGTCGTGGCGAAATCCTCAGCAGATACTGGAGCCTCGATGTCGAGCTCCTCGATGTAGTCGCTCAGCATGCGCAAACTATTCGCGGCACCTTTCGAAGACGGACGTCGCTGGGAAGGGCCGCCCGGTATTGTAATATGAGACTCAAAAGGCACTGAGACTGGAACGACGGCTGAAAAAGACAAAATGTGATTAGATGATGATCCAATAGATATGGAGAAAATCATTGACAAGATAATTACTATACCGGTGGGAGCAGGTGGCAAGGACGGAAGGGCCGGTAGCGCAACCGATCTTTCTTCTCCCCCTTCGATTTGTAACACTGCAGTCAGGACAAGAGAGAGTTAGAAATAATTCTACCACTGAAAAAACAAAGATATCAATCAGGAACAGTACTCACCGGCGCCACCAGAGAGAGAGGCGAGTTCAGATGAAAAGGAGAAGTGTGGGACCAACACTTGATACAAATGGTCAAAAAGAACTCCTGAAAGACACAACAATGTGAATATAGTATATGGATTATACGTTTGAAAGATGAGTTTAGTAAGTTGCAAACTCATACCTTCCAACATCTTTGACGGTGTAAGAGAGGGCTGAGGGGTAACCATCGCCAAGGCAGTCGTGGAAGGAGCTCCCTCAAGTAGTGGGGCATCAACACTAGCTGCACCTGCATTACGAAAAAATGAACTTGTCAGGAAAGATTGTAAAGCAAATAAAAAAAAAACACAACAACTTAAGGTGTACCTGAGGAGCTCCCGGCAGAAACAGAGACGACTCCCTCCTCTATCGACATGAGACCACCGCCTGTGACCTCATCGCCCGACTCAATGGGGACCGTCGTCGTGCTCGCAAGACCGGGAGACGGCAGAGGACCGTAGACGGGAAGGGCTATGACTGGAGTATTGCCAGATTCCAGAGAAGGAGCGGTTGGCTCGTCTTCAGGAATCGTGGCCACCTCGCCCACTACCATCTCAGGTTCGGTAGTGGCGGTTGTATCGTCCACCATCGCCGGGGGATCACCGGTTTCGAGCGCCTCATTCGCCGCCACTCTGGGCTCAGTTATAATGATCATATCATCTGCCACCACTTCAGGTTCGGCATCCATGACCTTATCGGCTGCAGGCCCCTCATCCTCTACCCCAGGCTCCAAAGCCACAACGACGTTGCCCACCGTCGGCTCGAGTTCGGCAGGTACTGCCCCCTCTGTCCCTTTGAGATTGACGGTTTCCGCCTCCCCCTCGATCGGACTTGGTCCTGCAAGATGAGAGATGTAAGGACAAACGACATTAAGATCCTTATAACAAAAACTCCGAGAGAAACATTACCTGAGGCGGATTTACCGTTCGCGCTCCGAGCTGCACGTGCCACCTCTCTGCGGGCAGTGGACAGGGCGACAGGGGACTCTTCAGAGGGAGTATCAGCTCGAGGAACGGTGCTAGGGCCCGCTCCCATAGCCAAGGCAGCCCTGCGCGCCTTCGCCTCATGCCTCAACCGTTTCCTCTCCTCCCGAGCGGTCATGAGGGACCTCCGTGATGCCTCCTTCAAGGCATCATCGTCTTCATTCAGGGATGCCTCCAGAGCCTTTAAGGCATCTCTCATCGGCTCTTCAAGACGAACCTCCTGCGGTGGACCAGAAGAAGCAGGAACGTCGGCGGCTGGTAGAACATCTGTGTCGCTAGGAGGGAACGGCATTGAGGTTCCTGTAATTAAAAAGAAAATGTTAGATCGACCATAACATGAGCAAAATGAAAAACTTGATGAGTCGAAACTTACTAAGGCCCATAGATTCCCTGAGACGTTCCTCCTCCTGAAAAGTCTTCAGAGAAGCGGCAATGGCTTCTTCATCGGTGATGCCTGTTGAAAGAAAAGAAAGAAAAGCGTTAGTCAAAGAAAAAAAAAATGAAATGACGAAGAAAATACGTTGCAATAAAGAAAAAGTGACTAGTAGTTACCTGATTGCGCAAGCTTAGCCAGCCACGCGTCACGCTTCACCAGCCATGCAGAAGCTCTGAGGGCAGCTTCCAAGTCTGTATCGTCCGGCGGCGGCATCACTAATCCTGCGTTAGTCCCATATTCGAGCAGACCCTCGGAATAAGGAGCATGGGGTTCCTGGCCGAGCACAACGTCCACGGCGAAGAGCGACTTCTTTCTCTTTTGCCCTCCAGCCCTAGGCTCACGGGGAAGCGACTTACGCTTGGCAGACGCTTTGGGACGACGGGTCCCGATGTCCGCACCCACGCCAGACTCTGGTGAGGGTACAACCACTGTTTCCACCGGAGCACGGAGTACAGGAGGTACATCCGCGATATCAGGGAGCGGCAATTCACGTGGAGGGCTTTGCGCACGTGATGGTCTGCCCCCAGTATCTTTTAGAGGAGGAACCACCAGGAGCCTTGGCGCTAAGGGAGCGTTACGATTGGTACCGGGGGGTACTTCTTTACGGTCAATCAACACTCGCCTCTCTTCCTTTATAACAGCCCCCGTCGCGTGATTGTACCACTCTTTATATACATTAAGGAGTCGTGGAGCACAGGCCGGCGCGCTAACGAAAAAACGAGAACCCGTGTTCAGGCGCATGAAATGGTGTAATGCGTTCTCCACCCCTTCTTCATTTACAGCAGGTTCCAGTAAGAAAGCTTCTAAAGGTACCCCTTGATCGTAACTCAGTTGTCGAGCAAAGCGATGCGGATTATATCTCATAAAGATTGCTGCACCGCCCTGCCTGAAGACTAGGAAACCCGGCCTAATAGAATACAAATGAAGGATCTCCCGGGCTGTTAACACTGAAACCCCATCCTTGAAGGAATCCTGTAGTAGTCGCACCGCAGTGGTGGACGCTTTTCCAATGGTTAATACCTTATCAATAAAGGACATCCCAACTCCAACGGTGTGAGGGCGAAGCAGTAAAGCTCTGGCGTCCCGTGGTGAAGGGGTCACGATTGATGAGCCGATCAGCTGTAAGATGCGAGGAAAACCGTACTTGTCAAAAAACGAAGGCCTTTTATGCATTCCAAATACACCCGCCGTATGTAGCTCGAGCCATGACATAAAGTAGTGCATCGGGAAGACCACGTGCAATGCTCCGGGCTCGTTGGCATCCGCGGCTCGGCTGAGATCATGATACAAGTGCGCTAAGCCGGCAATCCCCACGGCCACCTTTACCCCGATGACCATGCGGTGGGCTGGATAAAAGACAGAGGGCCGCATGCGATGAGAGTGCATTGGGATCGCGAACCAACTCAGCCACAGCCCGAGAAATCCTAAGAAAAAGGACTCTTCGTCCATCCCAGGGGCCGCAATTTCCGCGAAAGATATGGTAGGGAAGTCTGGGCGGAAGAAAGCCTTTTGATCTATCTCCTTCGTCGGCAGGTTATCCAAACCTAAACCGAAGGGATCATCCAGGATAGCAGATTTGGCGGCTCCTAGCGAAATGACGCTCGGACGGAGGAAACGAGCAATGAAGTCCTCAAAATTAACTCCTCGACTCCCGTGTTCGATGAATAGGGACTCGTAGATGCTCAACACCTTGATCAAGCTAGGGAATTGGTGTTGAACGGCATTTTCCGGCGTAATCCCCCTTAACATCGGCTTAGCACCAAAGATGTACTCATCTGTCGGGAGCAGCTCTTCATAGTGTTCCCCCATGACCGGTAGGCCGGATACCTCTGCAAATTCTTCCAAAGAAATAGACACTTTCCGATCCATGGCAAGGAAAGTGTGGGTGGGAATATTCCACTGCTCCAAGAAAGCCTTGAACCACCAGGTGGGGAGCATAGGATATTGGAAGAGGGAGACGTAGACTGCGGTGTACAGTCCTAGTCTTATCAACTGCGACTTCCTCGTCGACAGGATGTACCGGGCCCACGGCAGATAGCCAATCGGGTGACGGGGAATCAAACCAAGGTTATATGATTGCCCCCAGGGCCGTGCTTCCCCTTGACAGATACGGCGTCCTAGGATATCCAAAACCATAGGACGCTGAACCGGAACCGCGTCCATAGCAGGATGAAGAAAGTTGTTCGCGGTCCAGTCTATCATCTCCACGGCATACTGCACTGGAGGTGGGTTGGCATAGTGAATCGCCGTGATAGGCTCTGACGGCATCGCGCAGGTGAAGCTGCGTCGACCCATTATAATCTGGTTATACCAGGACCCCCAATGGTGGAGTTTCTTGTACTCAGGGTCATACTCTCTTATCATGGTTAGGACCTCGCGATCCAAAGGCGCCTCTGGAAATCCCTCCTCCGAACGGACAAACGGGAATGAAGTGTCTTCAGACATGATCGCTGCAAAAGAGCAATGTAGCCGTTAGGGTTGTAATCCCAACGTTTGATATTGAAAGAAGAAAATGCATTAATTAAATTAAAATCAAAATTAATTAATTACACCGCACCACAGTGCAGTGAGTAGGGGACCAAAGAGGGACCCACAAAATCTAAATGACAATACGTCAATTAATAAGACAAACTCATCATTGGATGAGATTGTCAGTTGGTCCCTAGAGGGAACATTCCCATAATAAAAAGGGGGGGAAAGGATCCCTAGAGACAAGGAGAAAATCTCCTCTTTCAGAGCAAAGCTCTGTCACAGAATGACACTTGTCAAATTCTGGTCTCAAAAGAGTAAAATTCTCTAAAAAGGAGCTTAGCTCTGTAATATTTCATCAAAAAGAAAATTTTGAAAATAATTTTAAAATTAAAATTTCTGGAATCTTAAAAAAATCCATGAAAACTTACAAAAAAAAAAGTTCTTTGTTTTTCAGATCTAAAAGATCCACATTTGATTCAGGAGCAAAGCTCTGTTCATGGGCTAGGACCCATGAACAAGATCTCTGTAGATCTATAGATCTGTGAGAGCAAAGCTCTGTTGATGAAACCCCAAAGGGAATTTCTTTAGATCAAAAAGATCTATGAGAGCAAAGCTCTGTGGGTTAAAATTGACTTAAATTAATTTAACTTAATTTTAAATTAAATATTACCTAAAGTTTTCTAAAAAACTTTAGGAAATGAGAGCAAAGCTCTAGAGTTCTGAAAGCAAGAGCAAAGCTCTGAAATTCTTAAGCAAGAGCAGAGCTCTGAAAATCTAAACCTAGAAAATGGTGGAGAATTTTTAAGGGCCAGAGGCCCTATTTATAAGGCGCTTGCGCCACTTGGAATTCCCCCTCGATCCAACGGTCAGGAGGGGTTGCCACCGTTGCACTCACGTGTGCGCCACGTGAGCGCAACGGTGGGGGGGCATTTGTTTCGCCCAATCAGAGCAAAGCTCTGTTTGAATTCAAAATTCAAATTTTGAAGCAACGCTTCAAGTCTCAGGCGCAACGCGCCGCGTGTCTGGCGCTAATACGTCAGCGCAGCGCCCAAGAAGGCGCACCCAATCAGAGCAAAGCTCTGTTTAAAGGAAGCAACGCTTCAGATCCTTTGCGCTGCGCGCGACGCGCCACGTGTCCAGCGCAGATACATTAGCGCAGCGCGCCCAATTAGAGCAAGGCTCTGTTAAAGGAAGCGCCGCGCTGCGCTCTGCGCTGTGCGACACGTGGCAGCACAGTTGCGCTGCGCGACACGTGTCAGCGCAGATGCGCTAGCGCAGAAGAAGGGGCTAAGTGCCAAAGGCAATTTATCCATGTAAAAATTACATGCACTTGATAATAACAAATTAAAATCATACGATGCACAAGCACAACAGAGAGCTAAAATAAAAGAACCCTTAACAGACAATCAAATACTTGATTAAAAAAAGAAAAATATTTATTCATTCTTATTGTTATTACATTTAAAAAAGATCACCGAATAAGGGATCAGAGAGACAAGGGTTCACAAAAAGAAAAAGAAGATTATTCAGCTCCCTCTCCGTCTTCTCCATCACGTCGAAGCGGCGATCTTCCCGAGGGGTAGCCACCCAACGGTCGACGCCGCACTCCTGGGAAAAAGTGGCGATGACGGCCCGACGAGCCCGTATCTGGCTCAGCAAGTAGAAGGAGAAGTCCCTCAGGGCTTTGGTGATCAAGAGCGCTTCGAAAAAGCTCTCGATCTTATCCTCGGCCACATCAAGCATTGCCGAGGACATCTCCGCCGGAGGAGGGGGAATGTCGGCGAGCACTGAGGCAAGGATCATCCGAAGCCAAATGGAACCCGGGAGAAGAGAAGACCCCACACGAGTCGAAAGCTCGTACATTGCGGCATCGCACTGCTCGTCCGAAAAAGAGGAGTCCACCAAGCGCGCAGCAAAACGGGGAACGACGTCTCGGATCGGCACTTCCCACGGTTGTCGGCGGGCATGAGGACGGTTGCAAGCCATGATTAAAGAAGTTCTCTGAAGGTGAGAAAAGGAAAGGCTCGGCCTTGAGTTATATATAGATCCAAACACAGAAAATTCTGTGCGCAGCGGAGTTATTTCCAAGGCCCAGGAAATTATAATTTCGGGAATACAAGTTTGACTTGAAAAGAGGAGATGAAAAGATATCTCAGGAGAAGCGGCGCTTCTGATTCTCCCAAAATTTAAATAAATGAAGCAACGCTTCAGATCCTCTGCGCTGAGCACAACGCGCCACGTGTCAGGCGCAGATGTATCAGCGCTGCGCCCAAGAAGACGCGCCCAATCAGAGCAGAGCTCTATTTGCCTGAAGCAACGCTTCAGTTGCGCTGCGCTCTGCGCTGCACGACACGTGTCAGCGCAGTTGCGCTGCGCTCTGCGCTGCACGACACGTGTCAGCGCAGATGCGCTAGCACAGTTGCGCTGCGCTCTGCGCTGCGCGACACGTGTCACGCGCTGGGGCATCTGCGCCAAACTAAATTAAGATTTTTAAGAAATCTTTTTTGTTCTTGTTAAAACAAGAAGATTTTCTTCTGCAAAGCAGAGGCCCTTGGATCAAAGATCCAACGGTGGGGAAAATTCCCCAAATCACTCAGAGGATGATTTCTTTAACAAATTTAACTAATTTGTGAGCACTATAAAAATGACCCTAAGCCTCAATTCAAAGGCATCAACATTTTTTTAGAACTCGAGAACTTTAAACAGAGAGAACTCCGAGAAAATTTCAAGAAAAAGGTAAAGAACCTTCATGGATTAGAAGAAATTCCTTCTAATAGATCATTGGTCTAAAAACAAGACCAATGATCTTTACATAATAAACGGTGCTTTGCACTTCTTGTGAACCCCTGGTTCTTTAAAAACAATAAAAAAAAATATAATAATAGTGCTTTGCACTTTTATGAACCTCTGGTTCTTCAAATAAAAATTTATTTTTTCTTTGATCTAATTCAGATCAAGAAATTAAGCAGTGCTTTGCACTTCCCTTCTTGAATCTAAAAGATTCTTAGTGCTTTGCACTTCCAAACTGCGCCGTTGCGCTCTTGAGAGAGCGCCACGTGTCGGCTATAAAACCACTTGCGCTAAGTGCCCTTAAGATAGAGCTTTGCTATCTGGAATTGGCGCAACTCGCTGAGAGCACGCCACGTGTCTCCAGCGCAACAGCGCAGCGTGCTGCACTGTTGCGCTTGCGTTCGCCAGAGCATGACACGTGTCATCACTATATGAGCTTGCGCTCAGTGATTGGCGCAAAGCGCCTGACAAATGCAATGCATTTCACTTCCTAAAGGGCCAAGTCCAATTAAAAGGCTTAACAAACTTAATAAATAAAATGCTGTGCATTATTTGGAAGGGCAGGGCCCAATTGAAAGGTCCAATGAACCAAAATAAACGATCTGCATCATAATAAAAAGGGCAGATCCCAATCAAAATGGGCATAAATGGCCTGAAGTAATGCAATGCATTATTTAAGTATGGGCAAAGCCCTAGCACAGGTCTAGTAAAAAAAAAAAATGATGGTGTTGAACATTTTCAACTGGACTTAGCCCAATTTTGGCCGTAAGTCCTTAAATTAAATTGACTGAGCAAAATGGCTCTCCTAAATCAAGTTACGTCCGGTTCGAGGGTACATCCCCGAACTCCTTTGACATCTATCGTTGTAATTCCTCAACGACGTCAAAGAGGTGACGGGTCCCAACGACCATACACCCATATGGACCGAAACGTCCTTAAACTAATATCGGACCGAAACGTCCTTAAACTAATATCGGACCGAGACGTCCCTAAACTAATATCGGACCGAGACGTCCCTAAACTAATATTGGACCGAGACGTCCCTAAACTAATGATGGACCACTACGTCCTTAAACTGGCGATGGACCGAAACGTCCCTAAACTAATGATGGACCACTACGTCCTTAAACTGGTATCGGACCGAAACGTCCCTAAACTAATAATGGACCACCACGTCCTTAAACTGGTGCAATAGAGCCCGAATGCTCTTTTGCCGGATCTAAACGGTCCCGTCTAAGTTGATCTTAGCCCCAGCTACGGTTAATGTATCCTTAGATCTTTAAATAAACAATAAAACCCCAAATCAACTTTGATTCAAGGGTACATCTCTGAACTCCTCAGACGCTTGTCGTTGTAATCCCTCAACGACGTCGGAGAGGTGACGAGTCCCAATGGCCAGATAATTAAATCAATCACTACGTTGAGTTGACCTTAGTCTAAAACAAGACTAACGTATCCTTAACGAACGTTTAAGTTGATCTTAGCCGCAACGCGACTAATGCATCCTTAAACTAAAAACACCAAACCCAAATCTAAGTAAATACGGATTTGGACTAATCCACGTCCTACGGGCGACGACATCACTAAGTCTCCGTATACAATCCACGGGCAACCACAAACAAAACAAACACACATGACACGAAGTGAAATTCTGGAGAAGGAGAAAGTTGTTATCGCAACGCGGTAGCGTAATTAACTGCAGGGGCTTGCGCCTGCAGGGAAGAGCGTCCCCACAATCAAAAACCCCTCACCCTGAGGGGGAATCTGACGAAGTCTGCTACATCGGCCGCATCCGTCTAAACCTCCGATACACGGTGCCATAAATCAACTTGGCATCTTCGGAGAGATAGACGGATAAAACCAAATAGCATCTGCCCCGAACCTCAGGCAACGGACGCAAAGTCCGGGCCGCCGTTCGGAGGGGAACACGCTCCTCTTTGCTGCAGCTGCTGGTGTACTCTATCTGGAGGGCATCGCCGGGGCTTTACAACCCCCTGTCTGAGCTGCTCTTTGATGAGGCCGTGGGCAAGCTGCGGTCTTTGAGGCGTTTCGGCTTAATCTCCGCAAACCAGCTGGCCCGCTCAGAGGCGCTCGTCCGCGAATGCTACGAGCTGAGGCTCGGGGTCGATGCCCGTGGGGGGAACCGGGGACAGAGGCTGGAACTTGCGAGGTCCCGGTTGGCGGAGATTTTTACCGAGTACCACGAGTAGTGCTCGCTGCACCCCTTCCCCCCTATTGTAATTTTCTTTTCTTTTTGCATGTATGGCTGAGGAGCCCATAATACCCTTTGAATAAACAAAGCTTTTCTTTCTTTTTCGCAATGCTCCATTGATCTTTATTAAATTAACAATAGATCCTAGGAAGAATTTACATTGCTTTAAAGGAAAGGTACATGCTAGTAGATGACTTTATTGGCTCAGGCCGAGCTCCTTGAAGGACCGCTGGCCCCCGTGCTCGGCACAGGGCTCCCGGCTCCCCGAGTTCCGGGCTGGCCGTCTGCTGAAACGAGCATGATCTGACCGATTGTCAGGTCGGTGGGAGGGCGATGCTGCTCTTGCTCGCGGTCGGCCTGCCGTTTGTCCCTCAGGTATGCAGCGAGATGCCCGGATCAGATGAGCTCTTCGATGTAGTCCCTAAGTTGCTTGCAATCCTCCGTGGCGTGGCCCAGTACCCGGTGGAAAGCGCAGTAAGGGCCCCGGGTCCGCTTTGCGGCCTGACGCGGGATCGGAGGGAACATGAAGAACCCCTCGTTCTGGGCCTCCTCCAGCAACACCGTGAGGGAGACGTTGAGCGGGGTATACTCCTGGAACTTAGGGTGGTAGGGCTGCTGACGCTCCGGCCTCTCCTCCCGAGCCCTCTTCTTCTGGTCGGGCCGTTCTGCCCGGGGAAGGTTAGCATTCACCTCGGATTCTAGCTGGACCTCGCGCTCGGTCCACGCCTTGACCTCGGCCATGGTCTTAGGTTGCGTCAGCGCGAAGGAGCATAACCATTCCTTGTGCCTCAGGCCAGATCTGAGCGCCGTTATGACGGTTTCGTCCCGGTGCTCGGGCACCTCGAGAAGGGCGTTGTAGAAACGGGGAATGTAGGCCTTGAACGTTTCCTTGTCCCCGCTCTTAACCGTGAAGAGGTAGTCCACCGTGCGCTTCTGTCGACGGTTCCCTACGAAATGGCCGAGGAACTGAGTAGCCAGCTCGTCGAAGGTTGAAATCGAGCGGGGCTCGAGCCCCCGGAACCAGTCCCGACCTGTGCGGATGAGGGTGGCCGGGAAGGCTCTGCACTGGGCAGCGTCGGAGTGATCCTGGAAGCTCATCCCCGCAGTGAAAGCATCCAAGTGGTCCTTCGGGTCGGTTTTCCCGTCAAACAGAGAGACCTTTGGGGGCTTGTTGCGTGAGGAGACGTGGACTGCGAGCAGTTCCTCGGTGAACGGCTTCATGAGCGAGTCGGAGGCGTACTTAGCTCCGTCGCTCGAGAGGTGAGCTTCTCGGCGCATGCCCTCGATCTTCTTCTCGAGGGCGTCGAGCCGACCGTAGTACCCCGAGGAATCGGCGCCTCGGGATCCCTGGCCCCCGCTGCGGGTGACCTGCGTCTGGGAGCGGCCCCGGTTCTTCTCAATGAGGTGCCTCAGGTCCCGGGGTGAGGTAGCTCTTGAGTCGCCGGGGCGGACCCCTTCTGTGCGGCCCCTCCGATGATGGTGGGGTCGACCACGCCCGTGGATGGGCGAGGCGACTGTCATCTCCTCAGGGGGATAAGGGTTACGAGGAGGCTCGAGGCGAGGCGTCCTGGCGGCGGATCTCGGTGTAGAGCCCTAGGGTGCCCAGCGGGCCTCAGGGAGCACCGGTTCGAGAGACTGGCGGCCAGGGGACGCGGCCTGTTGGTGGTCGGCCGTCCAGACAGGGACAGAGCCTTCTGGAGGTGGTGGAGCGACGATCTGGGGCCTGGGCGCGGCCGTTTGGACGCGGACGAGGGCCTCCACGAGGGATTGCAGGAGATCTATCCGGCCTGCGAGGGCGTTGATGACGGTCATAGGAGGAGGTTCATCCCCGCCTTCAGTGAGTGGAAGACGGCGGCTGGTACCGGGATCCCCAGGATGGTCGCCTGCCATGAGGGTGGAGATAGGAATGCCAACTTTGTATTTTGTGGAGTTGTGTTCCCACAGACGGCGCCAACTGATGGAGCTTCTTTTCGGGCTTCCGTCAGATGTTCTCTTCCGTTGATCTCGCGGTGGACTTAGTTGATTATTTTTCTTCGCGTGTGGGGCTCAATGGGTTTTTGGAGGAAGAGGTGAGGTGAGCGAGTTGTTGCCGAGTACCTGCAAAGAAGTCCCGGGATGGTTTGGTACCACCAAGGACCTTCCGACGCTCAAGTCCGTGATGAGATCCGAGCAGAGTAACGGCATTAAAATGTAAAAAAATGGCTTACTTGACCCCTCTGTGAGGTGGTTTTATATAGCGGTGGAGCACGCAGCAGCGGGCGCGAGAATCTGAATCTCGCCGGCGGTTACGCCCCCCGATGTCACGTCCGCGTAGAAAGCGGATCGCCCATTAATGGGGATTGATGGCGTGGAACGTGGGATGTTGCTGACGTAGAATCTGCGCATGGTGAGATTCGCGGAGCTGCGGTTACGCCTGTGAGCGGTGGAGTTGGTCGGAGGACCGAGGAAGACGGTCTTGGCCGGGTGCTCGGGAGCGAGCGATGAGGCCGAGGGGTCTTGGTCCGGTGGCAGCCAAGGGTGAGCCGATGGGCCGAGGAGGCCGATTTGCAGGGGCCCCGAGGAGGGCCAGCTTGTGTTTGCAGGTGGGGCACGGGGTGGCCTGGTCGGCCCATGTGGGCCCTTTCTTCTGGGTTTTGGGACATGTCACCTGCCACGTGTCATGATTTTGGGGATCGCCAATGTCGAGCACTATCACTATGTAAACAGTCACATGTTCAGAGTTTGTACGTAATTGATAAAGAGAGCTTAGAAAGTCTAACCAAATTAATTAGAGAGTTCTTTCATGGCTTACCTTTTTTCTTGGTATGCATCGTCAAACAGTTATTGTGAGAACACAATTGTTACATGCAAACATCCAAGACACATGATTGGAGGATCTCGTGAATATTAAATTCCTGTCAATATTATTTGAGTTTAAAAAATGCGTGGGAATATTTCATGTTTATCTAAGATTTTTCTTTATATTATTATGTATCAAGCTTGCTTTAAAATACACTCCATTAATGGTTATTTATCCTCGGTTAACTTTCAGTTAGTAAACACCATCATCTGCTTTTCTAACCTTACTGGATATTTTACTTAGGCCTCGGTAATAAAGTTGCATTTATAGTGAATGGAGGTAGGTTGAGGATAGTTAATATGTACTGGGGTATTTTAGGTTACTGATAAGCGGATTAATCAATAAGATATTAAAGGGTGACATGGATGAAACTTTGAGAGATTTTGTATAGCAATTTACCCAACAGTTACTCCAAATTTTCTCTAGCTTTGATTCCGATGATTTTTTTCATCATATTCTTAAAGCTGCTTCATCTCTTCAAATCTTTGGATAAATCTCTACACACCATGTCAAATTAAAGGGGGGAAATAAGTGGAAATTTCTCTTATGAGTTGTCAATGTGAATTGTATTGTTGTTTTGAAAGGGACAAAAATTGGAAACTTCAATAGAAAAATAATTAGAAAGTTTGCATCATATAGAAGCCACAAGCAAAAGAAGACAATAAAATCTGTTCTAATAAAACGAAGGGAAAAAAACGTGGATGGCTTACAAAGAGTCAAGTCATCAAATATGTGTCTGAGCATGTAGTTCCAATGATTGTAATTTTCTATTTTCATATTTGAACCCAACCCTCTTCAGAATCGAATTTGTGATCTTTCATGTTGGAGAGTAAATGGTTACTAGTTATATAATAAACCTATATATTTACCTAAACAAAGAAAATTAATTTTATTTTCAAAAGAAAACTTGCTAAGTACATTAATTTTTTTAGGAAAATTACAACTCTTGAAGAAAAAAAGATATAATAAACCTAAATATTTGGCTAGGTAGAAAGCAAAATTTGAACCAAGGAGCAATAGCTTAGTTGGTATGGGCATTTATCCTCTTGGGAGAGAGTGCGGGGTTCAAACTCCAGAGAGTAGTAAGTGTGGCTTCAAATTAATGCTTTCGGGGCAAATTCGTGGGTTCTCTCGGTGTTTGTGTGAGGCGGTGGGCATGGGTGGTTGTGTGCTATAGCATCTGGGGGTTTAATGACAATTTTGATAGCATTTCTTTCTAAAGACCGGCCAGTCGTGGTTGGCTGTGTTTGATGTGATTTATTTCATGTTAGTTCTTACCTTTAGTACTGGTTTTGGGGGCAAATTCGTGGGTTCTCTCGGTGTTTGTGTGAGGCGGTGGGCATGGGTGGTTGTGTGCTATAGCATCTGGGGGTTTAATGACAATTTTGATAGCATTTCTTTCTAAAGACCGGCCAGTCGTGGTTGGCTGTGTTTGATGTGATTTATTTCATGTTAGTTCTTACCTTTAGTACTGGTTTTGTTAAACTTTTTGTTTAATGAAACTCGGAGGTATTTACTTCCATTTTCTTAAAGAAATTGTATATGTGCTTTGAAGATAACTTTATATACCAAACTATTACAAAACTACTATCAACAGGTTCTGAGTTGCGGTGATTATCATGTTTGTCATGCACACAAAAGATCCCTCCTTATCCTAGGCAGCACCATTCATTATTTTTTCCTTCATTTTTATTTATTTCTTCGTTTTTATTTGCATGCTTTTAATGAAAAAACAAGAAATTTTTTGCCATACCACGCTCCACCCTTGTTGTTATGGTGCAGTGGGCCTTTTTATGGCATGGCATCTATCAAAATTGATGGAGTTTTCGCGTAAATAGAATTTATTTTCATCCCAAGGCCTATATGTCATTTAATTTAAACAAAGTTCTTAGGCATCCGAGGGCCTTTCTTTATTACTTCACAAAACCTTGGGCTTTCATTGTCCACTAACTAGAGGCAAAAGAGGTAAGATTTCATAACAAGTTGGGCTAACTTTTAGAGAGGCTTGTCCTCAATTCACTTACAAAAGAAGCCATTTCAATTTTAAACAATCTCAAGATGATTGTTGATTGACAGATATACATGTGCATGTATGAATAGTGAAAAAAAATGTGTATATGGATTTGAAAAATTAATTTTCTACCGCCTTGGCGGTGGACGAAAAACCCTACCAATCAAATAGCCTCCTTGTTAGAACTCTTGGTAGGATTCTAATAGCGGACAAAGGCCGGTATGAAAAGGTAGAACTTTATGAACTTCATTCATCTACACTTACGTACCACATTACTGACGTTCATCATGGTCTTCTTATTAATCTAAAATTTAATTACTTTGATTTACACTTAATCTTACAAGATTTAATGAGGAACCCATTTAATTAAGCCTCCGCATAAATGGCTTCTAAATCCATTGAGAACTTACATGATCTTCACACCAAACTCAATATCTACCGATGGCTTATTCAGGTTGTCTATACATTCAATACAATGATATCTTTTCGGAATATTCAGGTTGCCTATACATTCAATACAATGATATCTTTTCGGAATATTCAGGTTGTCTATACATTCAATACAATAATATCTTTTCGGAATCGAACCAGCGATATCACATTTTGAAGAGAAAACTCTTACTGCATGGGTTATGCCCAATTAGCAATAGTCTTGCAAATTTAACCTCTTGGTAAACGAACCCATGAAGAGCAATGGTAATTTGTACCATGGACTTTTTCTATCATCTAGTACTTGGCATAAATAATCGAGCTAAGCTTCCAAGATCATGAGCAAGCTGCTGAAGTTGTGCAAATTAAAGATTTGAGTTGCATGTGTTAGCTAAAAGCTAGGATAAGGATGAATCTAGCGAGTACTCGTTAACAAAGTGGCTATTATGTAGGCAGCATATTAGATTACTTAGTCCAATGCCTACTGCTGAAAATATATAAAATCTCTTCAATTTCGAAACCCTAGATTGAATTTATTGGCCATGTGGTTGTGGGAGCATGCACGTACTCTGTAACCTAACATGAACTTTCTATACTTCCACTTGCTGTAAGGTATGTAGTCAAACCCTTGTTGACCATAGAAAGCTGGTGCTGTTTGTATACAGCTTCCGGCTTTCATCCCCATAGTTCATTGCTATGTCATTTTTCTTTTTGGAGTGAGTGCAGGAGTTTGATCTTCAGTGGAAAAAACGGCCACGATTTAATATTTTCCGGCCAAAATCATGCGTCCTCCATGTGATGTGTGCGTGCGTGTTTTGCGTATGTTGTAAGCATGGATTAGGATGGCGAGTGCCAAAAAAAAAAAGAGAGCTAATAATGGGCTTGTTCATTTCTTCGATTAGAAAGGGGAAAAATTGGATTTGGAGCCTCTCCAAGTCTTGAAGTGTCCCCTTTAATGTAAGCCGTCCATTTATTTGGATGGTGGAGATGCATTATTTTCCCTTTAATTTAGGTGGCCACCAATCAAATATTGTTTCGTAACTTTAACAAATTATTAACCATATAATTAATATAATTAATATGTTTGGTGTCCAAGTTTAGAATTGACTAAAAAATTTCTTAAAAATTATATCAAAAAAATATAATTGTTAAATCCAGGATGTGTTATTCCACTTGAGATTTAGAGCCGAAGAATATTGTTTTAAAAATATTATATAAATGGAAGTATGATATCAAGTAATTAATTATATATATATATATATATATATATATATATATATAGAGGCTATACAGAATTCTTGATTCGGATTTGAAATCAGAGTTGAATTACTAAATATTTAATAAATCTAATTGAACAAAAAATATTAATTAAATAATATATGCATTTTTTCTTTATGCTTTCATGTAGTTCAAAAAATGACGGAAAAAAGAGTTTTCCATGAATAAAGCTCCGCATGAATGAAATAAATATTTAGCAAAATAATATTTTGTTAGAATCTAGGAATAATTTTTGATTGGAATAATTCCGATTTTAAAAAATAAGAGCTGGATTACTAAATATTTAATTAAAAAATTTAGTTAAACAAAAAATATTAATTACATGATTAATATTTTGTAAGAATCCCAAAACAATATTTAATTGGAATGATTACCTGAGTTATGGAGAGAAATAATATCTTTAATATGGTTATTTAATATCTTTTAAGTAATGGATATATATCAAGATGTATCTTAACCGTCTAAATAAAACGATTATAGGCTTGGAGTATCCCAGGCTTGGAGAGGTTGAAAAAAATAAACTTGGTTGTCAATAAAGCTTTTGAAATGGGCTTTGTCGGCAGCGCAATCCAAGCAGTAGTTAGTTCAAATAATTGTGTTTTAGGTCTTATATCTATTCGTTATGCGTTAGGGTTACTCATTTATGAGCCCGGTGGCTCATTTGTGAACATACATCATTTGGACCTCATCGAAAACATCAATCGCACAAAACCCAATGACCCATGTTCTCAATATATCAAAGTTCGAAGTTCTAACTTCAAATTAAAAAAAACTAACTTAATGATTGTAATCAAACTAACCTAACAACCTAAAAGAATTTCAACATGAGAATACAAACAGAAGCAAAGAGTCCAAAAGCAAAATATTACTTGAAGATACTCGGATGTAATTCCTCAGATCACGTCATGTAGCAGATGATGTGTCGTCCACGTAAGCCCGCTAAGTTTCTGGAGGTTACGGTGCTGGAATAAATACGATGCCTTAGGGACGTTCCTAGGTTGATCTGACCTTACGGAGGCCTTTCCGGAGTACATTCTCTATTCATCCAGCAAACGGCCAACAGCTCATCTCTGAGCTATCCTACAGTCGAGCTTCCTCAAAGCTTGCTCAGCTTCCCTGTATGGCCGGGAGCACGGAGCCTGAGCGTTCCCGTAACGGCTTCGTGTATCTCGCCATGACGAGATCTCTGCTAGTGTATCTCGCCGTTAATGGACGCATCCCTCCATCAACGCGAGCGTGACGCGGGGATGTAACGGAGGGTGGAGCAAGATCGACGGAGGACAACATCCGAGGTAGATTCCGACCTCCATCGTTACTCTCCACAATGGAGGAGGAAAGCTTAAAATAGAAAACCATAATGAAAACAAACTGACAATTTTGCCCTCGTACTCGTTAAATGCTTAACTAAACCCATCTTTCTTGCTCGCTTAATAAAATAGAACAGGTTTGCTTAAAAGTGCGAATTTTTATTAAAGTGGAGCTCCTTATGAGTGATGGGCTGTCCATCCACTATAAGCAAAACTTCTGCAAACCATAGCTTCTAATCCTGCCACCGGATCTCGTCAAGATGTTACCTTCCGTAGATCTACTGCGAGCGACGATGGACGGCTGAGATTGAGTTGAGGTTTGCCTCCTGAAGCGTGTGGATCTCAATGGGTTTGAGGTGGTTGAGGCCGAGCTACCTGCAAGGAAGTCCCGGGGTGGTTGTACCACCGAGGACCCTCCGACGATCAAGTTAGACCGGATATTTGAGCAGAGTAACGGCCTAGTGAGGAAAGAATGACTTACTTGAACCGTCTGAAAGAGAGGTTTATATAGTGGTGGCAACAGGCATGCAGGCGCGAGAATCACGCCGGCCGTTACGCTCCCGGCGTCACGCCCGCGTGATAGGCGGGATCCCGCATTAATGACGAGACAGGCTCGTTAATGGGGGATCATGATGGCGTGGAACGCGGGACTGGCCGGCGGATATCTCGCGCATGGCGAGATTCATGGGGGTGAGGCGGTCGCGTCTGCGATTGGTGCCGTTGGTCGGTCGATGTGACCGAGGAAGGTGAGCTCGGCGGGAGGCTCGGGGACGAGCGGGAGGTCGAGATATCTTGGTTCTGCGATACCCCGGAGACGAGCTGAGAGGGCCGAGGAGGCCAACTGTGCAGGGGGCTCGGAGGTGAGCCAATGGTTGTTTGTTAGGCGGGCACAGGAGTGGTGTGGTCGGTCGCAGAAGGTCGGCCACGTCCATGGGCCGCAGACCCGGGGTATTCTACCGACGTACTATTCCTGGTCCTTTCTTGCTAGCTTCGGGACACGTCATCTGCCATGTGTCACGATCTGGGAAATCGACGATATCGAGCATCATCATTAGCCCCCCACTCTCATCCGACCTGTTCACTGGTTGGGTCGAGAGTGGTCTGCCGGGTCACCCGAGGTGAGCTTCTTTTCGTAGATATCGTAAGCGTGCATTCCCGGGCAATCGGTAGTATTTTCTTGACGGCGTCAGCAGATCAGGGGCCAGATCTTGCATTAAAGAGGATGCGCCAGATCGCGCGTACTCACCGAAGCAACAGCCCACGTGTCTGGCGCTGGTTGGCTGACGCGACGGGCCGCAGATTTCTGTTCACACCATAATATTGCATTATTATATTCCCCATTCTTATTCTTTTTATAAATAAACAGGTAGTTTTGACGCATGTCTGCTACATGTTACAGGTTACAGGTTCTTGGACAGAAAACAGTGAAAACGATGTAAAGACGATGAAAATATGGACTTTTGACCAACAAATGGGAGGATCTTAGTCAAGCTTACATCGAAAGACAGTTCACAATTAACAAGGCAACTCAAGGTCCAAAAATACAAAGCGGACGGTTAAAAATTCATTGCAAATGGTTCACTGAAGATCTGGAGCTAATGTAGAAGCCCAATTGGAGAAAGAACCAAATAACCAGAAGCCCAAGAATACCCAAAACAAAACCCTAAAATTTCAGAACCTAAGCTCCTCAAAGGGCCGCGGAACCGCGGCCCAAGCCCTCCATTGCCGCGGTTCCGCGGCAGTTTAAAGGATTAAAAAAATAATTTTTTAGAAAAATAAAGGGGCGGCTTTGACTGTTCTTTATAGGGCTATTTTTGTAAATGTAGACATGCAAGTCATTGTAACCCTAGGGTTTCCTATTCTCTATAAATAGGAACTCTAAAGATTGTAATTTTTTATGCCTCCTTTTAAATAATAAATTCAGATCTCTTTATGGAGAGCATCGGTGTTTTCTTTTCAACTCATGAATTCAGATCTGACAAACCTGCGTTGATGATTGGAGAGATGCATCTGTAAGTAGATTTAATTTCTTGCTCTAGTTTAGATTTCAATTCCTTGCCCTAGGTAGATTTAATTTCTCGCCGTAGATAAATTGTTTAGAGTTAGCTTTGGGGAAGGATTTTGAGAGATGAGATCTCTCATCCCTTTCTAACCCATTATATATTTGCAATAGGACTCCATGCATACACGCACACACCGCGCCCTGCGGCATCCTACTCCTCGAGGTAACGATGACACCGTAGTATAAAGGCCCGGTTGCGCGCGTTTTCCATGGAGGTTAGGGTAAGGATCTCTAAAGGAAGGACAAGAACCTAGAGGAAGGAACACATTCCCGAATGGATCTAATCCCCTTTATTGATAATTACCATAACTCCTCATAGATCTTCATTCGGGTATAGAAAGCGTTGAGATTTACTTGCATTTCCAAACCATCCCTAAACCTAACCTTAGCAAGACTAGATCTAGATAATCGTAGATAGATAGATTTAGATTTTAGATTTAATAATCAATCTGAACATCCTTCGGAATTAACTCGTTAGCGCGATTAGGAGATTCACAACATCCCTGTGGACCGACCCGTACTCACCGGCTAGCTTCATGCGACGCCGTTCTTGATTGCGGTAAATAAATAGTTTTTGACATACAAATCAATTTCCGGCGTCCGATGGGATGCGATCAATGCGCGTGCGACAGATGGAGCGATGGTGGCCGTCGAATGCAATGAGTCATTTCGGTGAAAGATGACCGTCACCGTTGGATGTATACGCCGACAGCTATAAATAGAGGTGGGATCCCTATCTGGGCCCATACCTCTTCATAATTTCCTCGTCCAGAGTCTCGTTAGCTCGGCGCTCTTCTTTTTAGATCGGATCTCTACGTTTTCTCTTCCGAGAACTCATCCACTCCATCATGTTAGATGTCTTCTTCTGAAGAGTCTGTAGAACTAGATCGGGTAGAGTCTAGGGAGCCCCCCGTAGATCACGTCACATAGCAGATGATGTGTCGTCCACGTAAGCCCGCTAAGTTCCTGGAAGCTGCGGTGCTGGAATAAGTACGATGCCTTAGGGACGTTCCTAGGTTGATCTGACCTTACGGAGGCCTTTCCGGAGTACATTCTCTATTCATCCAGCAAACGGCCAACAGCTCATCTTTGAGCTATCCTACAGTCGAGCTTCCTCAGAGCTTGCTCAGCTTCCCTGTATGGCCAGGAGCACGGAGCTTGAGCGCCTCCATAACGGCTTCGTGTATCTCGCCATGACGAGATCTCCGCTAGTGTATCTAGCCGTTAATGGACGCATCCCTCCATCAACGCGAGCGTGACGTGGGGACGTAACGGATGGTGAGAATGTCGTATCGGCTCGCTCCATGCGACCGCTATATAAACCAATTTTCAGATGTCTTAGGTATCTCGAATTCATTCCAATACACCGCTACTCTGCTATAGTATTTCTTGGTATTTGATCGTCGGAGGGTCCTACGGTGGTAGCAAGATCGACGGAGGACAACATTCGAGGTAGATTCCGACCTCCTTCATTACTCTCCACAATGGAGGAGGAAAGCTTAAAATAGAAAACCATAATGAATACAAACTGACAATTTTTCCCTCGTACTCGTTAAATGCTTAACTAAACCCATCTTTCTTCCTCGCTTAATAAAATAGAGCAGGTTTGCTTAAAAGTGCGAATTTTTATTAAAGTGGAGCTCCTTATGAGTGATGGGCTGTCCATCCACTATAAGCAAAACTTCTGCAAACCATAGCTTCTAATCCTGCTATCGGATCTCGTCAAGATGTTACCTTCCGTAGATCTACTGCGAGTGACGATGGACGAATGAGATTGAGTTGAGGTTTGCCTCCTGAAGCGTGTGGATCTCAATGGGTTTGAGGTGGTTGAGGCCGAGCTACCTGCAAGGAAGTCCCGGGGTGGTTGTACCACCGAGGACCCTCCGACGATCAAGTTAGACCGGATATTTGAGCAGAGTAACGACCTAGTGAGGAAAGAATGACTTACTTGAACCGTCTGAAAGAGAGGTTTATATAGTGGTGGCAACAGGCATGCAGGCGCGAGAATCACGCCGGCCGTTACGCTCCCGGCATCACGCCCGCGTGATAGGCGGGATCCCGCATTAATGACGAGACAGGCTCGTTAATGGGGGATCATGATGGCGTGGAACGCAGGACGTGGCCGGCGGATATCTCGCGCATGGCGAGATTCATGGGGGTGAGGCGGTCGCGTTTGCGATTGGTGCTGTTGGTCGGTCGATGTGACCGAGGAAGGTGAGCTCGGCGGGAGGCTCGGGGACGAGTGGGAGGTCGAGATATCTTGGTTCTGCGATACCCCGGAGACGAGCTGAGAGGGCCGAGGAGGCCAACTGTGCAGGGGGCTCGGAGGTGAGCCAACGGTTGTTTGTAAGGCGGGCACAGGAGTGGTGTGGTCGGTCACAGAAGGTCGGCCACGTCCATGGGCCACAGACCCGGGGTATTCTACCGACGTACTGTTCCTGGTCCTTTCTTGCTAGCTTCGGGACACGTCATCTGCCATGTGTCACGATCTGGGAAATCGACGATATCGAGCATCATCATTAGCCCCCCACTCTCGTCCCAACCTGTTCACTGGTTGGGTCGAGAGTGGTCTGCCGGGTCACCCGAGGTGAGCTCCTTTTCGTAGATATCGTAAGCGTGCATTCCCGGGCAGTCAGTAGTATTTTCTTGACGACGTCAGCGGATCAGGGGCCAGATCTTGCATTAAAGAGGATGCACCGGATCGCGCGTACTCACCGAAGCAACAGCCCACGTGTCTGGCGCTGGTTGGCTGACGCAACGGGCCGTAGATTTCCGGCGTCCGATGGGATGCGATCAATGCACGTGCGACAGGTGGAGCGATGTCGGTCGTCGAATGCAATGAGTCGTTTCGGCGAGAGATGACCGTCACCGTTGGATGTATACGCCGGGAGCTATAAATAGAGGTGGGGTCCCCATCCGGGCCCATACCTCTTCATAATTTCCTCGTCCAGAGTCTCGTCAGCTCGGCGCTCTTCTTTTTAGGTTAGATATCTGCGTTTTCTCTTCCGAGAACTCATCCACTCCATCATGTTAGATGTTTTCTTGTGAAGAGTCTGTAGAAATAGATCGGGTAAAGTCTAGGGAGCCCCCCGTAGATTCTTCTTCTGCTTCTTCTTCTTCTGAGTCGGAGTACTCTCGGGAAGTTGGGGTCAGATTCTCTTCCCGGGGTCGCGCGACGGGAGCGGTTCCCCGAGTGGAGGTCGCGGGTGCCCCTGGCGCGTCATCCATGGTGAGGTACGAGGATGAGCCCGCCACCACTCAGGCTCGTTTCCACATTCCTCCCGGCTATACGCTACGTTTGGCCGAGGAAGGGAAAAGGGCAAATCAGGTACGGAGTAAGGAGATTGCCCTGTACTTGGAACCCTTTTGGGCCGGAATGCGCCTGCCCTTCTCTCCCGAGGTTTTCAGAGTGCTGAATCATTTTGGGTTAGCCCCGGGTCAGCTAGTGCCGAACTCCTGGAGGATTCTCCTTGGGTTCCTGGTCCATTTGAAGTTGCACATGATCCCTTTCAGGCTGAGCACCCTTTCCTCTTCTCTCTGTTATAAAAGTCACCCCGGCACTCGCGCGGACGAGCTGAGGTGGGTATACATCTCCTTTAGGAAACAACGGGGAAGTGCTACCGGGTCGGGGGTCGTCGTGCTGCCTTCTTCCATCCATGATTGGAAGAAGAGATTTTTCTTTATTGGACCGCCCGAGGGTGAGGACTGGCCCGTGCCCACCCAGTGGTCTAGGGATAGTTGCCGGTGGGAGTGTCAGTCGAACGATCCCGACACGGTGAAAGTGGCGAAGTGGGAGCCCACTTCCCGGGCTGACGTGCCGCTTTCCGAGCAGGCCCTTAGTTGGGCTGGGCTCAGCTGCGTCCAGTTCACGGGTAAGTTGGGAGTTTACAGGCGATCTGTTTAGACTTGCGTTTATTTTCATTTTTACTTGCGTTGCTGACTCCATTGTACCTTGTCTTGTGCAGAACCCATAGACGTGAGCAAATTTCGAGCGGCCATGCTAGAGCAGAAGAAGGGATCGAGGGCTGGAGGTGCCAGCTCCTCCCGTCCGACGTCGGCCCCGGTTCCCCCAGCAGCCGCTCCACCTAGGCGTTCGAGTGCGGCCCGTGCCCCGGAGTCCAGCCAGGCGCCGAGCCGAAAGTGGGTTCGGGAATAAGGGGCCCAGGCTTCGGAGATAGAGACTGGCTCCCCGGTGTCGTCCCTTAAGAGGTTCCACCGGACGGTTCCGCGCACCCCGGCTTTCCCGATTTTGGTGGACGAGGCGGACCTCCGCTTTGAGGTGCCCTTAGGGCTCTCCGTTGCTGACAGCCTGCTGACAGAGATGGAGAGGTCGGCCGGGGGCAAAATCCCTCGGGGGACTCTCAGGACGCAAATGGCGGCCATTGCCCAAGAGGCCGTGCTGGTTAGTGCTCGCACCCCATTTGGATTTTCATCCAGCGTCTTATTTATTCACGAGATTGGGTGCCTCCGTTTCCTTTTTGACCCCCTTTGATTTCTTCAGGTTCTCCAGCACGTCGCCCTCGTCGTCCGAATGGAGGATGAGGAAATTGCCCCGGCGATGCGGGCCTCAGGCGAGTTCTCCTCGCTGGAGGAGAGCTCAAAGTTGGAACTGGAGACGGCGATGGCGAGGGTCGCCGCCCTTGAGAACGAGGTGGCGGCCGGGAAGCAGGAGGTTGCCAGGTGCCGTGAGGTCGTCCGGGCCGATGAGGCCAAGCTTTAGGACTCCAAGGTGCTCGTCGGCACCCTGAAGAAGTCGGCGAGCTCCCTCCGGAAGGAGTGCGAGGCTGCGATGGAGGTGATGAAGCGAGCCGAGCTCAGAGCGTCATAGACGGTGGAGAACTGTAAGATGTCAGACCATTTTTACACCGACCAAGTTGCAGCCTCTACTCTCGTCTGGCACGATGCCTTCAACGCCGTCAAGGCTCGGATGCCGGAGTTCCCTGATGAAGAGCTCCGGGACGAATATCCTCATGGGGATAACGCGTAGGGGACTGCCCCTAGAAGCGTGGCTGTGGAAGATGCCCCCGACGAGGGCGGCGCCGAGGCTTCTGCGATGGGCGCAAATCCTCAAGACGAAGCCCCAGTCGCGGTGGATACGGAGCTCCTCAGGGTTGCGCCTGGCCCTGAGGCCTGAAACCCTTCGTCTTCTTATCTCTTTTTTGTTACTTCGGGAATTTTGTAAGCCTCCGGGCATTTTTGTAAGGCCGGGGGTCGATAATACCTTTGTAAAGACTTTTGAAAGAAGCATTTTTTGCTGTGTTTGGCGTAGTTTTTCCTTTTTCTTGTTGTTAAATCTCTGTTTGCACGGTGCTGAGCTTAGAGAACTTCACTTGGCGACCGCACGTCGAGTTGAATTTAACCATTTTGCCAATTGCCTAAGTATGCAAAGACCGGTGTGAGGTCGGTATCTTCGTGGCCCCGAAGTCGACGTGGGGGTCGCGCAGTAAAGATGCGTCGGGGTTATCCTCAAAGAATGGACTAAGCAGTGAAGCTGCTCGGTTGCCTCTTGGCGAGGGCTTAGGTATCTGGCTTCGTGAGGTAGTGAACGACCAGCTAACATAGGCGAGCATGGTAGCTGCTCGGTTGCCTCTTGGTGAGGGCTTCGATCCTTAACGCGGGAGGGGCCGTAAGAGGTCTGCTAAGGATGGACCGAGCAATGAAGCTGCTCAGTTACCTCTTGGCGAGGGCTTCGATCCCTGGTGTCGTGGGGTAGTGAACTACCAGCCAGGGATAACCGAGCAGGATAGCCGCTCGGTTGCCTCTTGGCGAGGGCTTTGATCCTTAGCGTGGGAGGGACCGTAAGAGGCCTGCTAAGGACGGGCCGAGCAGGGTTTCTGCCCGGCGCCTCTTGGCGAGGGCTTCGATCCCTGGCGTTGCGGGGTAGCGAACTCCCATCCAGGGATAGCCGACTGGGGTAGCCGCCGGCTGCCTCTTGGTGAGGGCTTCGATCCCTGGCGTTGCGGGGTAGCGAACTACCAGCCAGGGATAACCGAGCAAGGGCGAGCCCGGTTGCCTCTTGATGAGGACTTTGATCCTTAGCGCGGGAGGGGCCGTAAGGGGCCTGCTAAGGATGGGCCGAGCAGGGTTGCTTCCCGGTGCCTCTTGGTGAGGGCTTTGATCCTTAAGGACGGGCCGTGCAGGGTTACTATCCGGTGCCTCTTGGCGAGGGCTTTGATCTCTGGTGTTGTGGGGTAGGGAACTACCAGCCAGTGATAACCGAGCAAGGGCGAGCCCGGTTGCCTCTTGATGAGGGCTTTGATCCTTAGTGCGGGAGGGGCCGTAACGGGCCTGCTAAGGACGGGCCGAGCAGGGTTACTATCCGGTGCCTCTTGGCGAGGGCTTTGATCTCTGATGTTGTGGGGTAGGGAAATACCAGCCAGGGATAACCGAGCAAGGGCGAGCCCGGTTGCCTCTTGATGAGGGCTTTGATCCTTAGCGCGGGAGGGACCGTAAGGGGCCTGCTAAGGAAGGGCCGAGCAGGGTTGTTGCCCGGTGCCTTTTGGCGAGGGTTTCGATCCTTGGCGTTGCGGGGTAGCGAACTACCAGCCAGGGATAGCCGAGCAGGGTAGCTGCTCGGCTGCCTCTTGGTGAGGGCTTCGATCCCTGGCGTTGTGGGATAGCGAACTTCCAGCCAGGGATAATCGAGCAAGGGCGAGCCCGGTTGCCTCTTGATGAGGGCTTCGATCCCTGGCGTTGCGGGGTAGTGAACTACCAGCCCGGGATAGCCGAGCAGGGTAGCCGCTCGGCTGCCTCTTGGTGAGGGCTTCGATCCCTGGCGTTGTGGGGTAGCGAACTACCAGCTAGGGATAACCGAGCAGGGTCGAGCCCGGTTGCCTCTTGGTGAGGGCTTTGATCCCTGGCGTTGCGGGGTAGTGAACTACCAGCCTGAGATAGCCGAGCAGGGTAGCCACTCGGTCGATTCGTGAGGTTCTGTCCGACCTTCCCGGTGTGAGTATGGGGAATAGGGACAGTCGCGGGTGACACGTGTAATGAACGCGTGGGGGAGGCGAAGCGCCGGAGCCGCGTCGTTTCGATTTCGCCGAGAAAGGCTTGATGTCTGCTGTGTGGCGGTACAATTGTGGGTGAAACGAGCGACTGTTGGACTCGTGGGGCGTTGTGGGCTATAAAACGGAGGGAGCGTTGATCACTCCTTCCTTCACATCCAAAACGTAAGAATGGAGGACTTTCCCTTTTACCACCCTGACATCGTAAACTTCGAGGACATGTACCTCTACGATCAGTACTGCACCGAGGACACGGTGCAGTTAGTCATAGGCCGCATTGAGGATCATTTTAGTCGACTGCTTCCCCGACGCTCCCTCCTGCTCCAATTGTTGATGCACTCCATCTGGAGGGCGTCGTCGGGGCTCTACAACCCTTTGTCTGAACAGTTGAAGGACGAAGCGGTTGGTAAGCTAAGGTCTTTGCAGCGCTTCGGTTTGATCTCTGCAGGTCGGCGGGATCGCTCGGTGGCGCTCATCCTTGAGTGCTACCAATTGAGGCACGGCACCGACATTCGCGGGCGGCATCAGAGGCAGAGTTCTGAGGCCGCGAGGGCTCGGCTGGCGGAAATATTCTCGGAGTACCACGAGCAATGTTCTCTGCACCCCCTTTCCCCGCTATTGTAATTTTCCTTTTTCGATGTCCCGCTGAGGTGCTTATAGTACCTTTTTGAATAAACAAAACTCCTCTTTTTGCAATGTTTTAATGATCCCTTTTTATTATATAAACAGAAAGATCTGGAGAAAAGTTTACATTGCCTTAGTAAAGAAGTACACGCTAGTAGATATTCTTTTTATTGGTACGGTTTGAGCTTTTCGGATGTCTGTTGGCCTTCGCGAATGGCGTGGGGTGCTGAGCTTCATAGGTACCCGTCGTACCCCCCGCCGACATGACCATGATCTGGCCGATTGTTAGCTCGCCGGGAGGGGGACGCTGCTCTTGCTCGCGGTCAGCTTGTCGCTTGTCCCGTAAGTACGCTGCCAGGTGTCCCGAACGGATGAGCTCCTCGATATAGTCTCGGAGCTGTTTACAGCTCTCTGTGGAGTGGCTTTGTGACCTGTGGAAACCGCAGTAGGGGCCCCAGGTGCGCTTTGCCTCCATGCGCGAGATCGGGGGAAGCTTGAAGAACCCCTCGCCCTTAGCCTCTTCAAGCAGTATCGTCTGGGAGACGTTGAGCGGGGTGTACTCCCGAAACTTCGGGGAATAGGGCTTTGGCCGCTTAAGTCTCTTTCTCTCTTCCCTCGCCCTTTTCTTTTGGTCAGTTTGCTCTGCCTCGGGGAGATTTGCGTTCACCTCGGACTCGAGCTGGATCTCACGCTCGGTTCAGGCCTTTATCTCGGCCATGGTCTTAGGTTGCGCTAATGCAAAAGAGCGTAACCACTCCTTATGCCTAAGACCAGACCTAAGTGCTATAATAACCGTCTCGTCTCGATATTCTGGAACCTCGAGAAGGGCATTGTAGAAGCGGGTGACATACCCTTTGAATGTTTCTTTGTCTTCGCTCTTGATTGTGAAGAGATGGTCGACGGTCCGTTTCTGCCGTCTGTTCCCGACGAAGTGGCTGAGGAATTGGGTGGCCAGCTCGTTGAAAGTTGAGATCGAGCGTGGCATGAGTCCTCGGAACCAGTCTCGTCCGGAGCAGATGAGAGTAGCCGTGAAAGCTCGGCATTGGACGGCGTCAGAGTTGTCTTGGAAGCTCATTCCTAAGGTGAATGCGTCCAAATGGTCCTTTGGGTCAGACTTACCGTCGAAGAAAGAGACCTTCGGGGGCTTGTTCCGGGAGGAGACATGGATGGTGAGCAGCTCCTTGGTGAAGGGTTTTGTGAGCGAGTCGGCGGCGTACTTAGCCCTGTCGCTTGAATGATGACCCTCCCTATGCATACTTTCGATCTTCTTCTCGAGGGCGTCGAGTCGGCCGTGGTATCCCGACGATTTGTCACATTCAGATCTTTGGCCTCTGCTGTTGGAGACCTGTGTCTGGAGGCGGCCCCGGTTCCTTTCGATGAGGTTCCTTAGGTCCCCTGGCGAGATAGTCTTCGAGCTGCTGTGACGAGTCCAGTCCGTGCGACCCCGTCGAGGGAGGGGGTATCGGTCATGCCTGGGCGCAGGCAAGCTGACAGACGTCTCCTCGGGAGGGACAGGGGCGCGAAGGGGCTCGAGGCGAGACGCTCTGGCGACGGACCTCGATATTGAACTGTAGGGCGCCCAGCGGGTCATGGAATATGTTGGCCCGGGAGACCTGCGGCTGTGGGAGGCAGCGAGGCGGAGGTCGGCAGTGCCGACATGAGCAGAGTTTTCTCTCCCTCTGTAGGGGTCCCGGTCCCGAGGTGGGAGAGCGGCGACCTGGGGAGTCATCCCTGCCGTTTGGACACGGACGAGCGTATCCACGACGGACGCGAGTCGATCTATCCGGACGGTTAGGACGTTGATGGCGTTCGGGGGAGGAGATTCGTCCATGCCTCCATTGTGAGGGAGGCGGCTAGCACTTGGATCGTGGCGGTGATTGCTCGCCATTGAGTTGAGATCGGAAGGTGAACTTTGTTCAGTGGAATCAAGATTTTCCCACAGACGGCGCCAGCTGACGGATGTCGGATCTCGTCAAGATGTTGCCTTCCGTAGATCTGCTGCGAGCGACGTTGGACGGCTTAGATTGAGTTGGGGTTTGCCTCCTGAAGCGTGTGGATCTCAATGGGTTTGAGGTGGTTGAGGCCGAGCTACCTGCAAAGAAGTCCCAGGATGGTTGTACCACCGATGACCTTCCGACGATCAAGTTAGACCGGATATTTGAGCAGAGTAACGGCCTAGTGAGGAAAGAATGACTTACTTGAACCGTCTGAAAGATGCGTTTATATAGTGGTGGCAACAGGCAGGCAGACGAGAGAATGACGCCGGCCGTTACGCTCCCGGCGTCATGCCTGCGTGATAGGCGGGATCCCGCATTAATGACGAGACAAGCTCGTTAATGGGGGATCATGATGGGGTGGAACGCGGGACGTGACCGGCAGATATCTCGTGCATGACGAGATTCGCGGGGGTGAGACGGTTGCACCTGCGATTGGTGCCGTTGGTCGGTCGATGAAACCGAGGAAGGTGAGCTCGGCGGGAGGCTCGGGGACGAGCGGGAGGCCGAGATATCTTGGTTCTGTGATAGCTCGGAGACGAGCTGAGAGGGCCGAAGAGGCCAATTGTGCAGGGGGCTCGGAGGTGAGCCAACGGTTGTTTGTAAGACAGGCACAGGAGTGGTGTGGTCGGTCGCAGAAGGTCGGCCACGTCCATGGGCCGCAGACCCGGGGTATTTTACCGACGTACCGTTCCTGGGCCTTTCTTGCTAGCTTCGGGACACGTCAGCTGCCATGTGTCACGATCTGAGAAATCGACGATATCGAGGATCATCACATAGCTTGGTTACCCTCATAACATTTCAATGAAGCATCATCTGGTGCTTCATTCTCATCCTTGCTGAGGACCTCTACATTAATGCCTTCTTCACCTATTCTTGTTGGAATATGATATATACGGCATTATATATAATGGACTATACACATGAATAGATAAGGAAATGCAAAACCCTTTGTGGTTATCAATCCTCTCATTATAAATAGATTGTTATAAATAGGTTTTAACGTAATTTTTACTCTCGTTCATTTTACTACTTTTCTTTCAAGGGAATAAAATTCTTAGTTGATGACACTCTCGGGAGGCAAACCAACGGATGAAAAACGACACTCCTTTGTTCTTAATAGAGTGTGGATTAGCTTGAGTTTCTCGGTGAAGTAAATTGAAGGAAATTTGGATAATCAGACCAAGATGCATAAAATGTCTTGATTATATATTCCGCTTAGTTTATTCCTTCAATGAAAGTTTATTCCGTCAATTCTCTCCATAGATTCTTGACAAAGGTTTTGAAAATGATTTGGAAAGATTAAGCAAGAAAAGTAAAAGGTTTTTTTTTACACCTCCGAATCTTGATATTTTTAAAACATACACCATAAATTTAATATTGCAAAAAAAATAAAAACACACTTGAATATCAGCTGTTATCTAAAAACACCATCCGTTAGTTAATTGGTGTGGTTTATGTAACTTGGGTTAGATCTCAAGTGTAGACCATGTTGGGGTCAAAAATCGCACCCCAGTTGACCGAGTCAAAGTCAAGGTCAACCGCAAGCCAGATGGGTCCAAGCCTAGATCAAGTGGGTTCATGCCCAAGTCGAGTCTGAACATGAAGCGTCCGGCCCCCTCCATTCCAAAATAAAAATCATGTAATAAATAATTTTGATATAATTTTTTTATGCATGAATGCAAAGAAAATGGGTATAAAGCCAAATTTCTGTAAAGCCCATGACTTATGTGCAAAAGAAATGAGCACATGAGATATGGGATGGGCAAAATACCATTTTGTAAAGCCTAAGGAGTTATGTGTAATTTTGTAAGCCTATAGAAGACAACATGATGATGAATAAAGTATATACAAAATTCATTCTCTCCAAAATTCTAGGTTTTGTGCCTCCTTCCCCTTTCTTAAGGGTCTAAAATCTTCTCCCTCTTTTGGAATTAAATCAAGAGTTTTACTCTTCTTTTCTCAAAAAGAAGTAGTTTTTCACCGCAAAACCCACAAAGGGGAGCTCGGATCTCCCATCAAATCTTTGAAAGGGGAGATTTTGAATCTCACTCTCCTTCCCCCCAAGAGCCGACCAACCGAGAGGAAGAAAGAGACCCATCTCCAAAAATCTCACGTTGGAAGGATCCAAGGCTCAAAAGTAGAACCAAAAATTCTTAGGAGTTTAACTCCTTTCTAGATCTGTTGGAGTTTAACTCCAAAAGTTAAATTTCTGTTAGGAGTTCAACTCTAAAACCCATTGAGAGTTCAACTCCCCAACCTAGGAGCTAAGCCCTTTCCTGCTGGTGTTTTCCGCGGTCGCGTGCCGGGCACGTGACCCTTGGGCGGCCAGCGGTCGCGTGCCGCTCACGTAACCCTTGGGCGTCCAGCGATCACGTGCCGAGCACGTGGCTCATGGGTGCCCCGCGGTCGCGTGCAGCGCACGTGACCCCGGGCACCAAAGCGCCCACGTGCGCGCACGTGACCCGCGGGCACCAAAGCGCCCACGTGCGCGCACACCCCGCGATCGCGTGCAGTGCACATGACCCTCGGTCGCGTGCAAGGCACGTGACCTGCGGGCACTATAGCACCTACGTGCGCCCCACGCGACCCGCTCAGCGCACAGTGGTCGAGTGTAACGCACGTGACCCGCAGGCGTCTCGCGGTCACGTGCTGGCACCCAGCGCCCACGTGCTGCGCACGTGGCCAGCGGGCGCCAAGCGCTCACGCGCCTGACATGTGCCCATGGATACCATGCGTCCACATGCCACGCACGCGTCTTTAAGACGCCCCTTCCCCCATCTTTTTTTATGCATTCCACATCAAAACACGTACCCCATAAGGAAAATTTTTCTGACGGGGCGCTGCCCCGCACCTCAAAAGGGGGCTGCTAACCCTCTTGACCCCCAGCCCGCTATCCGGATAGTGGGACCCCCGTAAAAACTCTGCGGGTCCCCGATATATCCAAAACCCCTTCAAAACACAACACTGCACATTGAGTTCGCATGGCTTGTTTGACCCGTCAATTGGAGGTTCTCTCGCTTCAAAGACGAGGGGTAATTAACGGCAGCTTAGTCCGTGGCTGCCGGAGATTCGGATTCCCACAATTAATAAACCTTAGCTTACCTTAGGCAGGGGAAATCTGTAATGCGTCTGACAAGCGCGCGCGCATTCCCATCTCAATAAGGTGACGAAAAACACTCTACAGATTCTGGCACGTCTGGTGGGACTTTTCTCTTCTCCCATATTTCGGGTTAAACGTTCATGCGAACTCAATCAATATATATATCGACTGTCTGTACTGAAATAATGCTTCTTTGTGCAGGTTAACAAATTTCAAATTGCAATCTCCGAAAGCAACAAAATGTCTCTAAGGATCAGCTCAGTTCTCGACACAACTCCCATCTCCTACATGATGAAGATGGACGCCAAGACGGTCCTCCCGGTCAGTCTCGGGCGATAATGGGAGGAGCCCCCGCTACCATTTGGCTCTATTATGTTCGTGTCAGTTAACGCCGTCCCAGCTCCTCAAGCTCCGGTAACAGAAAAACCGATCTCAAAAGGGAAAAAGGCCGAATGTCATGGTCGCGAGGGCACCTCAGCCCAAGCACAAATCCGTTTCCGAACGACTCTCCATCGCTCTAGCTGGGGGAAAGGCCATCAACGTCAACAAAGCAACGGGGCATCTCGGGCAAGCTCTAGCGGTACCATCGACAACTGCTCGATCGGGTATCTTCTTTTAGCTCCCTATCAATTGACTCACGGTGGCTTCCCAGAAAATGGATGCCCGCCAAGCCCTCAAAATCGAGAAGCTATGGCATAAAAGGCTCAGATACAGAGCCAACAAAAAGGCTAGGGCTCACGCAAGGCTGAGCTTTATGAGGCTCCAAGAACGGGGTTACCCCGCCAAAGATAAAGAGACGGCTGGATATGTGGTCCACACTGTCTACATGGTCGGATATGAAGAAACGAACCCTCCTATGCTTCACAGCCATGGTGATGATATGGTGGACGCTACCCAACGTCGACTTGGTCTAAATGATGAAGAGATCGCTCAGGCCGATAAGCCAAAAGAGCACGGGGTTCCTGCGGAATTGAGCTCAGGCAATAAGGATGACTCGGTTGTCATAACCAGAACTACAGAACAAGCATTATTCTGATGGCTTCAGAGGCAGCTTCAGGACAGGGATAAGAAGTTAGCCAAGGTACAGTCTAAGGTCGACGAATTGGCAAATGTCATGGAAGATCTCACGACCCAAGTCGCCCGATTGCAATTACAGCAGAATCAGATTTTGGTTCATGAGCCAGGGATTGATACCCGGAGGCAGCCAACTGATACCCCCTTCAGCCTAAGAGCGGAGCGCCTTCGCGAAAAACGGCCGCGATTAGGTCTATTCTTTCAAAAGGGACAAAGTTCACAAGGGACAAAGTTCACAAGATATCCAAGGACGCCTCTGAAAGAGAAAGTGTGTAAATAAAAACAAAGTTCACAAGGGGAATTGGATAAGGTCTATTCTTTCAAAAGGGACAAAGTTCACAAGATATTCAAGGACGCCCTAAAAAATGGTCTACAACTGCCAGAATCAAAGACACCGCAAGAAGCGAATATGACCGACGGCCCAAAATATTGCCCCTATCACAGAGTGATAAGTCATGCCATTGAGGACTGCTTCGTCTTTAAAGATTGGGTCGAAAAGCAATACAAGACGTGAGAGATAGAACTGTCTAAAGGCATGTTAGCAAACAGTCAAGCTACAACAGCCGATTTCATACAAATGGAGACCGGAGCCCTTTGGCAACCTGATTCTCTCAGACATGTGCCATTATCTGAAAAGGGCGAACCAAAGACTGATCGGCCTCAAGGACCAGCATCAGTAAAGGCACCTACTCCAATGGAGAGAAAGAAGAAGGTATACTCCTTCAGGAGGGATGAAGTCCGCAAAATATTCACGGACGCCTTGAACAACGGTCTGCAATTGCCTGTTCCAAAGAGGCCACATGAAATGAACATGACCGGCAATCCCATATACTGCCCATATCATAGAATGGTGAGTCATACCATCGAAGACTGCTATATTTTCAAAGATTGGGTGGAGAACCAATACAAACTTAGGAAAGCCCCACAGTCGTCAGATGTACTGACAAGCCACACAGCTACGGTCATCAACACAACTCCACCAAGATCAAAATTCGAGGAGCTGGGATAAGCAGGCTGACCACCATGTCGTTAAACTGGGAACGATAGACCTCTAAGTCTTTAAACTGGGAACCGTTGACCACCATGTCATTAAACTGGGAATAATCGACCTCTAAGTCGTTAAACTGGGAATGTAAATAAAAAAAATGTGTAAATAAAAACAAAAGAAAAGCCGAAATGATGGGGCAACTCGCAATAAAAATTAGCGAGTAAAAATAAACACGAAAAATAAAGTCAAAATGATGGGGCAACCGCGAATAAATAAAGCTGAAATGATCGCGATAAGAAAAGCTGAAATGATAGAGCAATCGCGGTAAAAAAAAGAAAAAAAAGAAAAAAAAAGCGGTGAATGATGAGTCGCTCCTGGTACCATATTCCAGTGCAGCGATGCAGACGCCAACCAAAATTCAAATTCCTAACGACGGATGATGAGTCGCTCCTGATACCATATTCCAGTGCAGCGACGCAGATGCCAACCAAAATCCAAATTCCTAACGGCGGATGATGAGTCGCTCCTGATACCATATTCCAGTGCAGCGACGCAGACGCCAACCAAAATCCAAATTCTCAAACGGCGAATGATGAGTCGCTCCTGGTACTATATTCCAGTGCAGCGATGCAGACGCCAACCAAAATTCAAATCCCCAAAATTCTCCCGGCTCTACGGTTGGTCCCCAAGTTGACTACCGTATACAATCCACGGGCTCAAATAATTCTCATCATACCCATGCCCCGCAGCAACCACCAGTCACGCGGCGGGTCTCCGGGTCTCGAATTATGCTCCATTTGGGAAGACCCACTCATGTGTCCTCACAATACATGAGGAGAACAAACTTGTGAGATCCTCACAACTCGTAAGAAAACGTCTTCGTGGGATACTTACGACTCACAAAGGAAAAACACACTTGGGGGTCCCCACGACTTCTAAGGAGAAAGTACACCTACGAGATCCTTTCGACTCGTAGGGAGAAAATGCTTTTATGGAACCCTTACGGCTCATAAAATTGAAAAGTCTTAGGTGATAGGGACTTAAACCTGTCTCCTAAGCCATCGCTCCCCAACAGGGAAAGGCAAATGATGAATTGCTCCTGGCACATGTGCTTCAGTGTTAGCAACGCTGATGCCGACCCCTACCCTAAAATTCTATGCTTCCGATCCAATAGACCCCTAAGTCTTTAAACTGGGAACAGATGACCGCTAATTCGTTAAACTGGGAACAGATGACCGCTAAGTCGTTAAACTGGGCACAATAGACCTCTAAGTCTTTAAACTGAGAACAGATGACCGTTAAGTCGTTAAACTGGGAACAGATGACCGCTAAGTCGTTAAACTGGGCACAATAGACCCCTAAGTCTTTAAACCGGGAATATATGACCTCTAAATCGTTAAACTGAAAACAGATGACCCCTAAGTCATTAAACTAGGAATGAAGGAAATCTACTCATGTGTCCTCACGATGCATGAGGAGAATAAAACTTGCGAGATCCTTACGACTCGTAAGAAAACGCCTTCGTGGGATCCTTACGACTCATAAAGGAAAAACACACTTAGGGGTCCTTACGACTCCTAAGGAGAAAATGTACCTACGGGATCCTTACGACTCGTAGGGAGAAAATGCTTTTATGGGACCCTTACGGCCCATAAAATTGAAAAGCCTTAGGTGATAGGGATCTAAACCTGTCCCCTAGCCATCGCTTCCCAATAAGCAAAGGCAAATGATGATTCGCTCCTGATACCATATTGCAGGGTAGCGGTGCTGATGCCAAACCAAAACCAAATCCCCAAATCCTCTCATGACAGATGATGATTCGCTCCTGGTACCATATTCCAGTGTAGCGATACTGATGTCAACCCAAATCAAATCAAACCAACAACCTCTGTGGTGGAATCATGCTTCGTTCTAGAATTTACCCAGTGTCGAAATCATGCTTTGCCTCGGGATATCTACCTCCCTATCGGAATCATGCTCCGCCTCGGGATCAAGTCAACCAGTGACACTCTGCGCCGGGGACAAGTCAATCAGCGACACTCCGTGCCGGGGACAAGTCGAATAGCCAGCGACACTCCATGCCGGGGACAAGTCGACCAGCGACACTCCGTACCGGGGGCAAGTCGATCAGCGACACTCCGTGCCGGGGAAAAGTTGATCAGCGACACTCCACGCCGGGGACAAGTCGACCAGCGACCTCCCTGTCGGAATCATGCTCCGCCTTGGGATCAAGTCAACCAGCGACACTCCGCGCCGGGAACAAGTCGATCGGCGACACTCCGTGCCGGGGACAAGTCGAACAGCCAACTCCGTGCCGGGGATAAGTCGACCAGCGACACTCCATGCCGGGGACAAGTCGATCAGCGACACTCCGTGCCGGGACAAGTCGAACAGCGACACTTCGTGCCGTCGAAAAGTCGACCATCGACATCCGTGCCGGGGACAAGTCGAACAGCGACATGTTCAGTCGATAAAACTGCACATTTGTAGTACATTTTTCCTACCATTTTTATATTAAAAAAGGACTTTATTATAATATATTATACATATGAGGGTTTATGTGTAAAAACATTATTTTTCATGTGTTAATATATTTAATTATCATTTTGGTAGGAAAATGTATGCAAATATTATTGACCTAATCGTAGTAGAACAAAGTCTACTAAAATCTTATTTGAGTTGTTGTGCAGAATTTTCCAAGTTGTTATGCAGAATATATCAAAGAAATCAAGTTGTTGAAGAAATCTTGCCAAATTAAGAAGCAAACTTGGAGACCAAGTCTGGAAGCAACCGAGAGAATATTTCAAAGATACAAAGATTCCAGAGGAGCCCACATGTCACAAGAACAGAGCCCCTGAAGTTTGATGAACGGCAGAGATTACATGGCCGCGGATCCGCGGCCCTAGCCACCATTTGCCGCGGATCCGCGGCAAGATTGAGGGATCAATTGCAGAGGATTTTTGGGGTGAATCTATGCAATATTTTACCAACTTTTCAACAATAATATTCTGGGTTTGCACTATAAAAAGGGACCGAGAGCCTCTTGGAAAATCCATCAAGCCGAAGAGATCACGAAGCTCCCGACGCTCACGCATCCAGGCTGATCATCGACTGTTCGACTACCTCCTTAGGAAAGATCGAGAAGCAAATCAAGTTTTGTAATCATTTTCTATGGATTAAAAGTGTAGCTTGAAGGAGTTGATTAATAAAGGTAGTTTTTATTTAATTGTTTGTTTTTTTTACATTATGTTTTCCCTCTCTTTCTTTTCATCTTCTTCTCCCAACATGCGCGAGTAATTCTCCGCTTGTTAGGGTTCGTAGGATTAGGGTAGGCTAATGGACGATGAAAATAATTAAACCCTTTTTAAGTCCTATAAAGTTTAGGAACTTTATCAAAAGAATCATTAACATCCTAATCGGGCGCGCTAGCAATTCTTTGCTAGTTCCGACCGCAGTTAGAGATTAGATTAATGATTGTTTTGGTAAAGGCTAGATATGAACGGAGTTCCGTGTCGAGATAAGGGTTACGAGTGGGATTCCTTTTCCCTCCAGAAACCCTAATCTACACGCATCACCGTCATTCTAGTTCTAAATCTATTAATGGATAAAAAGGGTAACTTTTAATTAATTGTCCATAACTACTAAATCCTAACGAACCCTACAAGCCCTCTTATTATATTAATTACATCTTTAAAATAATCTAGATCTATATTTTATATTCTTGTTTAACATAGATCTAGAAATATTTCTATAAAATTATTTATCCCTCCTCTCTTTCTCAACACATCTAAAGTAAAAGTAAAAGGTTCCACGTTTCCCAGAGGACGACCCGTACTCACCTCGGTCTAGCTACACGCGACACCGTTCTGATTGCGGTTAAACTACAAACACAAATTTTCAAACCAATCAAATGGCACCGTTGCCGGGGATACGTGCGTAATTTTTTTTACTATTTGTGTTGAATTCTTAGACGATTTATATCATTATTAACACAAAACTGCAAATTGCATATTTAACGATTTGTGCGTGAATTTTGCAAGGAGATCTGGAGTTACAGAATTGAGGAAAACAGAAGACAGAGGCATTCATCGAGATCCAGAGGAGCACAGAGGGCTTGAGAAAAATTTTCATCAACTGTTCCTTCCACCTTGCGGCGGAACCGCGGCACAAAGGTGCTTCCTGCGGCGGAAACGCGGCTGCTTGGAGGGATTAGGGCTACAGAACTTCTCTGGTATCTTTCTTAACTCCTTCTCTCTCCTCTCAAATCCAATAAAATCTATTTTCTGCAGGATTCTTTGCAAAATAGCGCCGCTCAAAAATCTTTTTACAAAAGTTTTGTGATTGGTTTTGTTTTGCATATTTTAATACGGACTTTAAGGGGCAAAGACCAAATCAAGATTAGGTAGGGATTTCATCACCCTTCCTAAGCCCCACAAATCACAAACCGAGCATATAGATCAACCCTTCATTAATTTAAAAAATATCTAGACCAGACTCTAAGGACTGTCGCGCTCAATAAGGACAGAGGAAGGTCGTGGGTAATCTATCGTTTATCCGCATTACTTTTGTAGTGCCTAGGCAAGTGTGACAAAGGCTAGTGGTTTTTAATTAGGCCCACGACGTGGTTCCTTCCCACTTACCTGGCACTTATCTGGCTACAAGGGTAGTACGGAGGCGGTAGAGGATTGATCCTGCGGCTTGTCCTTTGGAAGTCTAGGAGCGGTCTAGAGACTGGACCTAGGTGACCTTAGTTCTAGGGTTGCTTGTGCATCTTAGGGTGATTTGTCTTGAGTCCCACTTTTTCAAAACAAGCCAATTTTAAATCACACACATGCTGCCACTTGCACTAAACCCGCTTAGTGCATGCTCGGCTGGACACGGGATCCTAGTGCCCGTCTTGTCCGCGTTCCTGTTATCGACACCGAAGTCGGTACTTCTTCATATTCTTTTCCCCCACCACACACCACATCGACCGTGATGGACGGCACTCCATCTAATTATAACACCACGCTGCCACCGCCCGCAGGTGAGCAGAATCCACCGCGCATCTCTCTCCAAGAGAGATGCTATCCTATTCGTGGTCCCCTTCCTACTTGTCTATCTCTTCCACCACCTAACGGGGATAATTTTGAAATTAAACCCCACTACATCAATCTGCTGCCCAAATTTCACGGGCTTGAGTCGGAAGACGCGTACGTTTTCATCACCAAATTCGAGAACGTATGCGCAATGATGGGTACTTCACAATTGACTTTAGATGCTATGCGCTTACGTCTTCTCCCATTCACACTGTGCGACTTGGCAGAAAAATGGCTTTACAATACTGCCGCACACTCTATCACTAATTGGGATGAATTCGTCGTAGCATTTCTTAAGAAGTTTTACCCAAATCATAAGACTGCACATGTTAGGAGCGAGATCAACCAGTTCACCCAGCTTCCCAATGAACCATTTTGGAAGTGCTTTGAACGTTTCAAAGATCTGCTTGTCCAATGCCCCCATCACGGAATACAAAGATGGGATTTATGTCGGATTATATATGAGGGCATTAATCCAGCGACAAAGCAGATGCTTGAAACAATGTGTCAATGCAATTTCATGTCTAAAGATGACGGTGAAGCATGGAAATATCTGGAAGATCTCGCTGAACACACATTGCAGTGGGAAAGCGTAAGACCACCTTCAACTAAGGGAGGTATTCACCAGCTCGACGTTTCTATCGCAGTGAAAGCCGAAATGGCAGCGATGCAAAAGAAACTCGATTCTATTGAGAACAAACTTTCATCAGTCTCCCTAAATCATGTCACGCTTTCCAAGACTGTCTGTGGTTGCTGTTCGGATCCTTCACGCTTAACGGAAGAATGTCCTATGAATGCATCGTTTCAAGCTAATGCTGCTTTTCAGCAGCGACCTAGAAATGATCCTTATTCTTCCACATATAATCAAGGATGGAGGAATCATCCTAACTTTGCTTGGAATCAAAACCTACAAAGTAATTATCAAAGACCTCCTCCACAGCAACCACAACCACAGAATCAGCCCCCCTTTCAGTCACAAAATTTCCAGAATCCGGCCAACATTTATACACCACAAGCGGCCGGTACTGACAACTCACTTGCACAAACTTTGGATATGTTCATGAAACAATCCATGCAAAATTCGGCTGAGATAAGGTCTTCTATTGATACCCTAACGAAAAACTCCTCCCATGGTGAGAGTATTAAATCAATAGAAAACCAAATCGCACAGTTAAACGCCGCAATGAGTGCGAGAGAGAAAGGGAAACTCCTATCTCAACCCCTACAGAATCCTGGCCATTCACAAAGTCATAATGTGAATGCCGTCACTACGTTGAGATCGGGGAGAGTGCTGAATAACCAAGTGGGTGAGCAAATTGATGATAGTGACACATTTGATACCCCTTCTTCTTCTTCTTCCCCTAACTCGTCTAGTCTTCCACCTTCGTCCGAGCCTATTCTCCGTTTTCCCCAAGGCTCAAACATTTCACCAAATCTATCTAAGTCGATACCCACTCCAATTTTGGGATCGAATCCGTCGCCACAGTCTTCTTCACAAACGTTGGACCCAAAACTTATTGATCGAGCTCCATTTCCAAACCGACTAAGGGCCAACCGACCTAACCCGCAAATGGAGAAGATTGTGGAAATGTTTAAGCAAGTTAGCGTGAATATTCCTCTTCTAGATGCTATTCAACAAGTCCCGTCTTATGCAAGAATCCTTAAAGACTTGTGCACTAGGAGCCTAAAAAGGTTTTCAGGACGAGTAATGTTAGCACAGCTTTTACCCAACAAATACCAAAGAAACGTAAGGACCCCGGCTGTCCTACAATCTCTATTTCTATTGGGGGTAAAAATATAAATCGTGCTTTACTCGATCTAGGCGCTAGCGTCAACTTGCTTCCTTATTCAGTATACGAGCAGTTAGGAATTGGAGAGTTAAAACCCGCCCATTGTACTCTCCAAATGGCTGATCGATCTATCAACAAACCTCGGGGCGAACTAGAGGATGTGTTAATTAAAGTCGGGGAATTCATATTTCCCGTGGACTTTATTGTTTTAGATACACAACCTGTGGCAAACCCACGCAATCAAATCCCGGTGATACTTGGTCGACCCTTCCCAGCAACTTCTAACGCTGTGATTAATTGTCGTAACGGTTCTATGAACTTATCCTTCGGGAAAATGACAATTGAGCTTAATATTTACAAGCTAGGAAGTCAGCCATCAGAACCTTTTGCTCAATTGCTGGATGTTTATTCCATCCACGAGATAGCTCCAGAAAGCTGCATGGATGAGGAACTTTGCTTTGATGTTCTCGACAACACCAATGAGACATCGTTCGATCTTGCACCACTTTACAGTGAGGATATGTTCAATGAGTCCGACCTTGAGATTGAACCCGTTGACTCATTGCAAAAGTCAGCAGCACTTTCCGAGTTAATATTTTATGCAAGTTTTGAACCTCTTCGGGAGTCCGAATATCATTCGCTTACCCCACCTTCTATTGTCTCTCCGCCAATTCTTGATCTCAAACCGCTACCTTCTCATCTTAAATATGCATATTTAGGAGAGAATGAGACTTTGCCAGTGATTATTTCCGCTTCTCTAGCCTTAGAGCAAGAGAATGCACTTTTGGCAGTGTTGAGATCGAATCGGCAAGCATTTGGTTGGACAATGGCCGACATCAAAGGGATTAGTCCCTTAATTGTTGAACATAACATACATCTGATGGATGAAGCCAAACCAACCCGAGACCCACAAAGACGGTTAAATCCCGTTATGAAGGAGGCGGTAAAGAAAGAAATCGTCAAGTGCCTTGATAGTGGAATAATTTACCCCATATCTGATAGTCAATGGGTAAGTCCAATTCATGTGGTCCCTAAAAAGTCTGGCATCACGGTCATCACTAACGAGGCTAATGAGTTAATCCAAACACGCACCCAAACTGGGTGGCGCGTATGTATCGATTACAGGAAACTCAATGCCGCGACGAGGAAAGATCACTTCCCTCTACCTTTCATTGACCAGATGTTGGAACGATTAGCGGGACACGGATACTACTGTTTCTTGGACGGATACTCTGGTTACAACCAGGTCCCCATCGCCGAAAAGGATCAAGATAAAACCACTTTTACTTTTCCTTTCGGAACTTTTGCTTATAGACGCATGCCCTTTGGGTTATGCAACGCTCCCGCTACATTTCAGCGGTGCATGATGGGGATATTTTCAGATATGGTGGAAAATTTTCTAGAAATTTTTATGGACGATTTCTCCATTTTTGGGGACTCCTTTGAGGACTGCCTTCGTAATCTTGACGCTGTTCTTACCCGCTGTAAGGATAAGAACTTGACTTTGAATTGGGAAAAATGCCATTTTATGGTCCAAGAAGGTATTGTACTTGGACATATAATTTCACATAAAGGCATTGAGGTTGACAGAGCTAAAATAGATGTCATTCAAAACCTCCCTCGTCCCAATTGCGTCAAAGATATACGATCCTTCCTCGGTCATGCAGGATTTTATAGGAGATTCATTAAGGACTTTAGCAAAATTGCTAGACCCTTAACCCTTCTATTGGCCAAGGACACTACTTTTCACTTCGATTCAGATTGTGAGGCTGCTTTTGAATCGCTTAAAGAATCACTCACTACAGCCCCCGTTCTATCATCTCCGGATTGGAACCACCCGTTCGAGCTTATGTGTGACGCATCAGATTTTGCTATTGGTGCTGTCTTAGGACAACATATTGATAAGATGCCACATGTAATTTACTATGCAAGTAGGACCTTGAATGATGCACAAATAAATTACACAACTACCGAGAAAGAACTCTTGGCAGTTGTATTTGCATTAGAGAAATTCAGGCCCTACTTGATTGGCTCGCCTATTGTGGTTTACACAGATCACTCCGCCCTACGACATCTTTTAACGAAGAAGGATGCAAAGGCCAGGCTAATACGTTGGATTCTATTGTTACAAGAATTTGATCTTGTTATCAAAGACAAGAGTGGATGTGAAAACGTAGTAGCCGACCATCTTTCACGCATCACTTCTTCGCCAACTGTGACCGTGCCGATAAATGACTCATTTCCCGACGAACAACTCTTGAATGTATCCTACGAACCTTGGTTCGTGGATATCGTGAACTATCTTGCGACGGGACTTATACCTAGCGATTGGTCGAAACAAGACAAACTTCGGTTTTTATCCCAAGTAAAATATTTTTACTGGGATGAACTAAATCTATTCAAGTATTGTTCCGATCAAATCATTCGCAGGTGTGTCCCTAACGATGAATTCAAGAGCGTGTTATCATTTTGTCATGATCAGGCATGCGGCGGTCATTTTGGACCTCGAAAAACGGCGGAGAAAGTTTTGCAATGTGGCTTTTATTGGCCAACATTATTTAAAGATGCATTTGAACATTGCAAAACTTGTCCGCGATGTCAGCATTTGGGTCGGATTTCACGAAGGAACGAGATGCCGCTCCAACCTATATTGGTTGTAGAAATATTTGATGTTTGGGGTATTGATTTTATGGGCCCTTTTCCCAACTCCTTTGGGAATTTATATATCTTGTTAGCGGTTGATTATGTCTCGAAGTGGGTGGAAGCTGTACCGTGTCGCACTAATGACAACAAAGTTGTCATTAAGTTCCTTAAAGAAAATATCTTTTCGCGATTCGGACACCCTCGCGCTATCATTAGCGACAACGGGACACATTTCTGCAATAGGTCTTTCGAGGCCTTGATGCGGAAATATTCAATCACTCACAAGCTTTCTACGCCCTATCACCCCCAAACAAGCGGGCAGGCTGAGATCTCTAATAGGTAGATCAAACAGATATTGGAGAAGACGGTTTCCAAAAACCGTAAGGATTGGTCAACCAAATTGACCGATGCTCTTTGGGCATTCCGCACCGCTTATAAGACCGATCTTGGTATGTCTCCATACCGTCTTGTGTTTGGGAAGGCATGCCACCTCCCTGTCGAGATTGAACATAAGGCAATGTGGGCTATTAAAGAGCTTAATTTTGATCTTGATCATGCAGGCAGCTATCGGAAGCTGCAATTGAATGAGCTAAGCGAACTCCGCGATGAAGCTTACGATAATGCGGTGATAGTAAAGAATAGGACTAAAGTATTCCACGATAAAAATCTTTCTAGAAAAACCTTCACATCGGGGCAACAAGTCCTTTTTTATGATTCCCGTCTCCATCTTCATCCGGGTAAGCTTAAATCTCGTTGGAAAGGACCTTTTGTGGTGCGGTATGTACACCCGCACGGGGCTGTTGAAGTCGAAAATTTGAAAAACGGTTCGATTTTTAAAGTAAATGGGCATAGATTAAAACCGTATTTTTCTGCTGACTCCGCGGAGGAGCTCCTGTTTTTACAGGAGCCGCTTTATCAAAACTAAAATTCCTCCGCCTCACCTCCATGTTTTAATAACATTTTCTCATTTTTAGAGGTGAGTAAAAAATGGATTTGATTGAATATCTGTGCATATAAAAGAATAAGTTTGGGGGAATTTTTCATTTAACTCTTATTTTACCCCTTATATCTCTCCCTTAGTATACAGGTCCATATTCTCAAAAGGCTATATCAGTGAGGACACTGCTGAAAACAGGTTTGGGAGGGAGGTTTGTATTCACTGAATTATCTTTGACACCGGGCATTAATTTTTTTTTTATAACAAATGAATAGAAAGTGAAACATTACATCCAAAAGATAGGAATAGTTTAAGAAAACCAAGAAAATTAGAAGTTTTCTTATACGAACTAGTAATAAGTAGTTATGAGCTGTTATCCCAAGGGTTAGTAAAATGAAGGAAGTCACTAATCTGAGGATAAAAATAAGTCTGAAAAATAATTTCTATTCTGGAAGCCAAACATTTGAATGTTGATACCCTACTATATGCACTTACACACGTCTTGAAACTCGGGATAGTAGAGAATACCTTGAAATGCTCTTGTTTAAAAGCCAAAGTATGAAGGAAGTAAAAAAAAAAATGAAGAAAATATAAAAATGGTGAAAAGAAAAAAAAATGAACACTGGTTTTGTATCGCCAAGGCAGCCATAAAAAAATATAGCGAGGGTGCCTCTTCACCTAGTGCCCTAAGGCCAACTGGTCTGGGAGTCACTGCTAAGCCTTAGGTGGTGCAAGACGAGGAAAATACTATCACCAAATCAGCAAGCACTTGAGTAATCGGTCGGTTAGTACCTCAAGAAGTATTAGCGGTCGCATGAAAAGGTGTGAGCAAACCTAAGTATTCATAAAATTAAAAAGTACTGAGGTAGATGGACAAGAGTATGATAGCTTGACTTGAATTCTCCGAGTGTAGGGATGTTATTTTCACACACGTGGGGTTATATGATCAATGTTTGGAAGAAAGGTAGGAATGAAGAATAAAGAAGATGTTTTATTGAGGGGTAATGTGATTTCTAACATTTTTTCATGACTATTAAGATAGGGCTCATGACAACTGAAAAGCTAGCATAGTTGGAAACTCTTCTTTTCAAAGTATTTCTTTTATGGTTCTTATCTTTATATGTAAATTTCACCATCTTTCTTTTGTTATAGGATTTTGTGGGTGTAATCCGCTGAAAACCCTCAGGAGACAACACTCCTCCTACTAGGGACACCTAGAGGTTTAACGGCTTGTTGCACGTGCTCAGTGCAATCGTGTCTGCCTACGAAAGTGTGCTTAGTTTTCTCCTTTCTTTTTCTCCTCTTGAATAAACTAGTTTGCTCGGGACGATCAAAGATAAGTTTGGGGGTATTTGTTCAGTCGATAAAACTGCACATTTGTAGTACGTTTTTCCTACCATTTTTATATTAAAAAAGGACTTTATTATAATATATTATACATATGAGGGTTTATGTGTAAAAACATTATTTTCCATGTGTTAATATATTTAATTATCATTTTGGTAGGAAAATGTATGCAAATATTATTGACCTAATCGTAGTAGAACAAAGTCTACTAAAATCTTATTTGAGTTGTTGTGCAGAATTTTCCAAGTTGTTATGCAGAATATATCAAAGAAATCAAGTTGTTGAAGAAATCTTGCCAAATTAAGAAGCAAACTTGGAGACCAAGCCTGGAAGCAACCGAGAGAATATTTCAAAGATACAAAGATTCCAGAGGAGCCCACATGTCACAAGAACAGAGCCCCTGAAGTTTGATGAACGGCAGAGATTACATGGCCGCGGATCCGCGGCCCTAGCCACCATTTGCCGCGGATCCGCGGCAAGATTGAGGGATCAATTGCAGAGGATTTTTGGGGTGAATCTATGCAATATTTTACCAACTTTTCAACAATAATATTCTGGGTTTGCACTATAAAAAGGCACCGAGAGCCTCTTGGAAAATCCATCAAGCCGAAGAGATCACGAAGCTCCCGACGCTCACGCATCCAGGCTGATCATCGACTGTTCGACTACCTCCTTAGGAAAGATCGAGAAGCAAATCAAGTTTTGTAATCATTTTCTATGGATTAAAAGTGTAGCTTGAAGGAGTTGATTAATAAAGGTAGTTTTTATTTAATTGTTTGTTTTTTTTACATTATGTTTTCCCTCTCTTTCTTTTCATCTTCTTCTCCCAACATGCGCGAGTAATTCTCCGCTTGTTAGGGTTCGTAGGATTAGGGTAGGCTAATGGACGATGAAAATAATTAAACCCTTTTTAAGTCCTATAAAGTTTAGGAACTTTATCAAAAGAATCATTAACATCCTAATCGGGCGCGCTAGCAATTCTTTGCTAGTTCCGACCGCGATTAGAGATTAGATTAATGATTGTTTTGGTAAAGACTAGATATGAACGGAGTTCCGTGTCGAGATAAGGGTTACGAGTGGGATTCCTTTTCCCTCCAGAAACCCTAATCTACACGCATCACCGTCGTTCTAGTTCTAAATCTATTAATGGATAAAAATGGTAACTTTTAATTAATTGTCCATAACTACTAAATCCTAACGAACCCTACAAGCCCTCTTATTATATTAATTACATCTTTAAAATAATCTAGATCTATATTTTATATTCTTGTTTAACATAGATCTAGAAATCTTTCTATAAAATTATTTATCCCTCCTCTCTTTCTCAACACATCTAAAGTAAAAGTAAAAGGTTCCACGTTTCCCAGAGGACGACCCGTACTCACCTCGGTCTAGCTACACGCGACACCGTTCTGATTGCGGTTACGACACTCCGTGCCGGGGAAACGTCGAACAGCGACACTCCTTGCCGGGGAAAAGTCGATCAGCGACACTCCATGCCGGGGACAAGTCGACCGGCAACACTCCGCGCCGGGGACAAGTCGACCGGCGACCTCCCTGTCAGAATCATGCTCCGCCTCAGGATCAAGTCAACCAGCGACACTCCGCACCGGGGACAAGTCGATCAGCGACACTCCGTGCCGGGGACAAGTCGAACAGCTAGCGACACTCCATGCCGGGGACAAGTCGATCAGTGACACTTCGTGCCGGGGACAAGTCGATCAGCGACCTCCCTATCGGAAGCATGCTCTGCCTTGGGATCAAGTCAACCAGCTGTAGGGTGTTTTTCGTCACCCCATTGAGATGGGAATACGCGTGCGCTTATCAGGCGTATTACAGATTCCCCCTGCCTAGGGTAGGCTGGGATTTATTGATTGTGGGGATCCGAATCTCCGGCAGCCGCGAACAAAGCTGCCGTTAATTACCCCTCGCCTTTGGAGCGAGAGAACCTCTGATTAATGGGATAAACTGGTCATGCGAACTCAATATGCAGTGTTGTGTTTTGAAGGGGTTTTGGATATATCGGGGGCCCCGCAGAGTTTTTACGGGGGTCCCGCTATCCGGATAGCGGGCTGGGGGTCAAGGGGGCTAGCAGCCTCCTTACGGGGTGCGGGGCAGCGCTCCGTTAGAATTTTTTTTCTAATAGGGACAGTGTCGTGGAGTATGTGTGTGTGTGTATGTGTGTGTGTGTGTGTGTATAAAGGAAAGGGCATCCAAAGGATGCGTGGGAGAAGGCGCCGGCGCCCCACGTGCCTGGCACGCGGGCGCTGCGCGCCAGAGCGCCAGCGCACCACGTGCCTGGAACACGGGCGCTAGGAGTCGGTAGCAGAAGGGACTTGGTCCCTGCACTGGGAGCTGTGCTCTGGAAAGGAAATATTTATTATTTTGTATATATATGTATATATATTTTTGAGGAGTTAAACTCCTAAGATATGTTGGAGCTGATGGAAGGGGGCTTCTCCCTTGAGCCCTGGATCTTCCCCAAAATAGGGTTTTTGGAAGCGGGTCTCCTTCTTCCTTCTCTGTTGGCCGGATCTTGAAGAACAAGAAGTATGAGATTTTAAAAATCTCTACTTTTTGAGATCTAATGGAAGATCTGAGTTCCCCTTTGTGGGTTTTATGGTGAAAACTATTTAGTTTTGAAAAAGGAAGAGTAAAACTCTTGATTTAATTCAAAAAAAAGAAGAAGGTTTAGAACCTTGAGGAAGGAGAAGGAGGCACAAAAACCCTAACCTTTTTAAGAGGAATGAAAAGTCTCCTAGATATTTTCATCATGTTGCCTCTTATAGGCTTACACATTTACACATATCCCCTTGGGCTTTACAAAATGACATTTTGCTCATCTCATGTCTCATGTGCTATTTCTTTTTGCACATAAGCCATGCGCTTTACAAAAATTTGGCTTTATGCCCATTTTGCTTCTATTCATGCACAAAAAATTACATCAAAATTATTTGTTACATGATTTTTATTTTGGCATGGGGAAGCCGGCCGTGGGGCTCGACTTGGGCATTGGCCCACTTGGTTGGGTTTGGGCCCGCTTACTTGAGGTTGACCTTGACTTTGACCCGGTCAACTGGGGTGCAAATTTTGACCCCAACAAAGTGCCCCCATCAATAAATGCACACCACGCATATGAGTTGTGTGCATGAAATTGATGGATCTTGAAGCTGAACTTCGAGGTGGAACATCATTCCGGGGGCGGAGCATCTCTCGGGGAGCATGATTCCTGAGGATCAGAGCATCATTCCGATTTACGGAGCATAATTTCAGGGTCGGAGTATCATTCCGAACAGTCAGAGCATAATTCCGATTTGTGGAGCATAGTTCCAGGGTCGGAGTATCATTCCGAAGAGTCGGAGCATAATTCCGATTTGCAAAGCATAATTCCAGGGTCGGAGTATCATTCCGAAAAGTTAGAGCATAATTCCAAGGATCGGAGCATAATTCCAAGGATCGGAGTATAATTCCGAAGAGTAGAGGCATGATTCCAGGGATCGGAGTATGATTCCGATGAGCATAACTTCGGGAATCGGAGTATAACTCTGAGGATCAGAGCATCATTCCGAAGAGCGGAGCATGATTCCAGGGATCGGAGCATAATTCCGATGAGCGGAGCATGATTCCAAAGGGTCGGAGCATAATTCCGACGAGCGGCAGACATTCTGACCGAAGCATAATTTCGATGCAGAGATTGATTCCCAGGCGAAGTATAATTCCGACAGGGAAGGCAGATACTCCGAGGCGAAGCATGATTTCGACACGGGATACATTCTGAGATGAAGCATGATTCCGACGCATAGCTTGCTGGTTGACTTGATTCCGAGACGGAGCTTAATTTCGACGAGGAGATTGTTGGTTGATTCTGAGCCAAAGCATAATTCCGACAGGGAAGGCAGATACACCGAGGCGAAGCTTGATTTTGACGTGGGGTACATTCTGAGACGAAGCATGACTCCGACGCAGAGCTTGCTGGTTGACTTGATTCCGAAGTGGAGCTTAATTTCGACGAGGAGGTCGTTGGTTGATTCCGAGCCGAAGCATAATTCCGACAGGGAAGGCAGATACACCGAGGTGAAGCTTGATTTCGACGCGGGGTATACTCTGAGACGAAGCATGATTCCGGCACAGAGCTTGTTGGTCGACTTGATTCCAAGGTGGAGCTTAATTTTGACAAGGAGGTCGCTGGTTGACTTGATTCCAGGACGGAGCATAATTCCGACGAGGAGGTCGCTGGTTGACTTGATTCCAGGATGGAGCATAATTCCGACGAGGAGGTCGCTGGTTGACTTGTCCCCGGCACGGGGTGTCTGTGGTCGACGTTTCCCCGGCACGGAGTGTCACTGGTTTTGATGTAGAGGATGATTCCCAGGCGAAGCATAATTCCGACAGAGCAGGTGGATACTCCAAGGCGAAGCTTGATTTCGACATGGGGTACATTCTGAGACGAAGCATGATTCCGCCGCAGAGGTTGTTGACTTGATTTGATTTGGGTCGACATCAGCATTGCTACACTGGAATATGGTACCAGAAGCGAATCACTAGTTGCCATGAGTGGATTTGGGGATTTAGGTTTTTGTTTGGCATCTGCATTACTGCACTAGAATAATGCCAAAAGAAACTCATCATTTGCCCCGGGAGGATTTGGGAATTGCTTTTTGGGTCGGCATCAGCACCGCTACACTGGAATATGGTACCAGGAGCGAATTATCATTTGCCTTTCCCCTGTTGGGATGCAATGGCTTAGAAGACAGGTTTGGATCCCTATCACCTGAGGCTTTTCAATTTCATGGGCCACAAAGGTCCCACAAAAGCATTTTCTCCCTACGAGTCAAAACGATCTCTTAGGTGCAATTTTTCCTTAGGAGTCGTGGGGACTCCCAAGTGTGTTGCTCCTTTGTGAGTTGTAAAGATCTCACGCGGGAATTTTCTCCTCACAAAGTCGAGAGGACTTTGCGAGTGCATTTCATCTCTTTTTCACGAGTTTGCGCCCTTTCGGGTTTTCATAAACTCACCGGCAGTCCTGCTGTTTTTACTCATGGAGCCCTTTCGGGTTTTCTTCCGTGCCCATTTTGCTTGTGGACATAATTTTTTTTTGGAATCTTCACCGCCGGTGGGACTTCGAGTGTGGTCTCGCTGGTAAGACTTGGGAGAGATGGGGGTCGTTTACGCCCGTGGATTGTATACGGTTTTGCAGGATGTATAATCCAGATCGTAGGGCCGGAAGAATTTCGGGACTTTGTCGGCATCTGCATCGCTGTACTGGAATATGGTACCAGGAGCGACTCATCATTCGCCGTTGGGGTATAGGATTTGGAATTTGGTTGGCATCTGTATCGCTGTACTAGAATATGGTACCAGGAGCGACTCATCATTCGCCACTTGGGGATTTAGATTTTGGTTGGCGTCTGCATCGCTGCATTGGAATATGGTACCAGGAGCGACTCATCATTCGCCGTTTTTTTTACCGCGATTGCTCTATCATTTCAGCTTTTCTTATCACGAAGGTCGCGATTACCCTATCATTTCGGCTTTTTATTCGTGATTGCCCCATCATTTTGGTTTTATTTTCATTTTTATTTTTACTTGCTGATTTTTATTGCGAGTTGCCCCATCATTTCGGCTTTATATATATATATATTTGTTTTATTTACACATTTTTTCATCCCCAGTTTAATGACTTAGAGGTCGATTGTTCCCAGTTTAACAACGTGGTGGTCAATTGTTTTTAGAGAAAGGAAGATGTCTGAGATAATCAGTTTCACGAAGAACTTCGGTCTCCGTTTGTATGAAATTGACGGTCGTGGCTTGACTGTTTGTTAACACGCCTTTGGACAGTTCTATCTCTCCTGCCTTGTATTGCTTTTCGACCCAATCTCTGAAGACGAAGCAGTCCTCAATGGCATGACCTATCACTCTATGATAGGGGCAGTATTTGGGGTCGTCGGTCATATTCGCTTCCTGCGGTCTTTTTGACTCTGGCAGTTGTAGACCGTTCCTTAGGGCGTCTTTGAATATTTTACGGATTTTGTCCCTTCTGAAGGAATATACCTTATCCAGCTTCTCTTTCAGTGGATTCTTCTTCCTCTCTGAACACTGGCTTCCAAGGCTGGTTGGCATTAAGCCCGCTCATCCCTAGCTTATTTCGGTTAGCCGAAGTGTTGAAAGATTCAGAATCATCGGAGTTTCCGCCTTTGCGATTTTCGTCTTTTCGATTTCTCCAGGACCTATTGTTATTTTGGAAATCTGAGGAGGACTCCTGCTTTGAGCGCTCCAGCATCTAAACTTTCCTGGTCCGCTCTTGGAATGTTTTGAGACCCGCGGTGCATAGAAACGGGGCCATCCAATTGTTGAGATTTCCGACAAGGAGACTGACAGATTGGTCCTGCTCTATCGGCGGTTCACATTTGACAGAGAGATTGCGCCATCGGGATATAAAATCCGTGCTGCTTTCATTATTCTTTGGCTTGGTCCTTACGAGCTCGACAATGGTGATCTTATCGCTAATGCTCATGAACCTCTGCCGAAACAGAGACTCCATTTGAACGAAAGTTGTGACGGAGCCATCCGGTATGCTCGCGTACCAGTCGAAAGCAACGTCGGCCAAGCTATTAACGAACTGGTGGAGGAGAAGCACATCATTGCCCCCAGTATTCCCGTATGAGGCTTTAATGTGGGCGATGTGCTGATTCGCTTTTCCCGTCCTATCGAATCTTCCGAATTTAGGGATGACATAGCCGCTAGGAAATTCTACCAGATCATACTGAGCAGGATATAGTCTCCCGCTACTGCTAACATCTTTTTGCGCTTCAGCTTCGGCTACCAATGTTTTGACTTTGTTGGCAACCAAATCCATGATTTGATCTTGAGTTAGCGGGCTACTGTCATCGGTAGCCAAGACATTTCCCGAGACAGGATGCGACTGACTTTCATGCGGTCTGCCCACCTTTGGATTTGAGGGAATAGGCGTCGGCTGCCCTGGGACACCGTTTCCCAGTTCATGAGCAGTGCTCTGCACTTGATTGGGCGGCTGAGAGGCAAGTCGGGCCGTGAGCTGCAAGACGACATTTGTCAAGTCGTCAATTTTTGAGTAGAGCTTGGCCATCTTTTTGTCTTTGCTTCTGAGCTGTTTTCGGAGCTCTTGGAGAAGTTGCTGCTCTGCGTTCTTAGGACGGAAGATTGGCTCATCTTCGCTTTCTGAGTCCGACTCCTCATGAACCGAGGGCTCTCTCTGCTTATCAGCCTCACTGGAAGAGTCTTCATTACCTTCCAGAGGAGGCTGGTCTTGGAATGTGGCAGCCATATTCACACCAGATTAGATTTGAGATGTGTTGGCCCCATCCTTGCTTTTGCTGCGAAGGTTGTCGCTGGGACGCGTGCCCACCATATAGACGGTGTGGATAACACATTCAGCCATCCTTTCATCATGGGCAGCTGGTTTCGCGGAGCGGTCCGGGATTTGGAAATTCATAAATTTTAACATGGCCAGAGCCCTAGCCCTTTTGTTGGCTCTGTATCTGAGCCGCTTCTGTCTCAGTTTCTCTGCCTTGAGCTCTTGGCAGGCTTCTGCTCTTCGGAAAGCTGCCATAGGCTGAGTGATGGGGAGGCTTGAGAAGACATCCGCCCGCGTGTCCGTCGAAGGTATCGCCTGGGCTTGCCCACGACATCTGGCAACTTCTTTTGTTCTGACGGCTTTGCCCCCAGCCGGGGCCATGGAGAGCCATTTGAAAACCGACTCGCGTTTAGGTTGGCGCGCCCTCAAGATCACCACATTTGGCCTTTTGCCTTTCGAGGCCGATCTGTCGGTTACCGGAGCTTGAGGTGCAGGGATGGCATTAGTCGAGACAAACAGAATAGACCCAAATTGTATCATCGGTTCTTCCCACTGTCGTCCGAGACTTACCGGGAGGACCGTCCTGGCGTCTATCTTCATTGTGTAGGAGACGGGAGCTAAGTTCATCTTTGGAGATATTGTTGAAAATTGATTGCTTGAAAACCTACATGAAAAAGCATTATTTTAGTATAAATATAGATATGTATATTGATTGAGTTCGCATGAATATTTAACCCGAAATATAGGAGGAGAGATAGGTTTCACCGGGCGTGCCAGAATCTGTAGGGTGTTTTTCGTCACCCCATTGAGACGGGAATACGCGCGCGTTTGTCAGGCGTACTACATATTCCCCCTTCCTAGGGTAGGCTGGGGTTTATTGATTGTGGGGATCCGAATCTCCGGCAGCAGCGGACAATGCTGCCGTTAATTACTCCTCGTCTTTGGAGCGAGAGAACCTCCGATTAATAGGTTAAACTAGTTATGCGAACTCAGTATGCAGTGTTGTGTTTTGAAGGGGTTTTGGATATATCGGGGGCTCCGCAGAGTTTTTACGGGGTCCCGCTACCCGGATAGCGGGCTGGGGGTCAAGGGGGCTAGCAGCCCTCTTGCGGGGTACGGGACAGCTCCCCGTTAGAAATTTTTTTTCTAACAGGGTAGTGTCATGGAGTATGTGTGTGTGTGTGTGTATATACATATATATATAAAAAAGGAAAGGGCATCCAAAGGATGCGTGGGTGAAGGCGCCAGCGCCCCACATGCCAAGCACGCGGGCGCTGCGTGCCAGAGCGCCAGCGCCCCACGTGCCTGGCACGCTGGCGCTGCGCGCCAGAGCGCCAGCGCACCACGTGCCTGGCACGCGGGCGCTAGGCATCAGTAGCAGAAGGGACTTGGTCCCTGCACTGGGAGCTGTACTCCGGAAAGGAAATATTTATTATTTTGTATATATATGTATATATATTTTTGAGGAGTTAAACTCCTAAGATATCTTGGAGCTGATGGAAGGGGGCTTCTCCCTTGAGCCCTGGATCTTCCCCAAAATAGGGTTCTTGGAAGCGGATCTCCTTCTTCCTCCTCTGTTGGCCAGATCTTAAAGAACAAGAAGTATGAGATTTTAAAAATCTCTCCTTTTTGAGATCTAATGGAAGATCTGAGTTCCCCTTTATGGGTTTTGTGGTGAAAAACTATTTAGTTTTGAAAAATGAAGAGTAAAATTCTTGATTTAATTCAAAAAAAAGAAGAAGGTTTAGAACCTTGAGGAAGGAGAAGGAGGCACAAAAACCCTAACCTTTTTGAGAGGAATGAAAAGTCTCCTAGATATTTTCATCATGTTGCCTCTTATAGGCTTACACATTTACACATAGCCCCTTGGGTTTTATAAAATGGCATTTTGCCCATCCTATATCTCATGTGCTATTTCTTTTTGCATATAAGCCATGGGCTTTACAAAAATCTGGCTTTATGCCCATTTTGCTTACATTCATGCACAAAAAATTACATCAAAATTATTTATTACATGATTTTTATTTTGATATGGGGAAGCCGGCCGCGGGGCTTGATTGATAGTTGTTTTGTGTGCATGCGCTTTTTAAAAGATGAATCAAAAATATTTGTTAACCGCAATCAAGAACAGCGTCGCTTGGTAGCTAGCAGGTGAGTATGGGTCGGTCCACAGGGATGCTGTGTATTTCCTAATTTGGTCTAACGAGTTAATTCCAAATGGTGTGAATGGATTATCGCTAAAAACTAAACTGATTTATACTAAGACTAGAATCTTGCTAGGGTTAGGTTTAGGTAAAGTTTAGAAATTGAAGATTTCCTCACCGCTTTCAATGCCCTAATTTAGATCTTTTTAGGTGTTATGGTAACAATTAATAAAGGGGATTAGTACCATCGGGGAAGAAACGATGTTTCTTCCTCTAGGTTCTAGTCCTTCCTTTATTAATTCTTACCCTAACCTCCATGGAAAACATACGCAACCGGTCGTTTATACTACGGTATCACCGTTATCTCGTGGGATAGGGTGCCGTAGGGAGTGGTGTGTGTATGCATGCATGGAGTCCTATAAAAACGTATGATGGGCAAGAAAGGGGTGAGAGATCTTCATCTCTCAAGCCTTCCCCAAATCTAATCCTAACAAGTGAGGAGACTACTCACTCATTAGGAAATTGAATAACATGTTCTAACTATCTAACTAGGGCAGAGAATAAAATTAACTAGGGCAGAAAGGAAAATTATACTAGGGCAGATAATAAAATTAACTAGGGCATTGAAAAGAAAACTTACTCTAATTTTTATTTGATGCTCTCTTCCAACTTTTACAGGAATTGAATTTCTGAATTTTAGATATAAAATGAGGCACAAGAAGAGGCATAACCTAAAAAAGGTTTTAGGGTTTCTATTTATAGATCATAGAAATCCTAGGGTTACATTCGATTCACATCAGCAATTACAAATATGCCCCTAAGAAGACTAGTCAAAGCACCGACGCACCGCCAGCATTCGCACCAACACGGGCATCATTTGGCTGTGGATCCGCGGCCAAGACCCCTGTTTGGCCGCGGTTCCGTGGCCATGTTGATGGTTTGTTGGCTGCAATTTTCTGGTTATCTTCCTGTTGCATTTTCCTACTTGCTTCTTCAGTTGGTTCTTCATAATGTCTTCTAGTTCTCTTCCAGATCTCCACAGTGAATAATGTAGTGGACTTTTACCGTTGCTTCGTGTCGACGTCTTGAACCTTGCGCTGCCTTTGTACTTTGTGAACTTGTTCATTGATCTACATTGTCCCTCAAAATGTAGGCACGATCAAGATTCCACCATTTATCGGTTGTAGACTCACTTTTGTATTATCTTTTCATCAATTTCACTGTTTTTATTTCGAGAACCTGTAACCTGCAACTATATAGCAGACATGGATCAAAAGCACCTGTTTATTTATAAAATGAACAAGAATGGGGAATATAATAATGCAAAATTATGATATGAACAAATACTCCAAACTTATTTTTTGCTCGTCCTCGAGCAAACCTAGTTTTATTCTTGAAAAAGATCCAGCCTCACTTTCACAAGGAAACGCGATTGCACTGAGCTCGTGCAACAAGCCGTTAAACTTCTAGGTGTCCCTAGTAGGAGGAGTGTTGTCTCCTGAGGGTTTTCAGTGGATACTACCCACAAAATCCTATCAATTCGGCCCATTGACTTTTATTCTCCAATTAGGTTTTCTAACAAGAAATTCTATTATCTTCGACTCATAAATTATCCACCCGTATTTTTCATGCTTTCTTATTATTTAACTTAAGATCATATATATTCTTGTGAATTTACTTAGCTTTTGGTATCTTTTAAGTTTTCCTTCTAGGGTTCCATCTCAACTTAGGAATTTTTATCAGCTCTATTAAAGATATAAATCTTATCTTTCATTCCTATCTCTCATCTAAACCCCAATCACATACCCCCACGTGTGTGTATATATCACCCCTACACTTGGAAATTCAAATCAAGCTATTATACTCTTGTCCATCGTCCAAAGTATTTTTAGTTAGTGAATTTTTAGATGAAATTGCCCACACATTCTTCATGCGACCATTAATACTTCTTGAGGTACCAACAACCGATTACAAGATGTGTTTGCACATTAAAGCGTAATTCCTAGTCTTGTAATCCCTAAGGCTTTTAGCAGTGACTCCCAAACTAGTTGGTCTAAGGCACTGGGTGATGAAGCACCCTCGCTAAATATTTTTTCTATTAATGCAGCCTTAAGTAATTACCAAAACCAGTGTTCATTTTTTTTTATCTCTTTATTCACACTTGTATTTTTATTTTATTTTCTTCGTACTAAGGACTTTAGATAAGAGCATTTCAAGGTCTCTTCTACTATTCCAAGTTTCAAAGTTCGTGTTTGTGCAATTTGTAGGGTATATATTTTCAGAATCTAGACTTAAGCTTATGAATTATTTTTCAAACTTATACTTTAATAAAAATATTAATACCCTTCCCTTGTTTTAACTTAGCCCAAGAAGTCAACTCTAAATTTGCCTATTTCTAAATAAACTACAAAGACATATACTTTCTACCATTAAATTTTAAGAAAGGTTATTTTTAGGGTTTTTAATTTACTAAGCCTAAGATCTAGTTGTTCCTAACTAGTTAACCTTTTTGTCAAACTTAAGTCAAATATGACCAAAATTGAACTTTTCAATTTTTATAATTTTTCAATTTTTGTGGGTTTTAAAATAAGTATGCAAATGCAAAAATATACATATGGATGCGAAGGAAGAAAACTTACCGAGCACACCCCCAAACTTAAACTTGACAGTGTCCTCACTGTCATGCTATACCAAGAGGGTCAAAATGTTGGCACTCCACTGTTTATTTATTAATAAATTTTATTTATTTTTTATTGTTAAAAGAAAAACAAAAATATATATACAAAAAGTTTCCCCCCAAACTTAAGTGAAAAAGTGTTTCCACTGTTTTAAGCGTTAAAGTTCAGAGTTAGGGAGGAGAAAAAATCAAACTATACAAGGCCTTACACAGGCCAAAAGTTAGCACCAACCATTCAAAATTTTTATCGTGATAATGGTAGGGTTGGTGGAAGAATGGAGTGTAGAGAAAGGAGTTGAGAAGCACATGAGACCGTGTGGGAAGAAGAGTGGAATATGGTCTCGGTATATTCGGAGAAGAATGGCGGAAGAGAGAAAGAAGTGAAGTACGAACTTGAGGGTGTAAATTGAGTGAGTAAATTAGCGCAAAATGTGATGACCGATGTGTTAAAAGCGATTGTGCTAATTTATCAACCCGTCGAGAAATGGGGTCAAATCTCTCAAGATTCGCGAGAAAACATGGGTACGTTGAACTTGGTAAATCATCCATTGAAAATGGAAGTGCGACGGATTCTTGCGCGGTTGAAACGATGGAAAGGACGGAGGGGAGTGATTTATGGATAGTCTTATTCTCACCTAAGTAAACCGTCTCGAACTCGAAAGATTCCATCAATGGTTCGAAATGACTATAAGCAACCGAGTCTGATGGTTCAACTAACTCATCTGAAAATTCATAGGACTCAAACTCGGGCGGTGAGTCTTTAAAATCGTCCGAAAAAGTGAAACACTCGTATTCGTTATCAGCTGTGAGAACTGTGTCAGATTCAAAGAGGAACGCACTAGTGGCGTCCAAACTGCTGTGATCGAACAGAAATTTTTCAAGCTCACAGTCCTCCTGCGTGATCTTTTGCGTGGTCGGAACGATGGAAAGAAGGGAGGGTGATTTAGGAAGTATAATAGTTAAAGGTTCAGGAGGATGAATTGGAAAACCCGACTCATCAAACAAAAATGGTTCATTCTCAATACTCTCCTCAATACTATCCTCATAATTCTCCTCAAAAGTTATCTCATCCATGCAATTATCATCAAAATCAAGACGCATATGAAGTTCGGGAGAAACATTTAATGACTCGGGATGATGAATTGGAGATAAAAATTCAGTCAAATTTGCGGGTTCATCATCCAAAATATTCCCTGCGTCTATATCCTCAATCAAGTGAAAATCAATTTTTTTAGACACCTCATCAAAGGCATGGATATTTATCAATTCAGGTTCTAGATTGGAGGTGTAGAGATCGAAAGGATCAGTGATGGTCTCACTCGAAAAGGGCTCTTCACAATCAGGTAAATCAAACACTACAAAGTCGCACAACTCATTACACGTTTTATTTTTAACTGGTGAATCATTTGGGACACTTGTTTGAAAACCGGAGTTATGGGATTCAATTGGGTATGGGTAGGTTTGATTTGGAAAGGTGTATAGCTCACTCTCACCACTCAAATTCTCACTTTGTCCAACCGCCTCATCATACATTGGAATTTTTGGAGCTAGTTGGAAACTAGCTACCGGTTCACTAGGTTGCATAAGGGCGGCAATGGACGCATCCAAATTCCTCATCTGTCGGTTTGTTGCTGCAATGTACGCTTCCAACGACTGTTCCAGATTAGACATGGGTTGTGAAGGGGTTTCAGTAAAAGATTCAAAGTTGTTTGGATACGTGAAACTCCCAAATGGCTGTGTAGAAGCAATGTCTACGGAAGGTGCGGAAGTCGGGTAGGACTGGTAGGAATTGAATGGTTGGACAGGAGTAGGATCAACATTTGGCTAAAAAGGTGAATGGACTTGTTGATCCCAAGAACTGGAAGTGTTGAAAGGAGTGAAAGATCGGTTACGAGATTGTTCAATATGTTCAGTGATAGACATGGGTTTCGAAGTTACAACAGGACTCGAAAAAGGGGTATCAACGAAAGAAGGTGGTGAAGGTTGATACAAAGTGGATTGTGGAGTCGAACTGTTTCTCCTACACACTTCTATTCGATCTTTCAAAGAAATATTGGGCATGGAGGGGTCGTCCGTAATTCGACCAAAACAATTCGCGTATGAAGCAATGTTTGGATGAGGATACCAAAGTTCGGCAAGAGTTTTATGAGGTGGGGTACCCATGATGTAGGAAAGGGGAAGAAAAAGAATGTGGGGTGCACGGATTTCTTAGCGACAAGTTGCAAGTTTTTGTAAAAAAAATTCCGTTTTGTGTTTTTTATGGAGGTTTTTGCAAAAAGATTTTCGATAAAAGGCTTAGACACACGTTCAATCAACCACAAATGCACAATCAGGCCTAGATCTAGGGTCACCTAGGTCAGCTAGACAGCTCCTAACTATTCCAAAGGGCAAGAAGTAGGACCTCAAACCGCCTTTTCACCGCCAATTGTGGCCAGGTAAGTGCCAGGTAAGTGGGAGGTTCTCCACTACGTAAGTAGTGGGCTTAATTAAGTAACCACTCGCCTTAGACACACTTGCCTATACATCACAAATTCAGGTTAGGATCAACGGTCGATGCCTACGACTATTCCTCTGTCCTATTGAGCGCGAAATCCTTAGGGCCGAGTCTAATCTTTTTTAATTAAATGATGGTCAATGCAATATGCCTTATGTGATTTTCGGGGTCCTGAGAAGGGTGATGAAATCCTCACCCAATCTGATTGGTGTTTAAGCTCCTTAAAGTCAGTTAAAATATGCAAAGCAGTAAACACAATCATTTGCAAACAAATTTTTTTTTTATCGCGGCGCAAAGAATCCTGCACAAGATCAATTATTGGAAGGGGGAGAAATTTTTAGCGCAAAGAATCCTGCAGAATTTTTTTACAGAAGATATATCAAGGGGTTGATAGAAGGAGAGAGAAAACTTACAGTGAGTTTTTTAGGTGATGGCGTCACCTCCCTGCGGCGGAAGCGCGGCCAAAGGGCGCTTTCGGCAGCGGAAACGCGGCGGCGGCGGCGGTTCGATTCCCGAGATTTCTTCTGCTCCTCTGTTATGATTTTCCTCTATCGTTCAGATCTGCCGTTTTCTGTTTTGCTTACTGTATTTTTCCAGATCCGAACTCGTTCGTCGATCCTGCAAAATTCAAACGAAAATACCCTTCACAAAATAACAAGATGATAATTTTTTTATATTTTTTTATTTTTCAGTTTTTATGATTTTTCAATTTCTATATTAACCCAAAATTACAAAAAGAAAATAACACGCCATCCCCGGCAACGGCGCCATTTGATTGATCAAAGAATTTATAACCGCAATCAAGAACGGTGTCGCTTGGTAGCTAGCCGGTGAGTACGGATCGGTCCACAGGGATTTTTTGTATTCTCAATTTGTTCTAACGAGTTAATTCCGATTGTTGTCGGATTGATTAAATCTAAAAACTAAAGTTTATCTAGACTAGGATTAAATTTTTTCTAGGGTTAGGTTTAGATTAAGTTTGGAAAGTCAATATTCCTCACCGCTTTTTATGCCCTGTTTAAGATCTATGAGGTGTTATGGTAATAATTAATAAAGTGGATTAATACCATTGGGAAGAAACGATGTTTCTTCCTCTAGGTTCTTGTCCTTCCTTTCTTAATTCTTACCCTAACCTCCATGGAAAACATAGGCAACCGGTCTTTTAAACTACGGTATCACCACTACCTCGTGGGATAGGGTGCCGTAGGAAGCGGTGTGTGCATGTATGCATGGGGTCCTATAAAAACGTATGATGGGCAAGAAAGGGGTGAGAGATTTTCATCTCTCAAGCCTTTCCCAAATCTAACCCTAATAAGTGAGGAGACTACTCACTCATTAAGGAATTGAATAACATGTTCTAACTATCTAACTAGGACAGAGAATAAAATTAATTAGGGCAGAAAGGAAAATTATACTAGGGCAGATAATAAAATTAATTAGGGTAATGAAAAGAAAACTTACTCTAATTTTTATTTGATGCTCTCTTCCAACTTTTACAGGAATTGAATTTCTGAATTTTAGATATAAAATGAGGCACAAGAAGAGGCATAACCTAAAAAAGGTTTTAGGGTTTCTATTTATAGATCATAGAAATCCTAGGGTTACATTCGATTCACATCTGCAATTACAAATATGCCCATAAGAAGACTAGTCAAAGCACCGACGCACCACCAGCATTCGCACCGACACGGGCATCATATGGCCGCGGATCCGCGGCCAAGACCCTGTTTGGCTGCGGTTCCGCGGCCATGTTGATGGTTTGTTGGCTGCAATTTTCTGGTTATCTTCCTGTTGCATTTTCCTACTTGTTTCTTCAGTTGGTTCTTCAGAATGTCTTCTAGTTCTCTTCCAGATCTCTACAGTGAATAATGTAGTGGACTTTTACCATTGCTTCGTGTCGAAGTTTTGAACCTTGCGCTGCTTTTGTACTTTATGAACTTGTTCATTGATCTACATTGTCCCTCAAAATGTAGGCACGATCAAGATTCCACCATTTATCGGTCGTAGTCTCACTTTTGTATTATCTTTTCATCATTTTCACTGTTTTTATTCCGAGAACCTGTAACCTGCAACTATGTAGCAGACATGGATCAAAAGCACCTGTTTATTTGTAAAATGAACAAGAATGGGGAATATAATAATGCAAAATTATGATATGAACAGGGCTCGACTTGGGTATGGGCCCACTTGCTTGGGTTTGGGCCCGCTTACTTGGGGTTGACCTTGACTTTGACCCGGTCAACTGGGGTGCAAATTTTGACCCCAACACCAGCGACACTCCGTTCCGGGGACAAGTCGATCAGCGACACTCCATGATAGGGACAAGTCGAATAGCCAGCGACACTCCGTGCTGGGGACAAGTTGACCAGCGCCACTCCGTGCCGGGGACAAGTCGATCAGCGACACCCTGTGCCGGGGAAAAGTCGATCAGCAACACTCTGTGCCGGGGACAAGTCAACCAGCGACACTCCACGCCGGGGGCAAGCCGACCAGTGACCTCCCTATCAGAATCATTCTCCGCCTTGGAATCAAGTCGACTAACAAGCTCTACGCCGGAATCATGCTTCTTCTCAGAGTGTATCCTGCGTCGAAATCAAGCTTCGCCTCGGTGTATCTGCCTTCCCTGTCGGAATTATGCTTCGGCTCGGAATCAACCGGCGACCTCCCCGTCGGAATTAAGCTCCGCCTCGGAATCAAGTCGACCAACAAGCTCTGTGTCGGAATCATGCTTCGTCTTAGAGTGTACCCCGCGTCGAAATCAAGCTTCGCCTTGGTGTATCTGCCTTTCCTGTCGGAATTATGCTTCGGCTCGGAATCAACCAGCGACCTTCCCGTCGGAATTAAGCTTCGCCTCGGAATCAAGTCGACTAATAAGCTCTGCGTCGAAATCATGCTTCGTCTCAGAATGTACCCCGTGTCGAAATCATGCTTCGCCTCGGAGTATCTATTTTCCCTGTCGGAATTATACTTCGCCTGGGAATCAACCTCTGCATCGAAATTATGCTGCGGTCAGAATGTCTTCCGCTCGTCGGAATTATGCTTCGACCCCTTGGAATCAAGCCCTGCTCTTCGGAATTATGCTCCAACCCTCGGAATTATGCTCCGATCCCCAGAATTATGCTCCCGGGATGATGCTCCGCCCCTGGAATGATGTTCCACCTCGAAGTCCAACTTCAAGATCCATCAATTTCATGCACACAACTCATGCATGCGATGTGCATTAATTGATGGGGGGCGCTTTGTTGGGGTCAAAATTGCACCCCGATTGACCGAGTTAAAGTCAAGGTCAACCGCAAGCCAGGTGGGCCCAAACCCAGATCAAGTGGGCCCATGCCCAAGTCGAGTCCGAATATGAAATGGCCGGCCCCCCTCCATGTCAAAATAAAAATCATGTAATAAATAATTTTGATATAATTTTTTTATGCATGAATGTAAGGAAAATGGGCATAAAGCCAAATTTCTGTAAAGCCCATGGCTTATGTGCAAAAGAAATAAGCACATGAGACATGGGATGGGCAAAATGCCATTTTGTAAAGCCCAAGAGGCTATGTGAAATTTTGTAAGACAATATAAGACAACATGATGATGAATAAAGTACATACAAAATTCATTCTCCCCAAAATTCTAGGGTTTGTGCCTTGTTTACCCCAATCAGAGCAAAGCTCTGTTCAAATTCCAAGACGGAAAATGAAGCAACGCTTCTGATTCCCCCCAATCAGAGCAAGCCTCTACTTTGAAAATTTAAATTTTTAATAAATGAAGCAACGCTTCAGATCCTCTGCGATGCGCGCAGAGCGCCACGTGTCAAAATCAGACACGCCAGCGCAGGGAGCGCAGCGCCCAAGGCAGCGCGCCAAATCAGAGCAAGGTTCTATTTAAAACAAAAATTAAAAGAAGCAACGCTTCAGATGATCTGCGCTCTGCGCTGTGCGACACGTGGCAGCGCAGTTGCGCTGCGCGCCACGCGCTAGAGCAGTTGCGCTAGCGCAGTTGCGTTAGCACAGTTGCGCTGCGCTCTGCGCTGCGCGACACATGGCAGCGCAGTTGCGCTTGCGCAGTTTCGCTGCTGTGCTACACGTGTCAAGCGCTGGTGCATCTGCGCCAAACAGAAATAAAATTCCAGTAAGATCTTTCTGTTCTTGTTAAAACAAGAAGACTGTCTTCTGTAAAACAGAAGCCCTTGGATCAAAGATCCAACGGTGGGGAAAATTCCCCAAATCACTCAGAGAAGGATCTCTTTAACAAATTTAACAAATTAATGGGCACTATATAAAGGTCCCTAGACCCCAATTCAATGATCATGAACATAGAGGAAGAACATCAAGAACTTAAAAAACAACAAAACAGAGAGAACTTTGAAGAATTTTGAGAACAACTCAAGAAGGGAAAGAAGGTAAAAACCTTTACAAAAAAAAAGAAGAGAAGAACTTCTTCTGAATAGATCATTGATCTAAGAACAAGATCAACGATCTTCAATAAAAAAAATAAATAATAACAGTGCCTTGCACTTTTTTATGAACCATTGGTTCTGGAATCTTAAAGATTCCTCTCTTAAATCCAAAATTGGATTAAGTTATTAAACCAGTGCCTTGCACTTGCAAATCTGTACTGTTGCGCTCTTGGGTTGGCGCAAGCCACCAGAGAGCGCCACGTGTCAGCTCCAAGACCACTTGCGCTGTGCGCTTTTAAAATAGAGCATTGCTCTTTAGAGTTGGCGCAACTCACCAGAGCACGCCACGTGTCAGTAGCGCAACAGCGCAGCGCACTGCGCTGTTGCGCTTGCGCTCACCAGAGTGTGACACGTGTCACCACCATAAGCGCTTGCGCTCAGTAATTGGCGCAAAGCGCCTGACAAGCCACTATCAAGTAATTAATGCACTGCATTATTTACAGAAGGGCCAAGCCCAATTAAAAAAGGCCTAACAGGCCTAATAAAATGCAATGCATTATTTTAAAAAGGGACAGAGCCCAAACAAAAACAGATGCTCTGCAAAGGGACTGAGCCCAAATCAAAAAGGCCTAGCAGGCCAGAATAAAATGCAGTGCATTATTAAACAAGGACAAAGCCCTAGCACAGGCCTAATAGGCCAAAGATAAATAAAAACGTTGAACATTTTCAACTGGACTTAGCCCAATCATGGCCGTAAGTCCTCAAATTAAATTGACTGAGCAAGATTGCTCTCTTAAATCAATTTACATCCGGTTCAAGGGTACATCTCTGAACTCCTCTGACACCTATCGTTGTAATCCTTCAACGACGTTAGAGAAGTGACGGGTCCCGATAACCACACATCGATATGGACTGCGGGGTTCTTAAACTCGTGGACCGAAACGTCCTTAAACTAATATTCGTCCTAAGATGGGAATGTTGGACCGAAATATCCTTAAACTAATGCTCGTCCCCAAATGGGAATGATGGACCCCTACGTCCCTAAACTGGAACATGGACCACCATGTCCCTAAACTGGAAATCGACCGCAATGTCATTAAACTAAACAATGGAACCAATTGCTCTCTTGTCGGATCCAAACGATCCCGTTAAGTTGATCTTAGTGTGGAGATTAGGCTAACGTATTCTTAACAAAAGTTTAAGTTGATTTTAGCCTTAAATAGGGCTAACGTATACTTAAACCAAAACCCCAAACCCAAATCTAAGTAAATACAGATTTGGACTAATCCACGTCCTACAGGCGACGGCATCACTTAGTCTCCGTATACAATCCACGGGTAACCATAAACAAAACAAACACCCACGACACGAAGTGATCATCTGGAGAAGGAGAAATTTGTTACCGCGATGCGGTAACGTAATTAACTGCAGGGGCTTGCGCCTGCAGGTAAGAGCGTCCCCACAATCAAAACCCCCCTCAAACGAGGGGGAATCTGACGAAGTCTTCTACATCGGCCGCATCCGTCTAAATCTCTGATACATGGTGTCATAAATCAACTTGGCATCTTCGAAGAGGTGGACGGATAAAACCAAATAGCATCTGCCCCGAATTTCAGGCAAGACGTCCACCGCGTCTCCGCCGCGTCTTTCGGAGGGGAACAGATTCTGGCACGTCCGGTGGGACCTTTTCCTCTTTCCACTCCACACTTCGTGTGTCGTCTTCGCGAACGAATCGCGGTTTGTTAATGGTTGCCTTTGGATTTCAAGTTACTAAGATTTGGTCTTTTGCCTGGCGCAGAAAACAAGCATCAATGGCCTCCAACTGCTCGAGCTGCTCAAAGTGCCAGTGCAACCAACGCTCCGCCTCACCTGGAGGTGTAGCCTATGGGCCTCAAGCGGCCTCCATCCTTGCCATGCCGGTGGACCAGGTGACCCAGGCCACCACCGGTCTGTTTTTCGGGACCATGCTCCCGCCTCCAAGCTTCACTATTCCAGTGCCCGCACCAGAAGCACACAAGAAGTCTGTCTTCGATCGGCTCACTGCTACAATGGCCCCTTTCAACGGGTCGTCCAATATCAAACCGGCAGCCTCTGTCTTTACCAGGCCGAACCAGAACTCTGAAGTACCCGCCAGGAAGCCCATGAACCCTGAAGTGGCCGTTCCAAAGAAGACAACCACCTCTGCTCCAGAAGTCGTCAAGGCGGCTTCTCCTGTTAAAGAGTCAGTCTTTTCAAGGCTGACTGTTTCGGCTCCTGCTCCTACTCGAGGATCTGTCTTTGATAGATTGAACATCGCCCCTCAAAGGACAATATCAGTCTTTAAGAGGCTGACACCAGCAGCACCTCATTCGGACAGGGGGCAAGAAGAAGCTGTCTCGATCGCCGAGCCAGTCCCAACGGCTCGTCATGCTCGACGTCGCCACTGGCGCCGAGTAAGAAAGGCCGGGGGCAACTCCCCCTCAGGGCTAACTCCACCTGCTCCAGTGGTGGAAGTTAATGCTGCTGTTCCAACTGGGAACAGTTTTGAACCACTTAGGAGGGTACGTAAGAACTCTCCAACTGCTATGCTAAAAAGATCTCCTCCACCTGCGGAGAGAGTTACAGAAACTAAGCTGGAGCAGCCCCCTCAATGGCTGTCCTCCAAAATTTATAAGGTCTGGCGGAGGGTTCAAGATTCCGTAATCGACCAAGATCACTCTCGCCAGCAGAAGAGGGTGAAAATGCAAGAAGAAAAAAACCGTCCCATCAAACAGCAAAGGACGACAATCACCAAGGTGCCCGCTCCAACGGCCCCTTCAACTTCAACGGCCCATAAGAGAAGAAGGCCGGAGAAGGTCCCTATGCCTGCGGCAAATGCCAAGGGCGGCGAGCCCAAACGCCCTAAGTCCGGGGGCATTGTAGTCCATACCGTCTACATAGCGTCTGGTAAAGAGGACTGCCGTGCATCTACAGGTCATAGACCGCTTACACGGTCAGTAACCAAAGCTCAGGAGCAACAGCAGAAGCTCCAAGAAATGATGAATGCGATTGCTGCACTCACTGGTCCAAAAGAAAGTCCCGAAGAGTCCTCGGATCAACGCCAGGAGCAAGAAACTGACGCTGAATTCCTTCGTAGGATATTGGAAAAGAAGGATAAAGAGGCTGCGGAACAAGCAGCCAACATAAAGCGAATGGCCCTCCTGTTCCAGGACATGGTGGGTATGATGATTAAACAAGATCCTCATTCTAAAGAAGATCCTCCGATCGTCCTTGAAGATGACAGGGGAGAAACGTCAAATCCTCCACCGGCTCTGTCGACAGCCAAGGAGGAGACAATCTCCGAAGCTGACTTGGACGAATATATAGCCCAACAGATACGGGTTCATCATGTGACTGAGGCAGTCAGTCAGGTCATAAAAACAGGACGACCATATCCGAGCTGGTACGATCAGATAAAGTACCCGCCGGGCTATATAATACCCAAATTCCATGTCTATAAGGGGACGGGCAATCGCCACCAGCATGTTGCCCAGTTAAGGGCGCTTTGCGGCAACACCGGCGGTGATGATAAATTGTTGCTTCGCCAGTTCGTCGGCAGCTTGTCAGATACAGCATTCGAGTGGTACTCCGAGCTCCCAAACGACTCTATCAAGACATTTGCGGAGATGGAACTGCTGTTTACCCAGCGTTTCGTAAGCGCCAGCGAACGCACCCCGATGACGGCATTGATTAATGCCAGGGTGAAGCCGGGCGAGACATGGGTCCAATATGCTATACGGTGGCGGAACTTATGGTCAAAATGCGAGCAACTCATTGAAGAAGCGCCAGCAGTGGGTATGTTTGTGGGAACCCTCGATCCGCAAGCAACCATATCGCAATTCATGATGTTCTTCAAGCCGACTACCTTCCAGGCCCTGATCGACAAGCTAGCGCAAATGGATCAGATGGGCCATACCTCCCCCTCCAAAGCCGGACTCTCGAAATGAGAAGGGGAAGGGAAAAGCAATTGTTGTCGCTAATGCTCAACAACAGCCGGGCAACTCAAAACCGTCTGTTCGTCAAAATAATATGGGTCCGCACGTACCCCTGGAGGAGAGGCTAGGACGTCCTTACTCATTTCCCCGAGATAAAACGAGAAGATTATTCGAGCTGGCGTTGCGCAACCGACTCATAAACCTGCCGGATCCAAGACGTCCGTCGCAGCCGAACGATGTCCATGATCCCAATTACTGTCTCTATCACCGAGTACTGGGTCATCCGATCGAAGATTGCTACGTCTTCAAAAATTGGATTGAAGACCAGTACCGACAGGGCAAGTTCGCGTTGTCCGACAGATAGAAGGTGAATCCGCCACAACCTCACACCTCTAAAAGGATGAATACGCCGGGGACAACGTGCTCTCTCATTGAAGAAGCTCCATGGGAGGTCGTGCTATCAGCCAAAACAAAGAGGATGCTGAACGATCTTCAAACATGCCCAGCGATCAGGTGGAAGAACCCGTTGGAACCTCAGATCATTGAAGGGATGTTGAAGCCGAGCCCAACTCCAAAGATCGATGGTGGTAGCCCAAGCGCTCACAACCAGCCGTCAAAATCTTCAGAGAAGAAGAAGAAATCCAAGAAGCCCGTGATGCCTGGCGACAAGCGAACGGACTTACAAAAGCAGATTGACGCACTGGAGGAGTACAACCAAAAAGCGCGGACTTCCATTACACTCCAGGAGTTCCTCAACCACGTCTTTCAAGAGGAAGATGAGGGAGAGAGTTCGTCGGATGAATCCGAGGAATACGTGGCGAGCTGTCATATGATTTCCTATTCGTTTACAGACAATAAGGAAATTCCTTGCGCTGAAAAGCTGGGGGCAGATCCTAAACCGGAAATTCTGGGGCCATCGGATGAAACAATTGACGCATTCCTCAATGAAGCTCTGTTGAAAAGTAAAGCTGATCGGGAACGCGAGACGGCCATATTTGAAAGGGCCAAGCACCAGCGACTTGACGAAAGAGCTGAGACACTCCCACTGGAGCAAAATACATCCACCGCGGATAAAAGCAAATTCAAGACGAGGAAAAGGTTTGCTAAGGCCATATCAATGGGCATGAAGCTACCATCCTCTGAAGGAAACATTACTGGTGAAGCGTAAATGCACCCCTCCTACTGCTTGTATCATCGGAAGATTTCACACCCCACCGAAGAGTGCAAAGCTTTCAATAGATGGTGGCAAGGATATGTTGCTCACCGACAACATTTTAAGCGGGAGAAGCGCAAAACTCGCCGGGAGCAGAAAGGTACGACCGAGCGGCTTAACAGAACTACCGGCGATTGTCGCATGGTCAACGCCGGGGGATCGCGAGTTCTCACATTCGGGAGCGACTCTGATGAAGAAATGGCTCTTAGCCCCCTCTTTAAAGAGTCTACCTCGGGAAAAGAGGAAGAGCCGAGGGCCTGCGAAAATATTCGGCTGCGTAATCGGACGCTACCCGAAAAGAATCTCGGACCCTCAAACAAAAAAGATAAGGGAAAAGAAAAGGTCTCTGAGGATATTGCCCTAGATGACCAAGTTGTGGAAGAGCTAACCGCCAAAGACCTGCCAAAGAAGAATAAGGTGGACTACAACGTTCTGGCACACTTGAGGAAGTTACCCTCGCAACTCAGCATTCTTGACGCCCTCTTACTATCAAAAGAAGCAAGAGAATCACTGATCAAAGCGTTGCAACAACCCGAGCAATTTCAAGCTTTTCTCGCCGAAGAAAGGATGAAGGATGAACTGGAAGAAGTGCACACAGCTGATGTCACTTTCGGTGATGAAGACCTGCTCCTAAGGACGTGCGAACACAATCGCCCCCTCTATGTCTCAGGGTATTGCCATGATATAAAGATAGGCAAAATCTTGGTTGACAATGGGTTTTCCGTTAATCTCCTCAACGTGCGGGTGTTAAAGGAAATCTGCATGAGCGTCCAACACCTTGCTCGGGATAAGATCACCATCTCCGGGTTTGACTCCCAATCATCAAGAACTCTTAGGTCTGTGATACTGACGTTAAGCTTTGGGCTGCTCGTCACGGACATTAAGTTCCACGTCATAGACGCCAAGACATGCTACAATGCTCTGATCGGCCGACCATAGTTACACGAATATAATATCATCCCTTCTATACAGCATCAGTGTATGAAATATTTTAAGGATGGTCTCGAGTATACCGTGACGGGAGAACTGAACCCGTTCTCCGTGAACGAGGTCCGCAAATATGAAGATGCCAAATACTTCTTACCGGATTTCGAAGACACGGAGAGGTGTCACAAGCCGGAGAACAAAGCTAACACCACCATCCCTGTCTTCGGGAGTGATACCGAGGAGGAAGAGGAGATAGTTTATTCGGGTCCACCCCAATACAACAAACTGGGACCATCCACTCCTACGTTGATCTTTGGCAGTGACTCGGAAGATGAAGTTCATGCTGTATTCTCTGCTCGACCTTCAATACAAACATCCGCTGATGAAGAGCAAAGTCTACAAGTCGCCATGGTTCCACTTAAACATCATAAAGAACTGGATGCGCTCGATACCTACAGTGTAGAGGAGCTGTGGACGTTCTATGTCCCTCCCAGGCGAGAAAGCGAAAAGGCAATTCTATTCTACCGCTCTGAAGAAACCAAAGTGGAGAAAGAAATTTGGCACGGTATGGATCCTACGCTTGACAGGCTTCAGCCCATCCGTCTGCCCAGATATTATACAGAAGGCTTGACGAGGTTGCTGAAGCGCCAGGGGATATCCTTCAAACAGACCGCTCGAAAAGCCAAATTCTATGACAGGGTCTGGAACGTCCCCGGAACTCAACACAGGTTGCCTAGTGGGAGGATGGAGACAATCGGGCTTGGTTACATTCGGTCCAAGAAACGAGAGCTACTCCATGATTGCTACGTCGTGCATGACTTCAATGAAGAAGCGGATGCTCAATGGGAGGACGCTAATCCTGAACCAGTAAAAGTTCCTGATGCAAAAGTGCCCAGTCCATTGTTCGAAGAACAAATGGACAAGTTTATAAGGGAAGCTGGTCAAAAAGTCCGAGACGACCACAACCGCGAAATGGCCATCTACGAGAAAGCCAAAACGCAATGCCTCCTCCAACAGGCCGTGAAAGATGAAAGTGTCGCTCCCTGTTAACCTGTTATAAAAAAGGCTCGACGCAGAGGCAGAAACAAGGCAAAAAGCGAAAAAGGCGCTCGACAGCAACAAAGTGGGACTAATCAGCCACGCAAGCGGGAATCGGGCGGTCCAGATCTCTCCCTTGTAAAGAAGATGAGTCGAGCATACTCTTTTCCTCGGGACAAGACGAAGAAGATACTTGACCAAGCTATGAAATACCAGATGCTTACACTGCCAGAGTCTAAGCACCCCGAACAAGCAGGCGAAGTCTCACACCCGAACTATTGCTCTTATCACAGGGTAATAGGGCACCCTCTCGAAGATTGCTTCGCCTTCAAGAACTGGATGGAAGATCAGTATCAGCTCGGCAAGTTCTCTCTATCTGACAGTTGGAGGGTAACACCGCCACAGAAGCACGAACCCAAAGCCACGAGAGCAGAACCAGCTCCATATTAGTCTTGGAAATGAATTCTTACTTGGCACATGATAACGATATCAAAGGAAGAGCCCGAGAACATGGATGACCTTCCCTGGTGCTTCGAAAACAGCGACGATGAGATGATCTCAGAATTTCCACCAGCACCAAAAGAGCTGGAAGATGGAATACATACCACTGCGGATAACCTCAAGAAAATTGAGTTGGGGACGGCGGACGACCCGTGACCGACATTCGTCAGCGAGCTGCTATCTGAAGAAAGGGTGGCTGCGTTAAAAGACGTGCTTATGCAGCATAGAGATTGCTTCGTATGGAATTATTCCGAAATGCCAGGGCTGGATCCAGAGATTGCTGTCCTCAAACTGAAGATATCGCCGGACGTCAAGCCAGTCAAACAGGCGCCAAGAAGAATGCGGCTCGAGCTTGAGATGAGTATTAATGCTGAGGTCAAGAAGCTAATCGACTCTTGCTTTATCCAGGAGGTTCAATATCCTGAATGGATCGCCAACATCGTCCCTGTGATGAAGAAAAATGGGACAGTGCGCATATGCGTGGACTTCCGGGATCTCAATAAAGCTTGCCCGAAAGACGATTTCCCAGTGCTAGTCACTGAACTGATGATAGACAATACGTCCACTCACGAGGTTTTCTTCTTCATGGACGGCTCATCAGGGTATAATCAGATAAAGATGCATCCCGAAGACCAGAAGCACACCGCCTTCAGGACTCCGCTAGGTATATTCTGCTAAAAGGTGATGCCCTTCGGTCTAAAGAACGCCGGTGCCACCTATCAGAGGGCCATGACGAAGATCTTCGATGACCTCATACATGAAATCGTCGAGTGCTATATCGACGACCTCGTGGTGAAAAGTAGATCATACGAGGAACATCTCGAGCATCTGAAGACCGTATTTCAACGCCTTCGACAATACAACTTGAAGATGAACCCTCTCAAGTGCGCATTCGGAGTTTCCTCAGGCAAATTCCTAGGATTCATCGTCCGACACTGAGGTATCGAAATAGATCCGTCAAAGATCAAGGCGATCATGGAAATGCCTCCGCCAAGGACTCTCAAACAGCTGCGGTCTCTCTAAGGGAAGCTCGCGTATATACGGCGATTTATAAACAACCTTTCAGGAAAGTGCCGTCCTTACAGTCACCTGATGAAGAAGGAACCCCGTTCGTCTGGGACCAAAAATGCCAAAGCGCGCTAGACGAGATCAAGCAATACCTGCAGAACCCGCCAGTATTGGCTGCTCCGGTCAAGGGAAAGCCCCTCATTCTTTATACAACCGCCCTCGAAGGTTCCTTAGGCGCATTATGGGCGCAAGAGAACGATCAAGGGAAAGAAAGAGCACTCTACTATTTGAGTCGAGTTCTACTGGGGGCAGAAAGCAACTATTCCTCCATTGAAAAACACTGCCTCGCGTTGATCTTCGCGATAACGAAACTCAGGCACTATGCGTTGGCGCATGAAGTCCGTCTCATATCGAAAGTGGACCCCCTTAAATATTTGATGTCGAAGGCCATATTGACAGGTCGGCTCGCTCAATGGGCCCTGCTCTTGATGGAGTTCTCGATAACGTATCAACCTCTTAAAGCAGTGAAAGGCCAGGCCATTGCCGACTTCCTCGCTGAACATCCGATACCCACTGATTCTCCTCTGAATTGCGAGCTGCCAGACGAACATGCGTTTGACGCAATCGACGGTGGTGATACCCGATGGGAGCTTTATTTCGATGGAGCATCTTCCATGAAGAAGCGCAAACAAAGTACGCCCATAATCAAATCAGGAGTAGGCCTTATCTTCGTGACTCCACAAGGAGGGATAATGCGCTTTGCTTTCTCCTTAACAGAACCGAAGATGAACAATGAAGCCGAATATGAAGCTTTGATAGCAGGCCTCGAGATCGCCATTGATATGGGAATTGAAAACCTCCTCATATACGGAGATTCTCAACTGGTCGTTAGTCAAGTAAACGGCGACTACCAGACATGCAAGCCAGAGTTGGTGAAGTACGGCGAAAAGGTGAAACAACTGTTGACCCAAATCCTTTCCTACGCTTTGGAAAACACACCGCGCGCGGAAAACAGCAAAGCGGATGCATTAGCCAAGCTCGCTAAAGAATTGGCTGACGAGAACCTCGATGACGTCAGAATCGTGGTACAAAGCCGTCGGGTGCTTGCCCCAGCAGAAATATCTCCGGAATCATCCGAAGAAAAGGAAGCGACTGAGCAAATGGCTATGCAAATAAAAGACCGGGAAAAGGCTGAGGATTGGAGGGAAGTCTTTATAGACTACTTCAAATACCGTCGAACGCCTGAAGATGCGTCCTCAAGACATCGGCTTATGAAACGAGCTCTGTCTTTCGCCTTCGTCAATGATACTCTGTACAAGAGGTCGTTTGATTCTCTGTGGTTGAGATGTCTGGGACCTGAAGAGGCAAAAAGAGTCCTTCAGGAAGTTCACGACGGACTCTGCGGTTCTCACCAAGCAGGCCCAAAGATGAAGTTGAAGATCAAACGGATGGGCTACTACCGGCCCACGATGATTCAGGACTGCCTCGAATATGCGAAGCAATGCCACTCATGCCAAATCCATGGGGACTTCATCCACCAGCATCCAAATCCACTCCATTCAACGGTGGCTAGCTGGCCATTCAAAATGTGGGGAACTGACATAGTCGGCCCCATCGAACCAGCATCGTCCATGGGACATCGTTTCATCCTGGCGACGACTGACTACTTCTCCAAATGGGCAGAAGCAGTACCGTTAAGAGAAGTGAAGACGGAGAATATCCTCCATTTCTTTAAGACGCACGTCATATATCGGTTTGGAACTCCACGACGGATCATCTCCGATAACGGGCCAGCCTACAGAAGTCACAAGATCAGTTGCTTCGCGCAACAGCATAATATAGACTGGAGATATTCCTCGGTTTATAATCCACGAGCTAATGGTCTAGCCGAGGCCTTCAACAAGACCTTGACAAAGATAATGAAGAAGACGGTGTCCCGAAATAAGAGGGACTGGCACGAGAGACTGCAAGAAGCTCTTTGGGCGTATCGAACTACGTTCAAGACGGCCACGAACACAACGCCATACGCGTTGGTATTCGGTACAGAAGCAGTACTCCCCCTCGAGATAGAGCTACCCTCTCTACGAGTGGCAGTCCACTACGAGCTGACGGACGAAGAAAATGCTCACTTTCGGCTTGAGGAGCTTGATGCCCTTGATGAAACACGACTCATAGCGCAACAAAATCTGGAGGCTTATAAAGCAAAGTTGACACGCTCATATGAAAGATTGACCCGGCCGAGGACATTCCGCCAAGGCGAACTCGTGCTAGTGGTTAAAAGGCCTATGATCCCCAATCGTGCCAAGCGGGGAAAATTCGAGCCGAACTATGAAGGCCTGTACATAATAGACAAGGTCTACCAGGGTGGAGCCTATCTACTCATGGATATGCACGGTGAAAAGCCTTTCAGGCCAATAAACGGCCGCTTCCTAAAGAAATACTACGCTTAATGAGCCACAGCCCAGGTCAATGATAGATGACGACGACTATATTCGCTCGCTATCTTCCTAAGCCCAAACTCTATAAGTAGTAGCCGGTCTACTTCAGCACCAGACCGAAACGTCCTTAAACTAATAGCGGACCGAAACGTCCTTAAACTAATGACGGACCGAAACGTCCTTAAACTAACGAAGGACCGAAACGTTCTTAAACTAACGAAGGACCGAAACGTCCTTAAACTACTACCGCAGCATCCTTAGGCTGACGAGATGAATAAAAAAATATATATATAAAAAAAAATATATATAAAAATTATATATAATAAACGGTATGTCCATAAGCAAAATGGGCACGGATGAAAACCCGAAAGGGCTCCGTGAGTAAAAACAGCCGGCGAGTCTTGTGAAAACCCGAAAGGGCGCAACCTCGTTAGGAAAAAAAAATAAAAAGAATAAAAAAAACGGTATGTCCATAAGCAAAAAGGGCACGGATGAAAACCCGAAAAGGCTCCGTGAGTAAAAACAGCAGGGCTACCGGCGAGTCTTGTGAAAACCCGAAAGGGCGCAACCTCGTTAAAAGACACTTACAGGGTCCTCTCGACCTTGTAAGGAGAACCACCCGCGTGGGATCCTTACGACTCACAAGGGAGCAACACACTTAGGGATCCCCACGATGCCTAAGGAGAAAATACACTTGCAAAATCCTCATGACTCGTAAGGAGAACTCTCTTATGGGACCCTCACGGCTCATAAGATTTGAAAGTCTTAAGTTACAGAGACCTAAACCTGTGCTTAAGCAACCTCCACAACTTCGATATCGCCCTACAAGTGGTTCAATACTGACCCTTGTATACAATCCACGGGCGCGAATAAATATTTCCCTAACCAAGTCCCATCCGTGACTGGGGATATGTTCGCATGGTGAACAACCCTTGTAGGTCCTCTCGATTTACAAGGAGAAAACCCACTTGTAGGATCCTTACGACTTACAGAGGAACATACACTTAGGAATCCTCACGATTCCTAAGGAGAAAATACGCCTACAAGATCCTCACGACTTGTAGGGAGAAATACCTTTGTGGGACCCTTACGGCTCATGAAGTCAAAAGCCTTAGTCGACAGGACCTTAACCCTGTTCGCTAAGCCACCTTTGTGCGACATCGACAGAGGCAAATGATGATTCGCTCCTGGCAATATCCCAGTTGTAGCGGTGCTGATGCCGAAATCGGTGTCTAATTTCAGGTTTACGGCGAAAAGCCAGTAGGCCGCACATGCATACGAAATAGCCGAAATGATGGGGCAACTTGCAATAAAAAGCAGCAAGTAAAAATGTATGCATATAAAACAGCCGAAATGATTGGGCAACTCGCAATAAAAAGCAGCGAGTAAAAAGAAAATAAATAGCCGAAATGATTGGGCACCGCGAAAAATAGCCGAAATGATTGGGCAATCGCGACCTTCGCGATATAAAAGCTGAAATGATAGAGCATCGCGGAAATAAAACAATAAAAAAAGTATGACGAAACTTTTGCCCTACAGGTGAGATCACGTCGATCCCTGTATACAATCCAAGGGCACAAACAAAGACGGAACCATACCTTCCCAACAGGCTTTGCCAGAAAGCAAAACCAAATCTCGACGGTTCACCAACGGCCTAGAGACATGCAACAGACGCAGTGCCAGCAGAAGAAGCGAAGATCAAATTCCTAGCTTCATGGTTCTGACGGTAACTTACATAAAACCTGAAAGATCACAACAAATCCTTCGACTCAGGGAAACCAATGTCCTTGACGAGAACATCCTGATTCGCATCGACTCGCAGAGAAACTAGCGTCTTTGCAGGAATACATCGATTCGTTTCAACCCCAGGGAAACCAGTGTCCCTGGCAAATACCTTAATTCAGGGAAACTAGCGTCCTTGATGAGAGCCTCCTGATTCGCGTCGGCCCGCAGAGAAACCAGTGTCTCCGCAGGAATACTCCGATTCGTTTCAACCCCGAAGAAACCAGTGTCTTCGGCAAAATCCTTCAACTCAGGGAAACCGGTGTCCTTGACGAGAACATCCTGATTCGCGTCGACCTGCAGAGAAACTAGCGTCTTTGCAGGAATACATCGATTCGTTTCAACCCTAGGGAAACCAACGTCCTTGGCAAATGACTCAATTCAAGGAAACTAGCGTCCTTGATGAGCTCCTGATTCGCGTCGGCCCTCAGAGAAACCAGTGTCTCCGCAGGAATACATCGATTCGTTTCAACCCAGGGAAACCAGTGTCCTTGGCAAATACCTCAATTCAGGGAAACTAGCGTCCTTGATGAGAGCCTCTTAATTCGCGTCGGCCCGCAGAGAAACTAGCGTCTTTGCAGGAATACTCCGATTCGTTTCAACCCCGAAGAAACCGGTGTCTTCGGCAAAATCCTTCGACTCAAGGAAACCAGTGTCCTCGATGAGAACATCCTGATTCGCGTCGACCCGCAGAGAAACTAGCGTCTTTGCAGGAATACATCGATTCGTTTCAACCCCAGGGAAACCAGTGTCCCTGGCAAATACCTCAATTCAGGGAAACTAGCGTCCTTGATGAGAGCCTCCTGATTCACGTCGGCCCGTAGAGAAACCAGTGTCTCCACAGGAATACCCCGATTCGTTTCAACCCCGAAGAAACCAGTGTCTTCGGCCAAATCCTTCGACTCAAGGAAACCAGTGTCCTTGACGAGAACATCCTGATTCGTATCGACCCGCAGAGAAACTAGCGTCTTTGCAGGAATACATCGATTCGTTTCAACCCCAGGGAAACCAGTGTCCCTGGCAAATACCTCAATTCAGGGAAACTAGCGTCCTTGATGAGAGCCTCCTGATTCGCGTCGGCCCACAGAGAAACCAGTGTCTCCGCAGGAACACTCCGATACGTTTCAATTTCGAGGAAACCAGCGTCCTCGACAAAATACTTCAACTCAGGGAAATTAGTGTCCTTGACGAGAGCTGCTCGATTCGTCTCGACTCGTGATGAAATTAGTGTCTTCGCGAGGACTTCCCGATTCGTCTCGACTTACAAGATGAAGCCTTAGGCAGCAAGAATTAAAAAACTTGTTTCCTAAGCACCGGGATCCTGCAAGTCGGTCTAAAATGATTTCTTGCATACTATCCACGGGTCTCACTCTCCGAAGTCGAATCTCGATAAGGAGGGAAACAGCTGCTTACAAGTCCTCTCGACTCGTAAGAGGGAAAATTCTCTTATAAGATCCTTACGACTTATAAGAGAAAACGTACTTAGGAATCCTCACGATTCCTAAGGAGAAAATCCACCTACGATATCCTTTCGATCCGTAGGGAGAAAAGTCTCTATGAGACCCTCACGGCTCATAGAGTTGAAAAGTCTTAGGCGGCAGATCTGAACCTGCGGCCTAAGCCATCGCTACCTCTCGAAGAAACCAAGATACTTACTCTATTATCTATCAACCATGTTTATCAAGACAGCATGCCGATAATAAAAGGAAGAAGAAAGCGACAAAAAGAACATCTGAATGGCGTTTGATCAAGCATTCGAGACACACTCATTCTTGCATTTGCAAAAGGCTCAGAACGAGAAATACGACAAGCTGAAATGAGAAATTTTCCATTCCTATTACAAAGGGTTCTTACAATCATAAAGAAAATAAGCAAAAACATTATTCAAATTATTATAATGGTATAACCTCAGATCCAGGGCACGGATTGACGAATTCAAAAGTAAGGCCATCTAGAGTTCTTCTGGCCTTTCTGATTATTCTCGTGCGCAGCCTCTCACGCACACGTGTGTCAAGATCTTCGGCAAGGCTCCCTATCCTTTGATAAGCAGCGATTATCGTCGTCTGCTAGAAAATTTGATGCAGAATGTCGATGAGGCTATCCCGCCGTTTCTTCGAGATCAGCCCCGACAGGTACATTGAATGCACCTTGTCTTCGGCATCGTCCAGCGCATTGAGCGGCATGGCCTCGTGGAACCCCGGGAGTGCTCTCCAAACTTCTCCCAGCACGACTTTCAAGAGAGCAGAACGGCGGGGGAGCAGCCAACCAACGCGTGCGTTCAGACGACCCATGACTTCCGCACACTGGGCATCTGTAAACTCTTGGTGTTGTTGACGGCCCTGTACGCGGATGTCCTCGTAAGTGATGAATTCATGCAAACTGTATAGATGTACCGCCATAATGCATGGAGGAAACATCATGGGAAGATTAGCGATAAAAAAAAGACACAGAGAGTTAAACTCCTCGAGAGCAACGCTCTGCAAACCGGAGTGACTGTCAAAATCCAATAATTCGGGGAATTTAAAGAAATTCCCCGAGAACTCTGAGAGCCTTATTATTAAAAGATGATATAATCCATTAAAGACAAAACTCCATTTTTAATCTTCATTATCCATATTCAAACTCTTAAGAGTTTATCATTTTTCTTTGATCAAAGAGATCTATGTTTTGCCAAAGAGCAAAGCTCTGTTCATGGGTTAAGAAACCCTGAAACAAATTCTTGAGAGCAATGCTCTGTTGGTGAAACCCTAAAGGGGTTTTCTTTAGGTCAAAAGATCTATGAGAGCAAGGCTCTATTAATTGAAATTAATTTAATTCAAGATTAATTTTTACCTAAAAAGTTTCTTTTGAAGAAAATCTTACTCTGGGAGTTTTTGAGGGCAAGAGCAAAGCTCTGAAGTTTTGAAAGTAAAAACCTTAAAGATGATAATCATCTGTTGAGGACCAAAGGTCCTATTTATAGGCATCAAATGCCCTTTCAACTTCCAAAAGTTGCCGCAACGGTTGGAATTCTGCCACCGTTGCGCTTGCATTTGGGGCCATATAAGCGCAACGGTGGGGGGTCATCTGTTTACCCCAATCAGAGCAAAGCTCTGTTCAAATTCCAAGGCGGGAAATGAAGCAACGCTTCTGATTCCCCCCAATCAGAGCAAAGCTCTACTTTGAAAATTTAAATTTTTTATAAATGAAGTAACACTTCAGATCCTCTGCGCTGCGCGCAGAGCGCCACGTGTCAAAATCAGACACGCCAGCGCAGGGAGCGCAGCGCCCAAGGCAACACGCCCAATCAGAGCAAGGCTCTATTTAAAACAAAAATTAAAAGAAGCAACGCTTTAGATGATCTGCGCTCTGCGCTGCGCGACACGTGGCAGCGCAGTTGCATTGCTGTCATGACCAGCAAGGTACGGAACGCGACCGGCACTTAAGTTACGAAACGTCTCAAGGCGTCCGTAAAATAAGTAAGCCGAAGCCCAGAATACAAAACCCAATTAAGAATTAGAGTGAAGGAAACCAATTTATTTTAAGCATTTTACTCCATTAAACTACATCAAGTTTCCCTTTTTAAAACAACTTTCCCTTTTTCCAAAAATTCCGGCAGAATCCCCTTTGTAAAACAAGCCCCAAACGGGTACAAAACAGGAAAAGGCATCCCCAAGAGGGAGCTAACTCTTCGCCTCAAGGCGGTCACAAATCTCACGCAATGTAAAATAACAATGTGCATAAATAAGCATGATGCATAAGTAAAATAACATGTCGACTCAAGTGAGCTCGACCCCAGATAACATAAAATCCACAAATCTCACAACCTCGTCTCTAGGTCAATATACAATAATCCAAATAAAACTGGTATAGTTGAAATAGTAGTAGTAGATGGAGTATTCTGGATACAATGAACATATATAAGGTGGTACAAAATGATAACAACCCACCTATGAGCAAAAGCCTCGACTCCAGGCAAAAGGGCAAAATGAGCAAAAGTGTCCGCCGCTGCAGTGCTGATGGAACGGACCTGCAGAAAAGCTGTGGCACAACGGGAGTGAGTTGCCAGCTCGTGAGAAATAAATAACATCTACAAAGGCTATCGCATGCATGTACACAAGTATCCTAGCATCCCTAAAACAGGTATAGCTATATATACTAGCAAGTCTGTATGGCACATGGATGTAATAACAAGTCTGTATGGCACATGGATGTAATAACAGGTATGTATGCCGCATGAATATACTATCATGTATGTATGCTATATGAGTCAACTCAAGATCTCATCAGGTAGGTATAAGAATTGTTCTTTATTCTATTTTTGAAACTCCTTTTTAAAATCAGCATAATATCCATGGAATCAACAAAATCTGTGTCCAACAACGACACCACAAAAACTGTTTCAACCTCATGTATCCATGTCAAGTATCTCTGGCCTCAGCCGTCCAGCTGATCCATGTCAAATATCCATATCTCAATCTAGCGGCCACGGTCGGTATCCTTTGGATATCCGCCATGCCAAATAAAGTCACTGGTAGGTAATCCGTCCCCTGCCAGGCTCAACGCCATCTCCTGCGATCTTCTTGCCCCGGGGTACCATACCGGGCCCACCATGTACCCGAGATGGTTCATCCACCTCCTCGAAACGGGTCTCGAAAACTACAGAAAACTCATGGTGGACGACACTTTACATCACTAGAAAACCGCAACTTTTATATTTTAAAAGATTATAAGTTTGAAATCTTGCGGCTTTCTCCCGAAACCCAGAAATATCATAAATCTCATGAAATCATCATGGATGCATATGTTAATGATAATGAATGCCTATGGTATCAATTTGCAAGGTATGATTTATACTAGGCATGGGCAAATGATATAATAATACATATGCACGAGAATAGCAATTCTTATGATTTCATCTTAAATATTTATTGCAATAGCACAGGTCTAAGCAATTAATATGTTTTAGATTTATAGTTATCTAGTGTCGTGACATGGAAATTACCAGGGTGTGTGTGTCCACATGAATAGTGCTCGTACTGCGTATAAAAACCTGGTAATGGTGCATGTGTCCTACAAATGAGTTTGCGTATATAGGTACAACATATAGATCCTAACTGCAGCAAATATGATGCAAGTATTATTATTCTAATGTCACAAGTAAATATCAAAGTTTACTATTTTCAAGTTTACTAAATCTATCGGGTGACTCGCGCCATCCAAACGATCGTCCCCCGTAGATGTGAAATCTACTCACCCGTGATCTCGCGCTAGGTGTGTCCGACCACCTGCTTCCCTTTCTCCGCTGCGCTTGAAGTCTCCGCCGGCGAACCTAGAATTTACAAAAGTCACCATATAAGGAAAAATCCTGCAAAACACGATATATCGATAAAAAGGATACAGGTGCGTGAAACTAAACGCGCGTGCACACGACACGTCGCGACGCGCACAAACCCACCAGAACCTACACCGATGCGCTGTGTCACGCAGCGCCACAGAACCACGCGTATCACGCGCGTGCCGCACAAGACTTTAAAACATCAAAAACATGTTTATAACTCCAGATTTTGCCTCTGGGCCTAACATAAAAAGTTGCAGGTACCAACACACTAATCTACCCAGCAGAACCCCACACCCAAAAACCCAACACCCCACCCCCTACTCTGGCCGCAAATTGCGGCCAGATTGAATAAACCGGCGGCCAAGAGTGGGAGGTGGGTCCCCGTGCTCTGTGTGTGTGTCTCTGCTAGTCTTAACATGCTATAGTTTTCCCAATTTTATCCTGAAGGGCTCGGGTCAACAGCAGATCTAACAGAGGCTAAAAAGTCACTAAAACTGCTAAATTACGCCAAGTCGGATAAATCGGGTATTTTTGTAAAATCTGGAACCAAACTTGGGTGTTCTAGTCTCAACAGCACCTAATAGGGCTACTCTAACCATCACAACCATTATTTTGTCCAAGTTCCCTTAATTTATCCAAAATTACCACAAAAGCATGCAATAATCACTAAATTAAGCTAGATAACCATAACTTGAGCAATTAGGAGTCGGGTTAAGGGGTTATACCTCTAGAGACCCTAGATGAAGGAGAAGAGAAGAAGTAGGAGAGTGTGTGCTGTTGCTACAACTCTTGGTGCTGCAAAACTTGGCTGGAAATGAGCTGAACTTCACTGTTGCTGAAGCTGTTGCTGTTTTGTTTGGAGCTGAAATGTTGCTGTTGCTGTTTGTTGCAGTGGCAAGGGTTTAGGTAATGTTAAGGGAAGGGTTGTGTGTTGTGGGGGAGGTGTTATGTAGAGAGTTGGGGCTGATGTAGCAGCAGCTGCTGCTGGTGCTCTGATGCAACAGGCTGATGCTGATTGTAATAGCTAAGCTGATGCTATGATGTTGGTTTGGAGGCTGATGGTGTGCTGTTGGTGGCTATGCTGATGTTTGTTTTGATGGCTGATGGTGTGCTGTTTTTGTGGCTGTAGTAGCTGCTGAAGCTAAGGGGTTAGGTAGCTGATAATGATGATGTAGTTGGGAGCTGATGTGCTGCTGCTGATGCTGAAATGTGCTGGTGCAGATGCAGGTTTGTGGTGTTGTATTGAGGTAGTTGTGTTAGGTTGATGTGGTGTGGTGTTGGGGCTGATGTTGTATAGCCGGTGTGTGTTGTGTTGGGCTGATAATGTTGCTGCCTCAGCTGATGTTGCTGGTGCTGAAAATAGAGCTGAAGCTGAGGCTATTTTTGTGGCGGAAGCAAGGTTATATGAAGATGATTGTGTGTGTGAGTGTGGTTTTGAAGTCGGAGCTATTTGCAATGATGTTAGGTGCTGAAGTGGCTGTTTGTGCAGCAGTTGATGTGCTGTTTTGGTGCTAAATTTGGTGGCTGAAAAGCTGATTTTTTTGATGGTTTGGGTGGCTGATTTGAGTGTGAGAGAGAGAGGGATTTGAGTGTGAGAGAGAGAGGGATTTGAGTGTGAGAGAGAGTTTGAAAGAGGTGAGTGAAAAGTTTTGAATTGAATGGTGTGACACAACCTTAAACCGTCATTCCCCCCTCTCACAACAAGCTATCATGTCAACCATCACATCTCTCTCTCTCTCTCTCAACAAGCAAGTCAACCTAGCCTAAGCACCCTTGGACAAAACCAAAGACCCTTAATTAAACCTAATTAGCCTAATCAAGTGTGTTAGACCACCATGGTTAACTTAAACATGGTTAACCTACAAGCTCAATTATATGGCCAACCCTAGTCTTAACCCTAGTTAACGTGCACAAGTGTGTGCGGTCGAGATAAAATTCTAACCAGATAAATTGCTAGAAACCCGTTTTGGTAAACTTTTTACCAAAAAACCCCACATTAACACACAATTACCATTAACCCTAAACTCAGGTGTTACAGTCTTCCCCCCTTAAGAAAATTCGTCCTCGAATTTTAAAATATGCAACTACGCGTACCTTCAAAAAGATGAGGGAATTTTTTTCGCATCTCTCCCTCGGCCTCCCAAGTGATCTCCTTACCATTCGGGCTGCGCCAAAGAACCCTCACCGATGGCAGGACCTTTGATCGAAGTTTCTTCACCTTCCGATCTAATATCTCAACTGGCTGCACGGTGAACGAAAGGTCGGGCTCAAGCTGAACGGTCTGATGCTGAATCATGTGGGAAGGGTCATGAAGATATCTGCGTAACATCGACACGTGGAAGACGGGGTGGACATCTGAAAAGCTGGGTGGAAGAGCCAAACGATATGCAACAGCGCCGATGCGCTCGAGGATCTCGAAAGGACCTACGAATCTAGGGCTAAGCTTTCTCTTTCGCCCAAATCGCATCACGCCCTTCATCGGAGAGACCCTCAAAAAAATATGATCACCAACCGCGAACTCTAATCTGCGACGGCGCCTGTCTGCATACGATTTCTGCTTGCTCTGTGCTGCTCTCATCCGGTCTCGAATCAACTGCACTTTCTCGGTCATCTCCTGCACGATCTGCGGCCCAAAAATACTGCTCTCGCTCAGCTCAGTCCAACAGACGGGCGATCTGCATCTCCTCCCATACAAGGCCTCGAAAGGTGCCATCTGGATAGTATCCTGGAAGCTGTTGTTGTAGGAGAACTCCACTAAAGGTAAATGACGATCCTAGCTACCGCCAAAGTCCAAAACGCACGCTCTGAGCATGTCCTCGAGAGTCTGAATAGTCCGCTCTAACTGCCCGTCGGTCTGCGGATGAAATGCTGTGTTGAAGCTCAAACGGGTGCCCAATGCCTCCTGAAGTCTCTGCTATAGTCGGCTGGTAAACTGGGTGCCTCGATCTGATACTATACAAGTCGGTACGCCATGTAACCGCACGATCTCGTCGATGTAAATCTGGGCATACTGAGCAAAACTGAAAGCGGTCTTCACTGGCAGGAAGTGAGCCGCTTTCGTCAATCGATCCACGATCACCCAAATGGAGTCGTACCCTCGACTGGTCCTGGGTATACCCACAACGAAGTCCATCGAAATCTGCTCCCATTTCCACCCTGGAATGGGCAAAGGCTGCAACTCTCCTGCTGGCCTCTGGTGCTCGGCCTTGACTTGCTGACAAGTTAGGCATCTCGATACGAAGTCAGTGACATCCCTCTTCATCCCGTCCCACCATTAGACATCTCTCAAATCACGGTACATCTTGGTGGAACCTGGATGAACGCTGTATGTAGATCTATGCGCCTCCTTAAGAATCTCACGTCGCAGTCCCTCCGAATCTGGTACGCACAATCGAGTCCCAAATCGTAGTACTCCCTGATCATCGATCACGAACTCGGAATCTCCGCCCTGCCTAATCTGCTCCATGATCTCTGAAAGTCGGTCATCACTGGGCCGTGCCTCTCGAATGCGATCCAGTAACTGTGGACGTGCACGAACATGCGCAAGCTGTCCCCCTGTCGGAGTGAACTCAAACTCAACTCGACTGTCACATAAAATCTGCCAATCCGCTGACGATTGCCTCTGCACCACGCGCAAACCAGCTAGACTACCCCCGGGCCTCCTGCTCAAAGCATCCCCCACTACATTCGCCTTGCCCGGGTGGTACAAGATCTCACAGTCGTAGTCTTTCACCAGCTCCATCCAACGACGCTGTCTCAGATTCAGGTCTCGCTGCTGAAATATATACTTTAAGCTCTTGTGGTCAGTGAATATTTGGCACGACTCGCCGTATAGGTAATGTCGCCATTCTTAAGTGCAAAGACCACTGCAACCATCTCTAAATCATGAGTGGGGTAGTTCTGTTCATGTTTCTTCAATTGCCGCGAAGCATACGCGATCACCCTGTCATGCTGCATCAATACGCATCCTAGCCCCATCCGTGAAGCGTCACAATAAACCACGAATCCACCTGATCTTGAAGGCAATGATAATACCGGCGCCGTAGTCAAACAAGTCCGTAGCTGCTGAAAACTGTGCTCGCACTCCTCCGTCCAAATGAAAGGAACTCCCTTCCGGGTCAAACCGGTCAAAGGTGCAGCAATACGGGAGAAATCCTGAACGAATTGCCTGTAGTAGCCCGCCAGGCCTAGAAAACTACGGATCTCCGTAACCGATATCGGTCTGGGCCACTGCTGAACGGCCTCAATCTTCTTCGGGTCCACACATATGCCATCTATCGTAATCACGTGACCCAAGAAGCCAACGCTGTCCAGCCAGAATGCACACTAGGAAAATTTTGCGAAAAGCTGATGCTCCCTCAGAGTCTGTAAGGTCATCCGCAAGTGCTGTTCGTGCTCCTCTCGGCTCCGGGAATACACCAAAATATCATCAATGAACACTATGATGAATAAGTCGAGATACGACCTGAATGTACGGTTCATCAAATCCATAAATGCTGCGGGGGCGTTGGTGAGTCCGAACGACATCACCAGAAACTCATAGTGGCCATAGCGTGTACGGAAAGCTGTCTTTGGTATATCCTCCTGTCGGACTCGCAGCTGATGGTATCCTGATCGCAAGTCGATCCTTTAAAAATAACCCGCACCCTGAAGCTGGTCGAACAAATCATCAATGCGCGGCAACAGATATCTATTCCGCACGGTAACCTTGTTCAGATGGCGGTAATCGATGCATAAGCGCAAATTTCCATCCTTCTTCTTGACAAACATGACCGGAGCACCCCATGGAGAAACACTGGGTCGAATAAGTCCCTTATCTAACAAATCTTGCAGCTGAACCATCAACTCTCTAAGCTCCGCCGGGGCCATCCAATAAGGCGGTATAGAAATAGGCCCTGAGCCGGGAATCAAATCAATACAGAACTCGACATCGCGCTCAGGCGGCAATCCTGGCAGCTCATCAGGGAAAAACATCGGGGAACTCGCATGCAATCGAAACCTGGTCCAATGGAACATCTGGAGCTCTAGTATCGCAAACATAGGCTAGAAATCCCCGACATCCCTTTCTCAACAGCTGATCAGTGCGAAGAGAAGAAATCAATATGTGAGGGGCGGCACCACGGTCCCCCTGCACAACAAAAGCCGACTCGCCGGGAAAACAAAATCTAACTGTCTTCTCGCGGCAGTTCACAGACGCATAGCACGTGGCTAACTAATCCATGCCCAAAAGAACGTCGAAGTCCAACATCTCAAGAAGGATCAAGTTGACAGCTAGCTCTTGCTCACCAATACGGACGGTACAGGATCGGAACACGTGCCTAGCAACAAATGACTCTCCCACAGGAGTGGTCACAACAAGCGGCTGATCAAGCAAACCGGACACTCTACCCAAACTCGGCACGAAGTGTGTGGAAATGTACGAGTGCGTGGATCCGGGATCAAACAACACGTGTGCATCAACAGAGCATACTGATAGGGTACCTGTCACGACGACATTGGATGCCTGCGCATCCTGTGGTGTCAACGCAAATACTCGGGCCTGACCTCCTCCAATAGCGGGCTGACCTCGGCCTCGGCCTCTGCCTCCTCGTCCTCTCTGGATCGGTCCGCCGTGTCCACGGCCTCTGGGTGCACCTAACTGGCGTAGAGCATCGCTTGTGGCAGGAAGTAGAGCTCTCTGAGGAGGGGGCGGTGATGGTGGTAGGGTCACATGCGGAACTGTCGCTACTCCCTATCGCCTCGCCGGGCAGTCTCTGATACGATGGTGCAGAATCCCGCACCCACAGCATCCTGGCGACGCCTGCTGTCCCTGTGGATACGAACCATACAGCTGACCTCGTCCAAACCTTCTGCCGGCCCTATCTCTCGGAAAGAATCTGGTGTGCTGCCTCTGATTTGGCGTGCCGGTATGAATCCTCTTCGGCCCGGGGACGGCCGAAGTCGCTGAAATACGTGCCTCCATCCGCAACGCTGTATCCATAGCCGCTGAATAGGTATCGAAGTGCTAGGCACCAATGGCAAGAAATAGCTGGGCATCCAGTCCCTGTATGAACCTCTTCACCCTCTTCGCTTCAGTATCCACCAGATACGGAGCATATCAGGACAACTGTGTAAACTGGACGTCATACTCAGACACCGTCATCCCTGGTGTCTTGATCAAGGCCTCAAAACTATGAGCTCTGGTGTCACGAACGCTCTCCGGAAGGAAACGGGCTAAAAAGACTGCTGTGAACTCGGTCCAGGTCATGGGCGGTAGACCTGCAGCTCGACCTCTCAGAACTGACTCCCACCATATCTGTGCGAGACACTCTAGCGATCATCAGAACATCTCAGCGAACGGCAGATCCTGGCCAAGCTGTCAAGGAATGTCTGTGGGTCTTCTGCTGCATCGGTACCCGTAAAGACTGGAGGTCTCAGCCTCATGAACTCCTGTAGCGAAACCGGGATGGCCACGGTGGTAGTAGTAGGAGCAGGTATCATAGTAGTCTGGAATGTAGTAGGTACGTCCTCCGGCCTCGGTGCACGACTGGCCGCGACTAAGGATCCCACCATCTGACGTAGCTCCTGCATGCTCCTCATCATTTATCGTAGCTCCTCCATACCAGTCTCAAGCCTATCCATACGGCCTGGGGAAGGCGGATCAGTCTGTCCCTGCGGCGTAGGCATACCACCCTGCTCAGTCCTAGTCTCAGACGAGCCAGCTCGAATCTCGTCTCGGGCGGCAGCCCTCTGCGCTCTGGTAGCCCTCTACGGCATAGTGACTGGTACAGGAAACAAGACAATAAGAACGGTGTAAAAGAATCGTAGGATACACGGAATTGAAGAAGAAATTTCAAGCAAGTATATCCTAAAGTCACTTAGGCGGAGTACCGTATCGCAAGTATGTCGCGGACATACGTACGCTACGCTACCCTGCTTAAGTCACTTACTCCATCTACTAAGGGTCATCCTACACTCAGAAAGGTAAAACCTATCGCTCTGATACCAACTTTGTCACGACCGGCAAGGTACGGAACGCGACCGACACTTAAGTTACGAAACGTCTCAAGGCGTCCGTAAAATAAGTAAGCCAAAACCCAGAATTCAAAATCCAATTAAGAATTAGAGTGAAGGAAACCAATTTATTTTAAGAATTTTACTCCATTAAACCACATCAAGTTTCCCTTTTTAAAACAACTTTCCCTTTTTCCAAAAATTCCGGCAGAATCCCCATTGTAAAACAAGCCCCAAACGGGTACAAAACAGGAAAAGGCATCCCCAAGCGGGAGCTAGCTCTTCGCCTCAAGGCGGTCACAAATCTCACGCAATGTAAAATAACAATGTGCATAAATAAGCATGATGCATAAGTAAAATAAAATGTCGACTCAAGTGAGCTCGACCCCAGATAACATAAAATCCACAAGTCTCACAACCTCGTCTCTAAGTCAATATACAATAATCCAAATAAAACTAGTACAGCTGAAATAGTAGTAGTAGATGGAGTATTCTAGATACAATGAACATATATAAGGTGGTACAAAATGATAACAACCCACCTATGAGCAAAAGCCTCGACTCCAGGCAAAAAGGGCAAAATGAGCAAAAGTGTCCGCCGCTACAGTGCTGACGGAACGGACCTGCAGAAAAGCTGTGGTACAACGGGGGTGAGTTGCCAGCTCGTGAGTAATAAATAACATCTACAAAGGCTATCGCATGCACGTACACAAGTATCCTAGCATCCCTAAAACAGGTATAGCTATATATACTAGCAGGTATGTATGCAACATCAGTGTACTAGCAAGTCTGTATGGCACATGGATGTAATAACAGGTATGTATACCACATGAATATACTATCATGTATGTATGCTATATGAGTCAACTCAAGATCTCATCAGGTAGGTATAAGAATTGTTCTTTATTCTATTTTTGAAACTCCTTTTTAAAATCAGCATAATATCCATGGAATCAACAAAATCTGTGTCCAACAACGACACCACAAAAACTGTCTCAACCTCATGTATCCATGTCAAGTATCTCTGGCCTCAGCCGTCCAGCTGATCCATGTCAAATATCCATATCTCAATCTAGCGGCCACGGTCGGTATCCTCTGGATATCCGCCATGCCAAATGAAGTCACCGGTAGGTAATCCGTCCCCTGCCAGGCTCAACGCCATCTCCTGCGATCTTCTTGCCCCGGGGTACCATACCGGGCCCACCATGTACTCGAGACGGTTCATCCACCTCCTCGAAACGGGTCTTGAAAACCACAGCAAACTCATGGTGGACGACACTTTACATCACTAGAAAACCGCAACTTTTATATTTTAAAAGATTATAAGTTTGAAATCTTGCGGCTTTCCCCCGAAACCCAGAAATATCATAAATCTCATGAAATCATCATGGATGCATATGTCAATGATAATGAATGCATATGGTATCAATTTGCATGGTATGATTTATACTAGGCATGGGCAAATGATATAATAATACATATGCATGAGAATAGAAATTCTTATGATTTCATTTTAAATATTTATTGCAATAGCACAGGTCTAAGCAATTAACATGTTTTAGATTTATAGTTATCTAGTGTCGTGACATGGCAATTACCAGGGTGAATAGTGCTCGTGCTGCGTATAAAAACCTGGTAATGGTGCATGTGTCCTACAAATGAGTTTGCGTATATGGGTACAACATATAGATCCTAACTGCAGCAGATATCATGCAAGTATTATTATTCTAATGTCATAAGTAAATATCAAAGTTTACTATTTTCAAGTTTACTAAATCTATCGGGCGACTCGCGCCATCCAAACTATCGTCCCCCGTAGATGTGAAATCTACTCACCCGTGATCTCGCGCTAGGTGTGTCCGACCACCTGCTTCCCTCTCTCCGCTGCGCTTGAAGTCTCCGCCGGCGAACCTAGAATTTACAAAAGTCACCATATAAGGAAAAATCCTGCAAAACACGATATATCGATAAAAAGGATACAGGTGCGTGAAACTAAACGTGCGTGCACACGACGCGTCGCGACGCGCACAAACCCACCAGAACCTACACCGACGCGCTGTGTCGCGCAGCGCCACAGAACCACGCGTATCGCGCGCGTGCCGCACAAGACTTTAAAACATCGAAAACATGTTTATAACTCCAGATTTTGCCTCTGGGCCTAACATAAAAAGTTGCAGGTACCAACACACTAATCTACCCAGCAGAACCCCATACCCAAAAACCCAACACCCCACCCCCTACTCTGGCCGCAAATTGCGGCCAGATTGAATAAACCGGTGGCTAAGAGTGGGAGGTGGGTCCCCGTGCTCTGTGTGTGTGTCTCTGCTAGTCTGAACATGCTATAGTTTTCCAAATTTTATCCTGAAGGGCTCGGGTCAACAACAGATCTAACAGATGCTAAAAAGTCGCTAAAACTGCTAAATTACGCCAAGTCGGATAAATCGGGTGTTTTTATGAAATCTGGAACCAAACTTGGGTGTTCTAGTCTGAACAGCACCTAATAGGGCTACTCTAACCATCACAACCATTATTTTGCCCAAGTTCCCTTAATTTACCCAAAATTACCACTAAAGCATGCAATAATCACTAAATTAAGCTAGATAACCATAACTTGAGCAATTAGGAGTCGGGTTAAGGGGTTATACCTCTAGAGACCCTAGATGAAGGAGAAGAGAAGAAGTAGGAGAGTGTGTGCTGTTGGTACAGCTCTTGGTGCTGCAAAACTTGGCTGGAAATGAGCTGAACTTCACTGTTGCTGAAGCTGTTGCTGTTTTGTTTGGAGCTGAAATGTTGCTGTTGCTGTTTGTTGCAGTGGCAAGGGTTGAGGTAATGTTAAGGGAAGGGTTGTGTGTTGTGGGGGAGGTGTTATGTAGAGAGTTGGGGCTGATGTAGCAGCTGCTGGTGCTGGTGCTCTGATGCAACAGGTTGATGCTGATTGTAATAGCTAAGCTGATGCTATGATGTTGGTTTGGAGGCTGATGGTGTGCTGTTGGTGGCTATGCTGATGTTTGTTTTGATGGCTGATGGTGTGCTATTTTTGTGGCTGTAGTAGCTGCTAAAGCTAAGGGGTTAGGTAGCTGATAATGATGATGTGGTTGGGAGCTGATGTGCTGCTGCTGATGCTGAAATGTGCTGGTGCAGATGCAGGTTTGTGGTGTTGTGTTGATGTAGTTGTGTTGGGCTGATGTGGTGTGGTGTTGGGGCTGATGTTGTGTAGCCGGTGTGTGTTGTGTTGGGCTGATAATGTTGCTGCCTCAGCTGATGTTGCTGGTGCTGAAAATAGAGCTGAAGCAGAGGCTGTTTTTGTGGCAGAAGCAAGGTTATATGAAGATGATTGTGTGTGTGAGTGTGGTTTTGAAGTTGGAGCTATTTTCAATGATGTTAGGGGCTGAAGTGGCTGTTTGTGCAGCAGTTGATGTGCTGTTTTGTGATGTTTTGGTGCTGAATTTGGTGGCTGAAAAGCTGATTTTTTTGATGGTTTGGGTGGCTGATTTGAGTGTGAGAAAAAGAGGGATTTGAGTGTGAGAGAGAGTTTGAAAGAGGTGAGTGAAAAGTTTTGAATTGAATGGTGTGACACAACCTTAAACCATCATTCCCCCCTCCAACAACAAGCTATCATGACAACCATCACATCTCTCTCTCTCTCTCTCAACAAGCAAGTCAACCTACCCTAAACACCCTTAAACAAAACCAAAGACCCTTAATTAAACCTAATTAGCCTAATCAAGTGTGTTAGACCACCATGGTTAACTTAAACATGGTTAACCCACAAGCTCAATTATATGGCCAACCCTAGTCTTAACCCTAGTTAACGTGCACAAGTGTGTGCGGTCGAGATAAAATTCTACAAAAATAACCATAAAACCAGATAAATTGCTAGAAACCCGTTTTGGTAAACTTTTTACCAAAAAACCCCACATTAACACACAATTACCACTAACCCTAAACTCAGGTGTTACAGTTGCGCTATGCGCTGCGCGCCACGTGGCAGCGCAGTTGCGCTGCGCTCTGTGCTGCGCGACACGTGGCAGCGCAGTTGCGCTGCGCTGTGCGACACGTGTCAAGCGCTGGTGCATCTGCGCTAAACAGAAATAAAATTCCAGTAAGATCTTTCTGTTCTTTGTAAAACAAGAAGATTGTCTTTTGTAAAACAGAAGCCCTTGGATCAAAGATCCAACGGTGGGGAAAATTCCCCAAATCACTCCGAGAAGGATCTCTTTAACAAATTTAACAAATTAATGGGCACTATATAAAGGCCCCTAGACCCCAATTCAATGATCATGAACATAGAGGAAGAACATCAAGAACTTAAAAAACAATAAAACAGAGAGAACTCAGAAGAATTTTGAGAAGAACTCAAGAAGAGAAAGAAGGTAAAAACCTTTAAAAAAAAAGAAGAGAAGAACTTCTTCTGAATAGATCATTGATCTAAGAACAAGATCAATGATCTTCAATAAAAAAATAAATAATAACAGTGTCTTACACTTTTTTATGAACCATTGGTTCTGGAATCTTAAAGATTCCTCTCTTAAATCCAAAATTGGATTAAGTTATTAAAACATTGCCTTGCACTTGCAAATCTGCACTGTTGCGCTCTTGGGTTGGCGCAAGCCACCAGAAAGCGCCACGTGTCAGCTCCAAGACCCCTTGCGCTGTGCACTTTTAAAATAGAGCATTGCTCTTTAAAGTTGGCGCAACTCACCAGAGCGCGCCACGTGTCAGGAGCGCACTAGCGCAGCGCACTGCGCTGTTGTGCTTGCGCTCACCAGAGTGTGACACGTGTCACCACCATAAGCGCTTGCGCTCAGAAATTGGCGCAAAGCGCCTGACAAGCCACTATCAAGTAATTAATGCACTGCATTATTTACAGAAGGGCCAAGCCCAATTAAAAAAGGCCTAATAAAATGCAATGCATTATTTTAAAAAGGGACAGAGCCCAAACAAAAACAGATGCTCTGCAAAGGGATTGAGCCCAAATCAAAAAGGCCTAGCAGGCCAGAATAAAATGCAGTGCATTATTAAACAAGGGCAAAACCCTAGCACAGGCCTAATAGGCCAAAGATAAATAAAAACATTGAACATCTTCAACTGGACTTAGCCCAATCATGGCCGTAAGTCCTCAAATTAAATTGACTGAGCAAGATTGCTCTCTTAAATCAATTTACATCCGGTTCAAGGGTACATCTCTGAACTCCTCTGATACCTATCGTTGTAATCCTTCAACGACGTTAGAGAGGTGACGGGTCCCGATAACCACACATCGATACGGACTGCGGGGTCCTTAAACTCGTGGACCGAAACGTCCTTAAACTAATATTCGTCCCAAAATGGGAATGTTGGACCGAAATGTCCTTAAACTAATGCTCGTCCCCAAATAGGAATGATGGACCCCTACGTCCCTAAACTGGAACATGGATCATCATGTCCCTAAACTGGAAATCGACCGCAATGTCATTGAACTAAACAATGGAGCCAATTGCTCTCTTGTCGGATCCAAACGATCCCGTTAAGTTGATCTTAGTCTGGAGATTAGGCTAACGTATCCTTAACAAAAGTTTAAGTTGATCTTAGCCTTAAATAGGGCTAACGTATCCTTAAACCAAAACCCCAAACCCAAATCTAAGTAAATACGGATTTGGACTAATCCACGTCTTACGGGCAACGGCATCACTTAGTCTCCGTATACAATCCACGCGAAACCACAAACAAAACAAACACCCACGACACGAAGTGATCATCTGGAGAAGGAGAAAGTTGTTACCGCGATGCGGTAACGTAATTAACTGCAGGGGCTTGCGCCTGCAGGGAAGAGCGTCCCCACAATCAAAAAACCCCTTAAACGAGGGGGAATCTGACGAAGTCTGCTACATCGGCCGCATCCGTCTAAATCTCCGATACATGGTGTCATAAATCAACTTGGTATCTTCGGAGAGGTGGACGGATAAAACCAAATAGCATTTACCCCGAATTTCAGGCAAGACGTCCACCGCGTCTCCGCCGCGTCTTTCAGAAGGGAACATGCCTCCTTCCCCTTTCTTAAGGGTCTAAAACCGTCTCCCTCTTTTGGAATTAAATCAAGAGTTTAACTCTTCTTTTCTCAAAAAGAAGTAGTTTTTCACCGTAAAACCCACAAAGGGGAGCTCAGATCTCCCATCAAATCTTTGAAAAGGGAGATTTTGAATCTCACTCCCCCTTCCCCCAAGAGCCGACCAACCGAGAGAAGAAGAAGGATACCCATCTCCAAAAATCCCACGTTGGGAGGATCCAAGGCTCAAAAGAAGGGCCAAAGATTCTTTGGAGTTTAACTCCTTTCTAGATATGTTGGAGTTTAACTCCAAAACTTAAATTTCTGTTAGGAGTTCAACTCCAAAACCCCTTGGGAGTTCAACTCCCCAACCTAGGGGCTACGCCTCTTCCCGCTGGTGTTTCCCGCGGTCACGTGCCGCACACGTGACCCGCGGGCGCCAAGCGGTCGTGTGCCGCGCACGTGACCCTTGGGTGCCCAGCGATCACGTGGCCCGTGGGTGCCCCACGGTCGCGTGCAGCACACGTGACCTGCGGACGCTAAAGCACCCAACGGTTGCGTGCAACGCACGTGACCTCGGGCACTAAAGCGCACACGTGCGCGCACGTGACCCACGGGCACCAATGCGCTCATGTGCGCGCACGCCCCGCGATAGCGTGCAGCGCACCTGACCAGCGGTCACGTGCAAGGCACGTGACCCGCGGGCACTATAGCACCCACGTGCGCCCCACGCGACCCGCTCAACGTCCTGTGGTCGCGTGTAGGGCACGTGACCCGCAGGTGCCTCGCGGTCGCGTGCTGCTCACGTAACTCGCTGGCGCCTAGCGCTCACGTGCTGCGCACGTGACCAGCGGGACCTCTAGCCCGCTATCCGGGAAGCGGGACCCCCGTAAAAACTCTGCAGGGCCCCTGATATATCCAAAATCCTTTCAAAACACAACATTGCACATTGAGTTTGCATGGCTTGTTTGACCCGTCAATCGGAGGCTCTCTCGCTTCAAAGGCGAGGGGTAATTAACTGCAGATTAGTCCGCGGCTGCCGGAGGTTCGGATCCCTACAATCAATAAACCCTAGCCTACCCTAGGTAGGAAGAATCTGTAATGCGCCCAATAAGCATGCGTGCATTCCCATCTCAATGGAGTGATGAAAAACACCCTACAGACCCCTCATTTACTACTTACCCTATCCGAGGCACAGCTAGACATCAATGAAGAAAGCTACCATCACTCTAAAACTCTCTCTCGTCTCTTGTGGCAGTTTTAATTCACCAAGCTGTGAGAAAAAATGCTTCACCTTTGATGGAGGTCGGAATCTCTCTCAGATGTTGTCCTCTGTTGATTTTGCTGTCAGCGGGGCTGAATTGTTGAGAGTCGATGTGAGGATTGAGTGTGTGGGTTTCAATGGGTTGTTGGTTGCCGCTGACACTGTCACGTCCCGTTTCCCAATAGACGGAAACAGTGACGTGGTAAGCCCGCGACGTATTTATTTCGAGAAGGCCATTTTCCGGAATAAATACGCTAAGCGTAATTGAGCAATATAATGACAAGAAATTAACATGAGATTTAAACTTCAACAACTTTATTTACATTCAACTTGATATATTTACAAATACATGAGTTCGACTGAAAGAAAATACAAGAAGAGAAATACCTAAACATGTGACATATATAAATTGAAAGAGAGGATAACTAGTATTGTCCTGAGTCGTGATCTGAACGTGCTCCTCCTCAGTGGTGTCCACCTCCTCAGTCTCCACAGTATCTGACGAACATTCCAAAAAACAAGAAGGGTGGAATGCCCGTCAGCGAACTTTCGCTCGGTAACTCCCCAAGAATTGGGTGTGCAGTATAAAGTATAATGATAAAGAAAATGTATATCATGAAGTAATGGATTAGAGATATGTTGATTTTAAACATGTCATTTACTGTAAGCATGGCAATTCTATTTAACATACAGTTATCTATATATATCATGGCAAAATAACATGAGCATAGTATAGCATTCATATCAAGTTGTATTCATAGTTCTAGTCAAGTCATTTCCAATAGCAACCATTGTGTTCTGGTATTCATGTTAAGTTCAAGTCAAAGTATACATGTTTGAATTTGATATTGATTTCGAGTGTTCAAGTTCATGATTAAGTATTCGAGTTTGATTTTGGATTCAGGTTTGAGGTTGGACTCAGACTGAATCTGACACTTGTACTGATTTAACTCTGGAATTCTTAGGTTCGAGAGTTATCGACAATTGCTGCACATGGACGGCAGGATTTATGTTTTTTTCCAAGATAATTGCCATCGATAACTCCGGTTAAGTTTTCTAATCTGAATAGGAAAGCACTCACTTTCTCCGGCTCCCTAGGGCTCAAGAGAATTGATCCCGCTTAAATCTATATTTACTAAAGTACTTAAATATTGTTTTTATATATCTCGAGGGAGTTTTATGAAAAATATTTTAATATAGTTAAAAAGTAAATTTCGAGGGTGATTAGTATTACTTAGGGTTTTCATGAGCATGGATTTTAAGTATTGTGGTATTTTAATGATAAACACTTAGCATTTGAAAGTTCATGGTATTTTACTTAAAAACTTGTTCTTTTTGGTATCTTGATGGTATTTTATTGGAATTTGTTAATCTTTCATTTTTTAGAAAAATATAGGTTTATTATATTTTGAAAATATGGATATATAATTTTATATAATTTTAAAAATTAGTTTTATTTAGAAATTAGTTTTTCTTAAAAACCATATTTATATCCTTTCGAGATTGAATGCCCCGTGAGGAGGTCTGCATCTCGCTCTACTATCCTTAGGATGTGCGATAATTTGCACCATCCATTAGCGGGTCCCCTAAAGAGGGTTGTAGATGCATAAATGCAAAGGAGTATGAAATACTGTTTTAAAAGAAACCCGGTTTTAAATTATATGGTATTTTATTGTAAATACTATTTTCGAACCAAAAATACATACAATTAGGTATCGTGCTATGAAACCAAGTGTGCGTGTGGGGTAGGTCGTTACCCGAGAAGTTTTTCCTAAAGGTATTGTTTAAACGATTAGTCGAAAATGTGCGATAACAAAGTTCAAGGTATTTTAATGTATAAGTTCAATTATGGTTGTTTCACATGAGATTCTTGAGTAAAATTGATTCAAAATATTGGTATTAAAATTATAAATGAAGTGGTAAAATTGGTTTGACCAAATAATAAAAGAAAATGGAGTTATAGGTTTTAGAAAAGATGATATCGGTAATAACTCCATTTTTACCGATATTTGATTTAAAATGAGTATCAATGAAAATGAGGAGAATTGGGAGGGACTTACAGTTTGAATATATGAAAAGAAGAGTTAGTAAGGAGAGGGATGCTTCGGGGCATCGCGGGAGTTCCGGAATTGGCTTCAATCTTCGCCGGAAATAACTTGCTCGCTAACTCCACTTTACTCCACTTGCACATAGGAACTTTTTAAAGAGTTTTGCTTAGAATTTTCAGAATGGTGCTGAGCCAAATTGTGGGGTGGTATTTATAGTGGAAAATTAGGATTTGAGAATTAAAATTGTCGATTAAAAAGCATTAAAATGGTGTTAAATTGCGAAATGAAAGGTCTCTGTTTGATTGCAGGGAAATCAAACAGCGCAGAGGAGTTAAGAGTAGATGAAGAGACGAGTGTGCAAAGCACAGGGCAAATTGGCCACATCCTGACCGTCGGCGCCGGCCTCATGCTCAATTCCACCGGTCGATCTTGGGTGTTTGGTCTCGAGATTCGTGCCATTTGATTAAATCTCTGTTTATTCCAATTTCCACATGTTTGATTTTTCTGAACTTTTCATTTCCCCGTGTATTGCACGTGCAATCTTTTGGGCTTCCAAAAAGTTAAAAAGAAAAATCAAAAAAATTTTGTGTCTGACGGGAATCGAACACATAAGCACGTCACAGCAGTGTAAAGGCTTTACCAGTGAGCTACAAGTGACTTCTTGCTGTTATTTCACAAAAGTGACTTATAACTTAAACTCAGGCTGTAAAACTCATTTCTGTATAGTAACAGAAGAATTTCCGTACAGAGATTTCAGAGTCGTTACAGACACCGAGCTACATGCAAGGAAAGTCCCGGGGTGGGAAACCACCGTAGGACTCTCCGACGATCAAGTAAGTATCGAGGAGTAATTAGGCAAAGTAGTGGTATCTTGGAAGTGAGTCCAATGTACCTGAGTCGTCTGGAGGAAGGGTTTATATAGGGGTCTCATTGGAGTGAGATAATGCCAGATTCTCGCCGTCTGTTATGCCCCTGTGTCACGTTTGCGTTGTTAGTTATATGTATGCCCTAGAGGCCATTACTGTACATACGATGTATATTTTAGTGGATGCTTGGACATATATAGGGAGGACTTTCTTGCTCGACATGATAGTACGCTATCTGGTTACTCTTTATCTTAACATGTACTCTGATTGTCTCTATGTTACATGTTGATAAAGCCCTTAGGATGAGTACTTGACTACCAGGTCTATGATGCGGATCATACTAGTGAGGACAGTGTAGTCGCCAAGTGCGTCCTTCAAATGTTCCTAGTCGTGGGAGTACCGAGACAGGGCATCGATACTTCAGAATAGACTAGCGTATGCGCTTCTTGACCCATATGATGGGCGATGGATGATCTTATATCCATTGGTGTTTGACATCAGAGAAGATATACGGGTGCTCAGTGGAGACTGGGTACACTGGACGGACTCGCCGAGAACTCCCAGATGGTATTATACCTCACGTCAGATGGCAGTTCTCTGGTGACACTGGTACAGAGTAGTCTGTAGACCCGAGATCGTCATAGAGTCTTGTGTGATTCTCACTGTGCTTTGATTTCCATCATACCACGTCCAAGAGGGCGTGCAAAAAGGTGGCTTTTGGGTACAGTCCCGAATCACATGGAGGCAATGAGCGATAGGAGGGGATTCGTCTCTTCCGGTATAGGGAGTTGATATTGTGCTGTGTTCGATTGGCTATAACTGGAAATCCCTGGCCAGGGTTGCTGAGATTTACTGGTAAGTGTTATCATTAGTTTCTCGAACTGTTATGGACCTCATCTCGACACGACTTATCAAGCTACTGGGGTCCGACGTTTACCACCCCTAGGCGAGATATGCGACATATCAGACGAAGAGACCGGACTGTACGGGAGTGTTACTGACTGGATTCACAGGAGAATGTACAGGCTTGCTTGTTGATCTTCTGAGCGCTCAATACCTGGGTGGCTGTTACATTTAGCTGACCGCTTGCAGCTTGTGGGTGTTTGATATGATCATCATCTACTGCCGGCGTATTGACGATTCTTTAGAGTCCTACACAGAGGTTTCTTGGCTCAGGCAAAACGGAGTAGGAGCACATATGTGATATGTGCGGGACCGAAAACAATACGTGTATATGATACCGTATTAGATTCTCACGATATGAGATATCGGCCGGGTATATGAGATATAGCCGGGTCATCGGATCAAGTGTTGATTCGATGAATTGATACAGATTATATTAGTCGGTTATTTGTGAAATAGCCGAATTATCGGATCAAGTGTTGATTTGATAATTTAATGTATAATTATATATTTGATATATTAAATTACATTAACTAATATTTGCTCACTTATTGATTCATTTTCTCACTCGGGTAATACATTGATATATATGCGATATATGTTAACTGTATTATTTTCTTTTGTTACAAAATATATTATATATGTGATATATAATATTGTAACATGTTATAATTACTAATGCAACATGATTAGTGGAGATTAAACAGGGTTAGGGTTTGATTTGGGTTAGCTCATTCTTGAAGGTTCTAGAAGCTTTTCTTTTTGTCATGAGCTAAGATATTTTGTTGATATTTTGTAACCCAAACCACACCCTCAACCCTAGTTAACTCTCTACAAAGGTTAGCTCATTTAATATTAGCAACCATGGTTGCATAAGCAATTATCATAACTTTTCATTATTCTTCACAAAAGGATTATTGATTGTTCATCTTCTTCTTCCTTTTTGCAAAGCTTTTCTAGCTTTGATTCTTATGATGAAAATGGGTGAGATTATGAAAATAAAATAGAGCAAAAATCCTACTTCATCATCCTAATCTATCCTAGCCATTTAGATTAGGGTGTTCACTTCATTTAGTGAGTGAGAGCTTGTGTTATAGAAACTTCAAGGTAGATCATCTTTGTTATCGAAGATCGGAAGCAAGCTTGCATCTTTCTCTTCGTGGAGCCTCTCGAGAGTCCGGAACTTGATGATCGCAGTGAAGGGACCACAACACGGAGCTTATGAAGTGAAGGACCAGACTACAAAGGTTGTAATCCCAAACTCTTAGATGTTAAAGTGTTTAACATTCTTTGTTTCGCCTAATCTCTAGTTTAAAGATCTTGGTTAGGGTTGTTCGGCATGTCTAAATTTTGAATCGGGCATGGTTGATACCTTATAGACCCTTGTGCGTGTGCCTAGTATCCCTACAGTGGTATCAGAGCCAAGCTAGAGCTTTAGGCGAAGTCTAGGCGAAGTTTAAAGTCCGATCGAACCCCGAAACCCCGGTTTATACCCTTCTCTGGATTTTTTTCAAAAATGTTGATTTTTTCATATTAAAAATACTTAAAAAAATCAGCAGGGAAATACAAGAATTACTGTGAAACACGTGCCTTCAATACCATGAAATCGCCGCAGAACCGCGGCCGTACCATGGCTTGCGCGGCGGTTCTGCGGCCAAATAGTTGAATCATGACACGTGTTTACACAGTAATGTCCGTAGGTCTTTTCTCATTTTACTGGGTATTTTTAATTATACTCAAGTGTTGAGTTTTCTGGATTGTATTGGGAGCTCGTTGATTCGATCGGAAAGTTTAACTTCGTTTAAGTTTTTCCGGATAATTTTTAGAACGTGTTAAAAAGTTCGACCGGATATCAATAACTCACTTTTTCCCCTGCCGGAAAATTTCCAAGTGTTGGATTTTTCCGTAGTTTAAGAACGTTCTAAGTCGTGCAAGTAACGTGGTGGACCCTCTAGAAGAACACAAACCTTAACTCGATTATGTGACCGTCTTGAACTGCCTCTAAACCTTAGGGTTTGGGGCAGTACGGCGTTGCCACATGTGAGGCGTTGGCTTGACCCTTCTACGTCTGGACCATTGGTACTGTAGCATGTGATGGATGTTTTTTAAACTGATTTCAAGTGTTGAGAACTATTTGGGAAAACTTGGGTATTTGATTATTCGATCGGAAAGTTTAATACTATCTATTTTTCTGGAATGTGATACAATATGTGGAATTCATATAGTTAGGCATGAAATGCGAAGTATGTGATATTTCGGATTTACGATGTCTAAAGAGATTGTGGATTCCAAATGTTGTAGTTTTACACTTTCTTTTCTGTGACCGTAAGCGTAGTATGTGGGGTATCGCCGGCTTCGTTGCTATACATCAACGACAATCGGGATACGCATACTTGCTTATGTTGATGATATGAGATATTATGTGTTGCTGTGATATGTTATATTGGATCGTCGTGTTCTGAATAGCCGGGGGTTTTATGTGAGATGGGGTTTTTTTATTTTCATTCATGTAAAATTCATTTGTATGTAATATTCTTTTATTGGGGTACTTCTGGGATGAGGATGATGTCACCATTGTATATTATTTACTTTTCCGCATTAGGTAGACCCAAGGCGGGGAGCATAAGTAACCGGGTTTTAGGGTCTAGTGGGAGACCATCTCGAGGAGTCGAGACCGGGTCTCCTAACCCTAGAATTGGCAGTGTTGCTTGCCTCTCTCGTAGGGGTCTAGGGATGTGGGTTTGGCTATTCATCGCGACCGTGGAATCCGTGTTTTATACAGGTTCGTATTACAAACACGGACCTCCTAGTATATCCAATATTTCATATATGTTCTTCTGCTGCAATATTTTGTGATGAGATCATATTACTGCCTGAGACGAATGTTTATATTATATATAGAGATATATGTTATATTGCAGATTTCGTTTCAAATGTGATACTTGTGAAGCATAATAAAATGGGACTTCATTAATGAGATTAATGAAAACTAAAAGAAACCTAATGATGTTGTAGAAACTTGTTTAAATACTGGTAGCTCTAGTTCTTGCTTTGCATAGCGGTGTTCCTTGTAGAACATCCAGCACCTTATTCGATAAGGAAAGAGCCGAGATCCCTTCACCGGGAGTAACCTCTTTAGCGAAACTAGCAGATGCTGCATACTCGGTTTGTCTTTTGATTGTTTTTATAGTTTTTGCTTTGCATAGTGATATTTGTGAAATATCTTGCACCTTATTCGATGAGGAAAGAGCCGAGATCCCTTCACCGGGAGTGACCTCTTTAGCAAAACTAGAAAAAGCCTCAAAAACATTCCATTCAAAATCACTCGATTCTATAACGAAATCAAGTTCATTACGCCATGGGTTTTCTTAAAAACCTGTCGCAGCCCTCCGTCATTTCAGATAAGTACTGGTTAGTATTCATGCTGCGTTTGTTGACCTTAGCCAAGGCGTAGTGTGCGGTAGTTGATTAGTGCTTATCTGTATAAGCATATGATGCAATTGAGTTAGGATAGTTGTGCGACTTTGTTGACCTTAGCCAAGGGTCGTGCGGGTGGGTTTAATTCAATCGGGAAATGACGGGTTGAACTTGGCTAGCGCTTATGATTTGTTGACCTTAGCCAAGGTCATAAGTTGCTAGGGGCAAAATATTATTGGGAATTTCAAGGGTTAAAATTCCCAATAATATTGCATACCTTCTATGAGATGGTTGGATTCCGATATCCGCTGCGAGTAAGAGTTACTCCTGGAAGAGTTTTACACATTACAATTAGCCGATCAAGTAGGTGTCTAGAAAGGTGTTAACGGGGTTACGCTCCTGGGAAAACGAGATTTATTTTAATTAGGTCCGTGCGAAAGTGCGGGGAACCTCCCTCAAAGTACCGGCACTGGCCTGGGTGAAAGATTGGCGAACTTATCGAGTGTAATTAACCCCGGCTAGTCTTTCCTTTTAGGGTTTGAAGGAAGATTTGACTAAAACAGTGGGAGACATCCTGATTAGATAAATTGAAAACCAATCTAATCTTGTAAAAGCGCACGCTGAGTGTTTTCTTCTCTCTCTCTTTCCTGGTTACGACCATGTCACGCCTTAATCAAGATAATAATACGGATGTATTGACCAAACCCGCTTGTTATACTGCGCTAGGGAATGTTGGTCCCGCTCCAACTTATAATTGTTATAAGACAGAGCAGAAAATAGGGGATTACCAGAATTCCCGTGCCGCCCAAATGAAGAAAGTACATGTTGATGCATCTTCTTCGGGTGTGTTCATTACAGAGAACTGTTTCTCAGTATCCTTTACGTCCTGGGTATGAGATACCGGATCAGGATCCCGCATATGTAATTTGTTACATGGGCTACAGATAGGTAGAGAACTGAGAACGGGTGATAAGTTTCATGAGATAGAAACGGTGTAAGTGTTGCAGCCAAGTCTGTTGGTAGTTATCACCCTGTATTGTCAGAATACATTGACTCTGAACGAATGTTATTAGATACCGAACCTGATATACAACATCATATCAGTCTCTTTATTAGTAAAGAAGGATATAATTTTGTATTGTTGGATAATGTTTTGAATATTTCCTATATCAAGAGTTGAGCGGTTCAGGCACGTTATCTAAAAGCCTAGACGTTCTAAATCAAACCACAGTTCTTAGTATACAGAACACACACAAGAGGAAGAGTTCAGAAATGAACGGATCCTTCTTGAGGTATTGTAGACTAGGTCATATCAATGCGACCCGACTAGCTGAAGTTACATTTAGATGCATATTTAAATTAGTTTAAATTTACATCTTGTGAAACTTGTCGGTCATGTCACAGAGATAAGATGACCACAGCTCCGTTTATTGGAAACAGAGAAAGAGTTACTGAACTCTTGGGATTGATACATGCTGATGTATGAAGGTCCCCTGTCTACACATGCCAAGACCGGTTCTTTGTATTTTATTATATTCACTGATGATCTCTCAAGATTCGCACATGTGTTCCTGTTGAAACACAAGTCTGAACCTTCTGAGAAATTCAATGAATATGAGTTATAAGTAGAGAACCAAAAACGGGTATAAGTATTATGTCCTTTGATGAGATCAAGGAGGAGAATACTTGAGCATGGAATTCCTGGACTATTCTAAAGGAGAATGAGATTCCCTCTCTGCATTACTCCTCCGAATACACCACAACACGTCGGTGTATCGGGGCGGAGCAATTACACCCTATGTGATATGGTGCGCTCTATGATAAGTACTACTGAGTTTCCTATTTCCTTTTGGGAGTTATGCACTTGAGAAGCTGCATACCTATTGAATAGGGTTCCAATCAAATCACTTGCCTACCACTTCATATGTGATATGGAATGGGAAGAGCATATATCTTAAGTATGTTAAGATTTGGGGTTGTCCAGCCTATATCTAAAAGCATAATCCGGACAAGCTCAAGGCAAAGTCAGTTCTGTGGAAGTTTGTTGGATATCCCAAGCATTCGCAAGAGAATATCTTCTACCTAACCGAGAAACAAAAGATGTTTTGTTTCTCAGCATGCCACCTTTGTGAAAGGGAATTTCTTGTGAAGAAATTAGTGGTCATGAGGTAGAACTGGAAAGAGTTCCAGCTATACAAACTGCAGCTGATGATTTGGTAAAACCAAAGGATTCAATAGTTTCCCACGAACCTCAGCCTCTCCGCCGATCTAGTAGGGTTCCTCACCCACCTGAGAGATACTTCGGTTTCTCTATGACAGTGGGAGCGAGGATTGAATCATGAGATGATAACCCAACTTATTTCGAGCAGGCCATCAGGAGAGGGACTCTGTAAGAATGGCTGGATGCTTAGCGATTTGAGATGGAATCCTTATACACCAACAAAGTATGGACTTTGGTTGCTTTATCTGAAGGGTTAAATCCCCATCAGGAGCAAGTATATCTTGAGAAGATTACTTGGTGTACATGGAAAAGTTGAGACTTTCAAAGCTATGCTTAAGTCCATCCAGATCCTACTTGCCACGGCTACATACCATGACTACGATATCTGGCGGTTGGGTGTCATGGCTGCTTTTCTAAATGTTGATTTAGAAGAGAGCGTCTATAAGTACACAGCCAGAGGGCTTCGTAGACAGTGGGAGCAGCGGAAACGTGAGCATGATGTTTTATGTGATAAAGCAGGCATCGCGAAGTTGGAACGTCTGTTTTGATATGGTAGTCAAAGAGTTTGACTTCATCAAAATGGAAGATGAACCTTGTATATACAAAAATGTAGTAGGGAGTATGGTGATGATCCTCATAGGGTACGTGGATGACATACTCTTGATAGGGAAGGAGTTTCCTATGCTACGCTCGGTCAAACTCCTCTTATCACAAAGATTCTCCATATAGGATCAAAGTGATACCTCCTAAATCCTGGGTTTTGGATCTATGAGATAGATCTAATTGGATGTTAGGATACTCACTAGTTGTAGTGAGATGGTATCAATCGATCTTGGGGAGAATCACTGGAAAGGTTCCAGGGTGATAAGGACGAATGAATGTCAGTCACAGGCATTGTGTTTACCCTCAGTGGAGGGACGGTATGTTGGAAGAGTTCCAAACTAGATACCGTGACTTACTAGACGATTAAAGGCAAAATACATCGTTACCAAGGATGCTACCAAAGAGGCAGTCTGGATATATATAAGTTCATGAGATGAACTTCGTTCCTACCATTGTGTGACAATGGAGTTGTGGCTTATGCCAAGGAACCCCCGTCCCATCTGTCAGTCCAGATATAATTCTTAGATAGTATCACCTGATCATGGAGATGATGATCTCCAGGGAGATCGAGGTTAGGAGAGTAGACACAGAGGACAACAGCGCGGATCCACTCACAAAGGCCTTTTTCCCAGTAGAGACTTTTTATGGGATGGTTGAGTATGAGATACTTCAACCACAGCTAATTGTTGGGTAGGTGATACCACAATAGATGACCCTAGTGCAAGTGGGAGATTGTTAGTTAAATGTATGCCCTAGAGGCCATTACTGTACATACGATGTATATTGTAGTGGATGCTTGGACATATATAGGGAGGACTTTCTTACTCGACATAATAGTACGCTATCTGGTTACTCTTTATCTTAACATGTACTCTGATTGTCTCTATGTTACATGTTGATAAAGCCCTTAGGATGAGTACTTGACTACCAGGTCTATGATGCGGATCATACTAGTGAGGACAGTGTAGTCGCCAAGTACGTCCTTCAAATGTTCCTAGTCGTGGGAGTACCGAGACAGGGCATCGATACTCCAGAGTAGACTAGCGTATGCACTTCTTGACCCATATGATGGGCGATGGATGATCTCATATCCATTGGTGTTTGACATCATAGAAGATATACGGGTGCTCAGTGGAGACTGGGTACACTGGACGGACTCGCCGAGAACTCCCAGATGGTATTATACCTCACGTCAGATGGCAGTTCTCTGGTGACACTGGTACAGAGTAGTCTGTAGACCCGAGATCGTCATAGAGTCTTGTGTGATTCCCACTGTGCTTTGATTTCCATCATACCACGTCCAAGAGGGCGTGCAAAAAGGTAGCTTTTGGGTACAGTCCCGAATTACATGGAGGCAATGAGCGATAGGAGGGGATTCGTCTCTCCCGGTATAGGGAGTTGATGTTGTGCTGTGTTCGATTGGCTATAACTGAAAATCCCTGGCCAGGGTTGCTGAGATTTACTGATAAGTGTTATCATTAGTTTCTCGAACTGTTATGGACCTCATATCGACTCGACTTATCAAGCTACCGGGGTCTAACGTTTACCACCCCTAGGCGAGATATGCGACATATCAGATGAAGAGACCGGACTGTACGGGAGTGTTACTGACTGGATTCACAGGAGAATGTACAGGCTTGCTTGTTGATCTTCTGAGCGCTCAATACCTGGGTGGCTGTTACGTTTAGCTGACCGCTTGCAGCTTGTGGGTGTTTGATATGATCATTACCTACTGCCGGCGTATTAACGATTCTTTAGAGTGCTACACAGAGGTTTCTTGGCTCAGGCAAAATGGAGTAGGAGCACATATGTGATATGTGCGGGACCGAGAACAATACGTGTATGTGATACCGTATTAGATTCTCACGATATGAGATATCAGCTGGGTATATGAGATATAGCCGGGTCATCGGATCAAGTATTGATTCGATGAATTGATACAGATTATATTAGTCGGTTATTTATGAAATAGCCGGATTATCGGATCAAGTGTTGATTTGATAATTTAATGTATAATTATATATTTGATATATTAAATTACATTAACTAATATTTGCTCACTTATTGATTCATTTTCTCATTCGGGTAATACATTGATGTATATGCAATATATGTTAAACAGTATTATTTTCTTTTGTTACAAAATATGTTATATATGTGATATATAATATTGTAACATGTTATAATTACTAATGCAACATGATTAGTGGAGATTAAACAATGTTAGGGTTTGATTTGGGTTAGCTCATTCTTAAGCTTTTCTTTTTGTCATGAGCTAAGATATTTTGTTGATATTTTGTAACCAAAACCACTCCCTCAACCCTAGTTAACTCTCTACAAAGGTTAGCTCATTTAATATTAGCAACCATGGTTGCATAAGAAATTATCATAACTTTTCATTATTCATCACAAAAGGATTATTGATTGTTCATCTTCTTCTTCCTTTTTGCAAAGCTTTTCTAGCTTTGATTCTTGTGATGAAAATGGGTGAGATTATGAAAATAAAATAGAGCAAAAATCCTACTTCATCATCCTAATCTATCCTAGCCATTTAGATTAGGGTGTTCACTTCATTTAGTGAGTGAGAGCTTGTGTTATAGAAATTTCAAGGTAGATCATCTTTGTTATAGAAGATTGGAAGCAAGCTTGCATCTTTCTCTTCGTGGAGCCTCTCGAGAGTCCGGAACTTGATGATCGCAGCGAAAGGACCACAACACGGAGCTTATAAAGTGAAGGACCGGACTATAAAGGTTGTAATCCCAAACTCTTAGATGTTAAAGTGTTTAACAAGCTTTGTTTTGCCTAATCTCTAGTTTAAAGATCTTGGTTAGGGTTATTCGGCACGTCTAAATTTTGAATCGGGCATGGTTGATGCCTTATAGACCCTTGTGTGTGTGCCTAGCATCCCTACACGCGTTGATGGCGGGATACGCCCATTAATGGCAAGATACGGTAGCGTGGGATGCAGGACGTGGAGCGGTGGAGATCTCGTCGTGGCGAGAGACATGGAGCTGTTACGGGGGCTCTTAGGCTCCATGCACTCGGCCAGACGGGGAGGCCGAAGAATCTCAGCTCTGTGACAGCTCGGAGACGAGCGAGGAGGTTGAGGAAGCTCAGCTTTGTGACAGCTTGAAGACGAACATGGAGGCTGAGGAAGCTCTGCTATAAGATAGCTCGGAGACGAGCTAGGGAGCTGAGAAAGCTCAACTCTATAATTGATCAGAGACGGGCAATAGATGGTGGTCAGGCGAAGAAGGAAGGTTCTCCAGGGAGATCTCCAAAAGGTCGGATGCAACCTCGAGTCGAGACGCCGAGGAATGTCCCTAATGCATCATACATACTCTATCTTCACAGCCCCCAGGAATCTGGCGGGCTTACGTGGATGACATGTCACCTGCTACACGTCGTAATCTGAGGAATTCCTATTTACGATCATCATCATTAGCCCCCCATTATCTTTCCGACCTATTCATGTGTCAGGTCAAGTGTGGTCTACTCGATTTTCATTGTTCAGCTTGGAGTCGAGGATTCTTTGTAGGGGGTTGTTTGGGAACGACATGGTGCTCGGTGGCTGTGTCTCTTCGATTTCTGGGTCCACATGGTGGTTCACGAAGAGCCTTAATTTCTACGCATAATCTCGATGACGTCAGCGGATTGGAGAAATGGTGGCGCCATAAATGGGATGTCGCTTCGCTTGCTCAGGCCGTTGATCTTCGAGCTACGTGGCCGCGATGGAGTGGTGGACAGCGAGACGTTTTATCTGTCGGCCGGATCTGCGTGAGGGACGAAACGTCCAATGATTGGTTGCCACATGACTTCCTCGTAGCCGTAGGGTGTGATGCTTCGTTGCAGCGGGAACAACTTTGAGCCATTGGATGGTTTATCCTGAGTGTATAAATAAGGGATGCCATTTAATGGTAGAAATTTTGCTTTAGTGAAATTTTTCTTTAGTTATCTCTTGCCATCTAAAGATTGTCTGGCGCACCATTGCTTAGGTCAGACCCTCAGCCCAAAACTCTTCTTCGGCCAATATTTCCTTGAATCAGGTTAGATGTCTTCTTCCGAAGTTTCCATTGATGTAGTTAGTGTCGGGTCGGACGATGAGGCTTCAACTTCTAACGCCGAGTCCAGTGGGCCGTCTTCCTCCTCCTCGGCTTCCGATAGCCGAGAAAGTTCTTCTTCCTCTTCCTCTTCTTCTTTTGCATCGGGCTCGCCCCCAAAGGGTGGCGATGCTCTTATACTTCATCGTCGGGTGGCAAAGAGGGCCCCCAAGGTGCGCATCGAAAATACTCATGATGCATCTTCGATGTTGAATCATTCGGATGAGCTTTCTGATATCCGGGCTCGCTTCCACATCACCCCTGTCTATTCACTTCGTTTGGACAGGGAGGGTGAGCGGGAAGACCAGATACAGGGTAATGAGATTGCTCTGTACCTGAAAGCGTTCCGAGCAGGGATGCGTCTGCCCTTCTCATCCGGGATTTGTGCCGTACTCCATTGCTTCTGTTTTTCCCCAGGATAGCTAGCCCCGAACTCGTGGCGAATCCTCCTTGGGTTTCTGGTCCCGTTGAAGATTGATCGGATCCTCTTCGACTTAAGCCTTCTTCTTTCCTTTTTTTGTTACAAAAATCATCCCGGAACTCGCAAGGGCGAGCCGAGCTAGGTGTATCTCTCTTTTAAAAAACGTAAGGGTAGGATGGTCGGGTTAGGGGTAGTGGTCGTCCCTTCTTCCATCTATAAGTGGAAGGAGAAGTTTGTGTTTGTCGGTCCTCCGGAGGGAGAGGATCAACCGGTGCCCACCAAATGGCACAGGGCGGATTGTCCATGGGTCAGGCAGTCTAATGCCCCGGAGGTGGGGGTAGTGTCGCAGTGGGAGCCGATCCAGCGGGCCGATGTCCTTCTTTCCGAGCAGGCATTGAGCTGGGTGGGACTCAGTCCCGCGCACTTCGGGAGTAAGTTAGAGTTTCGCCGATTAATTTAGGCTTGGCATGATATTGTAGTTCCTGTTGCAGACCTTTTTCTTCCGTTTTCTTCTACAGAGCCAATGGATCATTCGAAGATCATGGCTGTCATGGCTGCCAAGACACAGGGGAGGAAGGGCATGATGCTAGCTCGTCCAGACCCACACCGGGCGTGGTCCCCCGGCAAGTCCTTTCCACCAAGGTCTCCGTGGCCCCTCCCGTCCTGGAGGAACGCCGTAGCGGAGGGCAGAAACATGCCCGAGATCCGGTGCCCTGGGGCAGGACAGAAGTGCCATCCTCTGCCGAGTCTCCGCCCAAGAGGAAAAAAAGAGTGGTTTCCTGGTCACCCTCGGCCGGGATACAGATGTAGAAGGGCGCCTTTTGCATCGAGGTGCCTTCGGGGCTCTCTGTGGCGACAGCTTGCTGGCGTACATGGAGAAGGCGGCAGGGGCCAGATTCTCCGGGGCACCATGAAGGCCCAAGTGGAGCGATAGCTCAGGAGACCGTTCAGGTTGATAATTTTCTAAAAATTCCCAAGTGTTTTTTTTCTCTGTTTAGCTTCTAAATATGGTTCATGTTTTTTTGCAGGTCCTCTAGTATTGCGCCCTTCTTGCCGCTATAGAGGCCGAGGAGGTGGCCCTGGTCGTAAAAGGGCCAGAGAGTCTTTCTCGCATGAGGAATATTTTCTTGCTAAGCTGAAGGAGGCGGAGAACAAGGCGGTCTCCTTGGACTCGAGGTTGGTCGCGGAGGGCCTGACGGTTGTGAAGCTGAAGGAGTCTTACCGGCTCCTGACTGAATCCAACCGGGCTAATCAGGCCAAGATTGAGGAGGTTAACGGGCTCTATGACGCCATGAAGAGGCAGAGAAACTCATTTAAGAGGGATTACCGGGCGGCCTATGAGGCGGCGAAGTGTGCCGAGGGCGGGGAGGAAAAGGCCGTGGAGGAGTACAAGGGCTCCGACCAATTTTATATCGACCTTGCCGATTCTGCGATTGTTGAGTGGCACAACGCTCTCGACGCCGTCAAAGAAGTGATGGCTGTGTTCGACGACCAGGAGCTTTGTGCAAGGTATCCCCTTACCGAGGAAGTATCTCAGGGGGGCAGCGCTGAGCCGGCAGGAGGAGGCGAGGCCCCAAGTGGAAGTGCCGAGCTTATGGTTGTAACCGAGGCTCGACTCGGTTGTAATCGAGGCTCTTGGTGGAGGCGCCGAACTGGGGGACGGGGAGAAAGTCCCGGCCGTGACGGTGGTTTGAAGCCGCCGTCCGCCTCGTTCTTTATTTCCCTCATCATCTTTTTTTTATTTTTGTATCCTTCGGGCATTTTGTAAAGCTGAGGAACTTATAATACCTTATATATAATTTGGAATATCAATAAAGTATTTTTATCTCGTCTTTGATGTGCCTGGCTGTAATACTTTCGTTCTTTTTTATTTACAAGTGTGGGTAGATCGGTGTCCCTTTTCCTCCCGGAGTTGAGGCGATGTGGGACAAGCGAACACCAAATATGAACACAAGTACAAATAGATCGGTGTCCCTCCCCCCGGAGTCGAGATGACGTGGGACAAGCGAACACCAAATATAAACACCAAGTACAAATAGATAGGTGTCTATCCTCCCCCCGGAGTCGAGGTGATGTGGGACAGGCGAACACCAAATATGAACACCAAGTACAAATAGATCGGTGTCCCTCGGTCTGAGTGTGGCTGGGTTCCTCGTAACGAGCGAACTTGATCTTTATTCACTTGGGTCCTATCAGGAGTTTGTTTGCTTCATGATCGCACACCGAATAGAGGTCGGCTTACAGACTTTGATGTGGATGCATCGGGAAGGAGGAAGCCAGGCGGCCTCGAGACGAGGGCTTCGGGTCCACAGCGTAGCCGGGCAAGAAGGTTCTCGTTGAGGATGGACCGAGAAGGAAGCTACTCAGCAGCCTCATGGTGAGTGCTTTAGATCCGCAGCGTTGCTGGGCAGGAAGCTGCCTGATGCGGATGGGCCGAGTAGGAAGCTACTCGGCCGCCTCATGGTGAGGAGTTTGGATCCGCAACGTAGCCGGGCAGGAAGCTGCCTGCTGTGGATGGACCGAGCAAGAAGCTACTCGGTCATCTCATGGTAAGGGCTTTGGATCCGCAGCGTAGCCGGGTAGGGAGCTGCCTGCTGCGGATGGGCCGAGCAGGAAACTACTCGGCCATCTCGTGGTGAGGGCTTTGGATCCACAGCGTAGCCGGGCAGGAAGTGCCTGTTGCGGATAGGCCGAGCAGGAAGCTACTCAGACGCCTCATGGTGATGGATTTGGTTCTGCAGCATAGCCGGACAGGGAGCTGCCTGCTGCGGATGGGCTGAGCAGGAAGCTACTCGGTCGTCTCGTGGTGAGGGTTTTGGATCCATAGCGTAGTCAGGCAAGAAGCTGCCTGCTGCGGATGGGCCGAGCAAAAAACTACTCTGCCGCCTTGTGGTGAGGGCGCAGCTTACAAACTAAAATAACTTTAGTTGACATAAAAAGAGTAATCTTATTATTCGAAAGTGTACAAATTCATCTGTACAATTTAAGTTTTTCGGCGTTATATGGCCGTGGAAAGGTACGCCCCATGAATCCTGGAGGCGGTAGGCTCCGCCGAGCAATGTCTCTGTGGCGAGGAAGGGATCGTCCCACTTTGGAGAGAATTTGTGCAGTTTTCCTTGGTCCTCGAACTCGTTTCGACGTAGGACTAAGTCTCCTTCCTTGAAAGCTCGATGTTTAACCCGGGCGTTGTAATACCGCGCGGTCTGCCGCTGATATGCGGCCATCCTTATTTACGCCCGATCTTTCCTTTCCAATAGGATGTCTAGGTTGCTTCGAAGTGCCAAGACATTGGCCTCGTCGTCGAACTATTCGACTTGATAGCTGGGAAGGCCAATTTCTGCGGGGACCATTACCTCGGTGCCATAACATAGGCTAAACGGGATTTCCCCCGTGGGTGTTTTTCTCAATGTTTGCAATGTCCATAACACCCATGGCAGTTCCTCGACCCAGCTGTCTTTTCTTCTTTCCAGGCGGGCTCTGGGGCCCCGGATGACACCTCGGTTCGCTACCTCAGCTTGCCCGTTGCATTGGGGATGCGCGACCGTGGAGAACTTCATCAATATGTGATAGTCGCTGCAGAATTCCTTGAATTTATCATTTTCAAAGTTGGTTCCATAGTTGTTTACCCCAATCAGAGCAAAGCTCTGTTCAAATTCCAAGACGGAAGATGAAGCAACAATCAGAGCCAAGCTCTACTTCGCAAATTTAAACTTTAGTAAATGAAGCAACGCTTCAGATTCTTTGCGCTACGCCCAACGCGCCACGTGTCAGGCGCTGATACTTTAGCGCAGCGCCCAAGAAGGCGCGCTCAATCAGAGCAAAGCTCTATTAAAAAACAAAAGGAAGCAACGCTTCAGTTGCGCTGCGCTGTGTGCTGCGCGACATGTGTCAGCGCAGATGCGCTAGCGCAGTTGCGCTGCGCAGTGCGCTGCGCGATACGTGTCACGCGCTGGGGCATTTGCGCCAAACAAAATTAAGATTTTAAAGGAATCTTTCTGTTCTTGTTAAAACAAGAAGATTTTCTTCTGTAAAACAGAAGCCCTTAGATCAAAGATCCAACGGTGGGGAAAATTCCCCAAATCACTCAGAGAAAGATCTCTTTAACAAATTTAACTAATTTATGGGCACTATAAAAAGGACCCTAGACCTCAATTCAAAGGCATCAACATTTTGTGAGAAATTAAATAGAGAGAGCTCTGAAGAATTGGAGAGAAATCCTCAAGAACAAAAAAGGTAAAAAGCCTTTAGAAAAAGAAAAAATTCTCTTATGAACAGATCATGGATCTAAAAACAAGATCAATGATCTTCAATAAAAAACAAATAAAAACAGTGCTTTGCACTTTTTATGAACCTTTGGTTCTCTGAGATAAGAAAAACAAGAGAAACTTGTTTTCTTTGATCTAAATTAGATCAAGAAAGCAAACAGTGTTTTGCACTTCTGTTATGAACCTTTGGTTCTTGAATCAAAAAGATTCTCAAATTTAGAGTGCCTTGCACTTGCAAACTGCGCTGTTGCGCTCTTGGAAGAGCGCCATGTGTCAGCGTCTGAACCATTTGCGCTATGCACTTTTGAAATAGATTTGCTCTCTGAAATTGGCGCAACTCACCAGAGCGCGCCACATGTCAGCAGCGCAAGCGCAGCGCACTAGCACAGCGCACTGCGCTTGCATGACACGTGTCGTCACCACAAGCGCTTGCGCTCTTTGATTGGCGCAAAGCGCCTGAAATGCAATACATTATTTTAAAAATGGGCCAAGCCCAAGTCAAAAAGACCTAACATGCCAAATTAAATTGCAAAGCAATAAAGGGCAGAGCCCAAGTAAAATTGATGTTGCACATCATTTATAAATGGGCAAAGCCCAAAACAAATTGATGCTCTGCATCCTTCATGGGTAGAGCCCAAATAAAAATAAAAAGAAATGCAATGCAAAAGCAGATAAAATACTGAACATCATCAATTGGACTTAGCCCAATCGTGGCCGTAAGTCCTCAAATTAAATTGACTGAGCACGGCTACTCCCTAAATCAATTTACGACCGGTTCTAGGGTACATCTCCGAACTCCTCTGACACCCATCGTTGTAATCCTTCAACGACGTCAGAGAGGTGACGGGTCCCGACGACCACATATGAATATGGACTGCGAGGTCCTTAAACCCGTGGACCGAAACGTCCTTAAACTAATATCGGACCGAAACGTCCTTAAACTAATGATGGACCACCACGTCCCTAAACTGGAACATGGACCACCTCGTCCCTAAACTGGAGCGATAGAGCCTCCAAATGCTCTTTTGCCGGATCTAAACGATCCCGTTTAATTTGATCTTAGCCCCAAATACGGCTAACGTATCTTTAAACATTTAAATGGATTATAAAACTCCAAATCAACTTTGGTTCAAAGGTACATCTCCGAACTCCACTGACACATGTCATTGTAATC